>CAVMBV010000002.1:1823105-2430807 GCA_963678735.1 Metschnikowia agaves | reverse complement strand
GAGATGTGTATAAGAGACAGCTAAGAAACCTGTACCTCCCTAAGAAACCTGTACCTCCCTAAGAACCTGTACTCCCTAAGAAACCTGTACCTCCCTAAGAACCTGTACACTCCCTAAGAAACCTGTACCTCCTAAAGAAACCTGTACCTCCCTAAGAAACCTGTACCTCCCTAAGAAACCTGTACCTCCCTAAGAAAACCTGTACCTCCCTAAGAAACCTGTACCTCCCGAAGAAACCTGTACCTCCCTAAGAACCTGTACCTCCCTAAGAACCTGTACCTCCCTAAGAAACCTGTACCTCCCTAAGAAACCTGTACCTCCCTAAGAAACCTGTACCTCCCTAAGAAACCTGTACCTCCCTAAGAAACCTGTACCTCCCTAAGAACCTGTACCTCCCTAAGAACCTGTACCTCCCTAAGAACCAATCAATATCTTCATCTTATCTGATCACTCTACAATTTAAACTTAAACTGCTCACAATCCATTTAAATATACGTCTCTTTTGATATAACTGATTCATTGTCACTAACTTGAAATTTCTTTCTTAATCTGAAATATCTATTGTTCGCGCGTTTTATCAACTACATCTCTTCTGAAATTTAATCAATCCAATCAATCCAATCCACTGAGAACAATTTACCGTTCCTGTACGCTTGATTCGTCTTGCCTTCGACCTCTTTTCTGAACTTCACCTTATTCTTGTCTGTATGTAGGATGTATTATCTCCAAAATCTTGCATCTTGCATTATCTTGCTGGCCATGCACTATGTTTTCTCACTGCCATGGCCTCTCTCTCTGTCGACTACTTTATATATCATACTCTTTTATGGATAACACAATCCTGCATTTGTTCTTATTCTTATTCTTTCTATTTATATTTCTATTTCCGTCTTTTCCTTTCGTTTCTTTTTGCTACTTTTCTCTCCATACTCTAAATCACTCTCTTTCCCACAACTGTTCGCACTATTTTCATGGATTTCATCCTTTCTTGCAAATACCCTTCACTACTTTCCTCTGTTAAAAATCCATTTTTGTTTTCTTCAAAATAATATTATCTGTCCTCAAATACTGGAAACATTCCAATCCTCTTCTATCTTTTATATTTATATTTATATTTACCTTGCTTTGTATCTGATTACCTTTCCTTGAACTGCCTTCTCGCGCAATCTTATTCTGGAACCTGACCTTCCAATGCTTCCTGCTTGAACACTTCCCCTGCATTGATTATAGCCCAGCTTGCAAGAAACTTATCAAGCAGAGCTTCCATTCTCTCCGTTGCTTGAAAAATTCAACCATGGAGATATCATACCTCTTTCTAGCTCATTAATGTGATGGATACCTGCAAAGACTATTTTTTTTAAATCATATTCAATTTTAATATTTTAATAACTAAATGAAATTCCAGAAGACTAGTCTAAATACTTCCGTCACGGAAATTTGTGTGCTTCCAAATAAAGCCTCTGCAATATCTCCAACGACTCTGTGATCTCCTCACATTCCATGCCTTCCATCTCCCACTTTCTAATTCTCTGTCCTGTCAATATAACGTCGTCGTGGCTTTGTTGGTAGACATAGCTCCAGTCTACAGTGTGAGAAGGCTCCCAACCATCCAAGTCATAAACTCCTGCAAAACCAAGAATATTCACCAATATATGAACATGTGTCTCACGTAATTTCTTCTCAGTTTCATTGGTGCACTCTTTCAACTTTTTCTGTTCCTCTTCCAACTTATCAACACTTCTCTTCAATGCATGGAACACATCTTCAGGAGCCTCTTCGCCTATCTTTCTCTCCAACTCTTCTCCCATAATCTTCACTCTCTCCACGGCTGAATTAAAATTCTCTTGCTCGAAATCTGTCCCATTGAAGAAAGACCGTATCCACAAATTGAATTGCCTCCTGAGTCTGTCCACATTGTAGCTCTGTATCTCCCTTTTCAATTCTTCCATTCCAGTGTACTTCTCCTCTGCCTTGACAAATAACTGGGTCATCGACGTTTTCATGTACCAAGCTTTCTGGATGTTGATGTCAAATTTCTTCTGTTTTTTTTTAAAAAGCTTCTCTAACGCCACAATTTCCTTCTCCACTTCCTCTCGCTTGCTTGTCCAGTCATTTGAAGACTCAAATGGTTTTCCGTCATAGTTGAAATACTTCATCATTTCCAAACCTATCTTCATGGCTCTCTCAACCGTTTCGTTAATCTCCTTGTCATGTGGCTCTACAACTTTGCCATCAATAGCCTGACTCAAGAAGAGAACCATATCAGCGTAGATATCATAGAATTTATTCACCGCGAGAGATTCATTGCTTTCCTGGTACTCTTTTCCGCGTACCCATACATTATCCCGTACATATCTCAATTTATCCATCTTCTGAACCAATTTTTCACGATTATCAATAAACTTGTCCATGTTCAACTTACCATTATCAAATAGCTCTAGGGTTGCCTTATAACAGTCAGCGTACTCACTCATGAACCTATTGAAATCACTGGAACCCTCATCGAAATCAAGGATATCATTTATGCCTCTCTTTGCTATGTTGAGTCTTCCTTCCTCCTGCCTGAAAGAAGTAGGCAAGTTTTTGGATCTATGCAACGTAGCAGCGTTGATGGCGGTCAAGAGGGCCAATAAAGTTACTAAGGAAAGCTTCATTTGAAGTACAGTTAGAATCTTGATTTGAAGTTGACTACTGAGGGACAGCCAGCCTTTTATAGATTTCCTTTTTGTGCATAGAAAGATAAGGCATTTCAGCATTTCAGGTCGGAAGACGGTTTTTCCTCTTTGTTAGTATCTAGTTCCTCCACAATAATACGCACCAATGTTCTTCCCCGGATATCCTAACAATGGCAAATGCAATTTCACGAAGAAGCATTGAAAGTATAGTCCTTGTTCTGAAATGTGTTCCTGTGTGAGAGCATATTTATTTATTACAATCAGAATCAAACCGGCCAAAGTCATATCACTTTATTCCATCCTAGATACGGCTGTGCATGAGTAACACTTTCACCGGCTACGATGGAATGATATCATTTAGTAAAATACAAAGAGAAAAGATAGGTGAAGGATTCCTATTCTTGGAGTTTGACGAGATGGCGTTTCATTTCTTCCTCCGTTATGGTGGAATAGTGTGCATATTTCATTCATCTTTAGTCAAAAGATGTCGCACCTACAACCCGTATTTTGTACGAACAATGTTGTCGTAACATAAGTGAAACTGTAGAGAATATGGATAATCATCCAGTGTTGATTCCAACTTCAATGACGAAGCGAATGTGGTAAAATTAATGTTTCCATCATAAGCAAATAACAATGGGATCAGGCTCCTTCAATTGAGCTTCGCAGAACTAAAGTTATCCTGATGTGATAAATTTTCAATTGGTTAATGAGGTCGCTCCGCCTTGATCGCCGCATCTCAGCCCTATCCTCAACAATACTGTCGTTGAAAGCACACATTTTCAATTGTATTGACACCGCAACCTCGAGTTCTCCACTTTCTCCACTTTCTCCACTTGCTGCGAAATGTTGCAACTCGCATTTTACCGTTTCCTCTTCTGCGGTCTTCTGGCGTAATTGTGTCTGATTACATATAATAATGTAGTCAGCAATGGAGAAGTTAACTATGCTGCTTCTTTTCTTCTCTTCTTCTTTTCTTCCTATATTTAGTAATATTCGGTCTGAATCCATTTGCACTTTCTATCGCTTCCCGCACTTTTCCTTCACTACTTCCCTCTACTAAAAATCCATTTTTCTTTTCTTCAAAATAATATTATCTGTCCTCAAATACTGGAATCATTCCAATCTCGTGCTATCTTTTTTTTATATTTACCTTGCTTTGTATCTGATTGCCTTTCCTTACTTGAACTGCCATCTCGCGCAATCTTATTTTGCCAATTATTCAGTTCTTAGTCACCGTGCTCATACGGAATTAACTATCATATTAAACGCAACCTACTCAAAACTTCTATTAACAAATCCTTTTGCCACCGCTCTTCATCTTTCTCCGTTCCTTGAAATATTGTAGCATGGAGATATCATACCTCTTTCCCGGCTCATTAATGTGATGGATACCTGTAAAGACTAATTTTTTTTAAATCATATTCAATTTTATTTAATATCTTAATAACAACTAAATGAAATTCCAGAAGACTAGTCTAGATACTCCCGTCACGGAGATTTGTATGCTTCCAAATAAAGCCTCTGCAATATCTCCAACGACTCTGTGATCTCGTCACATTCCATGCCTTCCATCTCCCAACTTTTAATTCTGTGTCCTGTCCGTATAAGTTCGACGTAGCTTTGGTTGTGGAAATAGCCCCATTCGGCATTATTACAAGGTTTCTGTCCATCAAGGTCATAAATTCGTGCAAATTGAAGAATTTTCTTTAATATATGAACATGTGTCTCACGTAATGTCTTCTCAGTTTCATTGGTGCACTCTTCCAACTTTTTCTGTTCCTCTTCCAACTTATCAACACCTCTCTTCAATGCATGGAACACATCTTTGTTCTCCTGAGACTCTTTGCCCATCTTTCTCTCCAACTCTTCTCCAATAATCTTCACTCTCTCCACGGCTGAATTAAAATTCTCTTGCTTGAAGTCTATCCGATTGAAGAAAAACCGTATCCACAAGTTGAATTTCTGCCTGAGTCTGTCCAAATCGTAGCTCTGTATCTCCATTTTCAATTCTTCTATTCCAGTGTACTTTTCCTCTGCCTCGAAAAATAACTGGGGCATCCACGTTTTCATGTACCAAACACTCCTGATGTCAAATTCATTCTGCTTTCTTTCAAAAACCTTCTCCAACGCCACAATTTCCTTCTCCACTTCCTCTCTCTTGCTTGCCCAGTCCTTCGAAGACTCATCTAGCTTTCCGTCATAGTCAAAATACTTCATCATTTCCAAACCTACCTTCATGGCTCTCTCAACCGTTTCGTTAATCTGTCTGTCATGTGACTCTGCAGCTTTGCCATCAACAGCCAGACTCAAGAATAGAACCATACCACTGTAGATATCAAAGAATTTATTCACCTCGAGAGATTCATTGCTTTCCTGGTACTCTTTTTCACGTATCCATACATTATCCCGTACAAATTTCAATCTCCTCATCTTCTGAACCAAATTTTTTCTATCTTTAGCAAACTTGTCCATGTTCAACTTACCATTAAAAAATAACTCTAGGGTTGCCTTATAACAGTCAGCGTACTCACTCATGAACTTATTAAAATCTTTGGAACCCTCTTTGTAATCAAGGATATTATTTAAGCCCCTCTTTGCTATGTTGAGTCTCCCTTCCTCCTGCCTGAAAGAAGTAGGCAAGTTCTCGGACTTGTGCAAGGTAGCAGCGTTGATGGCAGTCAAGAGGGCCAATAAAGTTAATAAGGAGAGCTTCATTTGAAATACAGTTAGAATGTTGGTTTAATGTTGACTACTTGGGGACAGCCTGCCTTTTATGGACGGATTTCCTTTTTGTGCAGATAGAAAGATAAGGCATTTTAGGTCGGAAGACGGTTTTCTTCTTTGTTTGTTATTATCTACTTTCTCAACAATAATACGCACTAATGTTCTTACCGGGATATCCTAACAATGGCAAATGCAATTTCACGAAGAAGCATTGAAAGTATAGTCTTTGTTCTGAATTGTGTTTATACGTTTATTTATTACAATCAGAATCAAACTGGCCCTTTCTGAGGTGAAGGATTCCTATACTTGGAGTTTGAGGAGATGGCGTTTCATTTCTTCCTCCGTTATAGTGGAACAGTGTGCATATTTTATCTAACTCTAGTCAATAAATGTCGCACCTCCAATCCATATTTTGTACGAACAATGTTGTCGTAACATAATTGAAATCTCTTGTTACTAGGCCGTGCCGTTATGTTTTCTGTTTCCAATCTATTCAGCTCTACTCTATGCAATACGACGAGTTGGAGGGCTTTCCTCTCTTGGGTATATAAAACCAGTCTAAAGGAGAAGAGTCGAAAAGAGCTCAAAATATCCGTCTTGTGATACCGACGTAAAATTTGTGCTATCGTGATACAGAAGATTACGTTTCGTCCCAATTGTTGCGCCATTTCTTACTCGCATAGAACTGTCCTTGTTTGTTCCATGCGGCTATAATCTACTGCAGGATCTATGCGACTTCGCCGATTCCGAGGATTTCGTTTCCTTAGCTTCCTTAGCTTCTGCTTTGTTTTCAAGGGCATTAATCAAGTCCCCAAAACTTCTTCTTATTTCCCGTCTTTTCTACAAGCCTTTCCTTGGCCTTCTACCTCAGTTAATCGCGCTGCCACCTCAAATCATCGGCTTCCCTTGTTTGGCTTAAACTAAACCATGTAGACCTTTTGTATCAGAGAAATATCAATAGCTGTCAATCAAAACTGAACCCTCTAATTGTATACTCCTGGTTCAGAGTGTACCCATTTTTGCTCTATTGTCTTCACTGCCACTTTTGGCTGCAAATTCCTGCATAAAGTAGGTGATATGCGAAAAAAAGTGGTGCCGGTATTTATTTATCAAGTAAAGCTTCCATTATCTTTCTCCGTTCTCTGAAAAATTCAACCATGGAGATATCATACCTCTTTCCTAGCTCATTAATGTGATGATACCTGCAAAGACTAAATTCTTTTAAATCATATTCAATTTTACTTAATATTTTAATAAGACATAGTGACCACTTAAAAATAAGAACAATTAAATTAAATTCCAGAAGACTAGTTAGATATACTCCCGTAACGGCAATGCTTCCAAATAAAGCCTCTTCAATATTCCCAACGACTCTGTGATCTCCTTACATTCCATGCCTTTCATATCCCACTTTCTCATAAACACTATGTTGGATATAACTCTATGGTGAATGTTTCGGAAGACATAGCCCCATTCGGTATCATTAGTAGGTTTCCGTCCATCCAAGTCATAAACTCCTGCAAAACCAAGAATATTCTCCAAAATATGAACATGTGTCTGACGTAATGCCTTCTCTGTTTCATTGGTGCACTCTTCCAACTTATCAACACTTCTCTTATATGGATGGAACACATCTTTATTCGCCTATAATCTTTACTCTCTCCACGGCTGAATTAAAATTCTCTTAGTTGAAGTCCATCCCATTGAGGAAAAACCGTATCCACAAGTTGAATTGTCGTCTGAGTCTGTCCACATCGTAGCTCTGTATCTCCATTTTCAATTCTTCCATTTCAGTGTACTTTTCCTCTGCCTTGACAAATAACTGGGGCATCAACGTTTTATGTACCAATCCCTTTCGATGTCAAATTCATTCTGCTTTCTTTCAAAAAGGTCCTCCAACGCCACAATTTCCTTCTCCAATTCCTCTCGCAAGCTTGACCAGTCCTTTGAAGCCTCAAATGGCTTTCCGTCATAGTCAAAATTCTTCATCATTTCCAATCCTACCTTCATGGCTCTCTCAACCGTTTCGTTAATCTCCCTGTCATATGGCTCTGTAGTTGTGCCATCAACAGCCTGACACAAGAAGAGAACCATTTCAGCGTAGATTTCATAAAATTTATTCACCTCGAGAAATTCATTGCTCTCCTGGTACTCTTTTTCGCGTGCCCATACATTATCCCGTACATATCTCAATTTCTCCATCTTCTGAATCAATTTTTCACGATTTTCAATAAACTTGTCCATGTTCAACTTACCATTCTCAAATAGCTCTAGGGTTGTCTTATAACAGTCAGCGTACTCATTCATAAACCGATTGAAATCTTTGGAACCCTCTTCGAAATCAAGGACATCATTTAAACCCCTCTTTGCTATGTTGAATCTCCCTTCCTCCTGCCTGAAAGAAGTGGGCAAGTTTTCGGACTTGTGCAAGGTAGCAGCGTTGATGGCAGTCAAAAGGGCCAATAAAGTTAATAAGGAAAGCTTCATTTGAAATACAGTTAGAATCTTGGTTTGAACTTGACTACTTGGGGACATCCAGCCTTTTATAGACGGATTTCCTTTTTGTGTAGAGGAAAGGGTAAGGCATTTCAGCATTTCAGGTTGGAAGACGGTTTTTCCTCTTCTAGTTCCTCCACAATAATACGCACCAATGTTCTTCCCGGGATATCCTAACAATGGCAAGTGGAATTTCACGAAGAAGCATTGAAAGTATAGTCCTTGTTTTGAATTGTGTTCGTGTGTTTATTTATTACAAACAGAATCAAACCGGCCTTTATGAGGTGAAGAATTCCTATACTTGGAGTTTGAGGAGATGGCGTTTCATTTCTTCCTCTGTTATAGCGGAACAGTGTACATATCTTATCTAACTTTAGTCAAAAGATGTCGCACCTCCAATCCATATTTTGTACGAACAATGTCGTCGTAACATAGGTGAAACTCAACATAATATGGATGGTCATCCAGTGTTGATTCCAACATCAATTATAAAGCGAATGTGGTAAAATTGCTAAGTATTTCCATCATAAGCAGACAATGGGATCATGCTCCTTCAATCTTGTGCTGTTGAGCTTCGAAGAACTAAAGTTATCCTGATGTGATAACGGTTCTCATTTTCAATTGGCTAACGAGGCCGCTCCGCCTTGAAGCCGATCTCACCATCTCAGCTCCTATCCTCACCAATACTGCCGTTGGAAGCATATTTTTCTGACCACGTTCCGTCTCCAAAAATGGGCTGGAATGATACCATCGTAGAAGATGGACGGATCCATGTCACTGATTTCTTCGATTGAGGTTTTGGGAGCTTTCCGCGAACAACAAGCCAAACGGCAAGTCCTGTTCTGACCTTTATTCTTTCGTTTTTCCATCTGTATTTCTCTCCTTCCTACTTGAAAAAGAATCCGCTGGAAAAACAGTGCCGACCACTTTCTCCACTTGCTGCGAAATGTTGCAACTCTCATTTTACCGTTTGCTTTTCTTGCGGCCTTCTGGCGTTATGGTGTCTGATTACATAATAATAATGTAGTCAGCAAAGGAGAAGCTAAATGAGCTGCTTCTTTTTTTCAAAATTAGTTTTCTCCTCTTTTCTTCTTTTCTTCTTTTGTTCCTATATTTGCAGTAATATTCTGGTCTGAATCCGTTCGCACTTTCTATCGCTTCCCGCGCTTTTCTTGAAATACTACTTATTGCTTCTTGCTCCACCCAAAACTCACACATCCTAACCACCTAAAACAGGCATCCTCCAGGCTCGTTTCTTCCGCCTCTTGCCGTTGTGTCAGCCTTACCTACTGCCATCTTGCCTAATATATCCTCAGCCTACGGCTCCTACCTTGCGCGAAAATACTTCGCGTCACGTGCGCCACGCTATCGCTTCATTACAGTGGGCATCCCAGGGTGACAATCAACTGAAGAAATGTTTAGAGGACTTTGTGATAGTATGAGTAATTTTAATCTTCCCACCTAAATTTAAAATCTAAAGATAACTCAATTCTATACACACACTAGAAGCAACTCAGCCTTCAATGAGAAACAGTTGTACGCCTTTCTTTTCATACTTTCCGATATTGCACTTGGTATATCTACCTTTAGAACTCCAATACTTTGTGTTCCAAGCGCAACTTGTGCGTATCTTACAGCAATGGACGAGACAGAAATTACTATGGTCTACGCAGAGAAACGTTCGCAAGAATATTCTTAACAATATCGAATCAGACAACGTCATAAATCCGACTTATTCGCGCCTTTCTACTTTAGTTCCTAAACTTACTGAGCTCTCCGTACGAACAATGGGAAGATTTTAAAACAATTGAGAAAATAGGAAAAATAAATAAATCAAATCTGTGAAAACGTCGTGTCAGCATCATTGTTTATTACTCGACCAACCCTTTTTTCTTAAAAAAGTGTCCATAATGCACGGTGTTTTCCTTCAGTCGGCTTTTATACTAACCGACGCGGTCACCCATTTTAACCAACGCGTTTCTCTGAAATTCGAAGAGGCAGCGAAGGAATTTATTCCGAATGTAGCTTTATCTTGTGAATTATTAAAAAAAAAACGTATGCTAATGGAGAATGCTTGAATCATAAGTTTTAGTAGCCCCAAGATTGTTGCGTCATGTATCTAAGCCGTGCCCTCAATCGTACCGAAATGGAATAATCCGTCAAATTCTGCATTTCTACAAAGCCTGTTTTTGTCAACAAATTTCCCGAACCACGTAGATCACTATTTTCTCATAATTTCCAAAAACATAACATTATGTTACAACACGATAACAGCCCACATCATTTATGTAATTTATATAAAGTGACATGTTTCGCTTGTCATTTAGGTCAAGACAGCAGAGTAAAGATTTTAGAAACTTGTTGGTTGTGAGTTGAAGTTCTATACATAATGAAGTGTACATCAACAGCGTTTGGATTCTGGGCCCTTGTTGTGCTCTTTTTTAAATCAGCAATTGCTTTGCCCTTGAGTGAAAATCATGACTTAGAGATACACCGTCCAAGGTACTCAACAGGTGTTGAGAATTCTGAATACAAGCGAACCTTTCAAAATCGAAGAGTTCCTAACCGTCCTCCATTACCATATAAACGGCGCTATTCCGATTATCGTCCATTGATGCGTGATCGTCTGTATTTGCGGGACCGTCCACTTTCACAAGTTGAAATCGATGATCGAAAGAGGCGGGAATCTCAATATTTACCGTTTGCAACCCACCCTGGCCCTGAGTATCTGATCTATGACCCAGAAAACGAATTTCCAGCCCCTCAGGCTAAAATCAAGCTCAGCAAGTTGCACCCTATTGGACCACCAAAACCGCCAAGAACATTTGCTCACATACCAAAGAAGGAAGACAAGGAAGACGAGGATTCCGATGAGATGCAACCCAAACCAATTATGAGAACCAAACCAAATGACCTTAGAAACTCAAACTATCACCCACAATCGTTTAACAGCCATCGTAGAAGGAAGACGCCTACAAAGTTTCTGCCTGTGGGTCCAATGAGTGGCGAGGATGATTGGGATGCTTGGGACTGAATGTAAATTCTACTTAGCGCAACCATATAAAGGGAATCAATTGGCTTTCCCAGATTTTTAGAGAGGTAAAGTTTAGCAGAAGTACTGCTAAACTTCTCCACCATATATGGTAGCTCATATTTAACCTTAATCTCAGATTCTGTTATAAATATATAACTAGCTAGTTAAACAAATCTATAATTAAATATTTCCCCACGTAAATTGACAACGAACTTTTACAAACGGAAATGTTTCATTGCCATTCGGTCGGTAGCATCTTCCTCTTTCTGGGTTCGATTCGCGATTTTTCGCTTTCAGATAGTGAAAACTACAAAACTTATTTCCTTAATAAGTGTATTGAAAATTCGATTTTAGCACTTTGAGGCCCGAAACTGTGACCCAAGACAGCCATTAAATACTGGTATCACCAGATACACATAGAAGGCAAATATTCCATCATTTGCTTTCTAGTCCTGTTATCTTTATGGATGTTCCTATGTTCTGATCGTGCAATATGCGCGGTTTCATTTAGATAACTCCTATATACTAATCCAAGTCGTGTCTTTTCAAATGTGTTCCTGGAAATAGGCCTGATGGCGGGCATTGCGATCTACATATAACTATTATGCAGTATCTCTTATAGCAACCCCTGAAGGAGGTCCAAGATCGCAAGAGCTTGTCATACGCGACATGCTGCACATAATTATTACTTGATTCGGCAGGATGATCTCAGAGTGGCAGTAAATAGAATGCGGGGCATGCAAGTTACTTGGGCTGTCAGACAAAACTTTTTCACATTAAACGAAACTATTTAACTTTACAAAATGTTGAAAACGAAGGAAAATCCCACCAATGCAGCAACAGCAGCACCCTTCTTCCAGCCTGCGGCAGTAAGGGCCTCAGCACCTGAGGAAGATGAAGAAGAAGAGCTTGATCCGGAACTGGATGAAGACTCGGACTCGGGCGAAGTTGAAGATGAAGAGTCAGAAGATTCAGAGGACTCAGAGGACCCAGAGGACTCAGAAGACTCAGAAGATTCAGAAGACCCAGAAGTAGCAGATCCAGTACCAGACGATTCAGCCATAGTAGACGACATGTCCATACCACTCATAGCAGAATCTCCCATGGCTGCGGAAGCAGCAGCAGAAGTAGCAGAGGTGGCAGTGGCAACAGCACCACTGGTGGCATCACTGAGGACGTCAGAGACAGCGAATTTGATAGCGTTGACACCCATTTTGGCTTGTAGATGAAAGGATTAAGATATTTAATGAATGTGGTGGAAAAAAATTGTAAGCGAACTCGGAGATTTAAATACCTTCTCGAGGGTGGCTGGTGGGTTCATTGCTATGCCAGGGACACTGTAGTGTGCACGTTTTGGCACAGCCATCAGGGAAACCTGCCTGCACAAGCCCGAGGAACGTGCGGCTCATGGCTTGATCTCAGGTGACGGGAATGTGGATTGGTCCTATCATTTTTCGAGGGCAGTTTCGGAGTGCAATACAAGTAATAGCATGTGTAAGAAGAGGAAATGGAATATGCTGAATTTTTTCTTCTGGCAAAAAAAAAGAGATCTTAATAAAGTTGAGCAGTTGCAGTTGTTCTAAGTCACAATATTCTATATTAAGACTGCCCCTGTCAACCTAAATCAAGAGCGCGGGGACAGGCTATATGTCTGAAGGTAAAGACCTGGCTGGTCAAGAGTGGCCGCAACTCAAACGAAATTGGCGCACTATTTTTTTTGAGTGCAGTTGAAAACACGCAATCTTATGTGATTGGCTGGCTAATCATCGGTTGATCCATTCGGTTGATCCATACCCTGATTTGACGATCCATTGGAATTGCCGAGGCTATGGCGAACCAGTTTTTTTGACTTTGATGGTGAGTACACGAAAAGAAATTGTGCAAACAAGTCAGCACCGTAATAACACTGAGAGCTCGCTATTAGTGTTGACAGCAACGGGACATGATTCGTTAATTCGACACTGGTTCCATTTATAAAACTACGAACAGAACCTCGCGTCAATTCGTAGTGCCGAAGGCTCGATACATAGTCCATTACATCTCTATGAACAACCGTAGACCGGGAAACATTTTCGGGTATACAAGACACTTGTAATTCATACCATTCTACCTGTTCACTGAGAAGTTCCTCCAATCTCTGCGAATGGAGAGGTACAGGTGCTTAAAATTGCACCCATGTCTTGCAACTAGCGTAACCAGCAAAACATTGACCTACATCTTTCCAACCAACCTGAATTTTTGTTAGGATCAAACGACTTATTTTTCTTAACCTTCATCATATTCACTTCACGAGACATTGCACTTTTGCACTATGCTTTTATGCAAGAGATAAGGGACTTCTAGTTATGATGTAACATTTTTCTTCACCTCCTCTTCCTTGCTAGCTGTCGCAGGACATGGGTTTGAACTACTTGAGAGCACAGAAACGTATGGTCATAAACCAACAGAGCAATAGAAAGTCTTTTGTGAGAGTGGAAGACTGCAACTTACAAAAGAGAGACCGTGCGACAATATAGAGAGAACCACAACGTATTCAACGTGCTGAACCACTGCCGGCATTACCTATTTCAACGTTAACTAAGATAAAGCTTTGCAATAGAAAAGTGGCTTATCGACTAAAGAGAAGTCTATTGTCAGTAAGCCCCACTTAACGTGCTCTCTCGAGAATGTGTCACTTTATGAACTCGTCAATTAATTAAGCGAAAACTGTCGTTGAAAGACGTTAACGCAATCAACTACGTTTTATTGACTCAAGCAACATGAAGCTGCATTTGTTGTTGGGCTTATCTATAGATTCATTTGTATTTTCTTATTGTGTCTTTTCTTTTATTTCGAAAGCATAAAATTTACTGATGGTTCACGCGACCAATTGAAGATACTCGTAGTAAAAAGCAATAATCTGCAAATGGGAGTCAAAGAATATATGCTCATCAACACCATGAGCATGTGCCTGAACAGAGGGCACTAAGCCAGGTCGGTATCTGTAAATATGATCAGTGAGATTCCAGTAGTACTGGGTGTCTGTGTTTCCTGCTGCCATTCCCGGAGTAGGGATAATAGTCAAGCCTTCGAATTCTCTCATTGTTCCAGCGCACACCTCTTCGTAGACATGTCTCAAGCTGCCAGCAAACATCTCCCAGTGTTCATCGTAAAGTGGTGTTGCAGGAGAAGGCTCAAGGCTTACTGCAGCGCTAATGGTGAAATAACCTTTTTCAGTTTTAGGCATGATCTGCTTACCATCCACAATAAGACCAAGACCATAGTCATTGGCAACGCTCTTAACGAGTTGTAGGTTTCTGTCAAAAACTTCTTTTGTGCTGCTTTCGACTGCAATACGGTGATTGACCGTAATCTCAACATACTCTGGGAGAGCATTTGACTTTTCTCCTCCGACTATAATATCCACGGCCTGCGATGTAGTCACTAGATATCTGTTTGTCAAATCTGAGTTGTAAATGTAGTCAGCAACTCTCTTCCGAGAGGCCTGGCTAAATCTAGACTCAGCAATGTCACGAGCCAAGTTTGAAGGCATTTCCTCAGAGTACTTTGCAGCACATTGATACTCATAAAATGTGGGGTTGCGAGGGGTGAAGAGAGGGGAGAAAGGAGTTCTTTCGAACCGAGTCACCAAGTCACTCACAATGCCAATCGACGTATGGTCAGGAGGTACCGAGGAGTGGCCTCCTGGAGTGTTCAAGCCTAGCTGGAAGTTCATGAATCCCTTTTCGGCTGTACCAATCAAAGCCAAAGCCAAATCACCTTCCCTGACCAAACTTTGACCACCTTCATCAATAACAGCATATACCCCGTTCTTGCCATATCTTTCTAGCAAAAATGGCCCTATGTGACCAGCACCGTTCTGTCCGCTTATTTCCTCATCAAATCCGAAGGCGAACACGATGGTCCTTTGCGGACGGAACCCGCTGGAATAAAGTGCTTCCGCCGCCTCCAAGAGACCTACAAGCAAGTTCTTGCAGTCTGCAGAGCCTCGGCCCCAAAGCTTCTCTCCATCGTAGACACCATCAAATGGAGGATACGTCCACTGATCAATGGTTGCAGTCTGTATGGGTACCACATCTTGGTGGGCTGTTAACAATATGGGCTTTAGCGAGGAGTCTGAGCCCGTCCAAGTCAAAACCAAGCCCCATTCGTTGACAGTCTCCACCTCGCAAAAGTTCCACAATTCGGGAAACGTATGCTCCAAATACTCATGAAAAGGAGCGAACTTGGCCCTCCAGTATTCTGCGTCCTCGTCGACAGCAGGGGCACCGTCGTTGACGAATGTTTGCACTTGAACTGCGCCAGACAACTTTGCGGCAGACCGGTTTCTGAATACCGGGTCGCTGATGATCTTCACCAACGTGCTGTTGTCCTCATGGTAGCTTTTTGGTCTCAACAACGAGGGGATGCTGCACTCAGCGGCCACAGCCGGTTTTTTTAGGTATGACGGGAAATTGCATCCTGGGAGGGAAAGTGCACCGAACACGAGCAAGACCACAAGTATTGTGGAGAAAACGGTGCTGCTCCGTGCTTTGTTCTTTGACTTCACTGTGAGTTTTTCCATCGTCCGAGTCAAGTCCCGTTTCTTTTTCCCTAGTTTCTTGGCCTACGTATGTTTTATCCTCTTGACTGCTGGTGCGCACGCTTAATATTAATGCGCAACTCAACTATGCATACGCGGAATTGAGTTGATAAGAATGTAACAACTCAATGCAGCGGCCTCAGCTTTTGCGCGCCAGAGCAATTCCGCTTTGACAGGTGTCAATCTTGACATTGACAGAAAAGTGCTTGGTATTTCACCAAAAATGACATGTCACCTCTGTGGAGGTACTGCGAACAAAACGAAAATCTGGGTGGATCTGTGGATTTGAACATTCTGAGTTTCCCACTTATGTAAGTTATAGCCTTTCTAGATAAGCCTCACCCGTGCATGCGCTTCCGTAGAATAAATGTATATATATATAGTTATTCTTTAGATTGTAATCATTGTACGCATAACAGACCTCACGCATAAGATTTATAAAACTTGAATAATTCTTATTTCTGTGGCTCCACGATTTTCTGTGTCGACGAATTCAAGCTTACCGACTTAGGCTATCAAGCGCTAGAGATTTTTTACGCCGACGGCAATTACCGTCAAACCTTATTTGAAGGCTTCTGTATAGACCCACTCAAATTCCGCCTCACTCAGTAACCGAGACAGATCTCACTGTGGGCTACCGATGCGGCGCTACCATAGTTTCCACCAATTACTTTACAGCTAGCAAGCAAATTGCACGATACCTTGCAACAGTATAAATCCTCTACTTTATTGGTTATCTTGCGGTGGTGACTCCTCGTCCATCTTTTTTGACATGCAACTAAATTGTAAACACTTTAATTTATGTCTGCTCATTTATGTTACAAACTAAAATCAACTATTTTACACTTGCTAGTAGACGATAAACTACAATTAAAAAGAAAAAAAAAAAGAAAAAATAAAAAAAAAAAAAAATTGACTAAGCAAACTGCTGTGATGATCATTTTCGGAATTTGAGCACAAGGTAGGTCAAAAGACGAAGGACGAAGATCAACACTATCATGATTCCTATCCAAAGTCCATGATCCGAATGCCCATAGCCCAATGATTCAAGGACAGCAGAACCTTCTATCTTGCATTGGTCCTGTAAGGCAGAGGTGTACATACACTGGCATCCGGATCCACAATCGTAGATGGTGCTGCAGAACTGGTTAAACATCATGCCCTGGAATGCGTACCTCTGATAGTCTATCCAATAGAAGGTGTAGTACCAAAACACATTGAGGACAGAAGCAGAAACCAAAAAACCACCGACAGCCATCCAAAGACCATTGGCAAACGCAGTGAGTGCCAAGGCAACGACAAAAATAGGAAAAGCCGTGGCTATGAATATAGTCAAAGATTCGGCCGCTAACAAGTTGATGAAAAGATAGAGCACGTACATAAAAAAGCCATTAGCACTCTCTTTAAAGTGACACATGAAGTAGGTAATAATGGAGAACATCACAACAATTAGAAAAAGAAAAGGGGCGCCTGTTACAAAGTTGGCTACCATGAACAGGAAGGCGCCGTATAGCCCATTAGACTTCTCTTTCTTATAAGCGTTATAGTCTTCAAGATAGGCGGGAATATAGGCCACTGACATGAACGACATGAAAGCCCCGGAAAAGAAGATGGCATTAATAAAAAGCTGAATATTTGCTTGGTTATACGACAAGCGCAACCAAACTGTACCCATCATTATGGCAAGCCCGAAGTACATTGCCATTCTCACGTAGTACGCCAAGTAGTCCCTATAAGCCTTTTTCATTCCTCTTTGAAGTAAATATCCTATTTTGGTCAACTCATTGAGGGATATTTTCTCATCATCGGTATAAGCATCAGAGGTGGGCTTGTCACTGTAGTCATCAAAAGATTTACTCTCACTTCTGGCGAATTGGATAAGTCTCTCCAACTTTTCTCTTCCTTCTGTAGAATTGCTTGCGAAATCAACATTAATCAAATCTAAGATAAACTCAGCAGGGTTGAAGTGTGCTGGAATGGGGAACTGAGCTCTCTCAAAGTACAGGTCAAGACTTTCCCGAGGCCCAGAGTAAACTATCTTGCCTTCAGAAAGAAAAACGACGTTGTCAAACAAATTGAAAGTCAGTGTGGAGGGTTGGTGGATAGAAGCAATAACAGTGACGTTTTCAACGCGTGCAAATTTTTGCAAAAGCTGAGTGACAGCGAAAGAAGCAGCAGAGTCCAAACCAGAAGTTGGTTCATCCAAAAATAAGATTTCAGGCTTAGTAACTATTTGTTCAGCTACCGAAAGACGTCTTCTTTGACCGCCGGAAAGACCTTTCTGAAGGGGTGTTCCGACAATAGTATCTTGTTGTTTCGAGAGCCCAAAGAAATCCAAAGTTCTTTCAACAAGCGCAGCACGCTCTTCATTGGGAACTTGACCCAGCATCTTGACCGAAAAGTCCACCGACTCATGGGCAGTAAGACATCCCAATAAATGGTCTTCTTGTTGAACAAATCTAGAGATTTTGCGAAGTAAGTTCTTAGTCACGGCTGTTCCATGAAAAGTGATATCCCCATCAATTTTGAACTTTTCGAAGCCATTAAGCCTCTGGGACAAAACAGAGAGTAAGGTTGTTTTGCCGGAACCTGACGGTCCCATAAGTGCCGTGACTTTTCCTGCTGGGGCAAATCCTGCAACATCGTCCAAAAGTTTTTTTGCATCCAAAGACACAGAAACGTTTGTCCAAGCAAGGCCACTGTTCATTGCGAAAGCAAAACTGTTATGGTATAGAGAAGATTCATAAATACTAAATAAAGTTGTAAATAAAAAAGAAACAGAGTTCAGGGAGACTAGCTTTTATAGCAAAAACGTTATCTTGTCGGCGGCGATGTCGGGTAATGGACAAAAGGGGCAAGTGGACTGCAGATACATTTTGGCGGCGCCGACAAGTGATTCGCCCGCTCGGATTTTCAGCACCGCTTTCAGTCGAGGCGAGAAAGAAAGAAAATAAATCGAGACGAAAGAACACACTCTTACCGAAAGAAGAGTATCATCAAGCAACAACAAAGCAAACAGACCTAGAACCTAATCCTCTGATTCCATTGATAACCATAATGGTATTATATAATCTCATATACTCATACCTATACATTGCTACACTTTCTCTAGCCTTATCAATTTTTTGTGCACCAAATAGTCTCTACGGTTATCAAATACTGATGTCGTGAATGGCACCGTCTCTGTCGAAAGCACCTCTAGTCCTCAAATAAGGGTCTAACTTGACGTAGTTGTTACCAATTTCCGCACCCAACTGAATTTTGGCCTTCAACAATTTGGTGGATTCTTCTTTCGACTTGGCATTGATCCAGGCAATGGTTGTGTCGAAGAAGGTCATGAGCAATTGGTCTCTTTCAGCAATGAGTTTAGAAAAGGTCTCATCATGAGGGAGCGTGCTGCTGTTATCCTTGGTTGGTTGTATGTACTTAGGCTTGTAGTCATCTTTACCACCCAAATCCAGGGGTATGTTGGATATATCGACGAATTGCTCCAAGTCCTTGACAGACTTAGTGAAGTGAATTTTGGAGGCCACAACAGGATCCAACCATCCTTTAATGATCTTCCACACAGCATTGAAGATCCATGGAGCCTTATGGATCCAGATGCTAGAAAGACTCTCGGGATAATTAGCTTCAAAGGCCTTGGCCAAAAACTTGACTGCACTCAAATCAGCGTTCTTCAAAGAGAAGCCCGACATATCAAAAAGAATGTTAGCCCCATCAATATCACGCGAGTAAGGCTTCAAGGCAACCTTGGCCCACTCAATGATCATACAAATCAAGATCTCGAAATCCTTTTCTGGACAGTCATGTCCATGGTGATTTTTGACACGGATCACACAAATCAGACCGCCGTGTTTATCGGCACCCCTAAGGTAGAATTTTTCCATAGCAAAAGCTTTCATGAGCTGAGGGTACTTTTCAGATGCAGCGAGGCCATAGTCACCTTCCATGACCCATTTGCTGACGGGGTGGGAGCGGATCTTCCAGTCCATGGAGTGGCAGAACATTTCAACGGCGGGAAGAACCTTAAACTTTCTAGCCCTCACGTAGCGGAGAAATTCTCCGTCGGGACCGTCATTTCTCAAGTTGCCCAAGAAAGACTGTTGCAATAAGCCCGGGTTGAGTGATTTGAGCGAGTGATGCCCTTCCTTATTGACAGTTTTGGCGGACGAGTCTGCACCGCCACTATAAACTTGCGCATCGCCGTTTAGCACCTGGAATACTTTCCTGGTACGCTCGGAGATCTGGGGCAAGTCTGGGACAATCGACGTCGAGGAAACTTCAGGGAGAGCGTTGGGACACTTGGAAGCCACGAAATTGGACTTTTTCTCTATGTCGTGGTAGGAGAGATGGTCCAAGTCATAGCCCAAGTGCTTTAAGAACAAGGCCCAAGATTGCTTAGTAGCAATTTCATGGTCTTCGTTGAGCGACCAGATTCTGTCGGGTTTGACAGACATGATGAGAAACAAAAATGTAAAGGCAGGAGAAATAAACAAAAGAAGAGAAATAATAGACTAGTCTCAGGATGTTAGCCACACTTCAAAGATCTAAGCCTGCTTGAAAACAAATTGTCACAATAGCCAAAATACAAGAGGTGTTGGCCTATTCTATATATGTCTGGGCAGTACTGCCCCGCTTAGGGTACCAGATCGTCCGCGAGGCGCGAGAAGCTCCGAATCTTGCAGTTCGCGGCCGGTGACACCAGCCTACTTCTCCTCTTACTCTCTTCCTCTCATCCGCGATTTTCTTCTTTGCGTATGTGAGTGTCTTTCCCTGCTGAATGTTCCTGGATCTAATGCACGATACGGTGATAAGTTGCGTAACTTAGGTACGTGTGTTGCTAGCAAACCACTGGTTTGCTGTGGGGTTCAGTTCTCTATCACAGGCCGGTATGTCCTCCTTCGCATCTCTATTACCGAATCAGGCATTGTTCGACGTTGTCCACGGGATGTTACGTTAGGCCGCCCAATTCTATGCTGGCGTAAAAAAAAAAAAGAAAAAAAAAGAGCTGGGTGCTGAGCCAGTTTCGGTTGTCTCATGAATCACCGTTTTTCGTCAATCTAGTCCAAACAGAGTTGCTAAGAAATTGCGGTTTTCTCGGAGCTTGAGCATGTGAGTATTTAGTTGCGGGGTCCTAGTCTTGTATGAGGTTGTTAACTTTCTTGTGAGAAGTGTCTTTCGCGCACACTCTGAGTGAGTGGCCGAGCCGTCTACAGAAAGGGTTCCAACAGCCATAATCCTCGTTGATTTACCTACACCTAATTACTCAAAAAACGACACCCTGACGCCATCCATATACTGGATCGTGGCGGTGGATTTGACGTTGGGTGGATGCTTGTAGGGGCCCTGGAACTCGATCCGCAGGAACAACTGGGCAAATCGCACCATAACGTAGGATGCCTCCGTCAATGCGTATTTTTGGCCCAAACATACTCTGGGTCCCGTCCCAAAGGGTATAAAAGCCCATGCCACCTGGTGGAGTTCATTCCATCTTTCTGGTCGGAAAACTAGGGCATCGTCGCCAAAGTAATCCGGCTGGCGATGCATAGAGTAGTTCAGCAACACGAGGATGTCACCTTTGCGAATGAAAAGCGGCTCGAGACCCTCCTTGCCTCCTCCACGGGGGAGCCATGTATCCTCAGTAGCTCTTCTCGTATTAGACGGCACAGGTGGATGCAATCTGAGAGTCTCATTCACAACGTGTCTGAGATAGACCGATCTGCTTAGTTTCTCAAACGTGATACCTTCAATCTCTGCGCTAGTTTCACCTCTGCCAAAATCATTGAACACCTCCGTTCTGAGTTTCTTCCATACTTCGGGATTCTGGGATAATTCATACAACAACGACGAGAGAAGACTAGCGGTGGTAGATCTCCCAGCTAACATTATGTTGAGCACTTCATCCCTCAAGACCACCGGATCTCTTGTTAGTTTCATGAGCTCGTGCAAAAAAATGTACTTCTGCTTTATTTTTCCGGTTTCTGACGCTTGCTTCGCTTCGTTGATAAAATCCAAGACAAAATCATGTATAACGTTGACATGATGCTTGAATTGGGACGAGTTCAAAAGCCAGTACATGTCCAACAATGCCGCTCTTCTTATCAAGTATTCTTGGAGGAACAGGAGTGACTCATCAAAGGCTTTCCGCTTTTGCAAATCTTCAAACTGCTTTGCAGAATCAATCAGATCAAACTCGAGAGAACCAATGCTCTCTCCAAAAAGAAACTCAGAGGAGGCATCCAAGGTTAACTTATGGAATAGCGGTTGGATATCCACGGTGTGATTGTGGTATTCCCGTATGAGCTTGACCAACGTCATGAGGTGAGGCTCAAGCATTCGAACATGACTTATCTGATCCCTAGAAAACTGTGGTTTCAACATCAGCCTCGACTGCTCCCAACGCTTGCCCTCACTCGCAAAGATCCCATGGCCTAATAATGGTTTGAATGCTGGTCCTCTCACACCGATAGACCAACTTTTCACTTGTTTAGCCAAAGCAGTTTTGACATTTTCGGGGTTGCTAGTCAAAATCAATCTTTGCCATAGCAAGTTCAGATCTATCGTATCTGCCCCCAAGGTACGGAAGTCTTCAAGCTGCAGCTCCAAGATCTGCCCACTTTTAATCTTGCCAAGTAAAGAAACAACCCTCCGAAGGCCCGCAGAGTTGCTCGCTTTGCATTGCTTGGTTTTCCATAGGTTACGAAGGTGCATTCGTCTATTTGCAACGTAAACTTTGCGGAGCAAGATTATTACTGCTATCCCAACGAGCGCCCATTGGGCCACACCTAAATCAATGGCCGAGTCTTTCATAGCTGGGTGCAAAATCACACTCTCCCAAGTATAACGCCTGGAATCAAGTGTGGGTATTGTATTGAGTTACTTATCTTTACACAATCGGAGTTTCTCCGCCTCCATGCCCATTCTGAGAATGTATAGAGAAAGGACCAATTGCAGGGTGCCTGTTGATGTCTCCATAACTGCGGGGAGAACCCAGCACATGATATTTGACCCAGTACCAACACACTGCATATAACCTAGATCAAAACTGGAGAAACCCGCTACTCGTTGTGTCTACCCAATCGGCTCCAGGAGCACCTCATATTGTTTTCTCTTATGTTCAATGATTATGGTGCATGGAACTTTTACTTCTCCTTCACGTCTGATTAACGTGTTTAGGCTAGCCGAATGCATGAAGCCTTCGTGACAGCGATGGACAAATCCGTTCTTAGTGTAGAGCAAGCTAAATGCATTAGGGTTGAAAAAAACTCAATCAAGCTAAATGTAAAACTGCACAGAAAAAGAGGCGTAATTTTTGCTCCTACTCTAAACTGGCACCATGGTTGCAACTCGCAGGCTAAGCATCTGGCTAAGCTTGGGCTAAGCAATCGCGCGCAAAATTCTCAAGCAGGTACATAATTTTGCAACTTGGAACAACAAGATACTTTATTTTCGAAATAAACTTACAAATTAAAAACGAAGCAGCGAGGCTTTGGAAGCTCAACAATTAAGAGAAACGACTCATTCGTAACTTACAAGAACAAAGCAACACCAGCGGCAACACCAGCGACGGCAGCTGGAACAATTCCAGCAGCAGCACCATTAGCAGTAGCGACAGTGGGAACGGCAGAAGAAGCAGCAGCACTGGAAGCAGCAGCAGCACTGGAAACAATGGCAGCAGCACTAGAGACAGCAGCTTCAGTGGTGGCCTCAGTGGTGGCCTCGGAGGTAGCAGCAGCCTCGGAGGTTGCAGCAGATGGGGCAAGAGTGGTCGCAGCAGAGGTGCTCTCGGCAGCCTCAGTAGTGTCAGTAGTGGCAGCGGCAGTAGTAGCAGTCTCAGCCTCAGAGGTGGTAGCAGTAGCCTCAGTGGAGGTCTCAGCGGTGGTAGTGACAGCAGTGGAACCTGCCTCAGTAGCAGCAGCAGCCAATTCAGAGGAAGCTTCGGAGTCAATGTACCAGTAAGGAGACTCAGCACCAGCACTGCTACAGATGGAAGTAGCCAAGGAAGTGGCAGAAGCAAGGTCAGAACCGGAACAGCTTTCAGCGAAACAGTCAGCGACCAGACTTGCGAAGGAACTGATCACACAAAGACATCCAGTGTCCCAGTATGGGCATGGGGTGGAAGAGGTGGAAATCTCAACACAAGATTTAGCACAAGATGGCAATAAGTCGTAGATTGGGTCAGCAAAACCGTTGATGGAAGCAGTGTGAGCAACCGATGGGTAAGTGTCATAGGCAGCTTGAGCAAGAGCCAAAAGAGAAGCGAAAGGCAAGACAGCGAACAACATAGCGAATGAAATGTGATTGATGAATGAAGACAAGATACAATGGTTGGGAAATTTACAATGGAATTTATAGTTTTTGCGTTTGTTGATTCCACCTCCGAAAATGCACGAAAGAATTGTACCGGGCGTTTTGAGTCTGCCGAAAAGGGTTTTGCTCCAAAGTTGCATTGTTTCTTTCCGAATTCATCAGGAAAATTTGGCCCATGTCCGACTCGGTTGCGTATTAGAGCTTAAACTGATGTGCGACATACATCATGCATCAAGCCTTTACTGCAAGAACTTAGTTTCGCGTTATTGGAATTAACCTTTCCCCGTTGCCAGAGCCGGCAAAAAAAAAAGCATTCCAAGACCAATTGACTAGCTTCGCCGTAAATGGTTGACCGAAATAACACCGCTCTACTTCTTAGGAGTTTTTTCAAGGCTAATTAATGACTCGAAATATTTTGGTGGTCAATGCTGAAATTATCAAGAAAATTGTACAAAAATCGTGCATACATGCAGCGCCGAGGGTAGCCTCCCACAGAGATTTGCATGGGCGAACATTTTGTCACCCAAGGCAAAATCCAGACAGAGAATACGAGTCGTCTACTAGTAAGCGGAAAAAGGTAATGTGCAAAAATTCTATTACGCCATGACTGAACATAAAACTAACGAGAAAATTGCCAAGAAACCAGATGTTTGGTAAATTGAAGAGTAGGCACCAGCTTCAGATGAACTAGATGAACCAGACGAGGTGGCTGAATCAGATGAGCTACTCAGAGAAGTGCCATCAGTTGAAACAGTACCATTGGAAGAGCTGGTAGCCTCTCCCGTAGCAGCCGCAGTAGCACCAAAAGAACCTGCACTATTGGAGCCAGACACTTCCGACGTTTCCTCAGCAGCAACCTCAAGAGCAGTAGAAAGCGAAGCAGGCATCAACCAGACATCCGCACCAACCGAAGAACACAAGGATAAACATAAAGAAGTAGCACTGGCCACATCGGATGGATCGGAACAAGATTCCACAATACATGAGGCAACTTCACCTGACCATTGAGGCATCACACACAAGCAACCAGTATCCCAGTAAGGACATGGTGTATTGCCAGTGGACAAATCAGCACAGTCCTCAGCACAGGTAGGTAACTTGTCTTTGATGGGGTCTGCAAAACCATTGATTGTGGCAGTTTGAGGGACTGATGGGTATGTGTCCCAGTTCAGAGCCAATGCTTGCGAGAAGTGAGATACAGCGTAGGCAAATGCCAAGATTGTCTTCATAGCTTCACGTGTAGTGGTTTTGTCGTAAAGCAATAAAAGAATGAGTAACAAAGATTTTCCACTCTTAATATTGAGTCTCATCATACGCTACAGAAAAGGACCCGCGGGCATATCGGTTTTACCGTTATGTGATGTATCATGTTCTCAGACGTTCCCCATGCATGAGATTTCATACAGGATGCAGACATGCCAAGGTCTAGTCCCTTTTTATCTTTTCCATCTACAGTTCGTGTCTTTTCAAGAAATCCTTATCCCAAAATTTGAAAGCTAGAAAGCAAGCTTTGGGGTTGGGAGGTATTCAAGTTCCAGATTAATCTTGGTTTTTTGGGTTTTTTTTAAGATCTATTAGGTTTCATTTATGATACCATAGTTTACTTCGTAATTCCACTTTGGTGGAGGACTTTTGGTGCAGGCGCGTCATGCAAGTGATGGTACAGATAACTTCGGTCCCCACTGATTTAAATGTAGAGAAACACCGAAAAGTCCGAATTTCTTATTCCTGGGCCCTTTCAATTATGCACACATTTCAGTGCCGCATGACAAAGTTTAACGCTTTCTGATTTGGTACTTCAAGTCAGATTCCTGCTCGCAAGGGTCTAAGGATGGACTTATCGCTTTTTCATTTCCAACAGGGCGGTGCTTTTTCTTCATAATTTCAGTCAGTCCAAAAATTTCTGGTCGCATCGTATTTATTTGATCTAATTTCTTATATTTCTTGTGTTAAGAATTTGAAACAAACTCAACAGAATCGCCATGGCCATTCCTCTTGCAGCACAATATTTTGTCGAGAGAGACAGGAACTACAAGTTTCTCTTCCTCATGGTGATGGTCACTATTTTACTCCCTATCATGCATGGGTTTTTATTCTTGTGGCTCCCTTGGATTCTTCGGGACAAGAGATCTGAACAAGGGTTGAGGTATAAACCATATTTCACATTTATCAAGTATTTCAACACGTTGACACAGACGTTCAGCATCAAGATTTGGAGGAAAACGTTTTACTATCAGCCAAGTCTACTCCTCGTTGCTGCCTTTCATATTGGAATCAACAGTTGGTTTGCAGTTGCCGAAACAAGAGACATAGACTACGAAACTTGGTATTATATTGTCTCTAAGCGTGTCGGCAGACTTTCAATCGCTCACCTTCCAATTATCCTCATAATGGTGGCCAAAAATAACGTGGTTGCCGCATTATCGGGTCTTTCACTAGACAAGACAGTATTCTTCCACAAGTGGTATGGCCGTGCAATGTTTCTCACAGCCATCATCCACCTTGTTTTGTCTTTGAAATACTGGCTCGACATGAATTTCTACATCATGGTTGAAATCCCCCCTCAAATTTTTGGGTTTATTGCGTTTTCGTGCCTTGGAATGCTTAATGTTGCCTCCCTAAGGTTCATAAGAAATTTTGCCTTTGAATTCTTTTTAGCTCAGCACAGGACTTTCAACTTTGTTATGCTTTTGCTTGCCTATTTCCATAATGGGGGTAATCATGCTGCAGTAATTTTGGGAGTTCACCTTTTGGTTCTCGATAGGATTGTTGGAAGGGTCCTAGGAATAATCCATAAATATAAGGGTCCAACCAAGGGAAAGTGTGATTTTGAGATCTTAGATGACTCTACTGTCAGAGTGACTATCCCAATAAAAATTTCCAAAAGTGACCCCAACAAATGGTTTTGGGCATTTGTTCCAAGGTACGGAACTTGGAGAGCAGGCCAGCACGTTTTGTTCAACTGCAACAGGGTTGCATTTCTTTCTTACCACCCCTTTACTATTGCTTCCTTACCAGACTCTGGAAATATGGTATTAGTCATCAGAGTCAAGAAAGGGTTTACAAGAAAATTACATCGCAAGCTCACCAAAAAGAGCTTGAAGGACTCTGAAAGCGAAATTTCAGTCACCGAGAGTAACATTGAAATGTCTGACCGAATTAGCGACTCCATTCATTCTTCGGATAAATTATTTTCAAAAGACACAAAGAATGAGATCGAAGAATCTACACAACAGGTGGACACGCTACGTGAAATTATCAGCAACTTCGAAAAGCCAAGAATTTTTAACTATAAGGCGGGAATCAATGGTCCCTTTGGGGCAAATTACCAGCCTTTGACAAAATTCGAATCGGTGGTATTTTCTTCTGCCGGTTCCGGGGCTTCTTTTTCATTGCCAGTGGCGTTGGACTTGTTGAAAACATTGAAAAAGAGAAACTCAGAAGAGGACTACTTGTATCGTCCCAAACACACTCAGGTTACTATTGTGGTGGCATTGAAAAAGTTGGCTAATTTGCAATGGTATGATCACTTATGGCCGGAATTCATGCCCTTCTTAAGCTCTGGTATGGCACATCTTGCTCTTTTTGTTACTCAGGAACAGATACCCGAATCATCGGAAAAGCAGTCTTCTGTTTTTAACACATCATCCGAGAAAGGAGATGTATTCGTAGAGTCTACGAAAACTGAATCTACGACTTCTTCCATTCAGATTTCTACTTCTCTTTTCGGCTGTGGAGGGTTTTCGGTAACTTATGGTCGTCCTGACCTCGAAAATATTCTTATGACGAGTATTGAGAAACTATGCTCTCCAAGCTACAGAAAAGCATTCGCAAGTGTGAGTTGTGGCCCAGGCGCTTTCAATCACACCATTAAATCTGTGTGCCAGAAAGGTAGAATGATTTCTGATGCACCTGAGGTATATTGCTATGATGAAAGTTTTGAATAGGTCTACAAAGCGGGTTATCACACATTTTTTCGAGATTATGTAAATAATGTTTAATCGTATGGATTGGTTACTTGAATACAGGAGTAGGATTTGTTCAAAGCCAAGAACAAAAATACGCAATCTGATCGGCAACATTGGAAAAGTGTTGCTTGCTACAAATTCGAGAAATGCTCAGTTCCATTGAATGATCATAGTAGGGAGACAGATTCTAGAGAAGCCTTCCTGATCGAGTGTCCGACCGCGAGCTTAGACTAAGACTGCTGCAACAAGTGCGACACACAGATAGCCGCATAAACCCGAAATGCATAAAAACTTTATCTATTTGATCACGGGGATATCGCAGTTAGTGCCCTTCGGTAGGTTCAGAACTCAAGAAAACTGGGAGGAAATCCTCAGCTGAGATTCTTTCTTATATGAGATTTACAGGGAGCCAAATATGTTGCGCCATTGCCTGGTTGCAACTCTTGTGAAGACGGGCAAGTCATGCGTCAAAGCCTATGTGCCCCGGACGACTGTGCAAATAGTTGACTCAGGAAAATGCTAACGTCTATTTTAAAATTCTATAGGCAGCAGTTGAGTTGAAAAACGAGGCTTACTGAAAAATGTTACAAAAATTTTTGCCGTGCCTTACCGCGAAGTTATCTGCATGGTCAGCACATCAGCAGAGTGAGGAACTATTTCCGTCTCACGAGGTCTAGAGGTCTTAAGGCGCTGTGAGGAAGACGCATTGCATAGTTCTTGGCAAGCACAATACTGACAGTTTGCCGCAACTAGAAGCTCATACGCCTTAAGTGGATTTTGCTTGAGGGGTCTTGTAAATATTCCGAAGATTTGCTGAACTCACTCATTTCCATTTATGGATAGCTTCAGGATATCGACCGTTTGCATTGATATGGAAATTTCGAGAACGAGAATGCAGGTTGAAAGAATATGACATGTTTATAGGGTGATAAGAATTGTTAGATCAAGAATAATCTTTCCTTCGTACCGGACGGTCAAACCCCGTTCTAAATGTTTTTCTGTTAGAAAGCTTTACTGTGTCACGTGCGGAAAACGTCCGGGATATGCCGTCAACTCAAGGCGGAATTTCAGTGAGTGCGAGTAATTTCCGCTCCACCAAAATTGACTCACTCCGCATACCTCGATAAGATGTTCAACAAATTCTCGTCCAGAAGATCGGTAGTACATTCCCTAAAGGGAATGGTGGCCACGTCCCAGCCCTTAGCCAATGCGGCTGGGATTAGGATTTTGGAAAAAGGTGGAAACTGTGTCGACGCAGCTGTGGCAGCTTCTGCTGCGTTGTGCGTTACTGAGCCTCCCTCAACAGGGATTGGAGGAGATTGTTTCGTTTTGTTCTTCGAAAAGAAGACGAAGAAGGTTCATGGGTTGAATGGCTGTGGCAAATCGCCCAAGCGGACCTCAATTGAAAAAGTTAAGCAAGATGGGTTGATTGAGGGCCCAAGAATTCCACATCTCAGCGTGCATTCAATAACAGTTCCTGGCGCGGTCGCCGGCTGGCTTGATGCTATTGAGATGTGGGGCTCAGGTAAAGTCACTCTTCAAGATATCTTGGCTCCCGCTATAGATTTGGCAGAAAATGGGTTTGTAGTATCTCAAATTTCTGCCGAAATCTGGAGAAATGCATCAAGAGAGTTAGTACGCCAGAGTGGCGATAATGCTAAAGTCTTTTTGAACCCAGATGGAACATTTTGTCAAGAGGGTCAGATTTTTTACAACAAACCGTTGGCGAAAGTATTCAGAAAGATAGTGAGAGAGGGAAAGGACGGGTTCTACAGAGGGGACGTTGCTGAGAAGATAGTTGGCAAGGTTAAGGAGAAGGGGGGCTTCATGGAACTAGATGATTTGTCTGAGCACACTTCGAAAATTGTTGATCCCATTAGCATGGAATTTCTCGGCAAGAAGATATGGGAGATTCCTCCAAACGGTCAAGGAATAGTCGCGCTCTTTGCTTTGGGTTACTTGAAAGAACTTGCTAAAATAAACAAAATTAACCTTGGTCAGATGGAACACAACTCAGCTGAGTATTTGCATCTTTTAATCGAGGCATTGAAACTTGCGTTTTATGATTCTGAACATTTTGTTGCAGATTTGGAATTCCATCCAGAAATCGATATTAAGCACGCCCTCAGCGAGCAGCGCCTTGCCGAGAGGGCTCAAATTCTCCTTGGAGATAAAATATTAATGAGAGAAGATATCGACATAGTTCCTGACCCGATGTACAAATGCGACACGGTGTACTTTACTGTTACAGATGAAAACGGAGATGCCTGTTCATTTATCAATTCTGTATATTCATCCTTTGGGTCTGGTATAATTCCCGATGAGTACGGGTTTAGTTTGCAGAGTCGTGGAGCCAATTTCAATCTCAGCCACAATGCAATCAATTCCCTAGAAGGTGGAAAACGTCCTTACCATACCATAATTCCATCGTTAATTACAGATGCTGCAACAAATGACCTCTACGCCTCAGTTGCATGTATGGGAGGCTGGGAACAGCCGCAGGCACATGTTCAAATATTTTTGAACATGAATCTTTTTGGATTTTCTCCTCAAGAAGCAGTGGATGCCCCTAGATTTTGTCTTGAGCCGAACGAAGCTTCTAGACACCTCGACGTGGGAAAAGGTTCGTCCGGCCCCATATCTACTGCTGCAACGATAGTCCAACTAGAAGAGGGAATTAGTAAGGAAGTAGCAGAAGCTCTTGCTACAAAGGGGCATGAAGTAAGGATAATAACTGGTCATGCCCGGGGTATCTTTGGAAGAGCACAATGTATCAAAAACATTACTCAGAATGGCAAAGTGGCATGGGCAGGTGGCTCAGATATGAGAGGAGATGGCGCAGCTGTTCCCCAAATTTAAAATTTATAGATTAGCTCATATATTACGTAATTTTTCAAGTCTAGAAGAAAATAGCAAGAATCAAACTAATGACTTTGACGTCGCCAGTGAAAATCGCCAACACAAATTTGATGACCAAGCTGATGTAAGTAGAGTTTCCGATGATGTCACCGAGAACACTGAAAATAATTCCTGAGTCGGAAGCTGCAGTCCAGAGTTTGGAAAGAGAAATGTAATCGTTATCAATAAGATAGTCATATAATTCGATGTCGAAAGTGTAGAAATCAGAATCCACAATGAAATTGTAAACAACATTCACAGCTAAGCCAGAATTGTTAAGAGACTCAAAGATCTCCTCGACATTAGAGTCTGTGCCAATGATACTAATGATTTCCGTGTAAATGGTTGCCAATGTGTCACGTCTTTCAAGTTCAGAATTGTTCTCATCAAGAGCTCGAGAGAGAAGTTTGTGCATCAAGTCTTGAGAATCAACATCTTCCCTCTTCAACAACCCGACCAAGCCCTCCCTTTGTGCAACCTCAGTGAGGTCATCACGTCCCAAAAGACTAGACACAATGTCGGTGACCCCACTAACTACATCTCCCAAAAGGCCGGATGACGAAGAGGTGGTTGACTCAGAAGAAGTAGTATCGGTAGTTGTAGCAGAGGTGGAAGTAGTACCTGTCACAGCAGTAGTAGTAAGGGCATCTGTTGCGGCAGAGGTAGTTGCAGTTCTGGCAGTTGTGGCAGTTGCTGTAGTGGAAGTGGATTTCGTAGTGGAGGTAGAATCGGAGCTTGAACTGTCGGAGTCCGAGTCAAGACCAAGAAGAGAACCAACGCCATCGAGAAGAGTCCCAAGAAGTCCTCCAGAGCTGGAGTCGGAGTCAGAGTCGGAGCTTGAAGAAGCCGAGCTAGAAGAAGTGGAGCTAGAGGACAGGGATGTGCTCGAAGAGCTGCTGCTTGAGTCAAGTCCCAAAAGTGAGGTGACGGTGCCCAACAAGTCACTGAGAATGCCACCAGAACTGGAGGACGAAGACGAGGAAGAGTTTGATGAGCTAGAGTTTCCATCCTTATATTCGTCAACAAGATCAATGAGACCGTCGATAGTTTCGTAATGAGTCAAAAACAACAACACCAATTGCAAAGCCAAGCCAGATTCGTCAGCAGCCTCGAGGATCTCTGTCAAGCCTTTAGCCTCGATAAAACTTCCAACAAAAGTGCACACCTGTTCCCGAGTGGCAGACAACTGTAAAGCGGCCTTTGCTAGCTCAATTGTGGCAGAATTGTTCAAAGACTCGAAAAGTAAGGTAAGGGCCGAAATGTCCCTCTTGTGCATCTCAAGCAACTGAGAAGTTTCTTGCGAGTCGAACTCATTACTCAAATCCCGAACTTGGAATTCATCCACAGATTTGAGTGATTTGTAGTCGACAGGAAGTGCGGAGGAGAAAGTGAAGGTGGATATAAAAAAAAGTAGGGGAAGAACGGAAAACTTCATGGGGAATAGGTCCAAGCAGAGAAGTAGGAACGAGTGGAGGTGAAAAAAACAAGAAAATTGAACAGGAAAACAAATGCCGATTGGCAAAGATATTATAGCCTTACGGCATTCAAGCGGAGTATTTTATTTTGGAAGCGAACAGATGTCTTCGTGGAGTCAGGTGTCGAACTGCAATAATTGTTACTGAAACAGGACATGGCCAAAGGCGAATTGCCTAATACGGAATGGTTGCGAAATCATATGTTTTCCTGTTTCGGTATACGAATTTGGTTCACTCTGCACAATAGGCAAAACAATGCGGATGTTTTGCGGGATATGAACGTCTCCTCGCCGTAATGTTGCAAGTCAGCCGTGCTTCACTTCCATACCTGAAAGGGTATCTGGCGTGGGAAACTGCCTCTCTGCTCAAAGGTAAGCAACGCCTTTTATCCCGGGGAAGGTGGAAATTAAGTGGCTGAAGTGCGTAGATATCGCTCATAATCAAGCAACTCCCAAAGCCACTCGTTTAGTGCGATGATACAGAACTGCAAACATTATGATGAGGGAAATGTGGTGGCCTGCTTCTGTTACTTGGAGAAATTGATGTTCGAAAGACAGAACAGCACAAGGCTTTTTTGGCGTATACTGAGGTAGCATTTACGCTTTCTCAAGTTCCGCACATAAAACCATGAAAAAAGCCACCGGTGTTCTGACCATTAAAAAACGAAGGAGCCAAAAAGCTAAAGAAAGAAAAAGAAGAAGTGGTATTAAAACGAAGGTCTTCCAGCACAGAAAAAGAAGAGGAATCGGGTCGTAAAAGGAAGAGCAAAAATTAACAGGAAGAGCAAATATCAAGTTAAGAACACTCTAGTCTGAGCTCCTTCATATACCGCAGCAGGAAGCCCAAAAAAAACACCCAATCACCCGATGAGCGGCCAAATTAATATCACTTAGCTTCTTAGATCTTGATATTCTCCCCAAGGCCTGCAATCAAAAGAGGCTTGATAAATGCAAAGTAGGAAGTTTCTTTTTATTGAATCAAACGCTTCGCAAAGCCCTCTTCTCCGCGTATTCTTGGTCGCGCCCTGGGGTAAACCCGGGATTCCCGCTTGAATCTTCCGCGCGATCCTACATTCCCCGGGATACCCCAGGTTTTTCACCAACAACAGACATCACTCCAAAAGGATCGTTGTAAACCTCCACTTCCAGAACAAACAGATCAGAACTGCCCAGCAGGCATTCTCCAGAGGCTCTGACTATACTTCAAAGAAATAGTCATACATACAGGTTGCATCATTCGGCAGCAAAGCTAACAAGACATGACAAAACGATTGACCCCAGAGCAGAAGAGAGAGAGAAAACCGACTCTGAGAGCTTGCACCTTCTGCCACTCCAAACATCTACAGTGTTCAAACTCACGGCCGTGTCAGAATTGCATCAAGAGGAAAATCGCCCACGAGTGCAAGGACGTGACTCGCAAGAGAGTCAAGTATATGAGTTCTCTGGAAGCAGAAGCACCTCGCAAACCATCCCAGCTGCTCGAGTCGGTAGGAAGTGAACTACCGTACATCGACAATCTCAGCTCCAGAGACGGCACGCCGAGCATCGCCGACTACACCCAGCACATGCCCAACACAGCCAAGGAGATCCTAGAACAGAATCAACAATCGCTAGACTCGTATCTGGAGCCCATGAAAGATTCGCCGGCCTCGTCGTTGTCAACGGCAACAAACTTTAATTCCAATTTCCTCAACCAAGAATACATGATGTTGGGGGATCTTATTTCCAAGCCACCGTCGCCTTCTTCTCTTGAATATGCAACAGCTGCTCCACAACAACTTCTTACGCCGAATTTCCTCAACGGATTGGACAGCGATGGCCACGACACGAGGCCGTTCATATCGTTGGGAGACGACAATAGTAGCGTGACAGAATCTAACCAGTTTAATTTTGACTTCTCGAAACAAAACGAAAATCGCTACGTTACGCCTTTGGTGTCTCATCATATCTACCAAACCGTCCAGGACATTTACTCAAACAAAATCATTGACTTCGATTATCCGTCGTCGTACCACTCGCTCACTCGGTTCTTGAAGAGCCGATTTTCCGTGAACGACAAGTTCTACACGTCAGAGGAGAAAAAGAAGAAGAAAGACAATTTCCTCAAGATCTTGAGAATCATTGCGTCGTACCGGCCCACGTTCATCAGCGTCCACATGTCGTTATTCCAACCGTTCGACTTCCAGTTCTTAGAAATGTCTTTCCAGAGATGTCTTCTAGACTACGAGAACCTATCGCGGTTGAACGCGTCCCCCACAATCATCTGGCGAAGAACAGGTGAGATAGTTTCCATCTCCAATGACTTGGTCAACATCTTGGGGTTGAATGTTTCCGACATTCTTTCACAACGAACATTCATCATGGAGCTTATGCACGATGACGACTCTGTAGTTAACTACTTCAGGCTCTTCAAGTCGGTTGCGGTAGGAAATCTCCATCTGACCATTGTCACCAAATGCAACCTCATCAAGAAGCTGGCGGGCAATCTGCATATTTCGCTGAAGTCAAACGCTAATCTAGGTGACGCAGGCTACATCGAATTCTGCTCGGTCTGGACGGTGAAACGAGACCTCTTTGACTTGCCCATGATGATAGTGGGCCATTTCTTACCGTTGCTAGGCGCCGAGGGAGCCAAAGGGTATTGATCTCTCCGCAGCGTGACTCGCCATGTCAGGCACGACAAAGAATAGATCACTTGATTTCTGGCACCACCTAACATCAGTGCGCGGCGCACCAGCGCTGGGACCGAGCAGAGAAAGTGGAGCAACAAATCACACCACTGACAAGTGGGGTGAGCAGGACAACTTGCAAACTGTAGCTGGCGCCAAATGGGCTATGACAATATTTAAGTGCCGTCAATTCGGCCTGTCCTTTTTTGCTCAAGCCAACCATCAAGCCTGAAAACAGGTCTCTTATCTAACACTCTCATACCAGCTTGGAACTCGCACTAATACTTCAATGATCAACCCTCAAAAAGCATTGGCCGCCGGCGGACTACTTTACACCTGTGGCGCCATATGGATGATGAAGTGCTACTACAACCAGTCGTCGTTCAAGAAGATTTTTGTCAGCACGGACAAGGCATACGAAAATGTGGAGTTGATGCGTCACCCATAACGCCATACACGACGAAATGAGCTAAGACGCACGGAGCGTGCGCTAGAGTGGGGCTACCGTAGATTTTGATGTAGCTAATAAATATTCGATTCTAGCGACTTGACGTAGTTGGGGTAAACCAGTTGCCGGCTAGAGCGAAAACCGGGCGAGGCCGCGCGCTAGTAGGAAGGAAGCGGCACTGAAGGAAATAGGAGCCACAGTGAGCGCTAGTTTGATAGGAAAGAAACTGACACCAGTTGTATACAGGTTTGAGTTGTGTATTGCAGGAAACCGTTTAGCGAGCCACTGCCGGGCCCGCCCGGATTTCCAGCTGAGGAGATTGTTGCCAGCTGGCGCTACCTTCGTTCAGTATTTCGGTGTGTCAGAGACGAAAGGCCTACTCGTCAATATGGCTCGCCGAGAATGTGCAGGAGAATGCCTCTGATAGTGATCTATCGTCGAGCCTGCTGTCAACTAGTGCGACTGCCGTATCCGGCAGCCAGACGCAGGTCGACATCTCATCGGGCATACTGGGAAAAAAAAAGAAACAAAAAAATTCTCTGGGAATGGCTTAGACAGGCCCATTTGTGATAAAGGAGAACGCCAAGCGGAGGCGCCATGGCCGTCCAGCCAAGCACCATGAGCTCCGAGCGACGGCAGGATCTGCCGCTTGGCGGCGGATTTGTTTTGTGTCCATCCCTGTTGCGTTTGCGCCCCACAAACTTTAATAAGCATTGTAGTTGCCTCGAGCAGAAGAAAGTAACTTTTGGCAGCGACTCAAAATGCAGGTCCTGCAGCAGTTGCGCATAGGGCGGAAAATTAGAGAAATGTTGTTCCTGCGAATATCGACAAACGGAGCCCTATGATGCAGAGATAACCGGCCTCGTAAACTCCCAACTCGCCGCTTCTTAACCAGGGCATTTCCCGCTTGAATTTTTACTCTAAAAGCACTCATACCACAAATGTCCCTGGAGCTCTCAGATAAGGCTGCGGAGGCACTCGCGGCTGAGGAGACGGTCCAGCCTTCTTCTGAGTTTTCAGTGTCAAGATCTCGTTCCTCCTCTGAAGACTACGAGCAGCTCCCTTTCTACCGTCGAGTTATCGACTCGTTCAAGCCGTTGGATCTCGAGGAAGATGGCATAGACACCAGCAACATGACCGAGATGGAGAAGGCGGTCTACGGCAGTAGTCGACACCCGTTAGCCAGACGGTTGAAGTCCAGGCACTTGCAGATGATTGCCATTGGTGGTTCCATCGGTACTGGTCTTTTCGTTGGTTCTGGTTACGGTTTGTGGGAAGGTGGCCCAGCCGGCCAGCTTATAGCATACATCTTAGTGGGTTACTCGTTATTCTGCGTGGTGTATGCACTTGGAGAATTGTCCGTCCAGTACCCTGTGTCTGGTTCGTTCAACGCCTTCTTTTCTCGTTTTGTTGACCCTTCGTGGGGCTTCACCTTGGGTCTTTTGTATGCGTTATCTTGGTTGATTTCCTTTCCCTCGGAGTTGATCGCTTGTTCGATCACTATCCAGTACTGGAACTCGGACATCAACCCTGCTGTATGGATTGCCGTCTTCTACGTCATCATCTGCTCCATTAATCTTTTTGGTGTCAAGGGTTATGGTGAAGTAGAGTTTGTGCTTTCTATCATCAAGGTCTTAGCCGTCATTGGCTTCATCATTCTCGGTATTTGTATCACTTGTGGTGCTGGCGACCAAGGGTACATTGGGGCCAGATACTGGCACAATCCAGGCTCGTTCAACAACGGATTCAAGGGTGTTTGTTCCTGTTTCATTTCTGCTGCCTTCTCCTTCGGTGGTGTGGAGCTCGTGGCATTGGCGGCCTCTGAAACTTCCAATCCTAGAAAATCTTTACCCAGAGCAACAAAGCAAGTCTTTTGGAGAATCACCCTCTTCTACATCTTGACTGCTGTCATCATTGGCTGCTTGGTGCCTTATACCGACGACAGATTACTTTCTGGTTCCTCAGATGAGGATGTTACTTCATCGCCGTTTGTGATTGCTATCAATAACGGTGGCATTAAGGTACTTCCTGACATTATGAATGCGGTTATTTTGATCGCTGTTATCTCCGTGGGTAATTCTTCTGTTTACGGATGTTCTCGTTCCTTAGCTTCATTGTCGGCGCAGGGTCTCCTCCCAAAATGTATCGGGTACATTGACAAGTCAGGAAGACCTCTCGTTGCTGTCATGATCACAAACATTTTTGGGTTACTTGGATTTTTAGCTTCCGATGCCAGCCAGCAGGATGCCATTTTTACCTGGTTCTTCGCTATTTGCTCATTGGCCGCTTTTTTCACTTGGATTGGTATCTGCTTCACACATATCAGGTTCAGATGGGCACTCTCTGCTCAAGGAAGATCCACAGATGAGTTGTTTTTTGTTTCACCCATCGGTGTTTGGGGCTCTGTTTCCGGAATGGTCGTTTTAGTCTTGATCGTAATTGGCGAAATCTGGGTGTCTCTTTACCCAATTGGAGCTACAAGTGCAGATAACACCACTTTCTGGCAAGATTGTCTTTCGTTACCCCTTATGGTTGTTTTGTGGGCTGGTTACAAAACTTACAAACGTAGTTGGGGCATGCTAATGGTGAAACTCAAGGATATTGATCTTGACTCTGGAAGAAGAGAGATGGACATCGAGGTAATCAAGCAAGAAATTGCTGATGAAAAAGCCCGCCTCAGAGCCAAACCCATCTGGTACCGTATATACAGATTTTTCTGTTAGTTCGGTCACTTCTTTTGCATTTGACATCAGATGTAAGAATGAAAGAGCTACTTCGAACCATAAACGCAAAATTTTGATTATTTTATAGATAGGTATATTAACAATGTCGTATTGAATCAGCTGTAAAAAAAAGAAAAAGAAGAAAAAAAAACATGAAGTTTATTCCTGAACTGGGCCACCAGCTATAGAATTTTGCATTGCTGGTGTCGTACTACCTGACCCTCCAGCTGAGTCACCACCGGGGGTTTCCTTCACTGACGCCAATAAAATGTCCTTCTGCTCCTGAGAAATCTGTATCGTTCCACCTCTAGTGGCGTTGTAAAGTGGACAAGCTTTGTTCGTCCTGATGTGTCCAAAAGCGCCACATGACTTACAACGTCTCGTGGTGCTTTTGCCTTTACCTATACCTTTGCCTCCAAAAGCTATAGATCCATCCGGCAACATAACTGTATTTGCATCAATGATGGTGCCTCCTGCGGCTGCAGCAAGATGCAAAGCATCCTTAGTTGGTTTGCGTCCTTTACTAAGTTTAGCTCTTTTCTGTAAGTTAGCGATTTTTTCCTCCAACGCTTTCCTCCTGATTTTGTTCATTTCAGCATCATTGGTTGGAATAATCTCATTAACATTAGCCATTGACATTTTGTCTCCCTCGATTTGTTTTCTTCTTTTAATGTAAGCCTTGATTAAACGAGGGTCGTGAATATACTCCACTTTTCGCTGAACAATATCATTCTCATCTCTAACGAGCCTAGTAATTCTTAAAACATTTTGCTTATTGGCCTTGTCTCCACTAGCTTTAACTTTGTCTTCTTTTTCCTTTTCAATTCTGCTTTTGATATATTCAACGTGATCTACCGGCTTGTACTCTCTGTAGATATCATTGAGTGAATGTCCTGCAGAATCATCAACTGTCAAAGAACGCCTCTGACCGTACCATATGCGAGAAATTTCATTTTCATACAATTTTTGTTGATAGGATGCAGTTGTGTGCTTTGGAACACTTTCCTTAGGCGGTGGTATGAGTGGCCGAAAACCGTGCTTTTGAGTCGCACGAAGAAATGAGAAGCCTAAACCAATACCTGTTGGATCACCCTCTCCATTGAGTTGAAGCATTGATTTGGTTTGATTAGAAATGATAAAGTTCCTCGAGGCACTCCATGGCGCAAGCCCCTCATCCATTGTCTCATCCAAATCCGCATCTTTGTCTTTTTTCTTTCTTTCTGCATCACGCTTTTCCTCTGCTTCATTATCGTCATTTTCATTGTCTTTTTTATCTTTTCTGAAGTCTAACTTCCTTGTGTCATCATTATACAATGAGTCAAGATCATCCAATACTTGTTGCCCGTGTTGCATACAATCGAGTAATGCCGCATCTTCAGGGTTTACCATAGCTTTGATTTCTTGTTCAGTGGGAACTGTGTCAACACCTCGAATCTTCCAATAACCTTGATCATCGCCCTGTCTTTGATATTCCATAAATTCTTTAAGTCTCTGTCGATTTTGCATGTCATTTTGATCGGGAAAGTGCAGTGATATATCTTTCACCGAAAGTCTTGCCATTCCATTCTTATTCATAGTACGGAAAACAATCATTTTCAATCTGTTTTTTGAGATATGCGTAACCTTTCTAGAATGAGGAGCAGGTACTTCGACTGCTGGGAATGTATTCCCAACCGCAAAGAGGTGATCAATACGTCGTAAATAGAAGCGTTGATGATTTCCACATCCTTGAGACCTTAAGAGTAAGAAGTCAGTTGACTTGGGCTCTTGTTTAAAGACTGGAGCTCGCACCATGTTATTGTACAACGTAGGAACAAAATCTCCCTTGGCGACATGACCAAAGTTCCAAAAAGGCGACCTGTCTTCCACTCCCAACACGTGAGTTTCTCCAATCGGAGCCTTTGGTCGCGTATTGTCATCTTCTCTTTCCTTTCTGTAGTAGTTAATTATTTTACTTCCCATACCAAAATTCGATAAAATGCTTGGGTTCTCTTCGGAATATTCCATGGCAATTAAGTTAGCAGAGTCGGCAACGGTTAAATCAGAAGTTTTGCTGAAAATCTCCTGAGATGATTTCCCGCGATCCTTCTTCTTTTTCCTTGTCTTGAGTTTAGAGAAGCATAATAGAGACCCTTGAATGACCTGAAACTTTGGTCTATGGAAGTTCCTTGCCTCCTCTTTGCTTAATTTGATCTTGTAATATGGTGTTTGTAGACGTAATGCAGGAATTGAATGTTCAATATTTAAGTTGCTCAACTGACTTCTCACCTTGGCATTATAATTGTTTTCAAATATGCTGTATGCTCTTTCATTAGAGACGTTAAATTTTTGCTGCAAGAGCTTGTTATCAGTTGGAATCTGTGCTTTTGACTTCACTGCCTCGGATTTTTTAACTTCAGGTTCGAATAGAAGTTTTGGATTATTCATATTTAACTCGATTTTCTCCGGTGCAATCTGCCCATCAAATATACTCTCATCGTTGTACGAAAAACTCTCCTCATCATCGAAATTGTCAGCCCTAAAGCCACGCGAACCGACTTTTTGTTCACAGTCAGAACTTCCGGCACTGATAATCGAGTCGTCATCCCAATCAGCAGTCGCTAGAACCAAATCCTTGCTGAAGTCAGCAAACTTGTCGTGTTCGACCCCATCTTGAGAAACAAAAGAAAGAAATTTGACCTTCTGAAGCAGACTGCTGCTCGAATGTAGATTCTCGATCAAATCCAAATCCTTTTGTGTGACCAACGAAATATTTTGCGGATGGTCTTCAGCACCAGGAATGGTTTTCTTCGATCTGAAAGCTTTTCTCTGATCCGGCTCTACCTCCAAAGTTACCTTCAAGGGAACGAGGGGCTTAAGGTGGGATTTCAATGCCATAGGGGGTCGCATGTAGGAGTAATACATAGGGTCTGGAAGAACCATTTTGTGAAAGTTGAAGGGCTTATCTGGAGAAAATGTAGGGAAGTACTTACGCACTACTCTAGCCCTCAGCTTGGACTCCAACTCCATCACAACCTTTCGTAATTTTGCCGTCTTTGCAGATATGTATTCTGTGGACCTCCTCTTCTTAGCCGGGGAGCGCTGGTCTTGTGACTGAGGAGCGGCTTGGTCCAAATGTTCACCGTGCAAGTCTTCAAAGCCGAGACCCAAATCGTCCAACCCGTCATCCTCGAAACCTTTATTATTACCAACATCATGCAATATGTCGATACCAGTATGAGAGTTACCACCAGGTTCGTGAGAGGCGAACTCGTCTCCCATTCCATCAGCACCATCATCTCCTCCGAAGAGAGTATCGAATTCATTATCAGCGGCGGCCTGCAATCCGTGCTCTTCTTGCGCCAGTAGAGCTTCACGGGATGGATCCAGAAACACGGCACCAGGCGATTGGTGATCGCCGGAGGCCGGCAAAGGCTCGTCTTCTTCAGCTAGCTCATCTATGTCTTCATAGTCAATGGCATCGTGAGCATGTTTCGTAGACCTTTCGGCAAAAATTGCGTCTATGACCTTATCGTCAGGGACATCTGCACTTCCCCCTAGCACAGAAGTATATAAGTCGTCCTTCTCCGCTGACAATTTGCCATTGCCAGACATTTCGGGGAATCGGATTCGGTGCAATAGTGCTCTCGCAGTCTTGAATAAGCACGACAACCAGTGCGAGCAGCTTCGAGAGATGCACGGGTGCTTCTGTTGCAGAGGTGGTACAAGTTTGCACCCAATACAAGTTTTGTGTTGAGTTTTAAGTAGAGAAAAAGGCTTCAGAAGCGGACACATCTCTCGAAACTCCTTTTGATTCTCAAGAATACAACAGCCGCTCGTTTTCCGCTGTAAATGTGTAACATTTTTGCACCTCCATGCAAACCAACAGGCCAATACGCGCAATCGTGTGAGTGAAATAGTGCCGATAGATTCTCCAGCTCCTCCGGTCAAGACTCTCGTCCATCCGATCGAAAAGAGAAAAAACACATGAAATGAGCGTTCTGTCACTAACGTCGAACTTCGCCGATCGGCAGTTGATAGTTGTTCTTATTTGTCTGGAGAAGAGCGAGTTTTCCACTGCGGTGAAATTCACATCGGACTTCAGCCACGACGTCTACATCTTCTCCCGAGTACCGGTATTCCGCTTGTATTTGCAGAAATTGTTTGAACAGCTTAAAGGGCTACCGGTCCGAATAGTTTTGGTAAACAGGAACTTGAGTATATTCATAGACGCGGTGCAGATGATACTGACAATGAGTGTGCCTGACTTGATTCTTCGCCAGAGAGAGCAGTTCACTCAGAAATACAAACAGTTTTTACACTCTACGACAGACACCTCTGCAGAGGGCGTGGAAATCAGCCTTGCTTTACCAGAGGGACACGCAGATTTGCCACTGGTGTTCGAATTGGCCGTTATCCAAGACTGCGACAGCATCACCGAAACGTCGTATTTGACTGAGGATACAATCTTCTTACAGCAGGTTTTGCGATACATCGCACTAAAACATGGTGGTGTGTTTGGGGCCGTATCTGGCCTTTCTTCCATAGTTGAGGAGCCGTCCGCTTTGATCAATTTTGTCAATCGAGTGTTTCAAAGTTCTATCAGCTCAGACTTCTTAATCTTCAAGCCCACTGGCACGCATGTGGTCAATGAACTACGCCTACATCAGCTCGTTCCTGCGGGGTGGGACTCGTGGAACAAAATCCTCCTCATTGCAAAAACCATATCTCTCGTGCTGCTGGACACTCGCTTGCTTCGTTCAGAGAACGACATGCGCAAGCTAGACAATATATACAGCTCTCACTTCAACTCAATTCTACCGAAGCAAGAAGAAAACTCGAATCATTCTACAGACAACGAAGCGACCATTCGAAATCGTGACTTAAAAAAATATTTGCGCCTAGACGGGTCCTGTGTATCTGAACATATCCCAGAGCAAAAATCAATCTCTTACGAGGAATTTCTCCAGCTGTTTTGAACTCCAAGTCACAGAAGCTCTTCACGCAGTGTTGATCGAACTCTCGTTTTCATGTCGTTTTCAAAATGTCACCCTTTGGCGCAGGGTATCTTTGTTTACGAGATTCATTTAATATGCTTTACTCTCTAGTTGGATTAGTTCTCAGTCCGAAAACGCCCCCAGTTATACCCATATCCTTGTTGCCACGTCACCCTTTAGTTGTTATCAACAATGGAGACGCTGATCCGCTATCTCCCAAACTGCATCGGCTCCGATTTACATCATTTCGGAAACTCGTCACCATATCCAGAGACCCGGGCAGATCTGTACCCTGTCACGTGCTCACAGCACAATTCTTTATTACGCGAAGTTATTCGTATGGTAGACGACTTCAACCACAGTAATGTCATCAAGTGGTCCAAGTTTTTCGGAAAACATGATAACTGGCACGAAACGCTTATCTCTATCACCGGAAGATGCGAAGCATGAAATCAACAAATTTCGTCTGCTGGATCCTGCGCAAACTTTAGTTGAGACACATCTAATCTCCTCACAAACATCTGGCAACTCGAGACGAAGACCACGACGGGAATCTGCCACGGGCAAATGTGAAAGTAGGAAGGAGAAGTTACATAAAAGAAAAAGTAAATTCTTAACTGAGGAGTTGGCCCTTGATTTTGTTGTTAATAATGAGCAAGATCTCACGATGAACGAGTTACGTAATTTCGTGTTGCGCATTTGCCAGAGTAAAAGTTCGAGCTATACCCCATTATTCAGTTTGTCAGCACCTTGGAATGTCAAAAAGACCATATTTGCGTTTGTTCCAGGCCTACTTGAATCCGATTTTGATTACTTAGCTACTTCGCCAGATGGAAAGAAAACGCAGAACTTACGTTTTCTTGATCCACATTCCTCAAATACCGGTTTGCCGTTTTTACATCAGCAGTTCAAGTGCATGATTCCCACCAAGCTACCTGCGAATAATAACAACATTGTGCCACCAATTCCGGCCTTATTGCAATTTCCACTCACCAAGGCTGCCAGGAAGCGAAGGGCTCAAGAAGTGAAAGATATAAAAATCACTCTCCACGACTTGGTTTTATCTGAAGACCAGATGCTCGCCGGCGGTTATCCGACTTACACGATTGGAAAACAGCCAGGGGATAGTCTGCTCCCGGAGGGATGGGTAAAAACCAAAGCATTCGAACACGAAGGATCGCATACTTTTGCGCTTGATTGCGAATTCTGTGAAGCAAAATCCGGCAAAGTGCTCACTCGAATCTCCATCATCAACTTTCAAGATGAAGTGGTCTACGATCAACTCGTCAAACCCGAAGACGAGATTGTAGACTACTTGACCAGATATTCTGGCGTGACTGAAGATATGTTGAGAGGAACAACAACGACGTTGGATGATGTGCAAAAAAAAGTGCTCTCAATTGTTTCTGCAACCGATATTCTTATCGGACACTCTTTGCATTCGGATTTGTCAGTCATGAAATTAGTGCATCCAAGAATCATTGATACTGCGCTCTTGTTCGAGCATCATAGAGGTCCATCTTTCAAGTACAGCTTGAAACATCTAGCAGAGACGCATTTAAGACGTTCAATTCAATCCGGGGAGCAAAACCGCACAGGCCACTCATCTGTTGAAGACCTGCGAGCATGCTTGGACTTAGTGAAGTTGAAATTAATAGAGGGTCCAGACTTTGGAAAAATTCTTGGGTGCTCTCTATTCCATTGCATCAGCCAAGTAAAGAAAGACTATGAAAGCATTATAGTTGATTACCTGATCCATGACTATGGATCCATATTGAGTGATACTGATGAAAACAACTTAAGAACACATTACGTTACTGATGATGATGAAGTTACTGACATCGCGATTCGTGAAATGAACTCCAATTTATTCCTGCTCCTCTGGTTCAGAGAACTTGAATTTATGACGGGAATGAAATCGTTACCGAATGGCTACAGGGGCCGATTGCAAATCAAGGGAGACGAGAGTGATGGCACGGAGAAAGAGAAAAGAGAATATATTCTCCGTGGTCTCAATGGTCGACTAGAACGTCTTTATGATAGTATGCCTAATGACTCGTTGTTGATAATTTGTTCTGGAGGCGGGGATACCTCGGACATAGACCGCTTGCAGCGTGTGAAGTGGAACTTTCAGAAAAACACGAGGGCCGGAGTAGACGTCACAACGATGAAAACCGAGGACTTGTGGAACTTTGACATGGCTACGCAGTTGCACAAGGCAACAGAGCTATCGAGGGTAGGGTTATCTTTTATTACGTTGAAGACGTAGTCCATAGATATTGAGTGGGTGGGCTCTTTCAAATTTATCCCGCAAAAGAGAAAGCAGACCAGTAGGTTAAATCAAAAAAAAAAAAACACCTGTACCATCCAGGAAATGGTAATCATAAGTTGGACGTCGAGACCTGGTCGTCCTTCTGATTCATGGACAAAGCCAGTTTCAAGTCCGAATTCTCAGATTCTCCAACGGCATCGGGTGCTTCTGCATTGTCTGTCACTGAAGCTTCTTCATGTGTGTAGTATTTGAAATGGTCGAGGTCCAAAATCTCGGAACTGACAGTAATTTCCAGTTCAGAGGGGCCGGATTGTTGCTTGATCCATCCTTTGAGTATGCAATTGATGCTGGAGTTAGGGTTCTGTTTCAGGAAGTCGTACCAGTCTTTCACCCAGGTCACCGAGTCGGTGATGTGGGATTTAGGTCTGGAGACAGGAGTGGCGGGAGTAGCACTCTTCGTAAACATCTGTTTTGCTTTGAAAAGAAGCTTGCGAAGGAAAACTCGACTAAGTCCAAGAGTCTGGATGTCGCGCAAGTAGGAATATACTGAGAAAGAACTACTAACAAAAAGAGAAAGCAAAACAAAATCAAAAGTAAAAACACGCGCTTAACAGCAGTGAAAATACTACGAGTTTATGACGAATGCTAGCTTCAAGGGTTTTCTATAGACGCTTTCTTACATCTCTGTCATTTATCATCGAGCGTGGCGTGGCTCCCCCAGTTCGTCTCCCATACGTACAAGCTTGGATGTCTCCTCTGGAGAGTAAAAACGGCTCTTATGCTTGTAACCCCAATCCCGCACGATGTCGCTTGCCGTCACATCTCTCTTCGTAGCGAAATAGTTCATCGCATGTAGCGGTTCCACGCCGAAAACGTCCTTGTATTCACAAAAGAGACAGACCGAACGATCCAGAGCACCGTGACACTGATGCTCATCGTCTGGCGCATGCCTCTTCTTTTTCTTCAGGCTCTTTTTCTTTTTCTTTGTCCCAGACGCATCACTTGCCGCCAACCCGCCATTATTGATCCTCGATTGCAAATTCATAAGTCGAAGCTTTTCCTCGATATTAGTCGATGTGGGAATTAGCTTGCCATTGCAGTCATATTCGAATGTAAATTCACACGAGGGCTCGTCACTTCCACGGCGCTCTCCTGGCGGACCATTGTTTAGCTCCACCTCTATGTGGTGGGTGGGCCCATAGTCATACAGAAACTTTTCCTGACTCTCTAGCTCTTCGACGTCATAGTCGTCCTGTCCAAATGCTTCACTCTCATCATCATAATGCTTTAGTCTTCCTTCACAAAGCCCAGCTTCGTCCTGATCCCCGTGTGGATCAAAGCCTTGGCGCAAAGAAGCCTCCATCACACAAGACTCGAGTAGCTTATCGACCTCTCCGTCTTTCAACTGGAGGCCATTTTGTAATACTATATCATCAAGGCGAGATCGTAAAAACTGAATGTCCAGCTCCGAGAATAAATCAACACCATTAGAACTGAACACACTATTGCTTCGATTCTCCTTTTTGCTCTTATCGCCCTTTGCTTTCCCATTCTTTGTGCCGTGCGCCTTCGAACCAAGGTTGCTGCTGGCTGCGCTTTGTTGTTGGACATTCTTTCTTACGACTTCTTGCCAGAAATCGTAACTTTTTTTAATATCTAGCATTCGTTGTAAGTCCGGCTTGGTAGTCGGTCTTGGCTTTTCTGATAGTAGTTCGCTGCTCTTAGATAGACTTTCCTCAGACAGAACCACACTCTTACCACTTTGTAGCGTCATTTGCTGCAACTATCTCTGAATTTGTTATTCCGTGTGATGTGTAGACAAGTTGATAAGTTCTGAAAGAGGCACTAAGAAAGCAGTGTATATTCTCTATGGAGTGCGCATCAATTGCCATGAATGTCGAACTGACCTCTATCGTAAGCTGAGCAAAAATTGGGGTTTCACCACGAAGCTGTTCGAATATCTACTCTAGAAATACTTCGATTGCTCCAGCAACTGCTTCGTAGAAACCTGTATTAGAATTTCTATCCATCAATCGTGTCGCTCACCTAAGTTTTGTCTATACTGAACGTGAATTGAAGTTCGATCAGCTTTTGACATTTCGTCTTATTTAGTCCTTCTTTAAAGTCCTCTGCTTCTCAGCATTCTTCACCACCTTCTCGTCAACAAACAACCCCTTTCTTCTTCTGATGGCATTCATGTATCTTCGAGCCACATTTTCTCTTTCGGCGAACTTTCCTAGCTCTTCCAACTCTTCTTCGGTGTGTGGAATCCAGAAAGGATCAATATCGAGCACGTCAAACCCATCAAAAACCAACTGAGGACTTGCAGCTCCAGACGTCCGCTTTCTGATTTCTTCGGAAAACCCAAACGCCTCAATCACAGGAATTCGAGCTCCTATGGTGAAAAATGGAGTTCCTTCCTTCATTTCTTCCGAAGTGATGGAACCTCCACGCTTTTGCACAACAGCGTAAACCTTTCCCAAAACCTCCGGACTAGTTTGAATTTCGCATGTATACATGGCCAAAAGTAGTCTCGGAGAGCAGCTCAAAAATCCCTTGTGTACAAGTTGCTTGGTCTGCTTCAACACACGCCCACCGAGATTCAACAAAAAGTCATCACTATCCGGACGAAACGATCTGTTAATCACTACTATGGTGCCCTGCATGGGTTCTGAGGCAAGTGGACCATCGTTTGTAGACAACTGGAAACCATTCAAAACGTTGGTTTCAAATTCAAATCTTGTTTCAACATCTTCCACAAAAACTTTGCGAAACTGCTTTCCGTTGGAAGGGTTTTCCACAAGGAAGTTGGGACCGACTCTCTTTGGCCCAAAGCTAACAATGCTGTCAACAAATTCTGCCGTGCTTTTAAAAATGCTCATAAGCTTGGCATCTAAGCTGTTTTCCTCTAGCACTTTTATCAACTTGGCCCGCAATGCTGCTGCGTGTTGTACCCCATCGTCCACCAGACTCTTCAATTTGAAGGAGGTTACTTCCGCGATCTCAGCTTCATGATCTATTAAGAAATTGCAGACTTCGGTGGGCATAGGGTGAACTGTAATCTGTAGATCTAACTCGTCACTAGTAACTTCATCATCGTCATTCATAACTTGATATGCTTGGGAGTTTGAAGTTGGCACATCTTGTGCCAATCCTTCTCTGAATGGTATGACCGGTTCCTTGACAATGACCTCACAGCCTGGAGCGAATCTTGTCTCCAAATCTTTTAAACACCGCTCGAGATGTAACTCACCAGCAACACACACAATAAGCTCACCAGAATCGTCATCAACATACCACTCCAACACCGGATCAGCTTTCGAGAGTAAGTCTAACCCTTTCTCTAGTTTGAATAACTTGAGAGGATTTTGGGGCTCTATAGCAACCTTAACAATAGGCTTATTATGAATCAAGGCTGATGTAGATGCCAAATTCAAGTAAGGCATCTCCTCAGGTACTTCGGACATGATAGTCGCATTTTTCAAAATTATATCACCTAGTCCTACCACCCCAACAATGTTTCCAGCAGGTACCGAGTGGACTCTAACAAAATCTCTTCCCATTAGAAGAAGAAGGTCTTCTATCTCTATATCTTCAGTAAGCTGCTCTAAGTTATTTGGATGAGTTTTTGGCAATGCTGGATCATACTTTGCTCCAACAACACACACGCGTTGGCCCCTTGATAATTCACCCGAATAAACTCTAGTGAAGGCAACCAAAACATTATTTGCTAGCTCGTCATCTGAATCATCGTCTTCATCTTCTTCAAATTCCCACTGGAACTTATCTGGCCTCGCTTCGAGATAGATATCATCGCCTTCTGCAACATTCATTGACGTGAGTGCAGCAGCCGCTTCCTCAATTTCTTTAGCTTTTTCTCGGACTCTCTTCTGCTTTTCAAGTAATTCTTGGGGAGAAAGTTCCTGGATAACCTCTTTCGGAAGTTCTGCTTCGGGAACAGAAAGCATTTTCGATACATACGCCAAGGTATGGTCATCAGGGTTTGATTTTTGACAGTTAATTATCGCGGTTTTGAAAAGAGGGTCGAGAAGTGAGTTTTTGTCAACGCTTTTATCGGAGATTGCATTATAGAGGACCTCATTCAAAATCTTCTCCATGCGTTCTTGTTGAGCTTGTTGGGGATTGGGAAGATACTCGATTACGGCACTTAGAAGTGAATGGCTTAAAGGAATCCACTGCGACATGAGGAGATTAAGCAATGCTTTGGAGTCTGAAGAACGCATATCCCGGGAAGAAACCTTGGCATTGATCTTACTGATAATCCTTTCAATCTTTGCATCATCTCTCTCGACAACGCAGGCATCATAAATGTTCCAGATCTGTTCCAAGATTAGGGAAACGAAGAGAGGTTTGAGCGAGGATTGCGCGGCCTTAAGTTTGGAACCGGGGATGATCTTCTTGTTCTTCATGTCCAAATAGAAATCACCCCATAGCGTCTTGGATAGTACAGACTGCGAAAAGCCTAGCTTAGCCAGGTAAATCTTAGCGAACGTGCTAATAGAGAAAGCCCAACCATCGATGGCTGAAGCGAAGATCACATTATTTTTCTCTGGCGAGAAGTAAAGATCAGAGTCAGACTTCTCCACGTAATCGCCGAGGGAGCCGGCCTCTCTCCATAGAAGGTCGTCGTTCATTCTGTCACCAGTAAAAAACGAGGCCACAACCACGTTGACTTGCTCAATGACGTTGGAAAGATGCTGATAAGCTTCTAGAGGCGACATCCGCCACTCAGTAATCAATCTATCTATCTTGTTAAGAACGAGAAGAGGTTTGATGCGGTCGACCCAGCACTGTCTCAACACATTGACCGTTTGTGAGCTCACGCCCTCGACAGCGTCTACAAGAACAACGGCACCATCACAAAGCCTGGATGCAGAAGACACCTCTGAAGAAAAATCAATATGCCCGGGGGAGTCTATCAAGTTGATTAGGTATTCCTTGGTTTCAGTCTCGCTGGCGTCATCCTTTCGACGGATGATCTTGAAGTAGAGGGAGATAGCCGAAGACTCCATTGTTATGCCCCGCAATTGTTCATCTTCTCTTGAGTCCAAGAAACGCACTTTTCCGGCCATGCGTTGCGATATGATGCCGTTCGTGGCCAAAAGCGAGTCACTGAGCGAAGTTTTGCCATGGTCCACATGGGCCAAAATGCAGATATTGCGGACGTTGGCTGTATTTGACTGCAAGACCTCAACGGTTTCGGAGGAGAGTCTCATTTTGCAAATAGACAGAAAACTAGGGCGGTGATGGACCGTTTTGCTTAGTACAGTGTGGAGAAAGACAGTGCGATGTGAAGTCGCAATGAGGTACTTCATAAGGTGAAGACGAGCGACGAGAATACTACTGGAAAAAAAAATACAACAAAGAGCAGGACTAAATAGGCAAGAAATCACGGACAACATGTGGGGTTGACTTTGACAGGCCCAGCTTTCATTTATTTCCGTGCCCTCTTTGGACCAGTGCAAAGTTGCGAGGGCCAGCCCGAGAATTGGAGCCGTGCTCCAGCTAGAGATCGCTGGCCGCGCACCACCGTTTTCTGCTACCACCAGCCTACAGAGCTGCTTTTCATTAATCAGAGTTGGACCACATGAAGTGCCCGCAATGCGGCGGACTGCTCAAAAAATACCTCGTTTCGGCCTCCAAGGCACTAATAAGCTGCCCCAGCGAAACATGTGTGTATCCCTTCAACTTGTCTGTGGAGGAGATTGCCTCACAAGGTTTGTTGGTGCAAACGAGTGAGCAGGAGCTTCTACAGCAAATGGAGTCCAAATTGACGAGTGCCGGTGTCGACACGAAAATAGCACATTTCATGGCGAGCCCGCTCTAGGCCGGTAGGTTTAGTCTTGGTTAAGTAGGTTTAGTCCTGGTTAAATAGGTCATTACTATGAACGAGAGAAGAGCGAAGCCAGAATTTCGCAGTACCATCGACGTAAGCTAAAATAATACAATATTGCACCGTGGATAATACAATATCGCAAAAATAATACATATTGCGCCGACCCCGATCTTGCACCAATTGTCCTTTACGTCATCTGTTCTGCTATCTTACTAAGACGCTTCCCATTAGCCTTCGCAAACAGCTGCTCTGCACGTGCTCCATGTTGAGGTCGGGTAACACGCTCGCCTATAAAAATGCGTGTGTCACCCAAACCACAAAAGAGGTTCGCCGAAAGAGCTTAATACCGTTTCTCGAAAACTTTAGTCAACTCATACGCTACATTGCTGGGATATTCCTCTACATCCTGAACGCGAGCAAATTCCAATCTTCTTCAAACTAAGTCAACCACGAAAGCCTCGTTGATACCAAGAAAAAATACGCATATATCCTTATTTAGCCACCAAAGTTTCTCTCTCTACTCACCTTAACTCATAGATTGTACAACACAATGACTGATTCAACCTGGAAAGAATCTCTCAATATCCCCGAAAAAGACACAAGAGTGCAAACGGAAGATGTTCTCAACACAAAAGGAAAAACCTTCGAAGATCTCAACTTGAAAAGAGAATTGTTAATGGGAATTTTCGAAGCTGGTTTCGAAAAGCCCTCCCCCATCCAAGAAGAGTCCATTCCTATGGCCCTCGCTGGCAGAGACATTTTGGCCAGGGCCAAAAACGGAACAGGCAAAACGGCTTCCTTTGTTATCCCTTCGTTACAGCTCGTGAAACCAAAACTCAACAAGATCCAAGTTTTAATATTAGTGCCAACGAGAGAGTTGGCCTTGCAAACGTCCCAGGTGGTGAGAACTTTAGGGAAGCACCTAGGAACCAACTGTATGGTTACAACCGGTGGTACCAACTTGAAAGACGACATTATGAGATTGAACGAGCCCGTTCACATCTTAGTGGGTACTCCAGGAAGGGTCTTGGATTTGGCTTCTAGATCCGTGGCAGATTTGTCTGAGTGCCCCTTGTTTGTTATGGACGAAGCTGATAAAATGTTGTCCAAAGAGTTCAAAGGCGTCATCGAACAAATCTTATCGTTTTTCCCCAAGGACAGGCAATCCTTATTGTTTTCTGCAACCTTCCCTTATGCTGTCAAATCCTTCATGGACAAGCACTTGACAAAACCCTACGAAATCAATTTGATGGACGAATTGACGTTGAGAGGTATCTCACAGTTCTACGCTTTTGTTGAAGAAAAGCAGAAACTTCATTGCTTAAACACCTTATTTTCCAAGTTGCAGATCAACCAATCCATCATTTTTTGTAACTCCACTAACAGGGTTGAGTTGCTTGCAAAGAAAATTACCGAGCTTGGCTACTCTTGTTATTACTCCCACGCCAAAATGCCCCAGCAAGCTAGAAACAAAGTTTTCCATGAATTCAGACAAGGTAAAGTTAGAAATTTGGTCTGTTCAGACTTGTTAACCAGAGGTATTGATGTTCAAGCTGTAAATGTGGTCATCAACTTTGATTTCCCCAAGTCCGCAGAAACATATTTGCACAGAATTGGACGTTCTGGCAGATTTGGTCACTTAGGTTTAGCCATTAATTTGATGAGCTGGAACGATAGATACAATTTGTATCAAATTGAGCAGGAATTGGGAACTGAAATCAAGCCTATACCTGCTCAGATTGATAAATCCTTATATGTGAATGAAAACGAAGAGACAATTCCCCGGCCCTTCAAGCTTGAAGAATTACCTCGCGGGAAAGAGACAAGGCCTGGGTATGATTATCAAGGCCCGCCTCAGACACAGCAAGCCATTGCGAGTCACATCTCGCAGCCGCAACAACAACAGGTGCCTTTGCAACAGCAGAGGCAACCAGTACCACAGGCTCAACAGGCTCAACAACTGCAACAACCGCCATATGCCCAGTATCCCGCTGGAGTCCCTCCCCAATATGTGTATCCTGGACAATACCAAGTGCCACCTCAATACAACGGATATGCACCTCCCTACAACGGCAACTTTCCCGTCCAGCAACAATAGAAATGTATCGATGCATGATTGAAATATACCTCAATGCACACACATTGTACCAATGAATGTATAACGAAGTTACATTTGTCTGAGGGAATAATATAAGTTTTTCTCTGCGATGAGGACTTCGTTAATGAATAACTACGATTTTTACACGAGGCGAAAAAGGAAGGAAGTAGAGTGCAAGAAAGGAGATCGAGGGTAGTTAAACGGAAATGAAGAAAAAAAAAAATAAAAAGGATAAAAAAAAACAAAGAAGAACAAGAAGATTTAACTGGTTTGAAGGACGAGGAAATTAAGCTGTTTGTTCTTTTATCGGAAATCACAACGCAGGAAACTACTCGACTTCAAGATGCAAGAATTACAATGTGTCTATTTAACACAACTCATGTGGCCCTCGATAGAATAGCGAGGTATATTTTCAACCACTCTCTTTTCATTCTTAGATATTGAAGAGCTTTTGCATTATTGATGGGCAACGAGTTGTTTGTATGATTCATGCTTTACTAGGAGTTTTTGGCCCTTTCAATTTGCATCAGTAATACTTTTCCTCGGCTTTACTAGAGCGTACTTTGAATTTGAGATGGCATTGAAACCAGCATAGGATCGCGCGGAATGTAGGTATGTAAAGCGCAAAATGACTAATTAATCCGTGTAATCAACCCATCAACTAATTAGTCTACGATGAAACGAACCAGAAGGAAGGCAATCATGAAAACGTCAGTTTTGCGCCACATGCCCAGCTTTAAAAATACAGACCCTTTTCCTAGTGTTAATGCTTAGCTTAGTAACTCACTTCGCAGTCTGACTCTGACCGTGCGCGAAGCCATCTCCACCTCTATTACCGGAAAGGAATTAAAAAAAAAAAAAGCAGATAGGCAAAACTCATCACACGTTACCTCATTTTATAGCATTTCCAAGCCTCAGCGCCGTGTTCTTGCTGAGACAGAACTATCAGCTCAAACCCAATTAAAACCTAGCGTTCCAGTTCGAAACCATTGGGAGCATTTTCGTATCATGTGCGGTATTCTCGGAGTGGTTCTTGCAGATCAGAAGAAAAATGTGGCAGCAGAGCTCCTAGAGGGCACCATGGTCTTGCAGCACAGGGGCCAAGATGCGGCAGGAATTGTCACCTGTGGGGCCCGAGGACGTTTCTACCAGTGCAAAGGTAACGGCATGGCTCGTGACGTCTTTACTCAATCTCGAATGGTGAGCTTGGTTGGTAACATGGGTATAGCCCATTTGCGGTACCCAACAGCAGGATCCAGCGCAGGTAGCGAAGCACAGCCGTTCTATGTGAATTCGCCCTACGGTATCACCATGAGTCACAACGGAAATTTGGTCAACTCGGGCGATTTGCGTAAGTATTTGGATGAGACGGTCCACCGCCACATCAACACCGATTCCGACTCAGAGCTTTTGCTCAACATCTTTGCGTCCGAGTTGGACAAGTTCAATAAGTCCCGTGTCAACAACCACGATCTTTTCACTGCTTTGCGCGAGACTATGGAGCAAGTGCGTGGAGCCTACGCTGTTGTGGCCATGCTTGCGGGATACGGAGTCATTGGTTTCAGGGATCCCAACGGTATCAGACCACTATTGTTCGGCACGAGGGTCAACGCCAACGGCTCAAAGGATTACATGCTTGCCTCGGAGTCGGTGGTGTTGAAGGCCCATGGGTTTGACACTTTTAGAGACTTGGCTCCAGGTGAGGCAGTCATAATTCCCAAGGGTAGTGGCGACGAGGCCGACACGCCCGAGTTCAAACAACTTGTGGAGCCCAAGATCTTTGCACCTGATATCTTTGAGTATGTCTATTTCGCAAGGCCCGACTCGGTGATGGACGGAGTGTCTGTGTACCGATCACGGATTGAAATGGGGAACAGACTAGCTTCTAAGATCAGAAAAGGGTTCCCCAATCACGATGTGTTGGGCGAGATAGACGTGGTTATACCTGTTCCTGACACGTCCCGGACTTCGGCCTTGCAATGCTCGGTGTCGTTGAATGTGCCCTACAGAGAGGGGTTCGTCAAGAACAGATATATCGGCAGAACGTTCATTATGCCCAATCAACAGGAAAGGAGATCGAGCGTACGGAGAAAGTTGAATGCCATGGAGTCCGAGTTCAAGGGCCGCAATGTCTTGCTTGTAGACGACTCCATTGTCCGAGGAACCACGTCCAAAGAGATTGTTGCCATGGCGAGAGAAGCCGGCGCGAGAAAGGTTTTCTTTGCCTCGTGTGCCCCACCGATCAGGTTCAACCATATTTACGGCATAGATTTGGCAGACACAAAGGCACTTGTGGGTTTCAATAGAACCGAGGAGGAAATCGCAGAAGCCATCGGTGCGGACGAGGTGTTTTACCAAGATTTACAAGACTTGATAGACTGCTGTACCGGCCCAAAGACCCTGACATTCGAGGTCGGTGTATTCACTGGCCAATACATCACTGGAGTTGAAGACAACTATCTCCAGGAATTGGAGAAGATTAGAGCGCAGAATCAGAGAATCAAGGACATTAGTGCCCGCGGCATGAGCGTGGACGCTTGCATCGATGCCTCGGACTTGGTGGATGTGAAGGCCGAAAGCGACATTTCCATCTATAACACTGGAGACTATGCGCCGTGATACTAATAGAAAAACTCCGAATTTGGTATAGATATAAACGAAGAAAAGCACTTAACAAAGTACCAAATACTGGAAAGACGACGCGGCGCGCACACAATTTGCACCCATTTCGTCAAGTAGGCTAGTACAACAAATGGGCAGTTGTGTATGGCTTGAGAATTTTGTTTTCATGTTATTTTATTCTGTTTTACTTTTGCTCTTCTCTTCCTTATTTATTTGCCAGCGTAAGAAATCGAGCTGGTCTTGGGCTCAACCACTGTGACCACGCCATTTTCGCAGTAGCATATGGACTTGAATCAAGTAAACGATCAGTCCAGAAAGAAAAAGCAAACGAAATGACAGAAAAAAATAGCATTGTGCCCTACGGAAACTAACACACACATACAGGACAAATACCCAAGTCTACTGTCTACGGCCCAGAAACAAAGCACTCTTTCAACATGCACTCGTCAGGTATAGTTATGTACATTCACTCAGCCAAAGCCTACTCGACCTCGTCAAACTTTTCACCTGCAACCAACTCGGGAATATCTTCATCGCCACCAGCAGCGGCTGCTCCCAACTCAGTTGGAGCCTTGCCGGCCTGGATCTGCTCAGCCAATTTTCTCAACGCCTCCAAGTTCTCAGTACCCAAATGAGGCAAGATATTAGGAATCAACTGGGTGATCTCCTTCTCTTGTGGGTAGCCAGTGAAAGCAAACGTGTTGGAGGCGGAAGCAGCCTGCACACCAACTCGTGGGAAGTGCAACACCTTGCTGTTTTCTCTGAAGAAATTGGCCTCCTCGACGTTCTCAACCTTGACCGCCTTCAACTTGCCCAAGGTCTCCATCAACTTCACGTCGTCCGCCTCGGACTTCACCTTCTTGGCCTTGACTCTGGCACCGCCAACCTTTCTTGGGCCTGCCTTCTGCAACTTGGCTAATTTCTCTTGGTCAATTGGCATTCTGTGTGATTCTACTAAGCTGTGTTAGTGCTGTGGAGAGCTACGTGGGCCGGGCGCACTTGAAAATTTCTCGACACTTGTTGGAGGAGGCACGACCGCCGCCAGCTCCACGATTTGCTGGTCACGTGAACGATCGATGCCAGTTTCTTCCGTCTCTCTCTCTCACGTTTCCCCGTTTTCTTGCTTAATCGAGAGGGCCGATAATAGGCTGTCGATATAAGCTTCGTTTGTATTCTGGTCAGCGTGGCCCTGGTCCTAGAAACCGATTTCGCAATGACTTGCGCTTCGAGCATTAGGCCTAGGCTTGGTTTCGCATTCGCCCGTTCACATAACTCGTCTTTTCCATAATTATCTCTTGGACCGGTTGGCTTGTATTGGGCTATTTCGTCGTTGCTCCTCTTTGTATCAACTAAATCGCCTGCTATAAGCCTCTCTAAAGTCGACAGGTCATCGCCGGGTTCTGCCAACTCTGCTTCGTCTCATACAAAATCTCAGCTCTCAAACTTAACCTAGCCTTAGATTTGCCATACGCATGTCCCGTCCGGCCTCTGTCGAAGATTTAATTCTGCTGTCGCTAGCGGCCGCCAAGCCTCGATTCCTTTCGAAAAAACAGCGAGAGCGTGCTCGCAAGGCCCCAAAACAGATAGAACATCCACCACTGGTTTCCAAACAAGAAAGCACTCCAGCTGAGGATGCTGACCTGTGGACTCCGCTACCCAGTGCTGCTGCAGTAAAACGGAGAAAATTACCCTCCAGCAAATATGCCTTTCAATGGGATCTCGATGAAGATACATCGGCGTCCTATCAGCCTCTTATCCTGGTCGAAACTCCACAGGCACCGACTGACAATATTTCAAGAGAGAAGCACTGGGCCGAGAAAGCTCTTGCCGAAATGTCTCCACGGGACTGGCGGATATTCAAGGATGAATTTAACATCACCACCAAGGGAGACGATATCCAGAACCCTTTGAGGAATTGGTCGGAAGAAAAGCTTCTTCCTCTGCAGCTCCTCGATATCCTACTCTACAAGATAGGTTACAAGGAACCAACTCCAATTCAGCGTGCAGCAATCCCATTAGCACTACGTAACAGAGATGTGGTTGGTGTAGCAGAAACTGGATCCGGGAAAACATTGGCATACCTTCTTCCTGTATTGACGTATCTCTTGAACATCGAAACGTTGTACATGGAGAAGGAACATTCACTTGAAGCAAACAATAACAGGGCATTAGCTCTTATTTTGGCGCCCACCAGAGAGTTGGCGCTCCAGATCACTTCGGAGACTGAGAAGTTTACTCGTCATTTGGGCTTGAGTGTTGTGACAATCATCGGAGGTCACAGGTACGAGGAAACTATCCATTCGTTACGCAATGGTGTCCATATTGTCGTTGCCACACCGGGGCGAATGGTGGATTCGTTGGAAAGAGGCATAGTCAGGTTAGACAAATGCTACCACTTGACTATGGACGAGGCTGACAAAATGATAGATATGGGTTTCGAGAAATCTCTTCAACATATCCTTCAATATCTCCCATCTAGCAAAGCGCTACAGTCTAGTATCGACACCCGGATTTTTGGATTGAAGAAGCGCTCGTGCCTTATGTTTACCGCTACAATTTCACCGGCTATAGAGAAAATCACTGCAAACTATTTGACGCAACCGGCTTACCTCTATATTGGCACTGCTAATGAGGTGGTTGATAACATTGAACAGCATTTTGATTATTTCGGTGCGTCTCCATCAGAAAGGCAAGAGATAGACAACCAGAGACTTTCAAGGCTTATTAAGATTCTAGAAACTCATCGAAGAAAAGCAAAAATGTCAGTCATTGTGTTTGCGAACTACAAAAGAGTTGTCGAATTGTTAGCAGAGGAGTTAAGTGATAAAAATTTTGGGCCTGTTGCAGTTGTTCACGGGTCGAAGTCTCAAGAAGCCAGAGAACGAGCTATAGAGGCTTTTCGATCCCGTGAAGCTTCGATTTTAATTGCCACAGATGTGGCTGCAAGAGGGTTGGATGTTCCACACGTCTCGTTGGTGGTGAATTACCAAATGAGTTTGAAGTTCGAGGAATACATTCACAGAATCGGAAGAACAGGCAGAGCTGGCCAAAAGGGTGAAAGCTACACCTTTATTGATGACAGTGATAGTGCAAACTTCAATGACTTGAAAAAGTTTCTTTCGAAAGGTGGCTACAAATTACCCGACTGGTTGTATCAGTACCGGCAACAAAACTAGAACACAAGTTACGTATAGTATAAGATATAAACCATTGCATTCATCAAGACATCACACACTTTCATCAGTATCCTCATCACTCACATAGCCGGACAAAAGACTAGTAGAGCTTGCTTTTGATGAAAGGGGACCGTTATCACTTGCTCCCGAGAAGGGTTTCAGCCCCAGAACCGTTGTATCTTTTTTTGGTGATGATACAGAAATGTATTTCCCACTTTTAAATTGACGCAAGGCATCTAGTCGAGACTTGTCAAGAATTCCAGTCAGCAGATTGTCAAATGAGCCTCGCCTACTTTCTGCTGTCTCTTCTCCAGCAAACGAAGGAGGAGTCGAAACTTTGTCCAATGACTCGTCAGGACGCAGACTGACCTTACCAATAGGAGTCAAAGATGAAGACGCAGACTCTGACTTTGGTTTTTTTCGCGAGGATCCGTTGCTGCCTAGTAGTTTTTTGACCGTCTCCATAGCCAGTTCCTCCATCTGTCTCTTGAGATTTTGTTGTGCTTTGGGATCAGGATCGTCGTTAGCCCATTTCACAGTGATAACGTCATTCCCATCCAAAGTTTGAGAGTCCATGGCTTCTTTGGCAAATTGAGCCAGGGATTCTAGCCCGAAACTCACAAATGCACAATTCCTAGAGTGCAACACTCTGATTTTGTCTATATCTCCGAACTCCAGGAACTGTGTGTTTAAATTCTCCTGGGTCTGGTCATTCATGTGCGCCCCGGCAACATACAATGTCCTGTTTACTCGAGATAACAGTCCCACTCCGCCCATATCGTCCCTGTATTCTGCAGTTTTGTCTCTACCAAAACAGTCTTGGGTCGGGATCCAGTGATCGTCAAGTTTCGGTAGTCTATGGAGAAAAGGGCACTTTTTCCCTCTATAGCAGCATCCACGAGCAAAAAATATACACAAAGGGCTCTCGCCATCGACACCTTTCGTATATCCGGAGTCCTTTTTGATGTTGACTCTGAACCGCAGCTTGACCAGGTTTCGTAGCGAAGAGTCTCCTCCGGCCCATTTTAGGTACCAGATGTTGAAAGTGTGGCCAGTCTGAGGAGGTTTATCGTCTGCATCGATTGAATCGGGATCGACCTGAAGTCGAGCTGGACGGCGGTGGCTCATTTCGGGATTAGTAGTTACTCTAGCTATGTCGCTAGTTGTCGATGCGTGGAAACTGCACATATATGGAAGCTGAGATGAGCGTGGATGGTGTGCCAAAGAACCACCGTTCACACAAAGACTCGGGGCTTCAGTGACTTGTTTGAAATACAAATCCTGGCCTTACACAATCAGGCGTTCTCGGGTCTCTGCTTAAAAATATTATGATTTAATAAATTATGAAAGTAGCTGCGTGGCTGTTCCAGTCTTCCAACGCGCATACGTTACCCCACAATTAGGATGAGGCTAGGAACATAAAAAGCTACTTCTGTTCAGGCGATTTATCTACAATTTATCTGAATGGGCTCAAACGTCTGTGTTAATTAAATATACACCCTTGGCTTTCTACAAAACATTGAAAACAAAGGAGAAGCCTACCAAAGCAGCAACTGCAGCACTCTTCTTCCAGCTGGAGGACCCAATAACAGCATCAGCACCAGACTCCGAGGAAGAAGATGACGATGAGCCAGAGGAAGAGCCAATGGCCGAACCCAGGGCAGCGGAGGATTCCATTGCAGTACCGGAAGTCAACGTGGACATACCGGATTCCATAGACTGCATAGCAGAGGACATAGGGTCCAGAGAAGTCATCGAGTCCATCACGGAGTCGGCACCGGACGTCATGGAGCTTTGGCTGCCCATTCCAGTCATGGAGTCCATCATCGAAGAAGCACCTCCGGTGGCCGCAGAACCAGCAGCAGAAGTGGCAGAGCTAGCAGCTCCATTGAGAGCGCTTCCAGCGTAAGAAGTAACGGCGTCCATTTTTTTTTTTTTTCAAAAGCTTTTGTGATGATTCTACCCTCAATTAACGTAGATTCTTCCAAGCAAGCAAGCCCCCCTAAGCCCAGGGGAACCACCAATTTATATGATTTTTCTGCCAGTTACTCTGGTTCAGCATGTATACAGTAATGTGCATACTACCGCACAGCCAACATAGCAACTCTAGGTTGGTGCCTTGGAGAATGTGCGTTTGGCACAGCCGTGGAGAAGCGCGTATACCAGCGTTTTTTTCACTCATGCCAATGGTCCTTTCCTGGAAAAACCATCCTCCCATTCATTAGCAGCCTCGGAGACTGGGCAGTTCTGGTGACCGAGAAAAGACACTCTAGACTGTGGCCAGAACTCTGTGGGGCGCAATTCCGTAGTCCCCGCGATAGCGAAAAGGTATCTCTCAGGCGCAAGCGAATCTGTATGCCAGAAAACACTAATAAAGAACACACGAGATTTTAGGGGAAGATGCAAGCGAAATGATGTCTCCAGACATAACGGCCCAAGAACACAGCCTAACGAGTTGTGCGTGTCTGCAGGCGAGTGTCCCGATTTTCTCAGGGCCCAGAGCCCATAGCAACGTAGAGCCTGAGTGACCGTTATGAACCAGAAAACATGATCAGCACACGAGTGCCAGCGAATCCAGCGAATGGTATCCGTCTGTGGAGCTGCAGCAGTGTGCTCTGTGCAAGCAATAACCGTGGTCCGCATGTTCTGTTTTAGGGTCGAGCAGCTAGCGAGTGCTATCTTCTTTGTATTGCACAGGCGTTCGCCGGGGCGGATTGTCGCATGTGCCGCATCATTGCTATTTCATAGCAGTAGCTGCAATTTTGCAAGTACCATGGGCCGTTGGAGCGAGGCTGACGAACAAATGGGAGGGACTGCCGGAAGCTCTTGATCTTTCGAGCCGTGTCTCATGCGACCTTGGTGCTTCAAGCCACGGTTTTGGCTTGAACGAGGCTGTGGATGCAAAGTACCTGAATATCTCGCATGTACGTCATGCTAGAGCGACCCACGGCTTATGACATCCGGTTTCAACCAGAACTCCCAGTTTCGCCTGTGAGTCGAGACAGCACAGAATTTCTCGGAGCGACCGCCTGCCGCTTTATATATCCCGCCAGGGCCATAGAATCAACGCCACAGTCTCGTACAAAACGGGAGTGTGGCATTTGAGACTGCACGATAAGGACGCTGCGTACGAGTCGTAGAGCCTTTATACTAGAGCTACTAGAGCTGGCGAATTTTGCAACCGCGACGTATGCTCACGTTTACCATGACAGTACAGTTACCAATGGAGTCGATGCAACAAAACCAACCTTTCATTTTTTTTTCTATTAACTCTATTCGGAATATTCCTAGAAGCCCAAAACGGACAAGCCCAAGAGCGCAGCGACAGCTACGCCCGTCTTCCACGAACCAGGCGCTTGTACATCAGCTCCAGAGTCGGATGTGACAGAAGCGGAAGCAGAGGCCGACGCATATGACGACGAGTCGTAGTCGTCTTCGTCCGTTTCACTTGAGCTTTTGGCAGAAGTGACTAGCGTCGAGGCAAGGTAGTTCTGAGTCGTGGATGCACCGCCCACCAACGACTGTGCTGCTAATGTTGCTGCGGTAGTAGCCAGGCCTGCATTGTTCCATTCTGCCCCACTATTCTGAGCCTCAACAGATGGCTCTGCCTGTGTTGCCTGTGACTGTGCGCCGTTGGCTTGCGACTGGACTCCGCCATAGACTTGAGCAGCTTGGCTGACGGCATACGACGTAGCAGCCTTGGCAGCTCCGGCGCCCTCAGTGGTGGCCTGCTTGTAGGCCGACACAGCTTCCTGAGTGGCATACGATTCGACTTCAACAGCCTGTGTCGTTGCCTGGCTCCAAGCTGAGACGGCGTTTTGTGTGACTTGCGATTCCACGGCTGCAGCCTTGGTAGTGATGGCATTAATTCCGTTGCCCGCTTGCGAGATAACGTTCATATTTGTAGTTGTGATTAAAGTGCTTAGTGACTGCGAAAGTTTGGATGTGCGAAGCGTGAAGGCTGTTAGCTGAGACTGTTTGTGAACAAAGTCAAGTGTATTGTGAATAAAAAAAGGGGAACAAGAATATCGGATCCATCAGCCATTTAAATAGTTCAGCTTTTGTGGGCAAGCAGTCACAAAGCCATGCCCGACTCGTTCGGTGACTGAAGCAAAGGCCACGTTACTGCAGGTAAGTGCAGCGTGGGCTGTGATTTTGCCTCGCGAGGCAGGGCTTATTATTTACGTGTGACTGGGGCCGGCTGGTGACAGGCACAGCCCAACGAAGTTAGTTAGGGGAACTCGCAAGGTGCACGTCTTTCCATGGCAAACTGTGCCCCCATTCCAAATCCCGAGGAGGCTTTAAAAGGAGACTATTTTTAGGTGGCTGGCTTATTTACGGATCGGTAGCAGATCAGCCATTCATTGACGTTGATCAGAGAGTTCGTAATGTAAGCGCAGCAAACAAAAAAATAAGAAAAAAAAAAAGAGAGAACCGAAAAAAAATCCGAACACAAAACAGTTTCTAAGAGTCAAGTTGTTTCCGTGTACCTTGCGAGAAAATGGAAAAGTTCAGGAAATTCCCGTACTTTTGCGGCAAAGCTAGGGTCCTATTGACTGCTCGTGATTGACATCTTTTCAAAGGCCGGGCTCTTCGCGGCATTTGAATCCGGCATGAAGATGCGTATGATCCAAGTAGCCAGCCATGTAAATAGAGAGGGCAAAGCAAGGCTTTGACGTGAATTAGTCTCTAGACCGTTTTCTAGTAATGTCGGCCGCCTTTGGCAAGGTTGCTGCCGACATATCATGCTAGTTTTGACCCTAGTTGCTTAGGAGAATAGGCCGGCTTTGCTATCCTGGCTTGCACTATTTTCAGAGTAATGCGAGATCAGAAGGCCCTTCTACAACACTTTCGACTTGATATGAATCTCAAACAGACTATTTAACTATTTAAATGCCCCTGTTACAAGTCAGACTTTGGCGTCTTAGCCGACTTAAACGATGTGACATCTGAGAGCGCACTGAGCGAGGTACTCAAATTTGGTTTTGCTGCACAGTGTGCTATCAACGAAGCAGCGTCAAGCAAAGAGGAAGTAAAACGCAAGAACCAATCAGTAGACCTAATTCTAGCGTTTCTGATATCTCTCTTAGTGATGTTACTGAGAGAAAGGCTCCCGTTTTGAGGAAGTACCGTTTCCAAAAATTGGTGAGTAGCGTCTCCTTGTGGATCCACCGCCGATAGCACTTGCTGGAGTGCTTTACGAATACTGTTGGTAGCTTCTTCCATCAGGATTTCTTCTTGTCCAGGGGGTGTTTCCATTAGAATATCTTCTTGTTCATGGACTGTTTCCCTTAGAATATCTTCTTGTTCAGGGACTGTTTCCATCAGAATTTCTTGTTCAGGGAGTGTTTCCATCAGAATATCTTTTTGTTCATGGAGTGTTTCCATTAGAATTTCTTGTTCAGGGAGTGTTTCCATCAGAATATCTTGTTCAGGGACTGTTTTCATCAGAATTTCTTTTTCTTCAAAGAGTTTGTCCAAGTGGAATCCATCGTCTTCAGGGAAGATTTCCTTGTGAATACCATCCTCCTCATGGAGTTTTTCTACCTGAGCACCATTATTTTGGGTGATCTTTCCGCCAATTGAGAGAGCCTTGGCTCCCATTGCTGCGAAAAGAAAGACCTGAGTAAATTTATAATACTTCATTTAGGGTTATCGGTGAATGGGTAGTGAATCTTGCGAAGAGTGAATATCCAAGACACAGTGACTGGGAACGGGTCATATTTATATCCACTCATGTTTTCGAAAGAAGCAAGTTTTTGCCTGCTTATGGAAATGGAAATAAAGATATGTTGACATAAAGAGTTACATGAACAAAGCAAAAATAAATTCTGTTTCTTTCTTGCTTGATAGTGCATTGCGTGCTGTTTGTTTCCTGGCTAATCCTGTCGAAACCACATGAGCCGGAGCCCTGTTAGGGCCTGCCATAAGAAAACAATAGGCTCGACACAGCAGTATGTACATAGATCTGCGCAAGCCTGAGAGGATTTTCATCAGCCACCAGTTTTGGCCCCTTGCCACACAAACAAAGGATGATTCTATTAATGTTTCTAGAATTCTCTTCGGCTCTAGCAACCTCAAGTGAGTTGGACACTCTCTTCGTCGTTTACCAATTGTGGAGTGGTGATGCGCAATTGCAACATTCGCACCCATTCCGACCTGGCAGAACGCTATATGCTTTTCACTGCTCCTGCTTTCTAACCACTATACGCTTAGCGTGCACCACTGTCTCCCTACTTATTACAAAAGTTTGTATCTGGGCTAGTTTGCCTAGTGAGGCACGTGATCGGAGCAAATAAGACCAGCCAGAAAAGTAAAGCATGCGATTATTAGAAACTAGGTTTAAGAATGGAAATGCGATTCAACTTCCTGCCTCGAAAACTACCTTAACTAGGGGTCTGATCAACGTTAATCTTGCTCAATCTGCAGGCGTTTTCACTAGCATGTAGTGTTCTCTCGCGGAGCCTTGGCGACGGAAACAGACGCAATGAATTGCCACATTAGGAAAAGTGTTCCGACCTTTATCGCGGAAAACACTTCTTATTTGAACTATTTTACTTCCTGGTACCTTAGAACTACTTTTTTTCATATCCTTCAGTTTTCTTTCTTCTCTCCCCAAACATGTCCTGTTGCTCCAAGTCCTCTAAGTCCTCAAACAGTGCCCCTGTGGTTTTGAACCCAACTGCCGCTAAGACCACAAAAAACGAAGGCTGCTGTGGTGCAAATGGATCAGTTTGTAAGTGTGGGTCTGGTTGCCAATGTCCATCTTGCAACACGACAAAGCTCTGATTCTGCCGTCTGATAGGTCTCAGCTAACTATGGCTTGGCCATCTGTTGGATGAGCCGTGAAATATAGTTTTCTAAGTTTGAGATATAGGTAATATATGGAATGGGGATACAAAGCAAAGTAGTTCAGTAGTATGTGAACGAGCTCGACGAGTGTGAACGAGCTGGACGAATCGACTCGCTTGCTACAGAGGCCTTCATTAGACTTCGTCATAGAATTACATAACGCATTCGACTAAACACACGTGTTTGCACAGCATGTCCAATTGGCTAGACTATGCGCAACAAACTGTCCTAGATACTTACTTACGCAACAGCAAAAGCTCCTTCTTGATGTTCTCACCCAACTCTTTGTTGACCTTAGAGAAGTAGTTGACCACTCTGTCCTGAATGGGCACATCAGCAGCAGCAGCATGCACGGCGACGTTATGAGCCAAATTTCTTTGTTGGTTAGGGTATCTGGCCAAAACCTTGTACAACTCAGCAGGCTGCTTGAATTCGTCCTCGGTGGCCTTCCAGTGGAATGGGCATGCGGCACCTTCCCAGACCTCTTGGTCTTCCTGGAGGCTGTATTTGACAGTAGCAAAGTCATTGAGCGCAGAGTAGTAGTTTGGAGTAGCACCCAAGTTTCCGTTCACAGTCATAGGACCATCTCTGATGTGTGGGTGGAACACACCGGCAACTGGGCAGTTGACAGGGATTTGCTGGTAATTGGTACCCAATCTGTGTCTGTGGGTGTCTGGATAGGAAAACAACCTGGATTGCAAGACAGGGTCGGCAGATGGCTCCATGTAAGGGACAGTGTGGGAAGGAGAGAATGCAACTTGCTCAACCTCAGCGAAGTAGTTCTTTGGGTTCTCGTTCAAAACAAGCTTACCGAATCTTCTCAAGGGGAAATCCTTGTGTGGCCAGACCTTGGTCAAGTCAAACACGGAGAAGTCTACCTTCTTGGCCTGCTCTGCCGTCATGGTTTGAATGTAGCATGTCCATGATGGGTAGTTGCCTTTGGCGATCTCCTTGAACAAGTCCTCTTGGGCGTGGTCGGGGTTGGAACCGCCCTTTTCGGCAGCCTCTTCGACCGTCATGGTCTTGCTTCCTTGGTCGGTGATGAAGTGGACCTGAACGTAGTACCAGTCGCCATTCTTGTTGGACCACTTGTAAGTGTGGCCAGAGTAACCGTTCATGTGTCTGTAGGACAACGGGGTTCCACGGTCAGAGAACAAGTGCATTACCTGATGGGCCGACTCTTCATTACTGGTCAAGTAGTCCCAGAACATATTGGCGTCCTTCAAGTGTGTTTGTGGGTTTCTCTTTTGTGTGTGGATGAAGTGGGGGAACTTGATTGGGTCCCTGAGGAAGAAAATAGGGGTGTTGTTGTAAACGAGATCCAAATTTCCTTCTTCCGTGTACAACTTGGTGGCAAAGCCTCTTGGGTCTCTGGCAGCATCTGGGGTACCGGACTCACCACCCACGGTAGAGAATCTGGTGATCAACCTGGTCTTTTTTCCCACAGTGTCCAAGAACTTGGCGGAACACACGTCGGTGATATCGTCGGTGACCTCGAAGTAACCGTAGGCACCCGAGCCCTTGGCGTGCACCACACGCTCGGGGATTCTCTCTCTGTCGAAGTGAGAAAGGGTGTCGATCAAGTTGAAGTCCTGCAACAACAATGGACCATGCTTGCCGATTCTTTGCGAGGCGTATGGGTCAGGGACTGGGCATCCGTTGGTGTTTGTGTATGGAGGAGACATTATAAGATAAAAAACGAGATTGGTTGACGGGACGATTGCGCGGGGGAGCCTTGCTTTATAAGGATTTTCTGCTTATTTATTGACCTCAGAGCACGGCCGAAATTAAGATTGCGGGGAGATCCAGGCCCAGGTGGTTTGTAAGCCGCGGCCTGGCCAATTACAAGCTGCGTGTTACTCAGGACAGCTATTGCGTGCATGAGCTAGTGAGAGCGAGGCTGCGACTGAGACAAGCCTTCACCTTCGTAGGTTGCTGTTTGATAGAAATTAGCTCCTATCTTTTTCGCCTATGCTGACGGAAAACCAACAACAGCACTTTCTGCTCAATGCCCATAGAAGGCGGGCCACACGTGATTTTTGCCTAGCAAGGTTGGCTATTCATCTGAACTAGAGGCGACCAGTTCATGCCCTTCAAGCAAGTCATGCACACAAGCGGTGTTCCGGAGAGAGAGGAGACCACATTCTTTTCTTTTTGTATAAGCTTCAGGACGATGTTTGTTTTTTTTTTTTTGTTTTTTTCTTTCTTTTTCGTTTCCCCTAAGTGCCAAGGATGTCTTAACCCCACATCTGGCGAAAAGTTTGAACCTGCTGGAATTGTTGCCAAAGCTCTTGGTCCAGTATTTGACGTTACCAAGTTCGTTGCTACGGCCGCACTGCGCTGGTGGTACAGCCTCGGCAGCAAACGTCAACCAGGGCTTGCTAGTTTGTCGCGCGCTAGCTAACCTTGGGGCCACACGGTACCGAGGGAGGAGAACGTGCCGCGAGCCAGCCGCTATCTCCGCCCCAAATTCCGCTTCAACATGCCCTCGATATCGCTGTCCTGTACCGAAACGGCTCTGAGCTTGTCTATACGTAAATGTATTACTCCTGCGGTCATCGGGAGATATTACAGGCACAGCGCCGTTGGTGTTCTGCTTCTCTTTTTTCGATGACGTACCGCATGGGCTGATTGCGGCTGCTTGCGGTTCATGCGCTGCTATCCAGCCTCCATTCACATTGGTGGACGTAGAGCTAGTCGATAGCCGTAACCTTTGCGCTAGCAATTGAGGTCCGGGAGGGTCTCATTCCTCGATAGCCATTCACGTCCTAGTCGCTTCGCTCGCATTTGCTGCTCTAGTGCTTTTGTATGCCATGTGCAGATGACGACTCTGCCTAGCCGTAGTTTCTTCTTCTTTTCTTTCTGACTCTGCTTAGCCGTAGCTTCTTCTCTTCCTTCCGGCTCTGCTTAGCCGTAGCTTCTTCTTCTCTTTCTTCCGGCTATTTATGTTCAGCCGTAGCTTCTTCTTCTCTTCCTTCTGACTCTGTTTAGCCGTAGCTTCTTCTTCTTTTCTTTCTGACTCTGTTTAGCCGTAGCTTCTTCTTCTTTTCTTTCTGACTCTGTTTAGCCGTAGCTTCTTCTATTCTTCCTTCCGACTATTTACGTTCAGCCGCCATTGTTTGAACTCCTCCGTCAAAATCCCGCCGTTTCTCAACTTGCGGTTCTCGTCTCCAATACATTCGCTCAACATGAACGACCGTGACCCCAGGTCGTAGTCTATTTTGTATGCCTTCAGCTCATCGTTCGTGTCGACGTTCTTGACGATCCAGTCCAAAACCGCCCCGTACCATTTCAACGCATTCACACACACTATCCTGGGAGCGCCCTTGCGGGGGACTTCGTTATCCTTCATTAAGAGCGGCACTTCTTCGGTGTTGTAAACCTCAACATTCCTCAAGATGTAATTGTCATCGCGGAACCCATACACTATGCGCTTGATTCCCAAAAGAAAACACTGAGCCCACGTTCGGAAGAGCTTCTTTTCAAACTGCACTGCCTGCTGTGGAGACTCCACCACCCGGCTCGTCTTCAATTCGGTGTAGTGGGAAAGCACCTCTTCTCCCCGATGAGGCACATAGTCCCAGGTGCAATCCACCTCGCCCGCTAAAAGCGTCTTGACTTTTCCCACGCCAGAACGAACAACACTGATGTACTGCTCGTAATTATTCACCACCTTATTGTTTCTCTTCTCGATACTGTTTCTCGAACACCTAGCCCAGGGCTTAGGCAACGTAGCGATCGTTTCGAACTTGTACCCACCGTACTCGCAGAGCTTCATGTGTCTTAACTTCTGTGGATCCTTGCTGAGCCGTTCTTCCTCGGCAGCCCTGCTCTTCATATCTAGCTCATCGTCATTCTTTATGAATATCTGTCCATCGTACGCAACGACGTATAGATGTATTTCGCTGTTTAGGTTATACGGGAGTGTGAGGAGCTTGGTCATCACCCCTCTGAAGGTGATAATGTCTGCTCTAACGCGTTTCCCCGTTTTCTGCTCGTGGTTCTGGATGCTTCTGAGGAACAGCGCAAAGTCTGCCACGTTCTCGTTCTCTGGTATTTTTCTGAACGTCTTGAAGCCGCCCAGGAGATCGTACGCCTTGTCAACATACGAATCTGGAAAGTAAAAGTAACTCAACGACTCCTCTTTGGATTTTCTTTCGTCAATCTGCCACTCGCCTTCAATGGATCGTGAATAGCTGAAGAGCTCTTTGGGCTGCTTGAGCGCCGTGGTTTCCGCTCTGGCCGAAAGAGGCAATGTCAGGAGCATGGTTGATTTGAAGTCTCAGCTAATGTGAGAAGTCTAACCTTGGCTCGGCTCAGAGGGTCTGCACAGTAAAGTTGAGGCTACTACTGATAGAACCTTCCTACGAAATCCAGTGGGCACAATTATTCCGGGTGTCGATGCAGTTGTTTTGTTGCCACTTACATTTTTGCGCCCAGGTGCCGCCTCTCTACTTATAGTGAGCATTTTGCTTTTTGCTCTTTTTTTTTGCTTTTTGCTTTTTTCTTGATGCTCTCAGAATACATGGACTAGAGAACTGTCTCTGAGGCCACTCGCGCTAACAAATTGTATGTCAGTAGACGTACACTACAAATACTCAGACCCACCTGTTGCCTAGAATTGGCAAAATACAATGGCGACGTGCCTATCCTTGCAAAACGGGCTCCTAATATTCGCTTCACTTGCGTCGTGTGTGCTTTCGGCGAGCCGGAGCGAATCTGGGGAGCGACATTACTTACCGTCCATAATGACGTCTCTTGATGAACATTCGCCTCAATCGCATATTTCCACTCATACGCTTGGATCGAGTCCACAGTCACTGGACCTAATCTTTTATCCTATAACAGACTACTCAACTTCGCCCGCTATTACCTCCTGTCCCCCTGAATCGGCTGTGTCTGCAGCGCTCTCAACCCATGATAATACAATCGAAACCATCAGGAGCCTGCTGAGAGTTGATTTCAGTGAAACCAAACAATCCATGGCACTGTCCAATTGCGCCTCTACTACAGGCCTTTTCAGAAGTGTATCAGAGGACAAACTAAAACGTGAGTCTGAACTTCCCGTAAACCTAGATAACGCCGGTACGGTATCTGGCACCAAGAACATTGATAAGGAATTCGAGATCCTGCAACCAGCTGATTCACAAGGGATCTTCAAAGACGGGAGTGAACAATCTTTGGCTACAGAAGCCCTTGAAAAGAGAGATGCAGTGTCAACCCAAGTACTGAAGGAGTATTTCAATATTTCGAATCTCACAAACTACGACAACTCGAAAACCAATCTTTCCGACGATTGCAAGTTCATGTCATTCGAGGAATGGAAGAAGCAGAAAGATGCAGAATCCAGAGCTGAAGCAGCTGCTGAGCAGCACATTGCAGCTATACCACAACTGCAGGTAATTGATCGAGAGTCGACTAGTTTTACCCCTACAAACATAGAGCTTACACAAGACTTGTCTCTGGCTGCTGAAGAACAGGGCCGCACATACAAGGACAAGTTTAACTACGCTTCAGTAGATTGTGCTGCTACTATAGTGAAGACTAATAGCGACGCAAAGGGTGCATCGGCAATCTTGACAGAGGTGAAGGATTCCTATCTTCTAAATAAGTGTTCAACTGTTAACAAATTCATCGTGATTGAGCTTTGCCAGGACATATTAGTAAGTTCGGTGGTTATGGGAAACTTTGAGCTTTTCAGCTCCATGTTCAAAACCGTTAAGTTTTCCGTCTCCGATCGCTTCCCTGTCACAAGCAGCTGGCATGAACTTGGCCAGTTCGAGGCTCAGAACATTCGTGATATGCAGACTTTCCATATTGAAAACCCGTTAATTTGGGCAAGATATTTGAAAATCGAAATCATTAGCCACTACGGGAACGAGTTTTATTGTCCCATCTCTATTGTGAGGGTTCATGGTACTACAATGATGGAGGAATTCAAAAGCACAGAAACACACGCGGCAGCCACACCCACCTCCACACAAAGCATCGCAATCTCGGCAGACCAGTTCCTAAATGAGAGTTTAGGATTTGGACAGCACGATGAAGAGTGCAAGGTAATGTCTCCGTATCTTGCATTAAATGAGTTTCTCAACAACTACAACTCGTCTAACGATCTCTGTGATGTGCCGGTGGTTGCGAATAACGAATCACATAGTACGGCAGAAGTAACTACTACAAAAGCCACCCAAGAGTCTATCTTTCAAAACATAATGAAGCGTTTATCGCTATTGGAACTCAACGCAACATTGTCACTCTTGTACATTGAAGAGCAGAGCAAACTTCTTTCTGATGCTTTCTCTCACCTTGAGTCTCGGCAAGAACGAAAATTCGAAAAGGTAATGCTACAGTTAAATGAAACTGTTCATTCACAATTGCTTTATCTTGAAAATGCCGTGGAGAGTATCAAAGCCGACTCTCGACTTCTGTTTCAAATGTATAATTCTCAGGCAATAAGCCTTTTAGGTAAATTCAGTCAGGAGGCACATTCATTTTCCAGGGAGCTTTCTTTTTTACGAAAAGTGGTTGCTGCAGATACATTGATTATTTTATCGTTATTGGTATACGTTATCCTAACTCGAGACACAACTATTGAATTGACAAGCAAAAAGGAAAAGAACTCAAAAGCTATAAGGTCATTTCCAGTCAATAACAGGCCGAACAAAAAGAAAAAGCGGAGATTTGCTTACTGATAATCTTGTATGTACTAAAAATAAAGCCTATATACATGTTGAAAGCTTGTAAAAGTTCGTGAGAAGTAAAAAACATTGCATTCGGAAGGCAGTGGAAATATCTTCAACTGGCTCCATAACAGTCCCATAATGCGTTCGGTTTCTCAAATCATACTACTTCGCCATGAAATGGAAAACTCAGTATCTGGAGTTGTATCCTCGGTTTCCATCTCTAGTATTTCTTTTCCAGTCGGATCTATCATTATTTCTGTTAGATGAGTAGCCGCCATTTTTGGAGTAACGATCTTGTCTGTTTCGGGAAAAGCGATCATTTGAATACCGATCATTTGAATAGCTTTTGAAATTTGATGAGCGTCCATATTGCTTTTGACCAAAGCCAAAGCCTGAAGACTTCCTGCGCTTAATGAGAGAGGGATTATCAACTTCGACGTAGTCTGGTACAAGCTCAGCTGGCAAACCCATCATATTGAAAAGTTTGGCTCTAAGCTCGAGCTTTGCCGAGTCATCTTGAAGCAAGCTTCTATACATAGAAACAACATCTCGCATCATCTGATATTTGTCCAACCTGTAAACGTCACATACAGAAGACTCAAAACCAATGAGGGAGAATGCGTACTCGTTGACGTCATCGAAATTTGGTTTAGTTCTGACAAGAATGTCCTGATCTTCTTCATTCATCTCGTAGGTAGATTTAGAAGCAAAAGACATCTTCTTTTTCTTCTCCAAGTCATTCACAAACTGAAGCTCGTTCTGAGACAAGAACAAAGTGGAAGTGCCCACAGCGCCTGCTCTGCCAGTTCTACCAATTTTATGAATATAATCTTCTAATTGGGTAGTAGGCGAGATTTGAATGACATCAGTTACACCCTTGAAGTCCAAACCTCTGGCTGCAACATCAGTGCAAACTAATACACCACGCTTGGCTGTCTTGAATCTAGAAGTGGTGCTTTTTCTGGCACCCTGGGTCATCTTACCGGTCAATTTCCAAATTAAAGAGGCATCTCGGCCAGCTAAATCTCTTAAGGCACGATGCATGAAGTTCACACCAACAACCGTGGGAAGGAATAAGATGGCCTTAAAGTTCTTGTTCTGGATGTCGTCCAAAACCCGGGAGGTAGCGGCAATATGTGACTCGTAAAGAGAGTTGGTGGTAACAAGACATTGTTTGATCAGTTCATGAGAGTCGGGAGCATTGTCATCCACACAGTTGATGTACTTGAAATCGGAGCCCATCTGGCCCTCAGCAAAAGTGGTAACACGATCGTTGATGGTAGCACTAAACAAAAGTGTTTTCAAGGGGGGGGAGATTTTCGCCACGAAGCTGAGTGAGCCTGTCGTCGATTGCATTTAACTGATCCTCAAACCCTTGATCCAATAGACGGTCGGCCTCGTCGAACACACGGTAGTCCAAGTTTCTGAAGTGCTGTGCCCATTTAGGATCCTCGAGGTTAGCGAGAGTACGGCCAGGAGTTCCAACAATAACTTTCATGGTGTCGTGTTTCCAGCCTTTACTCATATTAGAGGTACCACCAGTCCATAACTCGAGTTCACACCCGGTTTTAAGCTGTGAGGATTTCCTGATGAGGTTTCTGAAGTCAGTGTATATCTGCTGCGCCAAATCTCTTGTAGGAGCAATGACGAGACAGGAAGCCTTTTTTCTGCCGCGGTTTTTGTTTGCCACTTGATCCAATATCTTTTGAAGCAATGGGATGACAAAACTATATGTCTTTCCTGTTCCGGTTTTGGCCCGGCACACCAAACCTTCTTCTTGCAAAAGAGGAAGAATCGTTTGCTGCTGTACCTGCGTGAATTCGTTGAACCCGAGCAGTTGTACCGCTTTCTTGAGCGATTTATCGAAATATGGGTTGCTTTGGAACTCTGCCAAAGTCAAGCTTTCCTTTCCAAATGCCTCATATGGAGTCTGCACTTCTTGAGTCTTCGTAGAAAGGTTTCGCCCAAGCACCATGGAAGAGCCGGCCCCTATCTTTGAAGCTGAGACTAGCATCCCGACACGGGACCTTACTACGGTTTTAATTAGCGACATTTTGTAGGACCGTTAGTAAAGATAAAGGTGTAGTGTAGCACAATTGGGCCTAAAAAACGTTATTCGCAATTTTTTCGCGATGAGAGTTGAGCAGGCAAGATGTCCAGAGGTTGTTCAGTATGGGCGAGCGCAGAATTATTGTGGAAAAAGCCAGCAGCTATAGAACATCTCAAGCTAGAGAAATTGCAGTTGCCTTTCTCTCTCTCTTTCTTTCTTTCTTTCGTCTTCTTTCTTTCGTCTTCATTGTTTCCGTGTTTATTGTTTCCGTGTTTATTTCTGTCTTTGTGAATCGAAAGTAACACGTTCAGATCTCAATGAGCCAATACCAGCCTAACGCTGCCCCGGGCCGGTCTTTTATCGAGAAAATCAACTCGAAGTTCTCGAAGTTGAACGTCTCTTCCTTGCAGACCACCGAACGAGACGGTAACACAGAAGATGATACACTAATCCACAGGGCGTTCGTGAAGTTCTTCGACTCTAGAAATGAGCCCTATCCTGAGTGGCTAGGTGTTAACGACCGCATTTCTTCCTCCAGCAGCTCAAGAAATAGGCATTCCAACACAAGGCCCCGCGGGTCGGGCAACTACTCCCCAACTCCAGCTGGCAGCTCGCAGTTTCAGCCCGTGAAAGCATCCTACAACTCAATGAATCTGGACCAAAGCAGGAGTCTTCCTGGATCTGCCTCCCAGGCCAGGCAGGGCTCCATGCCAGATACAGATGTGGAAGAAAGAACGTATACACGTCGGTCCAACTCGAGGTTGCAAGCAATGTACAACAAGTCCAGACAGCAGTCGGTGCCGGGCTCGGGCTACAATGTGCTGGGCCAGCAGCCTTCATCTGCGTCACACCGCAGCAGCTCAGCTAGCCACACACTTCGAGACCGAGTAATGAATGGCACGTCTACAAGCAACGGTGGGTCAGCGCGTGCCACATGGAGCAAATAGACTCGAAAGTGCAGGCACTTAGCAAAGCCGATCGCATCTACAGTCACGTAATTTTGGTTTTCTGCTTTTTCGTTTACCTGTGGTGAACTTCCAGTTTGTATTTCATGATAAATATTTAGCATTTCACATGTTTTTCCCAAAAGTTCCTCCCATTTACGAACCAAGCCGGGAGACTAGACTCAGAGGGAAGCCGTAGTCGAATAACACTAACATCGTTGATACCCGCATCAGTAGCTTGGTAATATTTGTATCCGAACTGCTCCCTAGCCCGTTGAACCTCCTCGTTCGTACTTTTTTCGTGTTCTAGCCGAAACTGGCGGAGGTTCACGTCTATAGATGCTCTTCGCAGGGACGCAGGCGAGGAAACCAAGCTTGGGTCCTTGAACCGGCTATTGTTCAGTCGAACATACCGGCTCTCCACAGAGGACTTTCTCCTGTGCCATGGAGCTGATTTGCCTGGTAAGTCCAAACTGTTGCTTCTGCTGTTGCTCCCACTGGGGATTCTGTATTCCGGAGATGTACCGGGTGATAAGGCACCATTAGTTGCTCGTTGCTCCACTAGCTTGAGCAAATTTGCTGGGATTTGAGGTGACGCTGAAAGCTCATCTTCATCCATGCCATCCTCATAGTCTCGCCAGGAGACTGCGTCGTCATCTTCGCTGACCGTCCGATTCTCGTCGATCACAGGTCTATTCTCATCGAATGAATCATAGTAAGAGCGAGCAGGAGCAGTTTGCTGAGTGAGGGAGCTTCCATGAAAGGCATGAGTCTGCAGTGCCAGGATTCTGCGGGAAGAAGATATGGAGTTCTTCGACAAAACACTATCAGTGTTTAGTGGTTCGTCTCTTTTGCGTATGGCATGGTCTAGTTCGTATGAAACGAGCTCGATGCGGACCTGCTCCAAAAACACTTCAACGTTGTAGCTAATTTTGCTAGCATTTCCGGTGAATATCCTGTACTCGTTGACAATTGAGTGGAAATTCCACTTTTGTATTTTACGGAGAATACCAACTAGAGCCAGAGTTGAATCCACCAAAAGCACACTGTGCTTCGAACGATCAAGCAAAATCTCGAATGCGGCAACTATCAAGTTTTTCTCGATGATCATCCACAGGTCATTCTTATTAGATTTTTCTTGCCCAAGCAGCACTACTTGAAGTTCTTTGCTAGACCTGTCCGAATCACCACTTCCTGAAATCGCTCTCTTTAACTTTGCTGAATCGACCTCTTCACCTGGAGACCCAGTAGTCTGATGATTCGAGATTTTGAGTCCTCCCAAACTGTAGAGGCTGACGCTATTGCTAGTTAGGTAGGCCTTGAGTGTTCTTGGAGGTTTGGCGACATCAAGAAGAATTAGCAGCGTCAACTTGAGAGTCTCTAGGAACGGCAAATGATCAGCTTCGAGCTTGGAGCACCTGTATATTCCAGGCTCTACCATGCCGAAATTATCCGGAGGAACAAGCATGGCTTGTGCTCTGTTTGCAATGGTCTGGACTTACGGTCTATGATCTCTGACTATAGGCAGTCTGGTTGGAGACAACAATTGACTGGCGCGCGGAGAGACTTGACTACACAAGTTAATTGGGACATTGTGAATTCCTACACTGTAGCCCTGCGTACCATCTCTCTGTATTGTGGGCCCTCCAAATATATGCGAGTCTCTTACATAAATTGAGGGATTAACTATTTCAGAGTATTCGTCATTGTCTGAAGAACATACCAATGTTACTACGCATCGTTTGAACTCACATATACGAGTCTCGTAGGTATGTTACTCAGCAGTGTCGCTAATTTCATTTGGTAGGCTTCATCTTTCCTGAGTGTGTATTTCATAGTCAGATCTATTCTAAGAATGAGTCTTGCACTCATCCTCTAGTGACCAATGTATCGGGGATTCCGTCGTACTCGCCATAACCCATCACCAAGTTCATGTTTTGCAAACACTGGGTGGCAGCTCCCTTGAGCAAGTTGTCGATTGTAGCAACAACTACAACCCGATCCTCTGCAGAGTTAACAGCAAAGCCTCCGACTACTACTCCATGCTTTCCACTGATGTCCTTCACCACAGGAACTTCACCTCCAACACTAATCAACTGCTCACCTTCGTATCTCTCTCTGTAAATGCTACGAATGTCTCTGGCAGTCAATGACTTGGGTTTGAGAGGGATCGAGACTGTGTTAGAGATGCCCTGGAACCACTGGGCAACATGAGGGATAAATGCCACCTCAAGTCCAAGCTGGCTGCTGACCTCCTTCTCATGGATATGGTCTGTCAACGAATAAGGCACCAAGTTATTGCTCAAGTAGTTCACGTCATTCTTTTTCGAGGGCTTTGTTCCAGCTCCTGAGTATCCCGATACTCCAAAGACTGTTGGCGTGCCTTGAATGTATTCCTTGAGTGGTGCGATAGCAATCTGGGCTGCCGTCGCATAGCAGCCAGGATTTGAAATTCTCTTTGCTTCAGCTATCGTTTTGCGGTCGACCAATTCAGGCAACCCATAGACCCATTCGCCCGTTTTATCAAATCTATAATCCGCAGATAAATCAATAATCTTGGATTTCGAGTTTTTCACAGATTCAATCACATCGACAAAAGGCTTACATACACCGTTTGGCAATGCCATAACCCAAACGTCAATTGCGCCTTCTTCTTCCAACTTTTGAATATCCTCAGATTGCAAGTTCGAATAAACTATATTGGCTTTATTGTACCCCTCCAACTTTTGACCTTTCAATTCACGAGAAGAGACCAATGCCAATTCAAAATGTGGATGCTTATCGATCAAAGCAATCAAGTTTTGACCAACGTAACCTCTAGCACCGATCAACCCAACCTTGGCGATCTTGTCAGTCTTTGCTTCTCTAAGGGGAGGGTTGGGGTTTGAGGTCGTCAAGCGACGAGATGAAGTGTGCAAACCTCTCTTCTGAGTAGGAATGGAGAAAACTCCGCTCTCAGACGCCAAAGATAAAGAGGAACCAACCGATGCAGCATCGAATTGTTTTATCAAGTTACCGATTTGTTCAGTGTTCAAGCCATACCAAAACAAGATTTGCCCGTTCTTGCAGAAGGAGCCATCTGACTTTGAAAAGTACCAAGAGACGTTGTCGTCGTTCTCACTGACTACCCAGTATAATGAGGAGTAGTCTTTTTTGATTGCACTAAAGATATTATCCGTAACGTTGTTTAACCAACCGGTCCTGGAGGACAAAAACTTGTCCAACTTGGGAACTGAAACTTTTGATTTGGCATTTTCAACAACAATAGCCAAAACTTCCAATGGCGCGTCACCGTAGGATCTGAAGTCCACCATCTCCAAATACTTCAAGTATGATGCCACTGACAATTTACCGCTCTTGATCTCAGGATCTCTCAACAAAGCTGCTCTCAACAAATCAGAGTTGGAAAACTCGCTTAACTTGTTCCTGTTAATCAATTTGTATCCTCTTCTGATTAAAGTTCCCGCACCGGAGTCGGTAAATAATTCTTTCTGCAAGTCGTCAACATCAATAATAGCCACAGACGACGATCTTGGCAAGTGCTGCAACAAATCATGAATTTCCTTAATTTTCAATTTGGTTCCATACTTCACCCATGGCTGCTTCATTAAGTCGTCATATTCTTCATCCAAGTTGATGGCAGAGATTTTCTCACCAGTTTCGCCGTGAACAAGGCCACCTTTTTCATTCAAGTACACAATCTTCAAAGGCTCGAATTCCCTGGCCAACTCAGAGGCAGCCACATCTGCATTAACATTCAACAACTGTCCGTCAGGAGTTTCTGCCAAAGAGGTCAAAATAGGCAAGTAGCCAGCTTCAATTGCCGATTCAACTGGAGCTTTGTTCACACCATTGATCTTGCCAACTAGCTGATATTTCTCCTTGTCCAAATATTCCGCGTTGAACACTCCAGCAGTAATGGGCCTCGAATGCACGCCCATTTTCTCAAGAGCAGTCACAAGTCTCAAATTCTGTTCTAAAAAGCACTTCCTAACCACTTCCATTGTCTTGGGGTTAGTAACACGAATACCGTCAATGTACTCAGGTTCAACACCCTCAAGCTCCAAAAGTTCATTTATTTGAGGACCAGTACCATGCAAAACAATAGGATACAACCCAACATGGTACAAAAATGCCAAGCAAGATGCCAATTCTGGGAGCTGGTGTGTGATGATAGCACCGCCTACTTTGATCACGGCGAACTGCTGTGAAGACACGGAGGTGAAGTATTTGAGGTACTGTTCCACTTCTCTTTTAGATCCAATATTGTTTAAGAGTTGAACAACGGTTGATCTAGTCGACAGTTTGGCCGAAGTAGAGTGGAGATATCTTTTTGAAGAAAAATCATGGCTAGCAAATGAGCAAACCTGACTGTAGGACACTATCGTCTTGGGGAAGATCGAGGTCCGCTTCGCAAGACTGCTTGTTAACTGTCTCACCAACATTTTAGTCAATCCCTTCGATGACCTAAGCTTGTCCAAGAAATATGTTGGGAGAAAAGAAGAAGGAAAAGAGGACTTGGTGAGGTTTTTCAGTCCATTTTTTTTACCACAGTTTTATTACATTATGCAAGATATCCAATGTGGTGTACGGGTGTGCCCCGGTCCTGAACCAATTGCAGAAATTTTCGAAATTAAGCGCGGTCAAAGATCAGTTCAACAAGTTCCTCGTGCAGTCTCGATTGTGAGTCAGAGTAGCCATCGCCTATGGCTTGTCCGTTTGGAAGCAACAAGAGCCGCCCAGCTGCATGCAAGTTGAAAAAGTGGAGTGAAAATTTTAAACAGGAAAATCAGAAAAAAAAAGCAACAAAAAAGGAGAGAAAATGGAAAGAAGAACCATCCCATAAAGTTGAACTAATAAAGAACAGATATTTAATCAATGAAGTGAAATGACTTGTTCTTGTGAAGGAGAGTTAAGAATTAAAGACGGGCCCTGCAAATAGAGTTGGCGCACGACTTTTGTAGTACCACTTTGCACAGCCAAATAGCATCTTAGTACTAAATAATACAGAGATTCAGGAGATGCTTTGTATGAACAATTAAATCTATAAACTCTATAAATGTGTTGATATGCTGAGACAGTTTAACTTAGGACTCTGAGGCTGAAGACGCATTTGTGCCTTTCCTCTTTTTCCAAAATTTTGTAAACATAGAAGGACTATTGTGACCATATGGGACAACAGTAGACCTCAGACGAGGAATTGGATCCTCTGACGATCCACTATTGATGGAAGGTGAAAGGCCTCTTGGTGGCACAAGAGATGCAATTGGTGATTGAGGTGCAGAGTTGAAGGACCTTGAAAGGCCACCGTTGCTGGGTTGTGGTTTAAGATGAGTCAACATGCTACTGAAAGCATTATTTGGACTGCTTGGCACATCTGATGAGCTACTACCAGACAACAGTTTGAAGAACATCTTTTTCTTTGGAACAGGAGCAGCAGCGATGGGCTTACCTGGAGCAGAATGTGCACCGCCGGGTATGTCTAACCGAGAGGAAGTTGATGAGGGAGAAGTGCATTTGCTACCTGAGCGGCAGCATGATGAACCAGTGAGTGGATTTGCGATGTTTTGAGGAGAGTCAGCAAAAGCAGCAGTGCAAGCGGGCGTGCAGACGTCGCGATGGCAGTTTTTCAACGACTTGATGAATGGGAAGTATGCATTTTCGTACAAAAGACGACGAACCTCTGTTCTGGCATCCATGAGAACCAAAGGAGAATGCAATCTGCTCTCGCTCGTAGCGTTGTCCATGATTGCTCTATAAGTTTTGTTAGAAAGATTTATTTCTTGAGGCGCCTTGTCCATGATAAATGTAGCAATGACAAAATTCCATTGGTTTTCGAGAAGCATCTCGAGGTCTGTTGATTCCTGAGCACTTTCATCGGACTCATCTTTAAGTTCAGTACTGAGATCGGACTCAGAGGCCGTAGTGGTACAGTCAAGAACGTGATTCGAAAATTGATTCCAGGCATCTTGGTGATCCACAGGCAATTCATCAAATTCTAGGTCGAATGGAACACCGGGAGTGGAGGTTAAGGACGCATTGCTCAAGCTCTTGACTGTGTTCTTCTTGCAATGCTTGCCCATCGCAGTGGTGGGGTGAGGCAAATTCTTGATGACTTGCTCAAACGACTGATTAAGATAGCTGGATGACAAGCCGTCAAGCTTGTGAGGCCCACTTTCTGCAGGGACCATCTTGTTGTAGAAATACTCATAGCGGTAGATCTCGATTATGAAATCAAGATTCTCGTGGCAGTGCACATCGTGGAGATACTTGTGGAACCTGTGCACGTGTTCAGTTCGGCTAGCCGGAAGAATACAAGGATCCAAGGAGTGCTGGAAACAGTCGCTCAAGAGCGAATCCAACAGTTCAGGCAAGGCAGAAGTATCAGTGCACGGCAGGTCTCTTGCCGTGAGCTTTGCGTGAGTGTGGCCGAGTGGGAGCGACGACAGCAACGAGTTCTGAATGGAAAAATCTCGGGTGGAGGCGGGAGCGTCTGACATCTGATTCGCCGATTCCCAGTAAAATAAAAGATTCTCACAAACTGTTAAAGGTGTGCGTTGTGGAGAGACATTAACTGAGGGTAAAGGTTCGGGTATCTTTCGGGAAAACGTAAACGTGGAGCGACCAGAGGCGGCGGCGGGTCAACTGGAAACGAAGAAGTTACTAGAAAAGAAGTTTCTCAAGTGGAGCGATTTTCGGGATCACGATACAAAGGGGAATGGGATGAGGTAAATATGTAGCTAAATTTTAGATTCGGAGCACTAGAGAATAAGGTACCATAAAATATTGGAAAAAGCAATAAAATAGTCTGTGTTCGTAAAGCGCTGACGCGCGAGATATACAGGGATGCCTGCCTTCGCCAGAAAAAAAAGAAAGAGAAAAAGAGAGAAAAGAAAGAGAAAAGAAAGAGAAAAGAAAAAGAAAAAACTTCCTTTTTGAGAAACATAGCAAGATCTTCGACACGGGACTTTTTCGTATTCTTGTTCTATCTTTTAGCCTTCGTCCACTCGTGAGCAAATGGACGTCCAAGGCACTGGATAAAATTTTAAGCTGTTCGCTAGACGAGGCGGGCACTCAGGTCGGGCAGAGTTGCTTTGTTCCTGTTCGTGGCCGTTGACGTTTTGGTTTAACCACTGTGCATTCGAATTGGCCTTGCGATGCTTCGATGCAGATTGCTAACTCGCCTAACCACCGAAAGAAAATATTTTTTCTGAGAGGGGAATGTGAATCAGGGCAGCGGCCACAATTTCCGTTTTCATGTTGTGCAAATCGCTTGTGGAACTTTATCATTTGTCGCTTTCTGGAATCCCCACTTGCCTTTCTAGTTTCCATGGGTCGCTTCTTCGAATTTCGCCGGGGACGTAAGTTTCGAATACAAGAAATGCAACCCAGAAAGCGCAAACCATGTAGCAGTCAAAAAGGTGAGACAACCTTCTCCGCTCAATGTCAAGCGCACGCCTCGTTTAAACCGTTAGGAGACAGTGATGGGCTTGCTACCCTGCATAAGGTGGAGGTTAAAGGGTTTCGTCGAGATAACCGACCCGATTTCCGGCATACATTTTGGCTCGTACGGCACTCACCTTTTCTCTGCGTTGGGCTTCTGAGCTGGCAACATTAGCCGGCTCAAATCTATTGAGATGTAAATAATATACTATCTAAAAGTTGATAGGGTTTATAGAAGCAAAAGGTTGTTTTTTTAGTAGATAAAATGTTGTCAATGTGGATTAATAGCATTAAAAATGTTATTACATGAAGAGATAAATAGGGGAGCTATCCAACGTGTTTCTGAAGGTTTATGAAATGGTAGATTCGCATCGCCTGTCGCAGCGAAAATCGGTAAAAAAAAACGGTAGAAAATTATCTGCGCCAAGGAAAAATGACTCCCACGGCTCTACGAAGACGTGCTCAGGCCTTGTAAATCGTTCGTAAACAAATCGTTCGTAAACTGATGTGTCTCGTATCCTGTAGCAATCTGTCGTGTCTGAGTCAGATACTGGCGCCTGGCCTCGTACTGCCCAAGCGTTCAAACATTTCTCAACCCGAACTATAGCTAGCCTGAGACTACACCACAGGAGAAGGGACGACGACATAGTTGACAGTAAAAGCAAATGTATCCTGGTGCACGGATGTAAGCAGAAAGGAGAAGCTTTAGAAGACCTTAAGTGTTCTGAGTAGTCTGCATGTTCTGAGTAGTCTAAATGTTCTGAGTAGTAAATGTTCTGAGTCGTCTGCTGGTTTTTGCATGATCCGTTCACTCGTCTTAATAGACAAACGTTGGTGACAGCCTGAGGCTCTTCGCGCCTACTGCAGGCCCTAAAAAAACTGGTGCCATAGTGGGTGCGAAAAAAATCCCCCGAACCGGAACAGTATCAAACACTCATGAGACAACCGGCTGCCGACATTTGGCAGCATAAGTACAGAATGTTTTAAGAGTCTCGATTTGCTTCTTTCTTTTTTCCTCGTGTGCTCTAACATCTTTTGTCCGGTGTTTTCAGCTTGTGGACGTTGCAAGTCTGCGGCGATCATCTGACCTGACGACACGCTCCGCCCCAGTACATCCGCGATAAGCTATTTACCCCGTATTCGGCTTTCTCTCTCTCTTCGCCACACTATGACTTCATCATCAAAACGCTATGCTAAACTTGTAGCATTCACCCGCATACTAACGATAAAGAAGCAGTCACAGTTCTACGCGAGGTTCCCGCCATGTCTCGCAAAAAAGCCTTTCACAAGAGCTTTCTGTATTACTGCCATCAGGCAGAATCATGCTGTTGATAAGCCCTATGAGCAGATCCCAGAGGATCTCAAAATCCATATGTTTACACCTGAACTTGACATCATAAAATCTGACGAGCTTAAGTCTCCCTTCAAAAATTTCTCTGCTGATTTCATTCTCCAGCTTCTCGAATGGAGATCTAACGAGATCCGCTTGGAAAAGGAGAATTCGAACCCCTCCTCCAGAATAAACAGTGGTAATGTCGTCAGATTTATGAAGCTTGCTGCCCGCTTGAAGCAGTTGTTTGCAATCAATGGCGGAAATACAGAAGTTTTAGATGCTGTTCTTCGTTCCCAAACAACACTTGACGCGTTTGAAGCTAAATTGAAGGCAAAGAAGGCCGCAAGAGAGAAACCGGTGGCCCAGGCGCAGGCGCTGCAATCTGGCGAACTCTCTGCAGACGTTTATGGCCCAGGGCCGTATGCCCAAATCCCTGATTCCTTGGGGCTTCATGAGTTCGTGAAAGAGTTGGACCTATTCAGAACCAAGGAACTCGGATCCTTATACAAAGACATCTCAGCAAGTGACTTGTTGGATTTGTTGGAAAGAAGAGTTAAGGATGTCTATAAAGCTGTCGAAGATGCTCCTGAAGGATCTGCTATTACAAAAAAGAATGTAATTGCTTACTTCAACCTTCTCCCTAAATTGCAAAAATTGTTGGCATGGAATGGTGGTGTGACTGACGTATTAGACGCAATGATACATTCGCAGGGTGTGTTTGAGCAAGTCGAGAAATCCTTAAAGGCGAAACAAAAGGATCTCCTTCCTGAACATGGTTCATCGACTGAGATCTCCGAAAGTGCAACCTATAAACAAGTTCCCGACGACTTTCTATTGGAGGAATTTGCCGAAGAGCTAAAGGAGATCCGGACACGATTAGGAACGGATTTTTGCAAAGCGCCTGCATCAAAAATCTTAGAAGAAATTTCTGACTTGTCAACATCCCATTCCCTGCCACCGAAAAGGGATGCATATGCGAAGCTCTATCGAAACGTCCGCATGCTTTTCAAGCACAACAGAGATCAAACTTTCGTGCTAGATAATGTGATTTTGAATTCTGATGTTTTCAAAGATGTGGAGGCTAAGTTACTGAAAGCCAAAGAATCGTCTACTGCTTCCCCTCTGAAGAAGCCGCCTGCTGTTTCTTATAGGGAGTCCGATCATGTTATCGAATTGCTCAATTCCTACAAAAGTCATCATCTAACAGAAGACTCGGACAAAAGGGATGAGGAACATTCCATCAAAGCTATACTTACGGAAGCTATGAGTAAGGAAGAGAAATGGCTTTTGGAGCAAAATCCCCAAGAGTATGAGGAAATTAAAAACCTCACTGCTGAAAAAATCAGATCCAGAAGGCGCAATTGTCCTACGAAGCGTACTCAGCCCTTGCTGAAGAAGGAGGTCAAGGATTATCTTGAGAATATCAAGAAGACTAAAGAAGTTGAAGAGAAAACAAAGTGGCGCGAGCGTGAGGCATATGAGTGGAGTGCTAACATGTACAATAATCAGCGTTCTTTAGAAGCTCGGAATTTCTTTGATCCCATCATGGAGGGAAAGAGTAAAATACACTTTCCAATGTTTCCGGGTGTTGATGAGAGGATTGAGTACATGATTCTCACATCGAATGGTGAGCAGTTCCGCACATCTGAAAACCCATTGGGAATAAGACACTCACCCGAAGATATGTTTTCTATTCTCCTGACATTGTCTGAAGCAGAGTTAGCAAAGTTCTCGAGAAATGTGGAGAAATTGAGAAAACAGGGATGGCGAGTAATAGGCAGTGGTCGAGGTAAAGGTATGTTGGTGTTGAGCAAACATAAGAAAAGTGGGAAGACTGTCCTTACCAAGTTAGCTGTTGCCCTGTTGGCTACGTCTGGTCTTTGCTTTTTGACGTTGCTCCTACTCAACTTATGGATTGATGATGAAGTAATTGAGCAAAAAGTTTCCTCTAAAGAACAACCCCATGTGGAATTGACTGATACGTTCAACTCGGACGATGACATAGGTGATCCTCTGGCAGATCCAGAACAGAACAAACAACTGCAAGGAGGATCCTTGAAAAGGTTCTTATGGACTCGGTGAATACGTATGATTTAGGCATGACTTGCGGTATTCGACTCGTATTTCTCTGTGGATTGATTTCATTATTGTACGAAAAGTTGAAATAGAATATTTACGGCTGATTCAAGAATAATTACAATGCAAAGTCCCGTTATAGCATGTTTTGGTCTTCACTGGAAACCTTAGTGACGAGAGTGAACTTCCAAGCAGAAACTGCCCCACTGGTGCCATTCCATTCACGAACTCTTCTCGCATTTTCTTCATCTGTAAGGTCGGGAATACGAAACCCCGTATCGAATAGATGCCTCTCATGCTTTCTTTTTTCAATCATGATCTGGTGCTTGTTTGACATCGGGCGTCCGGGCCTGCGTTGCCTGTCCATTTCTTCGATCTCTGCATCATTTCGATTCACGTATATTTGCACCATCTCCTTCATGTCTTCGTAGCTAAATGTAGGCTTATCGGGAGTCTGGTTTGCTGATTCTTGGATGTGAAGGTAAAATAGAAGCTCATGATTCTTCTGCTCAGCGTACTGCTGCTTCTTCAACTTTAGTTTATTTTCCCTTTCTGTGGCTCTGTTAAGCTGCTTAAACTTTCTTCCCTTAACATGTAGTGCACCGGCAGACTGCTTGGAAAGTTTTTTAGACACTTTGTGAAGCGCTTTGGTGTAAGGCATCACGATGAATACTCGATGGTGCTGTGCAGATTGTGATGCGATGCCGTGGAAGTGTTGAGTATGCGCAGAAAAAACATTTGGAGCTTTTCAAAGCAGATCTACGTTCGGGTGCAACAGCCTCCAGAACGTTGCGTAATATGTAAAGTCCAGAATTGCCATCGAAACCTGGCAGGGTTATAAATTGGGATATTTGACTGTGGTTCTGTCTTCTATATTTTCTTTTTTCTATTTTTTCGTCCTTCTTCCAATATTGATATTCTCATTTATTGACGTATTTTGACAACAGGCCGCGATTTCTATCCCGCATCCATCGAGAACAATCTCAGAAGGCAACTTGAAAATGAAACGTGTACGTAAAGACTTGAACTTTCTCCGTCTCCCAATGTATTAGCACATTTCCATCCTTTTTTTATGGATATTGTAGCTTAAAAGCTCGGCGAATTGCTATTGGAAACGGGCAGTTTTGACATGAGAGCACTAGCGACATTGTAGTCGTCTCCAACACAAAAAACTCTGCGACTGAACGGCCAGATTCTGTTCTGTTGGTGCAAAGCCCCTAGTACAGAGTTCCATTGATCAAGTAACTAAAAATGCCTAAGTATACAGAAGAACAATTGCTCGAAGCCAGGGAGATTGCCTATATCCCCAAGCCGGAGATTTTGGACGCATTTAGCAAGTTGGTGGAATCAGTCAAAGAACATGTGGCCAATGAGAGAAAAGTGAAGCTTGCATCTGGAGACTCTTATATCGACGAACACGGAAATGAACGTTCCTATAGCCGTTTTAACAGAAGAAGATCTTCTCGTTCAGGAACCAGCAAGCCCAACTTGAGAAAAAAGTCCGAAGTTGACGAGCATGGCTGGGCCACACTAGTCAAGCCTAGGAAGTCCTTCGGCGCAGACGAGGCTGCAGACGAGAGACACCAATTCAAAGAGCTGTTGAAAGAATCAACAATCAAGGTAAAACCTAACAATAAAAACTTAGGCTCCTCCAAAGCTGTGGACCCTAGAGACACTATTGCAGACAAGCAAACTACAACTTTCAATGCCTTCGAGGCTTTGGGAGATGGCGACGACGACGCATAAGTGTTAAAACCAATAAAAGACGAACATACAATGTTTTTTATTTGTTTATATTTCTTTTCTAGTTGACATTCATTTCTTAATTGGCCGGAAATATATGTTCTAAAGCTTGCATTATACAACAATCTTGATATCATCTTCACACTTGAGCCCTTGTAAAATAGATTCCACATCAGTAGTATGAATTTGCTTCTGAACAACTGAAACCGGCGAGCCGGCATCTGCGCCCGTGTGAAATTTGAAATTGCCGTCGTCGTTCAGAAGCCCATTTACGCTGTTCTTCAAGTCCTCTACCCGCGGTACCAACCCTAGTCTGTTTGTTTGATGAGGTTGGACTTGAGACCTGTGTGTATGATTTGAATCTTGGGTGATTTGGCTAGTATCTGGAGTATGGAAATTTCCTGGCTTCAAATTCAGGTTGCCATTGAATCCTCCGCCATTGAGTCCAGAATAGATCGAAGTTATATCATTAGCTGTCCCCAACCCAAGCCTGCTTCCACTGAACGGTGCTCCCGAGGTATCTGAGACATCGTCACCATCGTCAGCAAAGCCAAATCGGGACTTTTTCTGTGAAATTCTATGTAACTCACCATCATCAAACTCTAGTAATATACTATTTGAAGTGAATAGCCATTTTTCTATGGGCTGACCTGCAAAGAAATCCTCCATGAAAGTAAGTGTGAGTTGTGACTTCAATTCATCGGGAGAGGTTTCCGCTTCCGCTGTCTCTGGAGAAGAGCTACTAATCGTCCAAATCCCCAATTCTTGCCTCTGCTGGATGTCGTAGTATAGCGCTGAGCTCAAGGTCAGTTCCCCGAAATCTTCATCAAGTAATTCCTTATAATTTTCATTTAGTGTGACAAGAGAAGTACTTAATAGTAAGTATGCAGTAAGATCTTTGGCCACGCTTGAGAGATTCTTAGTATACTTGCGAAGCTGCCATTCTCTAAAAAATGGTTGAAAATTGTTTAAAAAGTTAATGCCATGAATTTGCGCCACCAACTGTAGGGCTCGAGCCAAAGACATAGCAATCATGGGATCAAAAGCAGGGTCTTCAAAATATTCTTCAACTCGAATGAGTAAACTTGTCAAGACGTTTTCACGATCTTCGATGTAGTTCTTATTATTAGGTTGCAAAAAATTGGGTGACCCATTCACTCCTTCGTTTTGGTCTTTAAAATCACGCCCAGATACCTTCTCCTTTGATAAGAAGCTTTGAAATACTTCAAGATATTTCTTCTGTATTGAGCGAATATCCTGAAGAGTCGAATATGAAGTAAACGTCGAATACGACTTTCCAAAATTCAATAGCTGAAAACTAGAATCCCAATTTTCCAATGTAGCATGGCTCCAAGAAATCGCACTTGAGTTGGTCGATAGGATACTTAAAATTCTTGAGATGATGCTCAATAAATTTAGAACTAAGTTAAACGTCTTCTTGACTTTTTTCGAGTCCACCATTATCAAGATGCTATCAATCTGGAGTAAGATGCCATCAACGGAGTCAGAAACCTGGTCAAAGTAGTATATATGAGTTGATAAATTGCAAATGCACTGTGAATATATAGTGCTCAAGTCATCTACCTGTTCAGTAGTGAGATTAGTTGACAAGTTCAAATAAAGGTTAGTTTGCAATCCCAATAGTTGAGACAAAACATCCGAAATTGACAAGCCGATCATGCTAAAGTTTGAGGAGACCATGCCCTCAACGTATTTCGAATAATGTCTAACTTTTTGGAAGCTCGAGGAAATACTTGTCTCATTTTCGGAGATCTTAGAAAGTGTGTTAAGGAGAGTCAACAATGTTTCAAAGCGTAATTGAACAGGAATATACGAGGCACAGTTTTGCAAAAAAATTATTCCCCATTCAGGAGATTCTTTGTTATGTTTCAAATCGTAATCCACAATCAGCCTTGTGGCGTTGCTGATTTGAGAAGTTAACGTACAGTGGAAAAGTGTTCCTAAGGCAATAAGAGCCTCTTCACTCAAATCTTCATCTTCTATTGTGTCATCTTCGAACTTTGCCATTAAGTTTTCAGTCTGGGAAGAAGACTTAATGCTTATTACCTTGTTAAGGAGCTTATCATTGTTAGTGTGCTCAACGTTCAAGTTGGAATTCAAGCGGGCCGATAGTTTGTCAAGCGTGAATGTTTTGGCCACCGTCAGAGTCAAAATTTCAATGCAAAGAGGGATGAATTTTCTGCTGATCTGGGCGCTGTAGCCTAAGCACTGGAAGACATGGTCGCAAGCAAGTAGAGATATCATTTTCCATTGACGCGAGTTCGTAGTTTCGACACTCAGTTGCGACTCGCCGATTTTGATTAGATCCAGTGTCAAGCGAGAGAAAGAGTCAACAAATTCCTTGTCGCCAGCAAACAAGCCATTGTCTAATTTGGAACAGAACACTCCGTACGTAGCAACTAACGTCTTAGTTAAAGGCAACTCGCCTACACTCAAAATCGACAGCAAAATCGAGCAGACCTGAGGTGCGAAGGCATTTAAGTTCTCAAAGCATTTTTCACAAAGAGCAGATGTAATTGTTAATGTGACTTGGAGATTTCCCGACTTTCGGCCGCGAACGTCGTTGTGAGTCTTCACTCTGAGAAATTCAATGACTTTCTCCAACTTAACTCTTCTCGTCGAAGCATAATACAACAAGTAGGAGAGCTCCAGCAGGTTAGGTTTCTTATCCAGGCTTTTCCCTGCTGGGTAGCACTGAAGAATTAGCTTTTGGTGTTTAGAATGAAGCACGCGCATAGCAGCAAGAGGCGGAGTCCGAGGAGAGGTTTGGTGACTTAACGGAAACAGTCCAAAAGAAAGAGGCTGTTGGAAAATAAGTGCGAAAGTCCTACACAAGCCAGTATTGTAGCCTCAATTGATTTCAACGAAGAACGTCAGCTTGGTGATTTCGAGTAATCTCCCAAACAGGAAAGTTTCTCATCGTAGCGATACCACATGCGCGATTGGTGTGCCGAGCACCTACTTCGGTGGCAGAAAGTTTATCATGCCGATGCAAGAAGCTGTACAGTTAAGCGAGTGCCCACTTCGTTGATTTAGGCATGCTGCTCTAATTTGGAATTCTATAGTCTACGGTGTTCCACATCTTCTTTAGGGGTGACGCTCTCGTCATTTTAGGTGTACGATATGATGCGCAGAGGTTCTGAAGATTCCGCAGAATAACTAGTTAGCAAGGCTGTTTTAACTTAACCTGGCACCATTGGCTTTATTATACCTTGAACGCAGACTTGAGAGTTTGTAATAAGGCGTGAGAAGTATAGTGTATCAATGACTTTTGTAGGCCTTTCCGGTGGCACCGTTTTCTATGATTTTCACTTCCCGGAAGTAGCTTGGGGGTATGTTACCATCAGCATTGCCCTCGCATAGAATCACACCATTGGCACTTCGTAAGAAAACAAAACCATCGGCAAGGCATTTTGAAGCATCGATGAAAATAAGAGTATCACACGATGCGCGGATACCCAGCTTGCTCCAAGAGGCATTGGAGGTTAAGTGGATGTGATTGCGTGCCATACGACTGAGTCCAGTTGCTTGTATGCTGGGCAATTTCCTTCTAAATGTCCCATGATACACCTCAGAAGGCATTGTTTCCGTAGTCAAGAGCTCCATATGAGGTTGGACTGACCTAAGGGTATGGCCCTGCGATGCACAGATGTACGAGTTAGAGTCCTCTGTCTTCATCTGGAATCTCTGCTTTTCATTCTGCTGCACCACCCGTAAAAGATCTTCGTTGGTGGTTTTGAGGGACTTAAGGCGGTTGGTAGAAAGTATGCTCGTAACATCGACCCAGCCCTGTGCATCAATAGGAAGGCCCTCTTTTTCTGCTCCATGTCGGAGAAGATAAGAAAGGGCCTTGGAGATGAGAACGTCCCTCTTCTCTGGACTAGGGGCGGACATATGGGTTTTCGTATATACGCTTAGGTATTGAACGACTCACTCAAGAGACCAAATAAGTATTTTCTGGATCTTTCTTTCGAAACTAAAATGTGAAATCTTAGCTTGTGCAGGCCCTCTTTAGGTCAACTGTACAAGTTGCAAACAAAACGGTACAAACAATATCAAACAGTAGAAATGGAGGGAACAATGGGGTCTTTGAGTACTGGAAAAAAAGCTCGAGCTTAGCTTCGACATATTGTCGAATGGATTTGTTTATCGTTTCGTTCCTCGTGTATTTCATGGCTCGCAATAGCGAATCTCGGTGTCTCGAAACCTAAACGTCCCAGACCGGTGAAAACTACTCAATATATCTAGCAAAATATACATGGCAGAATTAGTGTAATCCTCCAACTAAGCCGCCTCTCTGCTGTCTATTTTTCCGAGCAACGCTTTGCAGCTTTGACTCCAGCCAAAGACCCTAAGTTGGCCCTGTTCTGCTGTTTGATGGTTTCGTTACTACCAAGTTCTGTTTTCGAGTGGAACTTCAAGTGGTATCTGTCATTTTTTTGCTTCTCGCCTTGGACGATATTCCTCACCAAGAACGAAGCAACGTCATCCAAATGGGTTATGGCTTTCTGCACCTCTTCGGCATCAGAGAGTTCTTTATTCGATATAATCCCCTCTTTTATTTTAGATCGAGCAGATTGAAGCATGAAGTTATCTCCATTGAAGGCCACTCTGGTCGCCCTTAGAGCATGGCGGTAAGCTTTTGATATGGTAAGAGACATGATTTGGACGTGATGAGCTGAGACGTTCCAGATATAAGAATACTTTTTTTTGCTAACTTACAGTGCGACAATAAGCACGCCGTTGATTCTCCGATTCGTCCTACAAATAAATAATAGCAATGCTGGTTTCATTTATTTGCCTCTAGGGAATAGTTTTAATAGCTTCTAGTTTATATATTTCACAATACCAACCTTTCTCTCGAGTACGATGGTATTTGCTTGGCTAGCTCGATACCCTCGTCTACTATTAACTTCTTGTTGGTAGTGTTGTTGCTGAGAGTCAATATAGAGTCCAATTGAGCCCTTTGACTTGTTACTTCATGGATATTGTCCACGACTTTCGGACCAAATTTCTTGTTCCTCTTTTTAGACTTGGGGTCTACGGCCATAAGAGCCTGGTTCGTCAATGTCAAGTTGTAACTGTTACTCGTGAGGCCAGCTATTTTGGAGTCAATCACTTCATTCAAGGCTTTGACAGTAGGTATACTCCAATTGAAAAGGCCACCAACATCAATCACCGCCAGTACAAATGTCCATGATGAATTGGTGTTGATGTTGATCAAAACATTGAGCATGCGCTCCAATCTCTTACTATCAGCCTCTTGACCCTTGGTTAAACTATCCAGAAGCTTGCTGGTAATTTGAGACAAGGAATAATCTTTAATGATCCTGTCGATGGTAGCTAGTAAAAACTTTGTAACGTACTCAGAGCCCTGTTCATTCTCATCCGCCAACTCTTCACTGACCTCCGTGAGGTTGGCAAACTCGACGATTAACTCGTCAAGATTCATAGAACGGCACAGGTCAATTGCAAGCTTGAGTAAAGCAGGTTGGTCGAGTGCAGAGAGCATAACGAGCAAGCCTTTTGTATATTTTGCAGGAAACAAAGGATGAGTCAAGAGATATGCTAATGAGTCCACTGGCACAAAGTCTTTGGAGATCATTTGTACAGAACCTTCTTTGTCAAACGTGAGAACAAGATTTAATATCAGTTCGATGAATTTGTGATCAACAACCCTGTCCGAGGAGCGAGAATAGCGAGGTACGGACTTTGATTTGTCGGCATTTTTCAAAAATGAAGTGACAAAGCGATCGAATTTTTCAGTGTCGTTCATGGACCTGGCTTGTGTGAGATTCTCGAATACTTCTTCCATCTGGCGAATGTTTTGTGCATTGGAGAGCTCCAAATCTTCTTCAGCAAGATGAGGAACACCATTCCACTTTTGCTCTTTACGCTTATTAATTGCCTTTCCAAGTGATTCGCTCAACAAGTTGAGTCCAAGATCAACCTGAATTAGCTTCAATTTGCACGTCTTATTTTTTTTTCTCTTGATTCAAATACAATGCAAAGGAGTTTCTGGACATAGCATTGTTTTCTTCGAGAGGTAAGCCAAACGCCAAGTATACCTGATTACCGCTTGTGTTTGTGTGTTCGCTCAACAAGCTTTCAAATTTGAAGTTAACGAGGAAAATCAGGTCTTTGTGAGAAAGAATTAGCCTGTCGGATGCAACTGCAACCATGGAAACCAATTCATCTTTTTCTCCACTACGAAGCAAAGACTTCAAAGACAAAGTTTTCTCAGTGTGTTGGGGTTTCATGAGTAGGCTTGAAGTGATCTCTTGTTGTAATGTGTCATAGGCATACACTGTTCCTTCACTGTATGCATACACTTTGGGTGAATATGAGTCAGTGGTACCGGAAATCAGATACACCTCAAATGATTTTGAGCCGTCTAGGGCAATGAGTGTGTATGTCGGGCTCATTGCAGATTCTGTTTTCAGGATGAGAAAAAGCAAGTCTGTCTTGTGGCCAAACGGTGGCTTATTTATAAACGTGTGGAAAAGAACTCGGCTTTCGCCGGAGCTGGGGAGGGAAATGTTACCTGATGACGGCGAGAGCGTGATGGAAAGATCAGGTGTGCTTGTGTATTCTGCAACTCGGAATTCTCCATTCTTGAGTAGAACATAAATCTTATTTGACTTGCAAAATTTCAAGCCAATGGCTGGTTGCCTCAAAGCGATTTCCGTGGTGATGGATTTCTCGTCAGTTCTGCTCACCAAAAGTAGTTTGGACTTTTTCCGCTCTGTCACACCAATCACGTAGAGGTTGCCATCAACATCCATGCTATCAACAACTGTATTGGGAGATAGCGGGTGGGACCAGACCAATTTGGGGGTGGGCTTTAGGACATAGCTCGAAATAATCAGCTTCGAGATTCCCAAATCGATAGAATCAGTTGATGCGAAGGATTTGGCCTTCTGCGACTCACAAACGACTAAACGCTCAGCAAGAGTAATGTCAGGTACCCGCGGAAGTTCCGTGAGCGTATAAGTCTCGCCCAAGGAAGGACCTTGCTGGCTCATGTCTTTGGAAGGGGCAAAGTGACTGGAAATGAACACTTGATGGGGGAGTGCATGAGGATGAAAAATTGGCCTGCGATGCAAACGCATCGTAGGATGTGCGGGTGCACAGTAGAGCTACTGCCTTTATGTCATGGTGCACTGGGGTGAGACACTACAATCACCTGTCCAAAAAGGCACCAGGCGGTCCGTGCCAATTCAATTCTCCACCAATCATAGCTCCCGACAGTTAGGCTATGTCTCTTCCTTCCACATGGAGGCAGTTCCAGCTCTTTGATTTTCTTCCCATAAGAGATCCCGAGTACAAATCTAGTACGCCTCTTTTCTCTGATCCTACTCTCTCTGCTATCACGGCAGTACAGTCCCACCTTGCTTTTGCTGTACAAAATGCGGTTGTTAAGATCATTTCCAAAAAGCTGTGGACTCTAGAGAAGCAGTTCCATGCTTATGATGCTGACTACAACATCAGCTTCATGAGGCTGTTGCCTCACTCCAATATCATTTTGACATTGGCCGAGAAGCAAGGAGCTCCAGCCGTGATCAAAATTTGGGACCTACATAAGATCGTTAGGTTGCATGATTCCATAGTCAACGATGAAGAAGCTGCTAAGACAAAATATATCACTCAAGTGCAAATACACGACGGAGACAACTCTTTTCCTATCAGCTGTGTGCTGTTCAACGACTCTCTCACGTGCATAGCTATTGGTTACACTAGTGGACGGGTTGTTCTAGTGCGTGGTGACCTTTTGCGAGACCGAGGATCGAAACAAAGGTTGATTTACGATGGGTCTGATCCTATCACTGGTGTCTACTTCAATCGCACAGAAGATGTGATGTACGTAATTACAACCTCGAAGATATTTACTCTTCTCTCCAATGGAAGAAATAAGGGCAAACCGCTAAGAATCCTCTCACGAGACGCTGGTGCTGGTTTGCATTGCTCAGACATAGAGAATAGGTCTTCTCGTTTGTTAATAGCTGACTCAGAGGGTATTACATATTTCAACCATGTGAGCAAGGCTCAAGTAGTCTCATTTGGAATTGAAAAAAGAAGGATCTTGCGTCTTTTCAAGGACTATTTGCTAATGGTATGTTCGGTTGACAGCTCACAACCTAGTAATTCCAAGAAAATCCTTGTCTTGGACTTGCACAATATGCATATTTCGTTCAGTCTTAATATTCCAAACCTGTCGGTGTCTCATTTATTTGCCTCCAGTTCGGACAACGAAGCTTATCTCTTATCCACCGATGGTGTGCTTTATCGCATTCACGAGAAACCGATCAATCAACAGGTGGAGCTCATTATGCAAAGAAACTTGTTCTCAATTGCTCTAAATCTTGCCAAGCAGTACGATTTGGACAAAAGGACTATCTTGAGAATCAATCGAGCACATGCAGATTTTCTTTATGAGAATCAGGATTACGATAATTCTATTTTGAAATATATTGACTGCCTACCTCTATTTGATGTTGACCAAACAATCAAGGGCCCCCATGCTGAAAATATTGACGATTTTGTGATTGAAGTCATAACAAAATTCAAAGAAGCTTCAAACATCCAAAATATGACAAAGTTTTTGTCTGAAATGTACAAATTGCAACTTGCTGATACTGACCACATTACACTTTTGTTGTGTTGTTTCTGTAAGCTCAAGATGACAGAAGATTTGGATTATTTCATAAAAAACTTAGACTTAAGTGAAGAATCACAACTGACTTACAAAGCTCTTGACTTGAGCAAACTCAACTTCCCCTTGATTATTAATCTATTCAAGGAATGCGGGTATTTTTCACAAGTTATCCTGCTTTTATACAAACTAAATCATCCTGGTTTGATCGTTGGAATTCAATTGAATGATTTGAAAGAATATCAGTCTTGTATGTCTTATATTAAGACACTTCCAGTGAATGAACTCCTCAATATTCTCATTGAATACCTGAAAGACTTACTCGATGAATTACCACAAGATACCACGCAGCTTTTGATTGATGTTTTTACAGGAAGGTACAAACCAGAGACTCCTGGCGGGTCTCCGATGAAAAGCGAAATAATCGAGCAGCTGGAAAGCGACATTTCTCCTGTTAAAAAGCCTGAAAGTTCATATGTTGGTTTTTTTGGGTATTTAGCTGGGGGTGTGAAAAATGAAGAGCAACGTCCTGAAGTGAGCCTGGATCTTCTGGGATCGCCTACCTATCTCCCTCCCCGTCCCAGCTTGGTATTTTCTTGCTTTATAAAACATCCGAAAGAGTTTGTCGTGTTCTTGGAAGCATGCAACAAGTCGTTTGATAAATACCAAGGAAACATGAGTGAGAAGCAGGATTTAATTCTTACTTTATTTGATATGTATCTCTCTAGCTCTTTAGAGGATAACAAGCAGAAAGAAGAATGGACGGAGAAAGCCATCAAGCTTTTGGAAGAAAATTTGCTGTTGATAGACAAAGCAAGAGCTTCTGTGATAGCTCATATCTATGGCTTAGATACGGGTGTAATGCTTGTGGATGAAGACGTTGGGAAATACTATGCTGCCTCATTTGAATCTGCACAAATGCTAGGTGACTTTGAACAATGTTTCAAAATTGTTCAAGATCATGGTGAGCTGGATCCAAATTTGTACAAAAAAATGCTTAAGTTCGTTTGTTCATCCAAAGATGTATTCACGAAAGCTAGCCAGAAAAATTTCAGATTTTTGTTGGACAACATAGATAAACATAAGATTATGACACCATTGGAGGTTATCAAAGTTTTTGGGTCTAGTGATCATGCTTCAATAGGAGTCATCAAAAACTATTTGATAGACTACATCAGTGCTTGTGAAAAAGAAACGGCCAATAATGCAAGACTTATTGAATCTTACGAGAATGAATCTACTAAAGCTAGCGTGGAGCTCACTGAGCTTTCAAACAACCCATTCATTTTGAAAGCCGGCAAATGTTCTAGTTGTGAGCTCAAGATTGAGTTTCCTGCTATTTACTTCAAGTGCAAACATATGTATCATCAACTTTGTTTGGACGAGAATAATTACATACCAGATGCATCAGACTCGACAGAGCCAAAATGTCCTTTGTGCCTGACTAGAATTCATGACGCGCAAGCTGCAAGATCAAGACAACTTAGCACTAAAAACGACTATGACGTGTTTAAAATGAAGGTAGATGACACCACTGATAAACTCAAAGTTATTAGCGAGTACATTGGCCGTGGAGCCATGGAAAGTAGCAACTCCAGCGCGGTTTGAAATACCACCGTGCACCATATTTTGCAACCATCTTGAAACATTTGCTACATACATATATACTGGCATGTCCAACAACACTCATGTAATATAGACCAGATACTACTTTCATTAAGCCTAAAACCATGGATTTGTTTGAATTTTATGGAGAAGTCATCAACAATATTGCGAACAGACTCAGCATAGCCGAGGATGTGGTTTTGTATGAAGAAAATACTTCTCATTGTTGCCATCCATATAGAACAATCCTCAACATCTTCTTCCGTACTGTGAGTGTTTATCTCGAAAACCTCCAGAAGAGTTTGCAACAGCTCAAACAAGCAAAAAACCCGAAAGACTTTTGTGTGTTTTCTCTCACGAATGAACATTTGCTAGACAATCAAGAGTTTCGCAAAGCTATCACAAATATTTTGGATATGTACTACAAATTAAAAGCAAACAGCCTCAATTATAAGGATTTGAAGAAAGAATCTTTGCACATGCTTTTGTTTCGAGTTGGAAAATCCTTCGAGGACTTCGCCAAAGACATAAAACAAGTGAACTGCGTCGACTTTCTACTGAGTAGTGAAAGTTTCAACAGGAATATCATGTTGATGAAATTGAACCGGGTTTTGCAGTTGAAAGCTCGCGATTCTTTGAGAACTGAATCGTGGCAAAACTTCAGAGTAGACGGGAAATTCAATGAAGACGACGATGTCAGAGTTGAACAAGTTCGAGCTATAGAAAGAAGTACTGAAAAAGAAAGCCCCCTTGTTTTTCAAAGAATCAGGCAACTTCGCAGCATCCGTTTGAAACAATCGGGCGTAAGATCTAAAGTGGAAATGATAAGACGTTTGTATGAAAAGTGTGCCATGCGTTACGTAACGTATGCAAAGGTATGGAGTGAAGTACTTTCAAGCAAAGAGTACGGCTACGGCGTCGAAGTGTACACAGAAAAATGTGAGCGTGAAGTGGCTGAACAACTTCCTATTCTTGACAGGCTTTCGCTTATCTTGGATGCAATGGTAAAGGTGGAAAATGAAGTTGCCGAAACTGTGGCTCTATTGAACCAGCGCTCTTCTGGAGATGCTGGTGTATCCCCAATCGTAGATAGGCTTTTTCAGGAACTCGACGTTGAAATCAGGAATTTTGTCACCTTCATCCTCCTCACTTTACTAGAGTGTAATCGAGAGTTTTACTCGGTTGTGGTGGGTGGTTTTACTTCACATGGGTGCGAAGCATACGAGGAAGCAGTGGAGGATACGGGCACAAGCGAAGGTCAGTCTACGAAGAAAGTACAAAAGAGGAAAGTACCACTAGCCTCAAAGATCTACGAGGTTCTAAACTCCGCCACCACAAGTTCTCGAAAGCCACGGGCGGGCGAGAACACGGTGAAAAAGTTAAAGAGGCACCAGGATATTGTCGAGGAGTATGAGTACATGTTTTCCCGCACTCAGGTGCTACTCTCAATGGACTGAACAATGACGCGCGAACGGCACATTGTAAGATTCAAGAATTGAGAAGAAGTTTGGGACGAAGAGACAACTACTAATTTTGACATGAATGGACCAATAAGAGCTCGCGGAGGACAATATGTGAGATCCGACCAACCAGGTATGAATGGCCAAAGATTCGTTGCTTCTTGATGCAATCATGATTAGCCCCATCCGACTCTCGACCAGAACGCACGCAGCAGCAAAGTGGGTTTCGGTGCAGGTTCGGCCACATAAATCATTCCGTTCAGGGGAAGTTGATGAATGGGCAAGTCCCGAAGCATTTTGCCGCAATAAGTGTGGGAGTTCCGAGAATTGCAGGAGTGCGTGTAAATGGGGGAAATGCAAGCAAATCAAGCCAGCGCAAAAGAAGATGCATTATCCAAAAGTAGGACAGTACTACCGTTGAACTTGGTCGCGTGGTGAGCTCGATCGGATCACATGGTATTGACCGAAATTCTACTGATAAGAGAAGTGCGGTACGAGAAAACCTGGAGGGCCCCCTTACATGACGGAACAAACAGTATCAGATGCTTTGGCTGCTACATATCCGAAACAAAGCCTAAAATGTCTCCAGTGTCTCGGTACAACGGCCGCTAACCTTCGTTGCTGTCTTGTGACGTTGCGGCGCAATGAGGCTATTTCTGGTGCGGATGCACAGATCGCGAGGTGTGTGTCTCAGGGCGAGCGAGACAAAATTCCTGACGACCGATTACGACACCAATTTGCACTCCCGCAATAAAATTTTCCGTTTTTTCTCCCTTTGTTCACAACTTCTTTCCGTTCACATTTATTTATTTCTGGCTTGTTTCAACAACAAACTCATTTAAATTCGAACATGTCTGAACACACTATTCCTGCCACACCAATTGCCCCTCAGTCATCTGTGTGTAGCTTGCTCACCTGGAAAGATCCCGTCGCCACAGGCAAGGTTTTTGGAATTGTGCTTGGCTCTTTGATCTTAGTTAAGATAAACATCTTCAACCATGCCTTCCACTTGGCCTACATCGGTCTTTTGCTTGCTGCTGCTGCCGAGTATTCTGGCCGCTTGATTACCGGCCAAGGATTCCTCCAAAAGTATGCCGGATCTCCAAAATCCCGTACCGACACCTTCAGGAACAAAGTTTTGCCTGCTTTGGGCGACGCTGCTGAGACAATTGAGTCTGAGGTGCAGCGCATTGTGTATGGCCAGGATCTTGAGGCCACTTTGAAGGCTGCTGGTGTATCTTACATCTTGTACAAGTTGACTTCTTGGTTTTCGCTTTACTCGTTGCTCGTTGCCATCGTTCTCTTGGCTTTCTCGCTCCCTGCCGTCTACCAAAGCAACAAGAAAGAGATTGATGCAGCTGTTGCCCAGTACACCAAGATTGCAAAGCAAAAGACCTCCGAGTTCACTGCCGTTGCTCACAAAAAGATCGCTCCTCATCTCGAAACTTTGGCTAAGAAAACCGGACCTGTGGGCTCTTTTATCCAGTCAAAGTTTCCAACCAGAACTGCTGGTTCTACCGTTGGTTCTCTGAAAGTGTCTGCAGATGAGCCTGCCGTTGGCGTGTCCACTGGCGCTTCCAAGTTCCCAGATGTCCCTTCGACTGCCTCCACTACCAAGCCTGTCGACCACACTGCCTCTACTGTCGAGCCTAGCTTGTAAGATAACTGGTTAGTTGTTTTTTTGACTGAAGTGTTTCCTACTTTTTTTTGCCCCGGCATTTTGAACTTATCTATGTCTCATGCAATCTTATTATGACCGTATAGTGTTGAATATATGTTTACTGGCAATTTATAGGCGTGGGAAGTCTTTCGAAACAAGCGATGTATTTGCTTCCCTTATTTCTGTCAACTTTTTGCCCCTCTTCAGTTGCATTGGTCATGATGGCAACACACTTATCCAGCTCCTCCCACACCTTGGATTTTCGTTCAAATAACGGATGCTCTTCCAAGTGCTTCACCATCCACTTGTGTAGATCTTCTACATCAGTTATAGTGTATACAATGCCCCCTTCTCTCAAAACGTAAGCGTATTCAGATAAAAGTGTGCTGGTGATGATCCGGGCTTTATGTTTTCTCTGCTTGAAATGCGGATCTGGGAAACAGAAGAACATTTTGGACAATTGAGCTTTCTTGAAGAAATTGGGGGTGAATTTCATGGCATTTGCTCTTAGCACAGCAATATTTTGGTACGACTCTTGATCTTTGTTTTGCTCTCTCAATGCAATTATTCTATCCTCCACGTACTGAGTCACTTGCACTCGGATTTCCATACCAAGACTTAACACATCTGGAAACTCGGTAGCAAGGTTTATGAGCAAACCACCATATCCACATCCAATGTCAGCAAACTCTACATTCTTAGTCAAGTCGTTTGTTTGTTCGTCGACGTAGTGCGGATACAACTTCTTCCAATCCATTTGCGACGGCTCTGAAGGGTAATGGAGTCTGTGGTCAGAAAACGGATTTGAGTGGGCTCTCTGACGGTAGAATCTTTTTCTGGGCAAATCAACCCCGTCTGATTCTGGGGTAGGACTCTCTATTCTCGCGTGCTTAAGCACCTTCCTTGTTTCTTCTTTCTTTTCTCTGTAAGCCCGCCTTTTTGACTCGGCCTCTCTTTGTTCACGAAGCTGCATTTCCTCTTGTTTGGCTAAAGCCTTCATATCATCTGTTTTGCCCATTGTGTGGAAAAAAACAGCTTATTCCTGGTCGGGCTCAGATTTTGCTTCGTATGGTGAAAAACCGTCGCGGGAGATGAGCATCACTTGGTACTACTCGGAGTAGTGTGAAACTAAAAGATTAGACCAAGCAACGACAAGGCCTGAACGCTGGAAAAGAGGAAAATACGAGAAGATGATACGAAACGAAATGAATGGGTAAAGCCATCTTGGGCCCGGTTTTCAGTGTAGTTCGGCAGGTTCGTTCATTTGCCAAGTCCATCTATGCGTATATATACAAGCTAGTTCTCCTTCTCGGTTTCATCTTCGCCTCCAAGATCTTTCTTCCTCTGGCCCAAGGTCAAGTAAAGCATAGTGCCATTCGACTCCAACGTCTTGACAAGGCCAGCACCTCCTAGTATCGATAACAAGCCAGCCAATTGAGACTGTAATTGATCCTTCGTGGGTAAATGCTGGAATTCGTCAACCTGCGATACACTGTAGACTGCCGACTCGACACGAGCTCCGATTAAGAAAAGTTTTTCCCCGGCCTGCTTCAAAACCTTCAACACCTGGCTGACGACACTTGGATCACATGTCGGGATGGATATAATGGCTGTGGGACCGTTCAACAACGGAGACAAGGGATGTATGACGTCCTTGTTTTTTTCCGTGTTTACCTTCAAAGCAGGGTCATCCTCGTTAGCTGATCTCAAGTATACATTATACAAATTGTTTCTAATGTAGGTTAGTTTGACACCTAGTTTCTGCAAGTCTGTTCTCACTTTCAATGTGTCGTTTTTCATCAAGTTATTGTGGTGCACGTATAATACTATATCATTCGAGTCATTCAAGTACTTGTAGTAGTCGACCAAAAAGGTTTTTCTTGAAAGAACATGCTTGGTTGTCTCCCGGTTTTCGAGAGAATTGACCGGGGGAGCAGCTTGTTGAAGAAGAGGTAATTGCGTGTGAAGAGTTCTGGAGAATCTCGGCAATGCCCCAATGCGAGAGACGCCGAATAGCGACTGGCCGACGGAGGCAAGTCGGCATGAAAAGGTGGTGCTGAGTATGCTTCTCATTTAGCTCTGAATGTTCAAGACCCAGTGTGAATTTTCTCTAAATTTTTCGTAGAGCGCTTCGCAGGAACACGACCGTGAGCTTGTATAAAATGTTCAATTGCACGGTAGAGGTAAGGCCAAAAAGCAGAAAAAGCCCATCAAGCAGTCAGAAAAAAAAAATAATAGCACACTGGTTCACCGGGAACTTTTCTTCGCTGTTTTTCTGGCCTTTCTGTATTTTTGTGTATTTATATCTTATTCTACTTCCACTTCTACTCCACTTATAATGTCAAAGTTCGCACTCTTCCGTTCCTATAGCATGGAATAGACAGAAATCATAGATCGAGCTTTTAATGTTCCACGTAATTCAAATAAAACCGAAATTCAAGCGGAAATCAAAATTCGGAAAAGCCAGCATCAACATTTCTAACTACTAGGTTTCTTTTCAAGGAGCCCTAGGACGAATATGCCTATTTCTTCTGGCTTCTTGCTCGCTTGCCTGCACCCCATCACATCTAGAGCAGACTGCGCTGTCAGCATTGTCCGATTCGTAAGACTTTGCACTTTGACCAAAATCAAGAAAGCCAAACAAAACCTCTAGGAGGCAGCTTGGAATTGCCAAATGAATGTGGTATCTGGTGTTGACGCTTCTGGGAAATCCAAGAGACAAAAGACCTCGAATGAACCTCGTGAAGGTCGTGATATTACGCCCTCAGTTACTTTTGGCTATACAGAGATGAACAAATTGGAGCATTGTGCAAGGTCTTTGCAAAAGTGTATTCGAACAATCATAGCGGAGGGTCCTGATCTCAATTACCTCAAACAACTTTTAAGCAGCAAAGACGTGGATACATTCGCCAGACAACAAGCGAAAACAAACTCGCTTCTACACCTTGTGGCTCTGCTCAAAACGCTTTATAACAATAAAAAGCTTGCATTGTTTGACCAAATTGTTGAGAACAAGATCATACCTGATGGACTCAACACGGGAATAGATGTTGAAAGTTTGAAGGATGCGATTCTGGTACACGTTTCGAACCAAGATACGCCAAATGAACCCGATACAGCCTCAAAGACACTCGCAACTTCCGGTTTACCGCCGCTCCCAAAAATTAAAAGTGCTCTGTTGAATGCACGTGTATTTCAGCATAAATCTACCTCGGCAAACAAGACGTACCTCGCAGAGCAAGAAATAGTCATGAGCCACAACGAGCGTATAGAGTTCTTGGGCGATTCAGTACTCAACACTGTTGTCACGTATATCTTGTACGATCGATTTCCATATGCAAATGAAGGCCAGTTATCCCAGATCCGTTCCAGCCTAGTGAGTAATAAGACTCTAGCGGAGTTTTCTGTCGCTTACGGTTTTGACAAAAAATTGCATTGCAATATTGACGAAGCATCACTTAGAACGGGAAAGCAAAAGATATACGCGGACCTTTTTGAGGCTTACGTGGGGGCGCTTTCAGTGGAGAGAGGATATAACCTTAAAGATATTCAAAAATGGCTACAACAGCTCATGGCACCTAAATTGTCTGCTGCCTCTTACGAGATGAGGAAACTGACACCAATCAATAAAGATGCTAAAACAGAACTCTACTCATTGATCGGTACTGCCTCTCTTCACCCAGTTTACCAAGTTGTCGAAAACGGGAATGGCGCTCAGATTCCCTACAAAGTTCATTGTACCATGGATGGTGTAGTGTTGGGAGAAGGTATTGCACCCGGTCTTAGAGAAGCTGGACTCAGAGCAGCGATGTCAGCATTGAATAATAAAGAGATGTTGGAGGAATTTGGTAGAAAAAGACTTGAAACTGATCGCTCTGTTTCCCATGTAAAGCAAGGCGGCCAGGGCTTGATTGTTGAACATGGAGCCCTCTCTGCCAATTTTCCTTTGGTTGCCGACAAATCAGTCCTACCGAATAAGTTTGCCAAAAATGAACTTTACGCATATTTTGGCAAGCATTTGGGCCTTAATCCTGAGTACAATGTTTTATACGAGGAGGAAAATAACCGTTATAAGATAGAGTTGAAGATTAAGGAGACTGTTGTGTCCATAGCCTATGATGAATCGAAAAAAAACGCAATGTCAAGGGCTGCAACTGTTGTCTTGGACCACAAACATTTGTTGCCACAGCTAGTTAATCTAATAAACTAATGCTTCTTGTCTCACACAAACTTAGCAACCTGTTAGTTAAAAAAAATTAACCTTCCAAACTCCACAACTTAAGACATATAACTGATTATCCATATTGCACCCAGCCGAAAGTCGACAGCTAACAGAATTGTTGACGAGGTAGGTACATCGTTCCTATGTTGAGTGCCATGACCGGTTCTTTAAGCAAAAACATCATTTGTGTGTGCAATGGGCAAATATAGATGGGGATATAATCTCGTAATGAATTCATAAAAGGCACAAGGAGGTGCCCTGGTTGGAAATCGAAGCTGAAGTTGTATTTTCTGTTGTTGATGCCAAAGCAGGTTGCTTGCTGCTATATCGATCCATTCAGTACAGTTCTGCTGGCGAAAAGTTAAGATAAGCAACTAGACACACAGTCTGCGGCCATAACGCAGTAGGACTTACTCTAAGTAAGTTGAAAATGTTCACGATACATTCAGATCAGAAGGCGAATATTAAGCAGAGAAAAATGGAAACAGCTAATGGAGCAGGAGAAATGTGACTTATTTATACCGCCAATTGACATTTACGAAGCCCACCTACTCTCGAATTCTCTTCTATAACGTAAGTTGTCCCATATAAATGCTAGAAGAACTCTTAATAGGGAACTGGCAAGGATATATAACGCTAGCAAGCAAATAATATTGCTTACTGTAGTCGTACTTAGCATGATTTGCAAACGCAACCTTTTTTACAGGTTACGGAGACTATTAGTGTTTGATAACAGTCTTTTCTGTATTTAAATTATCGCCTCATCAACAGGTATGTGTACTTCATCGTATTCTTTAGTTACCTTTTGGGTTGTATTGTTTTCTTTACCTTTCCGTTTTCTTTGTGTTGCTATGATCTTTCGCAAGTCCATCCAAAAACAGTAAATAGATCAGCATAAACAAGGCTAGCAACCCCTATAGAATAATTTACAGATCGTAACTCACATTTACTAAACAATACCATAGTTCTCTATTGGTTCGACCACCGAAAAGCAAACCTAGGAGTGCAAAATGAACGTCTCCGTTGCAGGAAGTCCACGATTATGTTACGTCGTTACCACAAGACAACAATCTAAAGATAGACTCATTTTACGAATATCTGCCAATCAGATTCGAACGAAGAAGAAAATTAGTAGCAGACGTAAATCCGTATGGCCGGTCTATCTACAGGTGGCATCACATACATGGAATAGGGCAAAAAAAGTATCAGTGCTACCAACAGTGCACTGTATACAAGAAGTCAGCTTCAATCTTTTTTTTTTGTTTCTTTAGACTCTAAAATATGAGCCAAAACTTGTACTGAAAGCAAAAATGTTTGCTTCCGCTCTCCCTTGGCTTGGAGAGCGAAATTGTACTGAGAAATAAGCAGCAGCCTTCCGAAAGATGAAGAGACAAGCTATCAAGGCCTCGTAGAGAAAGGTATCCAGACCCAAAATTGCCTAGTTGAAACTGCAGCAGGAGGAACATGGATTGTCCGACAGTCGCAATAAGTATGTCAGACTCGTTGGAGATACTAAATCATCATCGTTTAATCTGTTATCAATTTCTTACTGGAATGCTATTCTAGTTGCATCCGTTAAAGGACAATATTACCACCTGCACAATAACGCTACGCACTCTCGTACCTACCAGAGCAAGACTACTTGGTCTGCCAGCAACGGCAACTTGTCCGAGTGGTTAAGGAGAAAGATTAGAAATCTTTTGGGCTTTGCCCGCGCAGGTTCGAGTCCTGCAGTTGTCGAATACTTTTTAATACTTTATAGTCGTTTACTCTTTAGGCAAGTCATTTGAATGCTTGTTCGTCTCACTAGATCAATCACTGACTCCATACTCTTAAAGATTTGACTTAGATCGTGAGTAGACTGCCCAGCGCGCACGCCAAAGTGAAGAAGAAAAAAAAAGAACGAACCTGCATGTGCAGCAGATCCATCTCAGCTCTTCCCTAGTATTTTTTTTCTAAGTAAGGCGAAGGCTACAATATTCTTAGCAAGTCATGCAATTAGCTAAATTGGCCGTCCACCAGGACGATGCTGAGATTTTGCTCAAAGAGAGAAACGAACTTGATGAGTTCGTGGTTGACAAGTATAGGACAGCTGGAAGAATTTCGCAAACTACTCTTAAGTATTTGATTCAGCTCATCAATGATTCCTATCATTTGCACAAAACTGAAAGGCCATACTCGTCCCAAGAGCTATGCATATTAGGAGACTCGATGATGATGAAATTGCTCAGCAACTGCTACAACAATAGCGACAAAGTCAGAGAGAAGGGTATTGCAAATCCTGTCACGATTGAAGTTAACGAACAAGTTGCTAATTTCTCTCCAGAATTAGAAAGTGGTGTCGAACAGCATATTTTCCAGGCCGGGGATATAGTGACACTCAGTCTAGGGGCCCACATAGACGGCTATACCGCTCTAGTCTCTCACACTCTAGTCATATATCCTCCTGGCATCATGATCGATAATGAATTGAAACCGGAAGGTCCATTACTCGGAAGCAAGGCAGATGCTATTATAGCGAGCAACATAGCTATGAAAACGGTGACTAGTCTTTTGAGCCTTGCTGTGCGCCCAGAAAAGATCGCATGGATTCCAGAGCTACAAGGTGTTGGAGGTAAAATTACTGGGAGTCTTTTGCGGCAAGTCGTTGACACAATCGCCACTTCTTTCGGTTGCGTGGTTGTGCCAGGCTCTAAAATCAGAAGAGTGAGAAGGTTTTTAGCAGGACAAGCTGAGGGAGTCGTAGCAGAGAGGGATTTCAAGGGCGTGGTTTGGGACGAGAGTAACCAAGAAGAGGACCTTCTCAAAAAAACTGCCGGCAACGACTTAATTCTCCATGACAAGCAAACCTCTCTGGCCACGAATGTGTCTAGTGCGATTCCAACTGACGAATTTGTCGTTGAAGCAGGCGAGGCCTACAACATTGACTTAAGGCTTTGTGGGGTATCTGACTTCCAAGAGAAGGGACTTATTACCTTGCAAGATGTTGAAGATGTCAAACCCACAGTCTTCATCAGAGATTTTGCCGTTGTTCATCAGCTTAAATTGAGAAGTGCCAGACAGCTACTTGCATACGTTGACAAGAACTCGTCGGTTTACCCATTCAAGCTTTCACATACATGCGAGGCATTTCCAGTTGAATTCGAAGACTCTGATATTGTGAACCAACTCACTGAAATAAAAGCCGAGATCAAAAGTAGAAGGCTTGGGCTAAATGAGTTGACTAACAGATATTTGGCTAGAGCTAAACCTGTTCAGATCGTGAAGCATGTTCCATTCAGCAAAATCTTGACAACTGCCAATCCAACAGGAAAGCACGGCATAGACAGCACTAAATTGACACTCCCAGGGAAGGAGGTTCCCTTGCCCGCTCTTGGGATAAGTGCGATTAAATTGAAGTCTCTCCTAAAGTTTGGTAGCCCAGCGCCATCTGTTGCGAGAGAAGCCTGCACTGTTTTGTTGAACAATGTGTCTCAAGAAGTATTACGGTTGACTGGCGGCGAACACGCAGCGAGACCATCCTGGGTCCATTCTCAACATAAAGTTTCGGACGATGTTACGAGTTTAATCTCCTCGTTGACTACAGTGTTAAAGGACTTAAAGGTCAAAGAAGTTCCGCCTGCTAAGTTGAACTCTACACTTTTACATTTGGAGGAACAGATGCAAATCGACTAAAGTGGAGATGGAAAAGAGCATAATGAAGATGCGAGAAAAAGAACAATATTATATATAAGTAAATCGAGCATGGAAACTCTGTGAGAGATAATTAAACAACCATTGTTGTACATTATTTGACTTAAGTCCGACAGTAATAGAGATGCCATAATCTTGAGTGTGGGCCCTATTAGTACTAGCTATGACGTAGCATGAGGCATTTTTAATCCAAGTAGCTGCTGCTGCTCACGTGCAAGGTACCAAAAGAGGGGGAGACGGGCGGGTTTTCTCTGAGACAGGGAAAAGGTTTGGTGAAAAGAAGAAATAAGAGAAAAAAAACTCTTCACTAAAAAGCAGGGTTTATGCGGATGCGGCTGAGCCTCTCGTCAGAAACAGAATAGACCGTAATACGCATCTGACATTATTTTGACAGTATTGTCTATCGCGGCCGCATGCCAAATGGCAAGTGATGTCGCCCTGGCAATAATAAAATGTCGCAGCGCTTTTGTCAAAAACAGGCGGGTTGCTCCTGTACACGAAGCCGGCGAGCCCCCTACCTTTGAGATCCTCCTCAAAAATTTGATAGCCTTCCTTCTTTTCGATTCGTTACTAAAACCCTATCCCCAAACAATACAAGTATGTATCAATCATCGGAGTTTCAGAGAAGTTTCATCGAATCCCTTCCTTTGGGCCATTGAGAGTCACTCATGTGTATTTTTGCCTGGATTGCACCTCATGTTTCCGGTTCTGTTCTTTTAGTAAACACACTTGTTCGTGTCCATTACAAAGCGGGCGGCTGTCACACGAACGATTGTCAATTGACTTTGGAACGGCTATGGCATAATGGCGAATCCCATTGGCCATTATGTTGACCCTGATAAATGGCTTCCTTGTTTTCAGTTTTGACACGTTGTTGACGTTGCAAGAACAGTGTGTTTTTTTCGCAAGAGAGCAAGTTGCTCGCGGCGGCTAAGCACTTGCAAACAGCACTAGCGTATCCTCTCCTCCGCGGCAAGAGACGACGAGAATGTTTTACGTGGCTTTAAGCGTGGCTTGTTCAAAGCTGATTGCCGTTAAGTTGACTCACGTTTGCAACCTGCTATAGTAGCGGAATCAGCGTGGCAACGCATTCTAACTAGAATTTTGCAAGTTAAAAAAAAAAACCCGCGCTATTGTTGCAGCGGCTTTGCTTAGTTACACCGGTGCACCAACGCCCGCGGATGTGGACACGACCTCCTCCGTGTATTGTCGAGTTTTTTTCTTGCCATAGACGCCGCTCTCTCAAGGGACTTATCTTGCAATTGTTACTTTTTAGAAACTATTCTAAAGCCAAATCTGAAATACTAACCTCGAAAAGAAATGCCTGCCTCCCGTGAAGACTCTGTGTACCTCGCCAAATTGGCTGAACAAGCCGAGCGTTACGAAGAAATGGTTGAAAACATGAAAGCCGTGGCTTCTTCAGGACAAGAGTTGTCTGTCGAAGAACGCAACTTGTTGTCAGTTGCCTACAAGAATGTCATTGGTGCTCGCCGTGCGTCTTGGAGAATCGTCTCGTCCATTGAGCAGAAGGAAGAAGTCAAGGGCAACGAACAGCAAGTGTCTTTGATTAGAGAGTACCGCGCCAAGATCGAAGCCGAGTTGACCAAGATTTGTGAAGATATTTTATCGGTGTTGACTGACCACTTGATCTCTTCTGCGCAAACCGGCGAGTCTAAGGTGTTCTACTACAAGATGAAGGGTGACTACCATCGTTACTTGGCAGAGTTTGCCATTGCTGAGAAGAGAAAGGAAGCCGCTGACTTGTCATTGGAAGCTTACAAGGCTGCCTCAGATGTTGCAGTGACTGAATTGCCTCCAACCCACCCAATTAGATTGGGTTTAGCATTGAACTTCTCCGTCTTCTACTACGAAATCTTGAACTCTCCCGACAGAGCTTGCCACTTGGCCAAGCAAGCCTTCGACGATGCAGTTGCTGACTTGGAGACTTTGTCTGAAGACTCTTACAAGGACTCCACCTTGATCATGCAGTTATTGAGAGACAACTTGACTTTGTGGACAGACTTGTCTGAGGCTCCAGCTCAACAGGAGGAACAGGAAGCACAAGCTACCGAGTCAAAGCAAGACGAGGAATAAATTGCTAAGGAATCATTTGCAAAAAAAATGTCAACAGTGCTAAGCAACTCCTCGGCCTCGACACGTCTTGGTTCACTTCTTTTCTCTTCCTTGTAACAAATACACCCTCGATCTCTACCGCTTCTTTCCATCGATTCCACTGGGAGTTAATTCCAATAGTCTCGTCTTGAATGGAGTTTTCGTTCGATGGCATTGAGTGGAAATGGAGCAAAATTAAATTCAACTATGTTATATTACAACTTAAACAAGTGTAGATCGTCTTACAAGAGTGAAAGAATTTTTCGTAGTCAATGAGTCGGACTTGAGACGCAGTCCGCCAGCTCCAGAGCATGCGACGCATAGTACGCTTCTGTTCAAACAAAGGCAAAAAAAAGAAATAAAATGGTTTATGCTACTTGAAACTCAACAGCCTAAGATGAAAGTCAATAGCCTAAGATGCTGTCGGCAACGCAAGCTAATCTACCCATTCTTTTCTAATTGTCACTCGACTTCAGGGCCGTGGGCCACAGGCTTGGATCAAGGGGCATTCGCGTGTCAAAACGTCCTGCACCACCCATTCGCACGATTTACTGAATCGGGCTTGCCAAAACCAGTGTACGTAGGCATAAGAGGCCAAAGAAAAAAAAACACTAATCACTACATCTCACTCGCCCACGACGTCGGATTCCTCCAATAAAACATTGAATCGAAATGCCAGAGCCGGTCGGGATTGCCAACTTGCCAAACCAGAGATACAAAATCGTATCGAACAAAGGGGCCACTTTCACATTGATGGTTGCCGGAGAGTCGGGCCTAGGCAAAACGACCTTCATTAACACGTTGTTTCTGACCGAGTTGAAACAACACGAGGATCCAGAGTTGAGGCACAACAAGTTCACTTCCGCGCACCAAACAGTAGACATTTCGGTGGTGCGTGCCATCTTGGAGGAGAAGAATTTCCAAATCCGGTTGAACGTCATCGACACACCGGGATTCGGTAATAACGTCAACAACTTGGACTCATGGACACCGATCATTGACTTCATTGATGACCAGCACGAGTCGTACATGAAGCAAGAAAAGCAGCCTCTTAGAAAGGAGAAAAAAGACTTACGAGTACACGCATGTTTGTACTTCATTCGCCCTAGCGGACATTCGCTAAAGCCTTTGGACATTGAGTTGATGAAGCGGTTGTCCACGCGTGTCAACTTGATTCCAGTCATTGCCAAGTCCGACACCTTGTCGCCGCAAGAGTTGGAGTTGTTCAAGTCCCGAATTCGGGAAGTGATCGAGGCGCAAGACATTAACATTTACACACCGCCTTTGGATATCGACGATCCCGCCTCGGCCGAGCACTCCAAGCAGTTGATTCAGTCGATGCCATTCGCCATCATCGGCTCGAATGAAGAGGTGGAACTCTCGCCGGGAAGCTTCGTTCGCGGCAGAAAATACCCATGGGGTGTAGTTGAAGTTGAAAACGAGAGACACTGCGATTTCAAGAAGTTGCGTTCTCTTTTGTTGAGAACCAACATGTTGGACTTGATCTTGCAAACGAACGAAATACACTTTGAGACCTTCCGTCTGATGAAGTTGGGAACCTCAAATAAGGATGGTTCCTCGGATAACGCCGAGGACTCTTCGGCGATGAAGAAACCCAGAAGGTTGCACAACCCCAAGTTCAAAGAGGAAGAGGATGCCTTGAAGAAGTTCTTTACTGAGCAGGTCAAGGCCGAAGAGCAACGATTCAGACAATGGGAAACCAACATTGTTAATGAGAGAAACAGGTTAAATCTGGACTTGGAGGAGATGCAGGCTAAGTTAAAGACCTTGGAGGATCAGGTCAAGAAGTTACAATTGTCCAAGAAGTAGAACGAATATATAGGGTTAAATTAACATCGTTGACTGGGATTGACTGCAGGCTCCTGGCTTGCGAGGTGGGTACAGACTTTACATCATTCATGCGCTCGTGGTACGAAAAAGAGCTGACAACCCAGGACCGAGCTCTCTTCCCATTCGTCACTTTTCGTCGAGGTGCTCTTAGCCATGAGGCAATGACAGTGGTGGACGGAGACCTCATATTGTGGTTCACCGCAGCGCTCGAGGCTCGCATACAATATTAGGTAGTGAGCACTGACCGAGCAGAACTGTTATCAGCACAATCGCTCTCTATAGAAGAAACAACACCAGCGAGAAACAAAAAAGACGCATAAGGAAACTTCTATGTCCTCGAGCCAAGCTGGTGTTATACTGCATGAAGATAAGAAGTTCAAGCGGACCTATGTTGCCTGTCTCAACTGCAGAGTCCGCAAAGTGAAATGTGACTTAGGCAATCTAGCAGTGCCAGGAGACAGATGCCGACGATGCACAAGAGAACGGAGAGATTGCGTGTTTGTTGATCTGAAAAAACGTAAAGTCTCGAGGACACGTGTTCCGCCCGGTGACTCGAACACTCCTCTACATCAAGACGGCAGCGGTGGAAGAGACGAAAACCGCAAAGATGACAAGGATCCAAAACACTTTTCGACAATGGAGGGCGCCTTGGTATTTCTAGCGAATGCTGCGGGCAAGATTGCGAGTGCAGATGAGAGAGATCACATTGACGCTAGAGAAAAGCACTCTCGTCTCGACAGCATGCCCATGCACCTCAATAGCACATCCAACTCTTCAAGCGGCACGGATATTAGGAGCAGACAACCATCTTCAACGAGTTTGAGCGCCCGCAACTCGAACAATGCATCTTCTTCGCAACCTGTCTTGAATAGCGCAGGCTTGCGACAATCGTTCTCAGTGCCGGAGTCAGATACCCCAGGCAGTGACAGTAAACAATCTCCATGGGGAATATCGTCCATACCCCCATATATAAACAGCACAATCTCCAGCCTGGACCGTCTTTCTGTGCCTCCTATTGAAAACTCATACGAAGCTAGACCCCAGACAACTAGGGCCCTCGCAGACATCGAATACATTGGTGAATCGGGCATTCTCAACGCTCAGGAGGCCGAGTACTTGATCAATCAGTTTTTTGCAACTATGCACCCATTCTTTCCCCATATACCAAAGTTTCTACGTCTGCCGGAAGCCCTAAGTGGGTATCCGATTCTTCTTTGTGCTATCTTGACAATATCATCGCGCTACAACGCACTAGAAAGGCCAGGTTCCACTGATGTGCCCAAGCATATTGAGGTTCATGATCGACTATGGCTCTATGTTCAAAGGCTTATATCTCAAACGGTTTGGGCGGAAGCCAGTACAAGATCAATTGGCACAGTTTATGCCTTTTTACTTTTCACTGAGTGGAATCCTAGAGCAATTCATTGGAGGTGGTCGGATTATGCAAATAGAGCGGATGACAATGCAGCGACCAGGGAAATTGATGCCACATCGGCGTCTTCTGAGCCCACTGGATTGGGAGCTATGAGAAGATCCTATAGAATGGCGTGGATGCTCATTGGCTCTGCTGTCCGACTTGCTCAAGACACTGGTTTTATGGAGTTGAGCCCAAAGACATTTTTGGCTTCTCACATTGCCGAGATAAATTCCGTCATGAACATGAAAAGGAGAAGTATGTTAAGCCACTCACTAGCAGAAGTGGACTTGGATGCTGATGAGATTTCTGAATCCAACTCAGAAATGCAAGAGGAGTTAGGCACAAAGACCCTCCCCTTGTCAAACGAAATCGAAAACATTGATGCATCAGAGAGTCCTCTATTATTCACACGAGCTCAAAAAGCCCAAATTGAACTATTGCAAATAGTCTCGGTCGGACATGAGTCGCTATACGGATATAAAGCCCAATTGGGCTCTCTAAGTCAACGGCAAAATTTATCAGTATTAAGTTTTGTGGATCCAATGATCAACGGTTGGAGAAGAAAATACAGAAACTATCTAGTCCCTACAACCTCAAAATTGGCCCGCAAAATCACGGCAGAGACTTTGCAAAATCTGGACTCGAAGACACGTCATTCTTTGAATGCTGGCTTTGAAAATGAATCTTTCATTTTTGAATTCAATTATACGAAGTTGTATATTTACTCGCTTGCACTTAGCTCGTCGCCAAAGTCACGGGATGGTACCAATGGCGGCAAAGTAAATTTGAAGCTCGACGAAATATCCAAAAGTGCTAAATACATCGAACAGGCTTTTAATGCGGCAAACGAAATTTTGCAAGTCGCTCATAGGGTCAACAAACTCAAGCTACTACGTTTTATGCCGGTTAGATGGGTTACCAGAATAGTGCGGGCTGTTGCTTTCATTGTTAAATGCTATTTGACAATCACCGCACATAAAAAGTCTGAATTCTCAGCCGATCTTTCTGGAAACAGAGAGTATGTTGATGCCACGATTCTTTCCTTTTCCCTCATTTCAGTCGAGGAAATAGCGCAAAGTATTCAGAAGGCAGCAATAACCTTACGTGATTGCTCGCCAGACGAACTTCACTTGTGTACCAGATACTCAAATGTTTTACTTTACCTATATTCCGAAATGAAATCTACACTTACAAAATCCCATAATCGTCTGTACGAAGAAAATGATGATGACCAAGCAGAAAAAGATCATACAGAAGACGAGTCAAGTGAACGTCAAGAATCAAATGTTTTTGCAGCTCGTGAACAATTTACCGACACACTTAGAAGTACTTCTGAGTTAGCCTTCACAGGCGACAGTGAAGTGATGGACTGGTTCATCAACAACCGTAACATTGGGTTAGATTTCGTTGGCCCTTGGACTGAGTTAATTGAACATCAAATTGAGGAGCAAAACTTCAATTTTGCCGAAGAGCTCAACCTTAACTGAAGTTGATCCTTAATCTAGCCATTATAGTTACGATCACCTTCCTGTTTCGAAAATCTTACTTAAAGTATGCATCATTATGACATTAAGGAGCCGGGTTAATATTTGTGAAACACTGACTAAAGCCATGACTCGTGTACTTCAATTACTCTGTCTAGATATTTGAGCTGCTCTATTGGCTGCGGGGCGACGGATTGTCCCTGATATGTGGATGGGTAAACCGCTGTAGTTGTCCCAGCTCTGGATTGATTTTGCCATGTCCGAGAGCTTCTCTTTGGTCTGAAGAGACAATTTACCAAACCCTAGTTGCTCATACAACAGACCTTCCATCAGGCTCTTGGCACCTATCAAAATTTCATCTTTTGATGCGTCAGTCTGGGCCATGAAGGGGTTGAAGAACTCGTTGTGAATTTCTGTATTTAGTTGGATATCCCTTTGCAACGCGAAATCTGATATTCTAGATGATAGGGGTAGAGATACGGGTATCTCCTTCATCTCTGCAAGAAAGTCATGAACAATTTTGGCTTTTTTCAAATAGTTTTTTGCATTTACACTTCCTCTTTCAGCCATGTAATTCAATAAAGCTATACCGGCATTATACTCCTCAGATCGATAGCCAGCCACAGCGGCCAATGCTAAAATCATAAGAGCCGAAAATAGATGATGGCTGTCCCAAAAGCCCAATACAAAAAGCTTGTTATATTCATATAGTTTCATGAATGTCAAAACTGATCTTGAAGCTGCTTTTATACCCGTAGAGATAGCCTTCAATACTGCCCAGTTGTTCTCAATATTGGACGCACTATTAGAATCGAATATCAATGAGACTAAGGGAGCAACAATAAAGATAATGAGTTGATCAAATCTCAAGAACAAATTCGCCAAATTCCTGTTTCGCAGTTTTATTATGCTCTGTTCCTTGTATGGTGACAAGACTACATCTTCGAACTGAGTTACGAACTCGTCCAAACTTCGGAGAATGTTTTTGACCAAAAGTCTCTGGTTGAACAAATCGGTGTTGATGTAGTTTACCGAAAAAGATCTCATATTTGACCCGTAAATTAATTTGTTAAACTTGGATAAGAACTTGACCAAATGAACGTTGCACTCTAGAATTTCCGCGTCGAACATGTCGTTCAAATCTGTGGAAGGACTCTCGGTAGGGAGAGCAACATCAGTATCAGTGTAATCGATATGAACCGGCATATTCATCCTTGCTGCCCAAAAGATGTCCACAGCAAAAGTGGTCCACCACAAACGCTTGGTTTTTTCAGAGTAAACTTGGCGCAGCTTTTGTTCCTCAATACTACCATATTGAGGCACTTCCAATCTTCTGTGAAAGCCACAAGCTACTGCGGATCGTAGAGCAACACCAAAGTAATTGTAGACAGTATTATATCTGTTTAGGTTACAACTGTAGAAGCCTAATAGAAGACTGCTCTGAATGAATTGGATATTTGGCTGCTCATAATCGAGCTGGAATAAGCTGGCGGCCAAAGTGTAATACTCAATACCAGGAATATGACGTGAGGAATCATTTTCACAGGCGGACAATGCTACATTAGAAGAGCAGTTGCAAATCTGTTCACCGTATGCTAGAGTGGCGAAAAAAAAAGCACATCTTCGCAGGGGTAATGGGGCTTACCTCCGGTTGTGAATCATTGGGCAGAGTAAGTTGTGCAAAATATAGGTATATTTCCTCCAAAACAGCCTCATAGTCCTCTCGGTCGACGAGATAAAACTCTGAGGAATAAGTTAGACAAACTAGTTCCATGAGGTTTGTGGTATATGGCTTATCGGGAAGTGAAGAGGCACAAAGCGCCAAAAGCTTTGGAGGGATGGTCTTATTTGCCTCGTCGGGAAATAGATAGGAGTCTAGACCAAGAACGGATAATTCTGTCTTTATGTGCATAGGCGCCTTGGATTTAAAATCAGACAAAAGCTCAGAACTCTGCCTCTTCTCGAGGTCTAGAACACGAGCATTTAGTCTGTTCAACTCAGACTCCATGATAACGATCTTACGGTCGCGAGCAGGATAATGGCACTGACTACCTTTACCAACCTGCTTACAGTTAGCACAGGCCGGCCTTTCCCCCAGACATTTGATTTTGCTAGATTTGCAACGGGTACAAGCATAATGACTTCTGCCGAAGACTTTCAACGGGGTGGGTTTGTTGCTCATATGTGCAATCGGCAGGAAAGTAGGGCACGCGTTCTCGCTGAGGAATACGGTTGAAAACTCAAGATATCAGAGCCCACCAAATCTACGGATTCGGATTATTCAGGCCATCAAGTCCCCCAATTAGCGATGCTGAGTTTTTAAGTCACACAGCAGAGGCACGGCTGACTGACCGCGGCACTCATGCACAGGCATGCGTTCAGTAAACGAGAGTAGCATAGTAATCCGCACAACCGGAAAATTGAGAAAGCCGCCCGAAACTTTGTTCCGGCAACTTTCCGAGTGACAAGTTCTGGTAAGGAACTCAGTTGCTTGCAAACCTTGACAGCAGGATTTTGCCGCTGAGCCATTACGTTGATCGAGCCATTACGTTGATCAAGCGCTATTTAGTTCCAGTCCACTTTCGGAAAGAAAGGGCCCAGTTTGAGCGGAGGGCTAGAAAACTACAGGCGTATTAATTTCCACCTGCATTGGGCCTATTTTAAGTGAGACCGAGGCTCGCTTTACGAAAATGCTTCCCCAAAAAACGCTAATAAAAACCCAAACCGTGTATAGAACCTATCTAACGAAAATATACAAATATACAAAAAGTCTCTGGTGGCCACTTTATGTCAGGAACACCTCGATCTTAGCCTTGGCGTAGTCTTTGGCGGTGACAACGCAATAAGCAGCGCCGTCTGATTTCAAAGGATCCTCTGCGCTCACCTCGTTATAGCCCAGCAGGCTAGGATCGATCTCGCACTGCAAACCATTGCAGTCACTAGAGTCATCGCAGGTGATCCGGAGACCGAAGCTAGGGCTGTCGGAAAAGGCCTCGATGTATTTTGGATTCCAGCCGATTTTCACGTAAGTGTTCCCGTCGCTATCGGTGTTCATGCCAGCGACATATGGAGCCCAGTTCCCACGGTCCTGGTCCTGAGAACCCCATACACAGCCGTCATCAGTAGACACGCCCAATGGGTTCACGTAGTAATGTGCCGAGGTCGAGGCCCAGTAGTCCAGAGAAGGCACTGCCAAGGTCTGCGAGTCACCTCCGCCAATGCTGTTTGGAATGAGCATGGCCTCGTTGCCAGGAAGAACAGTCTGGCAGAAAGCAACCTCTTTGTCAGCGGTGTTGTCGACCGAAACGGTGCCGGTTCCGTTGATACAGTAGGCTCTGCTTGAGAAAGGTTTTGAAAGCGATGCATCGTCGTCACAGTACAAACCACCGTTCTGAGATTCGCTCTCCACGTACGCAGTTGACTGCGGGTCCCACTGATTCATCAACTGGCCAGGCGGACACGCATAGGGGCAGTAGGAACCGGCAGTACATTGTTCGTCTGGTGACATGGCCCACCCAGCATTGCTTGAACTGGGAGTGATGGCGACGAGGCCGTCGTCAGATGGGAAAGCACAGGTGCTAGATCTCTTCGTTGGGGCTGCACATGCGGCTGCCACGAGAAGTGCGATGGGTGCAAAATGCATTCTTGATAGCTGCTTTGAGTTTTGTCTTTCCGAAAATGTTGCGTCACTCCAGGACTGACTTCGATTATTCTTAGACGTTAAATGTTCAAGTTGTTAAATCCAATCTCAAAACGACTGTACGGAATTTCGCTGTGAAAGAATGTCTAGGATCACGATGATCAAAGTGGCGGGATTGAAGGCTTGAACAGCAGTGAAAGAATGGATGGAGCTTACACAGAAATTCCAAGAGAGGCAAATCTGGGAGTACACGTTTCCAGCTTTATATCTACGACGAATTCGTGAACATCGTGCCTTCGGGTCGAAAATTTTGCTTGTAGGCTCTTCATGTAGTATTGGTGGTTGTGTGGAGGCACCCTAGGAGATGCAGCAGACCAAACAGTGGTGAAGGCCCGGCAAACGTTCTGGACTTTGGGCACACGACGTACTTCGATGCAAGCTATATCTCCAAATCGGGGCTAAGCAGTGGAATTTGTCCGATCTGACATATTAGAGTACCTTTCTGGGAAATGTCAGATGCAGAATCGAGGTCTTTGCATGCCTAACTGGTAGTGGTGAGCACCTAAGCGAGCTTCCGCAGTCGCAGCCACGGCAGCTTAGGCCCACGCCCCAGGGGGCCACTTGAAGCGTACTAGGTCCAGGTTGAGCGATGAAAGGCAACCTGATGTTTGCAATAGTGCGCCACAGAATTTTCAGCTCTTTGTGTATCATTGTTTTGATGATTTTTTTTATTTTCCTGTTTTGCTTAGTGCACCTACATATGGACAATAAAATTTTTCATCCTCAGGCTGTCAACGCAAGATAATGAGCACGGGACTCCCCGTCGTGTGCGGATGGTGGCTGTTCACCTTGAAGCGAGCCTGGACCATTCTGTAGCACCGTGCCGTACGGAAAGGACCTGTATACCTGTCAGCCTCGGGCGACGAACACCAAACGCCGGCGAGCCTGGACGGGCTTCCGAAATTGATTGTACCCCTATTTTCCACCTTTTGGAAGCGGTTATCCTTCAGTACCTTGCATCGGGTTTTGTCTCATAAACTGGTCTAGACTTCTCTGATCTGCGATTAATCTGTGTGCTGAGCTAAACCCGCACCCATTTGTATTATTCTCTGCAAATCAACGCTCCTCCACACAAGCCCATCGGAAAAGTTAGCGAGGTCAGAACACTCACCTTTTTCAAACAGTTCATGGATGTTGCTGCCCAGGTCAAACAGAGTTTGATCCACTACAATCTCTGGACAAATGTAGAGCTTTTCTCAAGTTCTTCTCTTCGGTTGCTCCGCGGGAAGCCGCCTGGAAAACTCGTGGAGCAAGATCCCGACGACCAGTACGAGTGGGTTGCTTCCAAATCAATGCAAGATGCCCAATGTACGATGGATGAGATCGAAGACTGGTTTTCCTACATCGCGTTAATCGAGTCTCGGCCTCGTCGTGTCACGTTGGCATTGGTCAACGACGACGGAACGGTCGTGTACTACTTTGTTCATGATGGCATCACAGCTCCTAGACAAAACTGACCCTCTCATTTTGCATATAACGGAGGAGTGTCTTTCCTCCTATTTTTTTTTATTTTCTTGATATTGTATAACTTATGTAAGTTAATATGCAAACTGGTATACGCTGCTTGAGATGTGCTTGCGCCTCATGCTTCGTGTTCGTATCGACTTCACAGTCTAGACTGAAGGGCCACCAGAGTTTCCAGTATGCAAGTCCGCTAACCCAGAACCCTGTCTTCGTAACCTAGCGGACCGCTCTCCAGCGTCGCCTAGCCGACTTTTGAATGCCGTCCACTGGGAGTTGCGTCGTTCGGACCAGCTACTGGCCACGCTGCTCTTACGCCCCACCGAGCCTCTCGAAATATTACTGGGTTTCAACTTGAAACCCCAATTTGAATCAGTACGACGAATCAAGCTTTCTGAGTCACTGCCTTGATCAAATGGATCCAAATCACTCGCCGTGCGACTCGCTCTGGAATGCCTCTGGTCATCAACAATCTGTAACCTGTCACTGAATGAACTTTCGAAAATCGAATCGTTCTTCAAGGACGGATTGTGGTCTTTGCCAACATCGGCCTTGCCCGCGTTGATGTAATGTAAAAGAATCTCTTCCAAGCCACCTAGAAAGCGTATCAACGAAGCCTGCTGAATGAGATCTGGCCCAAACTTGAACTCCTCGTATAAATCTATCACCTCTTGCGCTAGTTGCGCCAAATCTTCCGTCAACAAATTGTCGTCGTCCAACTCCTCTGCCATGCTCAGGATAACTTCGCGAAACGTGAAGTTTGAAGGAATCACCACATTCCCTGCAAACAAACCGTCAATTCTGAACTTGAGGCATATGGTGTTTATTAGATCTTGAAAAACGCATCCCTCCGGAAGTAAACTCACAGTAGATTGAAACCCCAACTCAATGTTTCTCTGTTGTATGTATTCTGGACATGTCATGCCAGGGTAGTCAAATGATTCCTCATGATTTTCCAAGGGGCCTGCTCTCTCTTGGATTTCGTGACATCGTCTGAGATTACTCTTGATGTGCTCAATTGTCTTTCGCGAGAGATCGTTCTTTTCGAGCGGAATATAAACGGATCTAAAGGGGATTTGATTGATCTGGATCCGGCTTTGGATCAACCTGGAGAAATAAATAATCAACGATGATAGAACGAAAAAAGAGTCGGCAGCAAAAATGATTAGTAATTTCACACCGGTAGCATTAGACCCAATCGTTTGAATAACAACATCAGTTGGCGTGACAAAGGTGAAGCCAAAAGTTAACAACATCAAAATAATCAACGAAAACGAATAGAGCCAACTGAACACTCTCCGGGAAAACTCCGCCGCTAAATTTTGAGGGAGGTACCGCTCAAACTGCCATCTGCGTCGCTTGGGCCTTATTATATTGTCATTTGGGCCCGTACTGCTGCCTCCGTTCGGGACCATGGTGCATGGTTACTTGCTTGTGTATTGAGAACTTTATGGAGTTGTTCATGCCAAAAGTGCATGGTGCGGTTTTGGTACAGGATGAGGAATTTGAGACCGTTGATCATAATGCGGCCAGAGTTTATTACGCCATGGAAGTACCGTTTCCCAAAATTGCAAAAAGTATTTCTTCTTGTTTGAGCATTAGATTCGGGAAAACGTACCGAAAAACACTAGATTTGCCTATTACTTGGTCTTCGTGAAAGGTATTTGTCGCCATACTGTGTTAATGTGTCGCATTCACTGTAAGTACACTACACTATTCCACTGCTACGTTCGCTAGACATTTGCAATGGTTAAAACGATACTTCACACAGCCGACAACAAGACTGAAGCTCTCTACTGCTTCTTGTATTGTGGACCAGTTTGACTGGATTGAGCGTTTGGAAGTTGAGCGTTTGCTATATTTGGCGACAGTGAATCAAACGAGGATGTAGGAGAACTGCTCTGTGTATAATGAGACCCTGCCTGCTGCATCATTAGCTTCTTCCTTTCCTCGTAGTGTGCTTTGGAAATCATATGTGAATCCATTTCAGTTCGCAGCAGCCCCATTTGAGCATTCTGTGCTGTAAGGCGTTGCCTGGATATTTGGGCCTGTCTAGCTTGGTAATTTTGCTCACCGCCTGAGTTTGCATCAAGTCGGCTGAGCGTGGAATCCCTCTGTTGTTGTTGTTGTTGTTGCTGTTGTTGCTGCTGCTGCTGCTGAAGATTAGCCAAGTATGACGCAGCAAGCTTTGTAACTTGATCCTTCGTGAGATTAGGATTCTTTTGTTGGATTGAGTTTATAATTGCGGATACTTGAGCTGGTGCAAATTGTAGGCGCCCTTTTGTTGGACCAACCACCCTTTTCGGTTGGGCTCCAGGGCGCCCTGATAACGATGTTGGTCCTTCTCCAGATGCTTGGTTTGAAGTAGTGCCAATCAAGGGACTGCTAGCTAAGTCTTGACCAGCACTGCCTTGGCCTGCTCCAACTGCCATACCTTTATTATCACCTGCGGGCATAGAGTTTGGGTTTCCAGCGACAAAGGGTTTACCCTGATTTTGTTGCTGCATCATTCGTCTCTGCTTTTGAAGCTGAAGGAGTCTTTGGATTTGTTCAACAGTGTAAGGGGTTCCATTAGGTGTCGTTGGCCGTTTGAGGTTGGAGACAGGTTGTTTGATTTGTTGTTGCTGTGTAGCACTTAATTGTTGATTGGAACCTGGTTGCGTGTTTGGTCGATTAGCCTGGGGTCGTTGCAAAGTTGAACCAGGCATTGGTTCGCGTCCACGATTTGGAAGTTGAGACATTCTTCTTTGTGCCATAGCAGTCGCATTTCCTGACACATCTGTTGGTCCTCCTGATATTGGAGATGAGTGAGGAAGACTCTGGTTCCCTTGCGGTTTTTGCTGACTGACAGCCAGTATCATTTTAGATCGTGTAGTTTGTTGATGCATGTATGCTTCCTGTATCGACTTGTCTCTGTCGTACTTTAACTTTGAAAGCTCAGAAGGTGTTGGGATATTATCAGGCACACGTTTGACAGTATTACTACCTGTGCCCACAAAATTAGTAGAGTTGTTGGATGTGGATATGGGATAGTCCAGCAGATTATTCGACTTACGGTGATTGGCTTTTGCTAGTGTAGTCTCCCTTTTGCGCATGGCCTTTCTCATTGCGTCGAACATTGATGCCCACCGGAGTCTTCTATGACCTCTTTGTACAGAATCCGTACCAACACCAAGGGGAGAAATTCTCCTTTTTGTTGTCAGTTGTGCTTTATGCGCATGCTCGAGCCATTGTTGTGCCTGATATGCATTGACACCCTTCATGTCTGAAAACTGGAATTTTTCATTAAGCTGGATGTAACGTTCAAAGCATTGCCAAGGTGTTCTTCTTTCTATATTTGACTCATAACGCCGTAATGTCGCAGAGTTGGACAGAAGGTTTTCTGCAATTAAATCCCAATTGAAGCAATATTCTGCAACAAAATGGATTAGGTACTTATCGTCTTGAGGTAGCCAAATAGTAGGTGATCTGTATTCAATATTCTTGATAAGAGGAGGTTTGGGAGGCCGTAAAAAATTGAAGCGGCGGTGCAACTGCACTCCAAAGAGACCTTTCTGAAATTCCGGGGGCCCACTCTCTTTAACAGAGGCATTTTGCTGCGGTTTAGACTCGGTTAGGATTATCTTGTGCCAATTCTCATCGTCCTCAAGTGGATAGAGCATACGAGAAACAGGCACAATAGATGTTTCACCAGTAGTAAGTGGTCTTCTCTTCCTCGACGTGAGAGGCTCATCATCAAATGCGGTAAACTTCGGAAGATTTCGGATAATAGATTGATCAATCTTCTTGATATCATCAATATTGACGTGCGATTTAAATGGATTGCGATTTGTTATTGAAATCCCAGCTTTGGAAAGCTCTTCAACAGTGAACTCGGGCAATTGTGCAGGCTTAATCTCCTCATTAGGGTCAGGGCGTTCAAGCAACTTGCTAACATCTATAGATTCAGGTTCGGACTCCATCAAAGCCGGTGTTTCCACAACACCCAAGTCACCGGAAGCAGAATCTATCCCTTGATTCTCAGCCAACTCAGTAGCAGGTTCAGCATCTACCTCCATGGGAACACCAGAGTGCTGTGGTGAAGAATTATTAGAGAGATCATGAGAGACCACTGAATCTTGTAAATGGAGTATAGGCTTACGCTTGATACAAGCAACTTTTCCGTAGGCCCAGTAGTCTTGAACAGCTTGGGCCATTGTCACACAGCATAATTTCTTGAACTTTGTTGACTCACGGAAGTCCACTGCCATCCACTTGCCCTCCTGTAATATATTGTCCCAAGTATAACTTTTCAATTTTCTATTCTTCTTCACGTAGACAAAGGGATCGTAGTACCTTATCGGCTGCCGCAACGACCATTTCTTCTGCCGTTTTAGCTCTTCGATTCTAGAATAAAGAACTGCGATCTTTCCCTCTAACAAAGCCAGTTCAAAGTTCTCCGTCATAAGCGTTTTGTGAGAGCCAGGCAAAAGCTTGATTAACGGCAACGTCTGGGTCAAATAATAAAGCTCAGCCAACGATGATACATTGTGCAATTTAACAGGGTAGTTTCCTGGAAGTGAAAGTACGTTGACATCGGAAATGCTCTTGTTAAGAAAGTCGTTAGTCTCATGCTCAAGTGACTCAATCTGTGATTTCAAGTTTTTCGGAAGCGTGGTTTCATTCAGTGAGTTACGGAGTTCTGGCATCAAGCGGCTTGGATAGTCGTATGACAGCATCCTGCGGACTTTCTTGGCCTCTTCACTGGGTTCTTCTGCCAGTCTCTTTCTCCCAGTATTGTTCTCATCGTGTTGAAGTAGTGTTTTGAAGACTTTAGTCAGCAAGGCATGTCTGAGAGCGTCCGGGTCCCCGTTTGTGGTCAACGAACCGAAATCTAAAGTACCAGTGGAGCTGATAGGGTATTTACTTAGACATTCTGCTGCTGCTTGAGAAGCTCCGAATTCATTAGCATTGGAGAGCGGTACCAACGGATAATTAAGAAAGAAATGGAGCTCTTTTAGCTTTTCAGTGTACTCCGAAAGAATAACCTCCTTGCTCCGGCTCATTTTCTTTTGCAAGAGGACTTATTAAACGGACGAACCCTTAGTGAAGGTTTCCTAGCCTGCTGTACTTGTTTATGACTTTGACAAACACACGTGATTTACGCGTGATTCGCACATGGAGAAGCGAATGGAGTTGTTCGAAGGCTGGAGTTGATCTAAGGCTACGGGCAGTTTCACAAAGAAAAAAAATGCTGTATTAACCAATAATCATGGTACATCGTAAGAGAAAAGTACCAACACATGGATCAGGAGTAGCGCTGATCCAATGCACATGCAATTGAACGTCCTAGCAACGGTATGCTCGGGACAAGTAGTAGTCATGACCCACTCTATAACTCGGAGTTGTCCAAGAAGAAGTAGTTTCCAGCCAGCTTCTGCTCCTTGTCCATCTGCGAGTCCTTCTTGTTTATTCTGGGCCTAAAGGTATTAGGGTCTCTTCTGAAAGTAACATTCAAATTTTGCAAGAATCTGTTACAGCCTGTCAACAACGACTCGGGAGCTCTGGCCAAAGCGTTCTTCGACGGTTCACCTTCAAAGACAATAACTCTGTCAGCCAAGTATGTGGCCATCATGAAGTCATGCTCAACAATGAAGGCGGTCTTCTTAGAGTGTAAAATAAATCTTCTGATCACTTTTGAACAAGCAATACGCTGCTCAGAGTCCAAGTAAGCCGATGGCTCATCAATCAAATAAATGTCAGCAGGAATGCCCAAAGCTAATACCAAAGCAACCCTTTGCAACTCACCACCAGACAACACTTGTACTTCTTGGTCAATAATATTGTCGATATTTAAAGGCTTCACAACATCGGATTGGAACTGAGGATTCAAAAAAGCACCCTTAATTTTCTTGAAAAACAATTGTCTGACAGTACCTGGAAACTTTGGAGCAATCTTTTGAGGCTTCATGGAAATGTTCATCTTAGGCACCTCAACATTTCCATCTGCAGCCAAAGCACCGGCTAACATCTTACAGAAAGTGGTCTTTCCTGTTCCATTCTCGCCGAACAACACCAAGATTTCGGAGTTGGTAAAGTCACCTTTTTCCACTTTCAAGTGAAAGTCGCCCTGGGTCTTTTCCAAGGTGGGGTACTCCAAAGCAGACAGATGATCTAAAATGAGTCCGTCAGCGGCATCGGCTAACCTAAACTGTAACGATTCTTCTCTAAATCTCATGTTTTCGGTGGGGATGAAGCCGTCCAAGAAAATGTTGATACCTTCCCTGACTGAAGACGGTAAAGTAACCACACCGTAAACGGAAGGAGCACCATACAAGATACAGACATAGTCAGACAAGTAGTCCAAGACAGACAAGTCATGTTCAACACAAATGATGTAAGTGGTTGGACCCAAAAGTGATCTGATCAACTCAGCAGCATGCAATCTTTGCTTTACATCCAAATAGGAGGACGGCTCATCAAACATGTAAACATTGGCTTGTTGGATACACGTCATTCCCAAGGCAAATCTTTGCAACTCACCACCAGATAAGTTTGCAACATCTCTGTTCATAACGTGCTTCAACTCCAAGAGAGAGGTGATGTAGTCGAACTTGTCTGGTCTTTGGTTCTTCGCCTTCAAAATCCCGGCAACATCCTTAATGGCGGACTTGGCCAAAGCACGAGGGATATTGTCAACATACTGCGGCTTTATTATGGCCTGGATGTTGTCTTCAAGAACCTTGAGGAAATAGTTCTGCAACTCAGAACCTCTGAAATACTTCAATATATCCTCCCAGTCAGGTGGGTCGTCGTACCTGCCCAAATTGGGCTTCTGTTTGCCTGCTAAAATCTTCAACGCAGTCGACTTACCAATACCGTTCGTGCCAACCAAACCCAACACTTGTCCGGGTCTAGGGGTAGGCAACCTGTGCAACTTGAACGAGTTTGCAGAGTATCTGTGGGTGGTTTCAGCCTCCAAGTTGGTTGGCAAGTTGATGATATTGATGGCATCAAACGGGCACTTCTTGACGCAAATACCGCATCCCACACATAGCGTTTCAGAGATGAACGCAATCTTGCTTGCTGGGGTGACCTCAATACAGAGCTTCCCAGTTTTCACAACTGGACAAGACTTGCGGCACTCCTGTCTGCATTTTTTTGGTTTACACTTGTCGGTACTAACAATTGCGATTCTTGTGCCTTTCGACGCTGGAGCGTTTCTGTTGGCGCCTTTGCTTCTCCCGCTCATTGCTAGTGTTGGTCAAAATAGCAAAGTGATATTTTTTTTGTCGCTGCTATATGCTCCTTCACACAAGGTTTTTTTTTGTAGAACTGATGCCGCTCTGTCATAGTCGCGATGTTTTCTCGCACTAACGCGTGCTCAAAATACCTCGTGCAGAGTTAATTCCAGCACCTTACTAAAGCATATACTTCATTGGGCGTTCGAGCGAGCAACCCGACTTAGCGCTACTCGTGGGACCGTGTCACGTGCCGCTTCTTATCATGGCACTGTCTTTCTTCCGGTGTTCAATTCTCCACCTTCCATCCTGGTTGTATTGCCCCATGTGGTTTATGTTCCGGCTTAGCTTCTTCTTTATTGCGTCCTCGCTTACAACAGCCATTTCGAGCAGCTTTACTGGTTGCTTACCTGAGCGGTGGGGACTACGTGGCTGTTCTCGTTTCGTTTGATGATGAAGAAACTGCGCCTTTGTGCAGTTTACGTACGTAGAGCAAGTTTGCAAATCTGGTTCCTTCATCCGAAGCACGATGTTACGTCGTGTTACTAGGCTTCTGTTATAGTTCTCTTAGCGTAGGCCCAGCCTGTCGCAGCCTTTTATTATCTAGTCGCAGAGTTACTCAGAGCAGGCGTATCCAGCGTAAATCTGAACATGCGACTTGGACGCGCACTCCTATCCCTCCCGTGGTTTCTTCCCAGATTTTTCCCCGTACTAACCACACTTTCTTTTCACACTGTGAAATGATTTGCACAGAATTGCCACCAGCCTTAGGCAAAATAAAATGAAACATGCGGGTTGAGCCAAACATTGGTTCCCCTTGAATTAATCTCACTTAATCTTCTCGTCTGCCTACGTTTTTGCCGGTGTGTGGCCCCCGTTTGTCCATCCGGGGTTGATTGGCAAGTAGCTGCAAAAAAAGATAAAAGAAAATGGAAAAACAGATATGCCGGTTTGTCCCAAACTTCAGTTTGCCAATGGTGATAGCGTGTATTTAACCCTTTGCAGCAGGGCTTGTTGATACTTACGTGATTCAGTTTTCGTTCTCAGGACGTTACTTTTGCATCGTTGTATATGGCTTTATTGCTTGACCCACTGTTACAGTGGAGAACTTCACTTGAAAGACTTGGGACTCTTTATTTGAATCCAGACAACCAGAACGGTATGCGAGTATGCCCAAAGGACATTCAACAGAACGTTTGAACGCCTTGTGGTGCTCACTTGCTCGTCTCCTGCCAATGCCTGCTTTATTGTTGGCCATAGCCAGGGGAGGTCTATGGCGGTACGATATTCTAAGTATTGCTACCTTTTTGATTCATGGACTACTAGAAACAGCTCCTCTTCAGTGGAGACGGATATCCCTTTGATTCCAAAGGAAGGATTCAGAGCACTTCGTGGGCGTCGGGTTATTCGTCGGACCAGGTGCCCAACGAGCACTTCTGAAAGCGTTGTCATCCTGTTTAAGTCGTGAAGCACCTGTGAGCGCTCTAGATTGCTCCTCCATGAAAATTGCAATGTTCGACTTCCAGTGATTTTTAGCCAAATTTGTGACTGGTATTTTTCTTATGATGTGTTTTTTTATTTTACCTAGATTTTCCTTTTTGATCTTTTTTTTAGCTGGTTTAGCGTCTGAATATATCAGCAGCTTTTTTACATAAATATTACCGTACTAAGTTGCCCCTGATTTCGGCACTATGTAGCCAGTAGACAAGGAAGGTAACGTGTTGTACTCAAAATCCAGGCGAGTTGTCGTCGCTCGCAAGATTTTTTTTCCCACCCTCCATTCTTCTGAGTAGAGATCAAGAGGTCAAACAGATACGTTGTCCACATATTTGGAACGTGCCTGTTATTATTTGAAACATCAAATAATCGCCTATTGATAGCTGGACCGTGTACCGAACTTTCAATATCGGACAGTCTATCTGCATCTATTACTTGGTGGTTACTACTGGCACGTCGGGCTAAGTGAGCACTCTACATTCTTATTCGAAGTTTTCGTCAAAAGTGTGGTTGTGAGTTCTCTCGACATTTCAAAAAAACCATACGGCTTACAAATAAATAGGCCTCTTCTGAACTGCTCAATTGTGCAGCTTGTCTGTGTGGCCATAGAATATCATTTTGGTCAAGCCTTCTCCAATCTCACTGCGATCACTCGGGTCACTTATCGTTCCGATAAACCGTGTATTTCTATTTCCCAATAACTCCACACAATCCTCCCTCAAGTATGGCGAGACTAGATCAGGATATTGAAGCTAATCCTGAATTGTATGGGCTTCGACGTTCGGGTAGAGAAAGGAAATCTGTTCAGATCATAGAGCTGGACGAAGAAATAAAGCCCAAGACAAAGCGGGCTAAACGTGCCCTCGAAGAATATGAGGATGATTCATCATTAGATGCAGACTCTGTCGAAGAAGACGATGACGATGACGATGACGACTTTGGCGGCAGAAGTAGTACCAGGGCTCGACTGAACATTCACAAGAAGCCAAGAGTGAAAAAGAAGAGTAAACCTAAACTGAAAGCTTCGTCATATAAGGCCATGTCGACCCCACCGGCAGAAGTACGCTTCTCCACTAGGAATAACGGTTCAGTAAATTATGCCGTGGATTACGACGATGACGATGATTTGTTGGAGAGTGAGCCGGAAGATAATAACGACTACTACTACTACGAACAAGCAATGGCCGATGAACCCACCACTGGTATCGATCTTGTATTAGATCATAAACTCAATGAGGAAAATGCCGAGGTAACCAATGAGCCAAAATTGGATTACCTTTTCAAGATTAAGTGGAGTGACAAGTCACATTTGCATAACACATGGGAAAGCTACCTGTCGCTTAAAGACTTCAAAGGTTTTCGTAAAGTCGATAACTATATCAAACAATTTATTCTTCTAGACCAGGAGATTCGAAATGATCCTATGACTACTAAAGAGGATATTGAGGCTATGGACATAGAGCGGGAGAGAAAGCGCGATGAGCTTGAGGAATTCACCCATGTGGAAAGAATTGTTGATAGTCAGCGTGTCGAGCTTGATGATGGCTCCTCTCAACTACAATACTTTGTCAAATGGAAGCGACTCTACTACAATGAGTGCTCTTGGGAGGATGCCAAGGTTATTGCACAAGATGCTCCGGAACAGGTGGCCAAATATCAACAAAGGTTGCAATCAAAGATTCTCCCCAACTTATCCGCTAACTACCCAATGAGTCAGCGTCCTCGGTTTGAAAAACTAAATAAGCAACCTCAGTTCATCAAGAATGGTGAACTCAGAGACTTTCAATTAACTGGTTTGAACTGGATGGCTTTCCTTTGGTCGCGTAATGAGAACGGTATCCTAGCTGATGAAATGGGACTCGGAAAGACTGTGCAAACTGTCGCATTCTTGTCATGGTTGATCTATGCAAGAAGGCAAAATGGGCCTCATTTGGTCGTCGTTCCATTGAGTACGATACCTGCTTGGCAAGAAACGTTTGAAAAATGGGCTCCTGACGTTAATTGCATCTACTATTTGGGCAACACCGAGGCACGAAGAACCATACGCGACTATGAGTTTTATGGGGCTAATAAAAAGCCGAAATTCAACATCCTTTTGACTACTTATGAGTACATCTTGAAGGATAAGTCGGAGCTTGGTAGCTTCAAGTGGCAATTTTTAGCCGTTGATGAAGCTCATAGGTTGAAGAATGCTGAATCGTCCTTATATGAGTCATTAATGCTGTTCAAGGTTGCAAATAGGCTCCTCATAACCGGAACGCCTCTTCAAAATAATATCAAGGAATTGGCTGCTTTATGTGACTTTTTGATGCCTGGAAAGTTCAACATAGATCAAGAAATCGATTTTGATGCTCCAGACGATGATCAAGAAGAGTACATCAAGCACTTGCAGCTGAGTATTAAACCGTTCATCTTGCGTCGTCTCAAGAAGGATGTCGAAAAATCACTACCATCAAAGACTGAAAGAATATTGAGAGTCGAATTATCTGATCTTCAGACAGAATACTATCGTAACATTATTACAAAAAATTACTCTGCGTTGAACGCAGGAGTAAAGGGATCCCAGATCTCTTTGCTCAATGTTATGAGTGAATTGAAAAAAGCATCTAATCATCCCTACTTGTTTGACGGAGCAGAAGACCGTATTCTAGCCAAGGCTGGCTCCAGCTCTAGAGACAACATCTTGAAAGGTATAATCATGTCATCAGGAAAAATGGTTCTTTTAGAGCAACTTTTGACGAGATTGAAGAAAGAAGGTCATAGAGTCTTAATTTTTTCCCAAATGGTTAGAATCCTAGATATTCTAGGTGACTATCTCTCAATAAAAGGATATCAGTTTCAGAGATTGGATGGGGGTATACCATCAGCGCAACGGAAAATTTCTATTGATCACTTCAATGCACCTGACTCTAAGGACTTTGTTTTCCTTCTTTCAACCAGAGCAGGAGGGTTGGGAATTAATTTGATGACTGCAGATACAGTTATTATTTTCGATTCTGATTGGAATCCACAAGCGGACTTGCAAGCCATGGCCCGTGCGCATAGAATTGGTCAGACAAGGCATGTTTCAGTTTACCGATTTGTGTCGAAAGACACGGTTGAGGAAGAAATCTTGGAGAGGGCCCGAAAAAAGATGATTCTTGAATATGCGATTATTTCCTTGGGAATGGCAGATCCAAATACATCCAAGAAGAACAAAAATGAACCTTCTTCTAGCGAGTTATCGCAAATTTTGAAATTTGGTGCCGCAAATATGTTTGCTGCCTCAGATAACCAGAAAAAGTTAGAGGATTTGAATTTGGATGATGTTTTGAGCCGCGCAGAGGATCATGTCACCACGCCTGATTTAGGGGAGTCTAACTTGGGTTCAGAGGAATTCTTAAAGCAATTTGAAGTCACAGATTATAAGGCTGACATTGAGTGGGATGATATCATTCCACAAGATGAGTTGGCTAAATTGAAAGATGAAGAAAAGAAAAAGGCTGAAGAGGACTACCTCAATGAGCAAATTGCAATGTACTCAAGGAGAAGGACAGCAGTTAAGCAACTTCAAGGTGATGCTGCAGACACTTCTGGCTTGGATGATGATGACGAAGATGACGGTGGACGCAGGGGAGCAGCAAAGAAAAAAGCCGAGGAGCACCATGAATTATCGGAAAAGGAAATCAGAGGTATTTATCGGGCAATTTTGCGGTTAGGAGACTTAAGTGGCAGATGGAACCAATTGGTTGAAGATGGAAGCATATCAAACAAGAATCCAGTTTTGATCAAGCATGCCTACAATGAAATCATCAACACTTCAAAGAAATTAGTCAAAGAGGAAGAAGCTAGACGAACTGAAGCTCTTGAGGAATTGGAAAAGAAAGCCAAAGATCTGAAAGTAGCTGGTGAGAATGGAGAAAATGCCACTGCTCTCTGGGTAGCTCGCAAGAAAGAAAAGAAAGCTGTTCTTTTCGAATATCAAGGTGTGAAGAACATTAATGCAGAATTGGTGTTGTCTCGTCCGCCAGATATGAGGCTTTTACTGTCTTTGATACCGGCGGATAAACCAGAAACTTTTGAACTTCCTCGAATTCCAAAACAAGTTCAAAGTTGGAGTTGCGAGTGGTCGCCAAAGGACGATGCGATGTTACTATTGGGTGTGCACAAGTTTGGATATGGTTCCTGGACCCAAATCAGAGATGACCCGATCCTAGGATTGCAAAACAAGGTGTTCTTGGAGGGAAGTGTTAAAACTGAAAAGAAAGACACTGGGACTGCAACATCAAGTACAGAGCGCGTGACTAGCTCTGAGGATCTGAAGACCGAAATCAAGGACTCCAAAGATTCTGCTAATAAGGGAGCCAATAAGAAGGTTCCCGGAGCAGTCCACTTGGGAAGACGTGTGGATTATTTGTTTACGCTTCTTCGCGGGGAGGATGATGTGCAGAGTACACCGAACGGAGTTCCTAAGAAGAGGGTCAAAAAGATGAAAACAGAAACGGGTGGCTCCAAAGAGACGAAATGGAAAGAGTACAGTGCCAATGACAGTAGAGGAAAGGAGGGGAAACTGAAGGATGGAAAGAGAAGTGACGGCCCCTCCAAATCAAAGCCGAAAAAGAGTGGTGAGCACCACATGAAAATCAAGCTGGAGGAATCAGATAACGAGGACTTTTTGGAGTATAAGAGTATGGATGAGGCTCTGTGCAAGTCTACGTTGAGGCCTGTTGCCAAGTCGTTAATGAAATTGCACAAGGGAAATAAGGGTTTAGGCAAGCATGAATGGGCCAATCTCTTACGAAGAGAATTGGTCACAGTGGGTGACTACATTGGAAATGTGACCGAACATGGATCACATGAAAAAAGCTACAAGCACCTCTGGTCATATGCCAGTCTTTATTGGCCTGCCAAAGTTCCCAGTGCCAAGATCACTGCAATGTATACTAGGATCAAGTCGCAGATGGATAAAAAAGTTGAGGCCAGCTAGCGAGAGCTAGATGCGATGTAAATGTATATATTCAAATTGAAGAAGCAAATTTGGAGGGAGATGAATATAAATATATACTGAGCACCAGCCCTGCATGGGAGATAAATTTTAGAATAATAGCCCGCATAGAAATGAAAGACAAAGGCAATGGGAGAGGAAGAAAAAGAGAGGTTAGTCGGCAATTTTTATTGCCCTAATAATCGCAGCTTCATAGTCTACCAGTGTCGCGCTCAAGGCACTAGTTGTTTTAGCGTGTATACAACCTCATCAGAGAGTGCGAGGTTTTTGTGAAGAAAAAAAAAAATTTCTCAAGGATTTTGAATTCTTGTTCAGAGAAGTCTCCAGAGCACAAACCCATATTTTATCGAAACAGCCACCGGATCGCTCCCCCTTTCCCTCCGCTGTTGAAATAAGTTTGTCCTTTATAAATAAAAAAAAAGTAAAAAAAAAAAATCAACATACCACCATGTCCGCTGATCAAATTACTGAATCCTTGGACAAATTGAACATCGATGGCAACACCCCAGCTGCTGCTCCAGAGTCTTCAGCCCCCGCCGAAGCCTCGCAGACCGAAGAAAGTGCTGAGGGCGATGAGAACGTCGCTGAAACGTCTGCCTCCTTGTACGTTGGTGAGTTGAACCCTTCGGTGAATGAGGCACTTTTGTTTGAGATTTTCTCTCCTCTTGGCCAGGTGTCCTCCATCAGAATCTGCCGTGATGCTGTCACAAAAAAATCGTTGGGCTACGGATACGTCAACTACAACAAGCTTGAGGATGGTGAGAAGGCTATAGAACAGTTGAACTACTCCTTGATTGACGGCAGACCTTGTCGTATCATGTGGTCGCAGAGAGACCCATCTTTGAGAAGAAACGGTGACGGGAACATTTTCATCAAGAACTTGCACCCTGAGATTGACAACAAGGCTTTGCATGACACTTTCTCTGCATTTGGCCGTATTTTGTCTTGCAAGGTTGCCACCGATGAGATGGGCCGTTCTAAGTGCTTTGGCTTTGTTCACTATGAAACTGCAGAAGCTGCCGATGCTGCTATCGAGAACGTCAACGGTATGTCTTTGAACGACCTTGAAGTATATGTTGGAAAGCACATTTCCAAGAAGGAGAGAGAAAGCAAGATGGAGGAATTGAAGAACAACTACACCAACGTGTTCGTCAAGAACTTTGGTCCAGACTACTCTGAGGACGACTTGGCCAAGTTGTTCGAGCCTTACGGAAAGATCACTTCTCTCTACTTCCAGAAGGACGAAGCTGGAAACTCTAAGGGATTTGGCTTTGTCAACTTTGAGAGTCACGACTCCGCTGTTAAGGCTGTTGAGGAGTTGAACAACAAGGAAGTCAATGGTCAAGCCATCTACGTTGGAAGAGCCCAGAAAAAGAGAGAGAGAATGGAAGAGTTGAAAAGGCAATTTGAGTCTAGCAGATTGGAAATGTTGTCAAAATACCAAGGTGTCAACTTGTTCGTGAAGAACTTGGATGACTCGGTCACCTCTGAGCTTTTGGAGGACGAGTTCAAGCCTTTTGGCACAATCACTTCCGCCAAGGTAATGGTTGACGAAACCGGAAAGTCAAAAGGATTCGGTTTTGTCTGCTTCTCTGCCCCTGAAGAAGCTACAAAGGCTATTACCGAAATGAATCAGCGTATGGTTATGGGTAAGCCTTTGTACGTTGCATTGGCTCAGCGCAAGGACGTTAGACGTTCTCAATTAGAACAGCAAATTCATGCCCGTAACCAGATAAGAATGCAAAACGCTGCTGCTTCTGGAATGGCTGGTCAGTTCATGCCACCAATGTTCTACGGCCAACAGCCAGGTTTCTTTCAAGGCAACGGTAGAAACAATGGTCCTTTCCCTCCTAACCCTCAAATGATGATGCAGAGAGGTCAAATGCCTCCTCCACAAGGTCAATGGCCAAGAGCTGGACCAAATGGCCAGCCGGTTCCGGTGTATGGTATGCCACCAGTTTATGGTGACTTCAATGGTCCTAATGGTCGTCAGCAGAGAGGTTACTTCCCTAACAACCGTAACCAGAAGGGCGGGCGTCAAACTAGAGACTTGGCTGCCATTGTTGCTTCTGCTCCTGCTGACCAACAGAAGAGGATATTGGGTGAGGAGTTGTATCCAAAGATTGTTGCTACTGGAAAGGCTCAGGAGCCAGAAGCAGCTGGAAAAATTACAGGTATGATGTTGGACTTGGACAACCAAGAAATTGTGGCTTTGTTGGAAAATGATGAGTTGTTCAACAACCACTTTGAGGATGCTTTGACTGCTTACGAAGAATACAAGAATTCCGAGGATCCCCAAGCTTAATCGGACAAGGTTCTTCGATCATTCACTTGTTATCTAACGTGCATGTGCGAAGTTGTTGAGTGAATCTAGTTCTCAAATCGAATGTTTTATATTTTTTTTTTTGAATGGGTAATAATTGGTTCTGTTTTTTATACCGAAAAGAAAAAAAAAATTGAAAAGACTTGTATGCAGCATCAGTAGAGTAGTTTAGCAAAGCATTGAATTTAGGTTGGCTCTTCATATTATTTGATGACAGCTCTCTCATTAGACATCATTGGATTCTATTTTCCAGTATTCTGAAAACCGAAGAAGGCTCGATTTGTGGAGAATTACAGTACTAGTCAGCAAGAATCCGCGCTATTTGTAGGACCTGATAGAAACGACAACAATGTGCAAAAAGAGGACTTGATTATGGTTAATTAACCAAGAACACTAACACTAACAGAACAAGACATGCGAATCAAGCGTATAAGAAAAATTCTGGATATACCTACGGACACGCGAGAATTTTACAATTTGACGCTCACTTGGTCTGCGGTTGATTTCCACAGCCAGTGTCTTGCTGTGCGGCCTCCTCGCCAAAACTCAGCAACCTGGGGTCGCGACTCCGGCCCCGCTCTTCTTAGTCAATAGTGATTCTGAATTCTTTAGCCTAGCAGATTAAAAAGAACTCGAAATTTGCAATGCCTGCTAATGTCTATGATGAACTTAAGGCCTTTCCGGATGACTGCGATGTATGTTCGCCCAGCGACTTCTCCAACAAGCCAAATATAAAGTTGTCTGGAAGGATCTTGTCCGTGGTGACGTCGCTTCCCACCAAAATCAGCAAGCGAATCGAGCCACACACCTCCAATTCTTACTGGGACGTTGAACCAGTGCGTGGGCAATCTGCATTGTACTCGTCACTTTTCTTTTTACAGCAACAGACGGAATGGGAGTCGCACATTATAGGATGGACTGGGGAGTTTGTTAATAAGACCGATCAACATAGCGATCTCACAGCAGACAATATACAGAATGATCCTCTCTACCTAGATGACAATGACAAGAAAGACATTGAGGGAAAAATCCGCAAAGCTACCAAAAGTGACAACGTGCATCCCATATGGTTGTTGCGGAGAGATCAGGGCAAGTGGCGGAAGTATGCGGAGTACGTCATTTGGTCCGTGTTTCACTACATCCAAGACCGTCCTCGAGAAGATAGGAATGAAAATACAGAATGGCACGACTACGTCAAGTTCAACGAGGCGTACTTCCAAAAAATCAAGGAGATATACAAGCCAGGTGACATCATATGGATCCATGACTATTACTTGCTTCTTCTTCCTCAATTATTACGCATGGAGTTCCCTGATGCATTCATTGGCTTGTTCATCCACGCACCGTTCCCTTCGTCGGAATACTTTAGATGCTTGCCCAAGCGTGTGCAGTTGTTGGATGGGATGTTGGGCTCCGACAAGATAGGATTTCAGAACGATTCATTCGCAAGGCACTTCTTAAGCTGCTGTGCTAGAATATTGGGACACGAAGTCTCACGAAACTCTGTCTCTGTCTATGGTACCACTGTGTCTGTGGAATCTTTGCCAATCGGGATTGATGCGAAACGACTTGAGCATGATGCTTTCTCACCCGAACTTGGGATAGATGCAAAAGTCAAAGCTCTCAGAGAGTGTTATCCTGACAAGAAAATTATCATAGGGCGGGACAGATTAGACCTTGTTCGTGGAGTGCCTCAGAAGCTAGAAGCATTTGAGATGTTTCTCCAAATGTTTCCTGAGTGGAGACAGAAAGTCGTGCTCATTCAGGTTTCTTCACCCGGATATTTACACGACGTCAAAGTGGAGAAGAAAGTATCGGACTTGGTCAACCAGATTAATAATCGGTATGGTACATTCAATTTCACACCCATTCTTCACTACCAGATACGTGTTGACCGCGATGAATATTTAGCTCTTCTTCGGGTCGCTGATTTGGCCCTCATAACTTCTGTGCGAGATGGCATGAACACCACCTCATTAGAGTTTGTCGTATGCCAAAAAAACAAAAAGTCTCCTTTGATTATGAGTGAGTTCACTGGAACGGCTTCTGTTTTGCAGGACGCTATTTTGGTAAACCCTTGGGACTCTGTTGGAATTGCAAGGACTATAAACGAATGCCTTGTCATGTCAGAAGAGGACAAGACAAACCTTGAAAATGTCCTTTACAAAAAAGTGGTCTCTAATACCATTCAGTCATGGACATCCAACTTCCTTAGACATCTTGTGGATCATTCGGCCAATGTTCACGATAAGCATTTGACCCCGACATTGAACCGCCCACGCTTGTTGAAGGCTTATGAGAACTCCAAACGTCGTTTGTTCTTATTTGATTACGACGGAACTTTAACTCCCATCGTCAGAGATCCCGCAGCGGCGATCCCTTCATCAAAACTACTCAAGATTGTTGATAGCTTGACTAAAGATCCCAAAAACCAGTTCTGGATTATATCAGGTAGAGATCAATCTTTCTTGGAAAAGTGGTGGGGATCAAAAAATGTTGGACTTTCGGCAGAGCATGGTTGTTTCTTGAAGGATGTGGGCAGCTCGGAATGGAACAATCTAGCGGCTTCAATGGACATGAGTTGGCAAGACAAGGTGGAAAAGGTTTTCAAAGCCTACACTGATGTGACACCAGGCTCGAATATTGAAAAGAAAAAAGTTGCCCTTACATGGCACTACAGACGAGCAGATCCTGATTTGGGCAGTTTCCAAGCCCAAAAATGCTTGAAAGAACTTCAGGATACCGTGGGACAGGAGTACGAAGTAGAAGTGATGCCTGGAAAAGCCAATATTGAGGTGAGACCTAAGTTTGTGAATAAGGGTGAAATTGTTAAGAGGTTGGTTTTGAATCCACATGGTGCTAAGCAGGATCCTCACTGTGTGGCTCTAAACCCCGATTCTGTTCCACCTGATCAGCTTCCCGATTTCATGTTATGTATGGGTGACGATGTTACAGACGAGGACATGTTTAAATCTTTAAGAGCAATTGAAAATCAATGGCATTTAAAGGACCTCCCTAAGAACAAATACGGTACATACGGTGTTTATCCTGTTCTTGTTGGGCCCGCTGCGAAGCAGACACTAGCCACTGCACATTTGAATAACCCAACTCAGGTGATTGATATGTTGAGCTTGTTATCTGGCCATGTTTCATTGTTTGAGAGCGCTGGATCGGTTGATTTGGATGATCGTGGCCATATTACTAATAGCAAATCTAGTCAGGAGTCAAAACAACGTGCAGCAAGTATGAGAGCCTCCAAGCTGTCGATCAATTGATGTATCGACTCAACTTTGACATGTTAGGAAGCCGATGCGCGCAATTATCTGCATTCGCGCAATTATCAGCATTTCATCGCGCGATTTATATGCATTAACCCGATGTGTAATGCACACAGCCCGTTCTTTAACCTCGGTCCAATTGCTTCGACATATAAGAATAGCTCCGGCAACTTTTCACCTCAATCCCGAGAAGACTTTTAGTTTGTGCTATGGTATTCATTGGTTTTTGGAAATGGGGATTTCGGAGTACACTTAAAGTGCATTCTTCAAGGAAGGATTCCCCAAAGGTAAACGAGTCGCTCACGTTTGCAGATCTAGTTCGTGACAAGCTTCCCATCCTCGACACAAACCGCAAATTGTGGTTGAATCCACTTTTGTTCAATGGTGCTCTCCAAACCCTCTACTATGGCATGGATAAGGCCGAGAATAAGTTCCAAGTCTTCTACGGCAGAGAATTGTTTGAGTACAGCGACAAAGGCGTATGTTCATTAGACTGGGCAATTGAGGAACCAGACTCCATGGAGGAATTTAACAAACTTTATAAAGAAACCCTTCCTGCATCATCTCCTAGACTTCATCCAAGAACAAGGTTTTTCTCTAAGCAAGAGCTCGAGATCCGTTTGAAATCAACTGAGGAGCATTCTGAAAGACCTCTTTGTGTTGCATTTCATGGCCTAGCAGGCGGATCTCATGAGCCTCTAATACGTAACTTGGCGCAGGAGTTGAGACAGCACTCAACCCACAAGTGGGATTTTGTAGTTGTCAATTCAAGAGGTTGTTGCAGAACAAAGATCACAACAGGAAAACTATTCAATGCTCTCTCTTATGAGGACCTCGGTGAAGTGCTTGAAGAGCTCAGAAGAAGATATCCCCAGCGCTCAATCTATGCTGTGGGATTTTCTTTTGGCGCAGTGCAACTTGCTAACTTCCTTGCTCAAGTTGGAGACTCGGCTAGAGACCTTATCAAAGCGGCGTTTTTAGTTGGTTGTCCTTGGGATATGATTGGAAGTGCAATGCACATACCGAAATCGTTGACTGGGCGATTCTTAATTAATCCAAACTTGACGATGTTTTTGAATAAGCTTGTTAAGAGTAACTACAATGAGTTGACGTTACATGGCTCAGAAGTCTTCAATGAAAAGAACATCAAGAGTGCAAGGATGGCGAAGACGACCTTTGAATGGGATGACGCTTTGACATGTAAGACTGCTGGCTTTAAGAATTCTTGGGACTATTATGAGAAAGCTTCACCACTTTCAAGGGTTGAACAGATCAAGATCCCTACATTTTCGTTGAACGCGAATGACGATCCAACGGTTGATAATGGTTTTGACCTCGATGACGTTACAAAAAGAAACTCCAATGTTATTATGGCAGAAACTGACTTGGGAGGACATTTAGGGTGGGTGCAATATTCTGGCGAGTACTGGAGCGTAAAGGTAGCCTGTGAATTTTTTGATGCATTTGAAACATACTCCACCAAATAGACTATAAAATATTAATCGAAAGCAAGCTTTCTGTTCAAAGTTTTGTTAACTATGTATGGCTCGCCAAAAGATACTTCTCCAAATCGGCGACCGCAATCCTCGGCGAATAAAGCCGTCTGATGGCTGCAGGAACAAGGAAACATCAAGCAAGTGTGCCGCACTTTGGAAATGACGTTTGGCGAGCAATACATACAATCCACTCAGAAAAAAGAAAAAGGAGGTAGTTCAGAAAGTCGACGAAGAATTTCCACATAAGTCTTTTTGTGTCACATTCATTATCACCTGATTTCCTGAATAAATACACCAGAAGATGGTTGGTGCATTTGACTTGGGTGAAATGTTTCACCATCACCACCACCATCACTCCAATCACTCGAAGGACTTGACGTATTTCGACGTCAGACTCAAGACCCACGGCTTGAAAAATACTGTATTGGTGAGAGGAAATGAATCAGAAATTGATAACATTCCATTTGAAGGCCATGTGAAACTCCTGACCAACCAGGATTTGCACGTACGAAAAATAAAGCTCAAGTTGATTGGCGAGCAAGTGGTGGATTACTATAGCAAGTCTCCGGACGGCCTTACTGGAGCACAGACTTGTGAAAGGAATTGTATCCTCAAAGTGGAGTGGCCCAATATATTATGCTCCTCACAGGGTGAACTCAAGTTTGGAGACTATGGTGACACTGCTGTCAAGTACCACAAGGTAGACAATGCTGCCAGACGGTCGCAGAACAGTTCATTCGTTGATCTCGCTAGTTTGGCTTCGGAGAGCTCAGACAGCTCGCGGCCAGAATCCCCATTGAGGCCTGGTTTTCATAAGACACGATCACAGCCTGCTCTTTTCAAGAATCATGAAAGTTCTCTAATCAAGATTCCAATGTCCGGGATCGATGGGACTCCCTACCCAATGGAGGCGCAGTCAGGCAGTGAAAATCATTCCTTTCTTCTTCCAAATGGAAATTATTCTATGCCGTTCTCTTTTTATCTTCCTGCCAACACACCAGAGTCTGTTGAAGGACTTTCCATTGGCAAGATTCGCTATAAACTAGAGTGCCTGATGGAGAGGGGCCGGTTTGACCGCTCAATCAAGAGATCGAGACATTTCCGGCTTATCAGGACACTTAACGCCAGGAACATTAATCTCTACGAATCAATTGAGTTTGCAAATACATGGCCAGAAAAGATCGACTTTAATGTGTCGCTCCCTCGGAAGGCCCTCGCAATTGGATCCGTGACCCCAGTCAAGCTTATCATTGTACCGCTTGCAAAAGGACTCACTTTCAAGTCACTTTACGCGGAAATTGTCCAACATGCAACAGTAAAAGGAGTGTACGGAAAGTCTCCGGCATTCGAAACTGTTATTGGCAGACAGAAGGTTGATTGCCACAAAAAGCAAATAAACGATGACCATTGGGTCATCTACGGCAGATATAAGTTGCCAGCCTCTCTCGATGAAATCACACAATCTTGCACACTAAAAAATGAGCTCATTACCGTCAAACATCGAATGAGAGTTCAAATACACATTCGAAATGCAGATGGCCATGTTTCCGAGCTTCGAGCTAACCTTCCAGTGATGATGTTCCTAAGCCCATCTCACGGAAAAGTAGAAATAAGTCATCTAGAAGTGGACCAGAACGGCCATTTTACAAATGATAGCGACCCTTCTAGAATGGATATTGTGTTTCCAAGCAGCCGTGCGGAGACACCGAATGATTCTGAGACCGAGGTCCTGGACTCCGAGGCTGTAATGGAAGATGAGGATGAAGAGCCAGCTCCACCTATCTACACACAGCATACGAAAGATATGCTCTATGACCAAACGAGCCCACGCTCGCCTATGGAGCAACTTTGGGCTCTGGGGTCCCCAAGTATGAACCTCGACAGTTACTTCGAACGTGCTGCTTCAAGGTCGAGAGCAGCATCGCCAATGCCAGATTTGGAAGCGCTTCTGAAAGTTCCGAGCTACGAAGAGGCAGTCGAGGAGGATTCGGATGAAAATGAACCTGCTCCGACCTACCATGGGGAAGACACGGTGTTTGGCTCCATGTCACTTACCCCAATCCCACTGTCTTCCAGAATACACCCTCTTCTTCAAACAAAGAGCTCCAGTATGTCGAACTTGATGGTGAAAGAAAAGCAATCATTGGCGAAAAAGAAACATTTACTCATGAGGAAAGACAAATTTTAGAAGTTATTTTTGATAATGCATAGTGCTACAATTCTTAAATGCGATTCTAATCTACGTGCTAGTGCTGTCGCGCGGCTGGATCTGCATCCGTGCATCCTCCTTCAGTAAGTAGGTTACCACGTAGCCCTTGAAAAAAACGCCGGCAGAACACTCTGTTTTCCGTACAATTTCATCACAAATGGCAACACCAAGCAAAAATGCACCCAACGGTGCTCTAGGAGAGATACCAGTGCCAGTAAATCAACAAGGATCACCCTTTTTGATGAATGTGGCCAATTATCTAAGGAATAACAATGCCCTCAAGATGAGAACTGGCCTACTCAACAACAAAGAAGAGATCGATTTTTTTCAGATTCAAACGTTTACAAAGGACGCTTTTGAGCGATGACTACAAGAACAGGAGCAAAAACGGAAAGAACCAGTTAATACCTATCCCGAATGAGCAGGACGCGGCTAAGGTATTTGTTCTGTTGATCCAAGCTCGTCTCATACTTCCAGTAGACAAATTGCATTATGACGAGATTAAGCAAGTTAAAGGATGGAAACCAAACAGATCCAAACCCACATTACGTCCGTCTAACAAGGCGGCTATGGGTCCTGATGCCTATTACGCATGGGTTTACACTAAGCCCAATCCTTTCATCATGTTGTACGGATTCTTAATAATTGCGGCAGTGTTTGCGATTGTTTTGTTCCCCTTGTGGCCCAGATTCATGAGGGTCGGGGTTTGGTATTTGTCTATGGGGTGCTTGGGACTTTTGGGTCTCTTTTTTGCAATGGCGATCGTGAGATTAATCATCTTTATTATCACGTTCCTCGCCTTACCGCAAGCATTTTGGTTATATCCTAATCTTTTCGAAGACTGTGGCTTCTTCGAAAGCTTTCAGCCATTGTATGCATGGAGCGAGCCCTCTGGCAAAAAATCAAAAAAGAAGAGGTCGAAGCCCACTGGAACAGAGCCAAAAATTGAGGAGCTTAAGGATGATGTTCCTAATGAGAGCGTCGCCAGTGGCGTTGAGCAAGCATCTGGCAGTACCAAAAAGCGGCCAGTTACCTTGGAGGAGGTTGAGGACTGAGCGTTGTTTTTCTCATCTCTTCTCAAATTGCAAATGCTATTTCATGTCAGATTACAGAGCACATTTCGTTTTGTGTGTAATCTCCACTGTTAGTAAACTAGCACAATATTATCAGAAACAACGCATATCAGGAATCACTATATACTACATAAAACTCTTATTTCGGTGACCAGGCCATAACAAATGGATTGTAGTTTAGAGATGCTTACTTTGGTTGGAAGAGGCTGGGGTTGCCGTTTATGCTCATCCATGAGAAAACGCGCAGCTTTGCTGGACCTCCCCGTTGTTCATATACCCCGGATTAGCTCGTCCAGGAAGTTACGAGCTGTTCTGCCAAAAATGCTCAACGACTTGTCATTCAACCAAGATTTCACATGTCTTCTGGTTTCCACTACTGAGAAGCACAGCATTTTCAATTGCGATCCTTTCGGAGAGTTTTACGTGCTGCCACGAAAGGACCCGGAAAATGGCGCCACATTCATTCTACGAATGTTGTTCTCAACCTCATTGACTATAATTGTTCCTGAAGGCAAGGATCATCGGGGCGGCCGCATCTTGAAGATATATAACTCCAAGCAAAATTTGAAGATATGTGAGTTGACTTTCCCACTGAAGATTCTTAATTTGATGCTTAACAGAAAGAGGTTGGTAGTCTTCCTAGAAGCAGGCCAGGTGTACATCTACGATTTGAGCAGCATACGCCTAGTAAAGGTTTTGGAGATTGAAGGTTTCCTAAAGGCTGACGAAAAATCAGCTTCTGCGGTGATTGCAGACTTGAGTGCAGATGACAAATCCTACTTGGTGCTTCCGCTTCAAGTGGTCAACGATCAGACAGATTTGTTCAATTCGGATCCACCAGAAACAACTTCTGGTCTGCTTGAGCATTCAGAGGGCTGTTTACGAGCTCCGCGGATGACAACTGCCTTGGGACCTCTTATTGAATTCAATCGCAAGAACGAGCACACGGCAATTGCTAAAAAGTCACAGTTGACTTTACACGACTTGAAGAAGGACTCAGACGGATGGGTTGTAGTTTACGACACCATCAATTTGAGACCAATTCTTATCTACAAAGCACATGATGCGGCTATAGCCAAAATAGCTATCTCAAATGAGGGTAATTACATTGCCACGGCCTCTGACAAGGGAACCATTGTTCGTGTTAGCCATATTTCGAGCGATGGGTTCCAGACAAGCGGGAAACTCAAAATCACCCAGATCAAGAATCTACGTAGAGGTCACAACCCTGCAAGAATTAATGCCCTCCGATTCAATTTGGACCTGTCTATTCTTGGTTGTGGGTCAGAGAGCGGCACTATTCATTTATTTCTCATAAAAAGCGAAACACTCCATAAATCAACAAATGATCCTGATGATAACGACGACTTAGACGACCGCAATGAAGCTGATTCTTTGGACGATGAACCTAGAAGCCGCCTTTCTTCTCTGGAGGATTTGAATGAAAACTTGGCAAACCTACTTATACTGAAAGCGGGTAATAGCAGCCCAGAAAAGCCTGAACAGTCGGGATCATATTTTTCTGCTCTTAAGACACCATCGAAGCTTCTTAACAGTCCATACGCGAAGCTGATTATGAAAAAGTTGCCGTACAACAACTACCTCGAAACTTTGATTTGGGAGAAGCCCAGACGGTCCTTCGCGTATGTCAAACTTCCCGACGGAAAGCTAGAGCATGCACCACATAAAACAGTGGAAATAGGGTTCAACGGTACAAATAATTTAATGGTGGCCTCATACAACACTGGGTGTCTTTATCAGTACCGTTTGCCGAAAGACTACGGCGGCGAACGAGAGGCTTGTCAGTTGTTATTGAAAGACAGCTTGGTTGCGTAATAATATAATAAGTGGAGATAATTGAGTAGCTAGAACACCTTCATGAGCTAACTTAGGACTAGTTCATGGTAAGGATATCTGCCATAAGCCATCAATATAGACACCAGTAATCTGGCTTTCTGCTAACTAATTCGAACCGTTCGGCAATAAGCCTCATTTTTTCGCAACCAGCACAATAAAATCTACTCAAAGTACCTAAAGGAGAAGAAAAACATCCAAAAAAAAAGTGGTCTATGCTCTTAAGAATGATGCACACTCAAAAGTTGTTTACGTTAATTTTATTTGTACTAGCTTATCTTGCTTAAACTGGATGTTGCAAATGTTCTGACCAGACTCACCAGAGTAATTGCGAAAATTTTCACATTCTCACTTCCCCTCTCCCGCAAACGTATCCCCGGAAGTACATCGCTATATATACACCTTCAGTTTCCCTGTAAATAACCCCACCATGCTATCAGCTGGCAAACGTTCTGGAGCCGTACTTCACAAAAGCATCAGGATGTCCTCAACACTCGGCTACGCCGCCGATGACGTGTTGTTCAACAATAACAATATGGCTCGTATGATCATTCTCAACCGAGTCAAGAAACTCAACTCCTTGAATACTCTGATGGTGGAGAAGATCACACCACGTTTAGTTGAGTATGCGAAGCTGGATGTCTGCAGCTCTGTTATCTTAACTTCCAACTCGCCTAAGGCCCTATGTGCTGGAGGAGATGTCGCCGAATGCGCCTCTCAAATATTGAAAGGAAATGCAAAGTATGCCACCGACTTTTTCCAGAAAGAATACAACATGAACTATTTGATTGCCACCTATTCCAAACCGTACATTGCATTAATGGATGGTATAACCATGGGAGGTGGAGTTGGTCTTTCCATCCATGCTCCTTTCAGAATTGCTACAGAGAAAACGAAATTAGCTATGCCAGAGATGGATATTGGCTTTTTTCCTGATGTTGGTACTACTTTCTTTTTGCCTCGTCTAGACGACAAGCTCGGATACTACTATGCTTTAACGGGAGAGGTATTGTCCGGTTTGGATGCTTATATGGCGGGCTTTGCAACTCACTATGTTCCATCGGAGCGTATTCCTAGCTTAGTGACAAGAATTTCTAACTTGAATCCCCCTGTCATCAATGGTGTCGCCAACGAGGCTACTAATATGCGGTCGCAAAAGGACTTCTTCTTCCAGGTTAACTCTATCCTTGAGGAGTTTACTGAGTCCAGACTTCCAGATAATTATAAATTTCACTTATCTACTGACGAGGTTGCCTTAATCAACAGGGCCTTCTCGCAAAAAAGTTTTGACGACGTCTTGACCACATTCCAAAATGCAGGCACTCCTTTCGGACAGAAGACTTACGAACGCTTGGCATCAAAGTCTCCAACATGTGTTCGTGTGGCTTTTGAATTGCTAAATAGGGGCCTCAAGAACACTATTCGTGGCCAATTGGAATTGGAGTTGATTACGGCAACCAACATGATGACAGCCAAGTTAGAGGAAAACGACTTCGTGAAGGGTGTTAAGCACAAGCTTATCGACAAGATCAAAGAGCCAAGCTTGCCGCAGTGGGCAAATTTTGACCCTGCCCGTGTTAAGAAACTCATTTCTCCTTCTCTTCAGACTTCTAAACTTCCAACTCCTTTGCTAGAGAAGTTCTTTGGAGTGAATTTCAATAATTACATCTTCAACATGGGTTTACCAACTAATGGTGAAATTGAAGCTTTCATCACGGGCCAGGATGGTTCTAACAGAAGCTATTTGCCTACTCCGTCTGAAGTTGTGAAACGTTTCATTACTCAAACCGGCAATAAACTAGGAGTTGAGCAAAAGGTTAAGAGTATTTTGGCCTTGCATGGAAGTACCGCAGAATACGATAACAAATATGTGTCCTGGAAAGACTAAGTATATAGTTAATAACATTTGCAATGAGGGTCAGCCTGAAATGGCCTCCGGCAGAATACATTTTTATTCATAATGAAACACTTCGTTTGAGACTATTTCTATTTGTATTCCCGGCGAGCTATACAGCTTCTAATAATACATTCGAAGGGTAAACCTGAACCATTACTTGAACTTTTCAATTATCAACTCCTCACCCATTTCTTCGTAATCGGCCTTGGAGATGAACCAATTATCTAATGCAATACTGGAACTGCCAGAGTCTTCGTCCGCACTTTCTTTGAGCATGGTAGCCAAATTAGCTGCACCAAACCAGGAACCAAACCTTTTATCAAACACATCATTTATTCCACCATGTCCAGGAGTTCTCAATGGGCTAATGAATAGCTTATGTGATCCGGTGATGATGTAATTGGGCAAGAGCTGGGAAGCAATCCGACTAACATCACTGCAAATCCTGTCGTTCAAACCTGGAATCAACGACCCGCCACCTGTGATCAAGGTACTTGAGAACAACTGACGTAGAACCTCATTGAACCTTGCATTTGCCGTTGCGCTCTGGTTTTCATTCGCAACAGAAGCCATGAAAGACGATTCCAAGTTCTTGATGGCAAACAATATCAAATTGGAAATTCCATGAGTGCTTGCTTTGTTGAAAGCAGGCTCTGGTAATGTAATGCCTGCTAACGGGAAAATATGTGGAGCAAAGAGTGGTTCTGTAAGTGAGGTAAGTTCATGGTCAGAATACGGCACTGTTGTTCTGTCAGGAAGCTGAAACGAAGAAGGGTGCAGACGTTGACTCAGGGTGTAGTAAGAGCTGGAAGGTGGCATGCCTGGAGGAGTTTCGTTGACGAAAAGCATTGTCTCCTTGAAATTTCCCAATAGGTTATGCGTCACATAGTACAGCTTAAAAGAGTCAGACAACGAAGGCACCGTGGCGAACTTTTTCGGTAATAACCGGGTGAAATCAAGCTTAGTGGGCTCGAAGCCTAACTTTGCCTCTAGGCTGTGCAAGCAATGTAAGTTGAGGAAGTCCCCTGCGTATTTCGAATGAAAACTAGACTTCAGTTGAACGATTCCATCCAAAATTGGGGTGACCGAAGCCACAGAGCTTCCTATATCGATCACTAATCCACTGGACCTTCCCATATGATAAAGTTGGGCAAGAGGAGTCTTAACTAAAGAGAAGAGCGGAACCAGGAGCTCCTCGAATGCTATTTCGGCCATTTTTGCTTTATTTTTATTAGAATTCCACACAGGCTCAGTCACCATCAAAGGATATTCACGCGATTCAACACCGTTCCCGTTGTCGATCTGATCAAAAACGTATTGCCAGTTATATTTCACGTGGTCAAGATTATAAAAGGTTCCCTCTTCCATAACTGTCATTACTTCCGCATCGGGATGTTCATCAATTTTGTCATCTCCAACAATCACTTCTCCAGCAGCATTCTTGACGTAGTTTGAGTTGAAGACAAGAGAAGGTATATCTTCCGAGGCAAAGCCTGCACGCGTTGTGTTTGACCCATTGTCAATAACGACAGGAGGGATACTGGTGAACATTTCCGCAATTGTCTCTGTAGAGTAATGTCAGCTACAAATTGCGTGGGCTTTCCTGTAAATCGATATTCAAAGAATGCGTTGCGGTTTCGGTCCACTGTTATTTTTTCTTTCTGATTTTCGGCAGCGTTCATATGGTGTACGGGTGTTCAATCCATGCTACGAAGCTCAGTGTCCGGGAATATTGAGCTAGAATATGAGACAGTCTAAATGTGTTATTCTATATACATCTCTTTCGTTCTACCATTGGTAATTTTCGCTTTTATGCTCGAGCATTACCTCCAGACCGACGACTGTTCTATTAATAATACTCTTTTGCACATCTTGATCCATGCTTCCAGGTCCGCATGAAAGAACACAAATGTTTTTCTTGTTTAAAGCTAGCCCCGTCTCATGTGCTTCGGCAACCAATGCATCAACATCAGGACGGTGACCTAGACTGTAGATGAATTTGCATTTTTCTTGAAGGAGATCGTTTTCGGTTTTTTCGCGTGTCAAATAGACTCTCACCTCAGTTCCCGATTTCATCAAATAATCGAGATCGCTATGCAAATACAACACGTCAGTCATATTATTCACAACCCAGAAAAGAATCGAGCCGGAAGGATTCTCGTAAAATGTTGGAAGCAAAGCGCATAATCCTAAACCACCTGCAATGCCTACGAGCATCTCTGAGTCTTGGAAAGTCCGGATACCATTTCCGTAAGGACCTTCTATTAACAGCCATATGCTAACATGTCCCTTTTCGTTCGAGACAAGCTTTCCCAAGGAGGCTGTCGTGCCACGTTTCACACGGACGTAAACATAAACAAAATCAGGACAATCGAAAGGCGAGCTCACAACAGTGAATGGGTGTGACTGGAAGCATTGATACCAAATAGACCAGTGGTAAAAGCTGATGTAGATGTGGGATCCAGGTTTGTAAAACGACTCGTAAAGCAGAGATTTCGGGATGGTTAGCTTGGCAATCTTATCACTTACTGCCTCAACTTGGATCCTCGTAAAGCCTCTATTTACAGAAAACGTCTTGAACCATCTAACAACACGATCGTACGCGGTGAAGGCAATTAGAGAATACACCCACCCCATCCAACCAAGCAGAATACAATGGTACCACATGGCAACTATGAAGAGCCACCCCAAGACTTTATGGAAAGCAAGGAACATTTCGTACATGAAACGTCGAATGAAACCCATACTTTGCCCTAACATCACGAATAAAAGACAAGTGCCCAGTATCCCCCACTGCCAATAGGCATCAATGGCCCATGATTTGTATCCTCCATCTCTTATTGCGTAGGCTGTCCAAATTGATGAATGAATCAAGGCTTCTAGACTCATGATGATAGCCACAAACTTATGATATTTGATAAAGGTGCATTGTGGTAGACCGGTGAGGTAGCAAAAAGGGTTATTCCGGAGGCCAAACACGTAGACAACAGGCATCAACGAAAAGGCTATTATAGCGCTTCGATATCCGATCAAGTCTAGAGTGAGGAAATAAACCGTGTTGATATACATGTTGGGAAGTTGAACGGTGTACGAAAGGGCAGTGCAGAATGTTGCTTGGAGTGTAAAAAGAGACATCAACAATAGTTCACCTCGGGAACAGCCACATACCCACGTTTTCTGGAGCAAGTGCTTTTGGTACCATTGCTTGACAATCAAAGGTGCTAGTGACACATGAAAGCAAGTTTGTAGGAAGTTCGAAACAGTATGTATGGTGATGAAGGCCACCCAGAAGAAAACCAAGCCCCATCCAAACCATTGACTCTTGAAGACATGGTGATTAATCTCGTCAAAAGAGGTGCGGTATACTTTGTAAGCTGTATTGTTCACTGAAATCGGAGAGTACAATCGTTCCGATATATTGCTGGGAGGAGATGCCATATATTTGGTTGCATTTATTGAGTAGTCCTCGAGTTCATCCACAGTGTAATCGATATCAGCTTTTTGCAAACACCTTGTGGCCAAGTGTTTCCATGCATGTGTAATTTCACGGTGATCGTGTCCCTCAGTTTCTATGCAATTGGAAACCGATCCAACCCAATCCACATTCGCACATCTACACATGTACATCTTCATGCCCTGGCCAGTCCCACCACAACCCCAATTGAAGTTCTTCATGTAGTAGATGCATGAGGATGCTAATGCGGAGTCCACTATCACCAAGCTTTGAGCCAAGTGCAAAAGAAAAAATATACCTAAATAGCTCGCGAAACGCATGGCACAGATCTTGGTGAACAACTTCAAGAGCAGCGAGATGGGTATTTAATATGGGGCAGCCAAGCATTACTGCAAAATCAGACAGCTGGGTTTGCAGTCTCCACGCAGGAACAGACGTTGATGAGCATTTATGTCTACTAGATCCAGCTCGACTGGGCGAGCCGCTACTGGTTCCTGCAGGACTGATACGTCTTAGGCGAGTCGGCATGGTCCTATATTTTCAGAGAAACATCAAATAGCGAAGAAGTTGGATTTCCACAGCTACGTGGCGTGCGCATACGCGAAAACAGCAAATTCCTGGAAGAGAAGCTTGGAAGAGGGAGGAGCTCTATGCCATGCTCTGCGGAGGCTATAAAGCCTTTAACCATCATGTTAGTGTCCCGGACTTTTGCATCCGTGGTTATTTCATTTTAGCTAAAAAACTTGCTCAGATGTTCCTGGCTACTGCATAAACCCCTTTGCTTAATCGGAAGAGCAGACTACGGCTCGTCATGCCATCTCTGGATAATAAATAGCTTGCAACGACGCTACGAGCAAAGATGCAAAATTGCTCAGTGCGCGGTGAACTTCCCGATACAGGAGGCATATTAGCTCGAGCTTTCAATCCAAAAAAAGCCAACAACGAGAAACAAACCAACGCCAAAGAAAAAAAAAATCAATATTCCGTGACTGCTGATTCACAGTGAGCATGCCCGAAGCACTTGATGAAAAGGAGTGTTCGCGGATCGAAGTACTTAATGAAAATAGAAGCCGAGACTCGGGCGAGCTTGTCACCTTGCGGTGTGCGGAACTTGAATCCTAGATCGACCGAAAACACCGACGAGGGCCTACGATCGATTATAGCCTACGATAAGAACCTGTACCTCCCTACGATCGATAATACACCCTGGCGTCCCCAGAACGAACACGCGGCCCAGTTCACGTAAGCAACAGCAAGGCCCCGCGCGAATACAGGAACCAGTGGCTGGAAGACAAATGAATTCGTGCCAAGTGGCAACTTAGGCAGGATTCCGAAGCGCACTCGAAAACGGCCACGTGACGTGGCCTTGCTTCCACCGTGTTCCTTCTCCGCGGTAGCTATTAGAACGGCGAGCATCCATCGTATCTTTTTCCCTCCATTCATTGAACTTCGAGGATTTAAAGATGAAGTTCTGGAAACATTCCCCACACGCAGTTGCTGCACTTCTCGCCTCAGCTTCATTAGCAAATGCAGCAGCCTCCGAGGATAGCGCCGCCATCGCCGACCCTGACTCTGCGGTTTTGAGGTTGAACTCCAAGAATTTCCAGGAAACTCTAGAGAACAACCCGTTGGTGTTGGTGGAATTTTTTGCTCCCTGGTGTGGTCATTGCAAGACCTTGGGTCCAGAGTTCCTGAAAGCCGCAGACTCATTGAAAGAGAACCACCCTAAGATCAAGTTGGGCCAAGTCAACTGTGTGGAAGAAGAACAATTGTGTCGTCAACACGAGATCAGAGGTTACCCAACCTTGAAGCTTGCTCGGGGCATCCACCAACAACCTGATGATTATGACGGTCCACGTGACTCTGCTGGAATAGTAGACTATGTTGTCAAGATGTCTAAACCTCCTGTGCAAATCATTTCTGATATTCACAAGTTTGTGAACGACACCATCTCTGAGCTCAAGCCATTTGTCGTTCAAATTTTGCCATCTGCTGCTTCTACAGACTCAATTGCCGCTGCTTTGAACGAAACCTTTGGCGACATTGCCCAATTGCAGAGACGTCTTCGCAGCCACTTCTCGATCGAGGATGACGAGGCTATTGCCGCCTTTAATGAGTTGGTCAATGTTGATCTTTCCGGAGATAAGCCCAAGTACTTGGTTATTCATCCAAATGAACTCAATGACGTTAGACTTTTCGATGGGGAGGATATTACCAAGGAATCATTGATGGAGTGGACCTCCAATGCTCAAGTTCCAGCATTTGGTGACATCAACCGAGACACGTACTTGATCTACATGGGTTCTTCTTTGCCTTTGGGATACTACTTCTACAAAACCCCTGAGGAGAGGAAGAGCGTGGCTGAGTTTTTTGAGAAAAAGGGCAAGGAGTTGCGTGGAAAGATCAACTTTGTTGGCTTAGACGCTAATCTTTACGGCCGTCATGCGGAAATTTTGAACATGAACCCCGATATCGTTCCTTTGTTTGCCATTCAAAACAATGCCAATGGAAAGAAATATGGTCTTGACCAAACTGAGAACCCATCTCCTTCGATTAAGGCAATTGAAAAGTTCATTGGCCAGTTCTTAGCCGGCGAAGTGAAACCAATCATCAAATCAGAACCTTTGCCATCTCCAGAGGATGAGGACTACGATGAAGATGTCGTTAAATTGGTGGCTCACAACTATGAAGACATTCTCAACGACCTTTCCAAGTCATTCATTGTCGAGTACTTTGCTCCATGGTGTGGTCATTGTAAGAAATTGGCTCCAACATGGAAAGATTTGGGTGCTCACTACAGAGGCAAGGGTGATAGTGTCGTTGTGGCCAAGGTCGACCACACTCTCAACGATGTCACCACACCTTTCCAAATCGAGGGTTACCCAACTATTATATTCTACCCTGCAAATGGTGAAGTCGACAAAAAGTCAGGCATGAGAAAAGCTATTGCCTACAACAAGGGTAGAGATTTCGATTCATTATTAGAATTTATCGAGGAGCACAGTGTGGCAGATTCATCGGCTGCTGCTGACGCAGCAGAGCCTGAGGCAGAGGCAGAGGCAGAGGCGGAGCCTGAAGCAAGTGGAAAGGCTGAGGTGCACGATGAGTTGTAAGTTGCGTCAATCATAGCGTTTTATCCAATTGCTTGTATTATTATTTTTCCATCGTAGACTCTAAATCTCTTTGGGTCCCCAAATTTTCACCATATGGTCATCACCTACCGAGCACCAATACTTTCCGTAATCTTTTCCCGACTTAGGAACATAGAATCTATTCCAGTCAACTGAGTTGCATAGGCCATTATGGCCCTTTACTCTGGTGATGAGTTGTCCTGTGTCAAACTTCCAGATATATATAAATCCATCATCACTACCACTAAGAACAAGCTCTTCTTTCATGTTTTGAACAGTAAGGTAGCCAAAGCCCGACCGTATCATATAGCTTGCTTGACTTTGACCTAAGAATTTCTGCTTAAGGAAAGGCTTCTCGTATCTGTCCAACGGTGAGATATCCCACACCTGTAACTCTTCGGGAGCTATACTGATTAACATGTATTTTCCGTTGGCCGACAAATTACACGAAGTTAGACGGCCAGTCAAGGTCAACAGGGCAATTCTCGAAGTTGTTGTTGCCGGATCAAATAGATCAGGAATCTTGTAAAAGAGAACCAGTTTGTCGTTATTTGCAGTGACGAGAACTTTCCCATTAGGAGTAATTGCAAGGTCGTTGATCCGGTTAAATTGACTGCCATTCCCGACAACACCAGCTTGTAGTTCTGGCATATCATGTGGTTGGTCTTCGCTTCTGGATGAGGACACTTGATTAGCTGGGGCAGTAGGAGGCGCATTGTCCAAAATTGACAGCCACTCATCTGCGTCACTGTAGAAATCAAGCACTTCTTGCCCATCCACTGTAAAGACTTTGAGCACTTTATCTGGTGAACCGACAACAAAGTGTGGCGTCAAATCCTTTTCGTAATTGAGAAATTCACAAGGCCAAGTTCTCATACGTTGGCCCAACGTGAAGCACGAGACCAAAGAAACTTGCTCCGAAGAATTCATAGAGCGAGTAAGACGTCGGCCAGAGGTAACATTGGAAACATTCCATACACGAATCACAGTATCAAGGCAACATGTAACTATATATCTTTCGTGGGGCTCCCAAGCAAAATATATAATGCCCTTTTTCTTGTCCAATGCTGGCTTGAAGGTAGAAGACACAAAGTGGCTTTCATCATTCGCAGAATTAGCATCCAACTCAACAATTAGCTTGAAGTGGTCAAGCACATCGTATATCAAGCAAGTACCATCCATTGAGCCTGTGGCCAAAAAGCGGCCACTGGGAGAAAATTTTGTGTACCAAACCTCATTTTTATGATCATGAAGAGTGTATAATAAATGAATTGGAAGATCGTCCTTTGTATTCGCCAGTTGCGACGAGTAGTCCAGAATCAAATCAAACTCCGAAAAGTGAACATTCCTCGGTGGTAGATAGTATATAGACTGGTGAGAATCATAGAGCATAGCCTTGCGAATAACCTCAGAAAGATAATTATCAGGAATTACTACATGTGGATTTGAGACATCTCCTCCGGTAGCTTCTGGTATTCCAACCGTCTTGTGCAAGATCGATGCTAGAGAGTTTCGCAATCTTAAAAAATAGGACGAGTCATCGTGATGAGTTAAAGAGAGAGCCGTGTCGGACAACAAAATCAGCGGGTTGAAAATTGTTGACTCCAATTGATCTCTATTAGGTGGAGCCATTGCTAACTGTACTAGCACGGAGCTCTCTCTTTCCTTCAGAAGCTTTTGAAGAATGAGCACAGACGTATCGGATTTATCTATAAGATCAAATGCAGGTGACACCTTGTCCTTCAAGTAGGCGAATGCTTCCTGCTCAGCTGAGGGGTAGGCAGAACCAAGGGAGATCAACAAGATCTTCTCTATGAACGAGGTGCGGAGAACCAAGTAAGTTGCAAGATTGCGTTCATTGGTGCTTAAGGATGCAATTGAGTTTCTGAGCTCGTTCGAAAAGTGGAAATCATCTTGTGAGCCTTGCAAAATGGATAGAATCGTGGAGTAGTCTCCGTTCGAAATCAATTCCTGAAGCGGGTTGGCCGAGGACGACAAATCGTCCTGCGATCGCTCCATAGCCAAGCGCCTGGCCAATTCCTCTGCTAGGACACCATGGCCCAATTCGGTCAAAGCCTTTTGGACTACCTGCAACTGAAAATTCTTCGACATGGAACGGAGAGCAGCTAGATTTAGCAGTGAGGCCAGATACGGGGGATGAACACAGACCCGTACCTCTCTCGAACCAGGCCAGCAGTGTCGTGAGTCAAGGATACGGAAGACGCGCAAGAATGAGCACAACGCGGGGAAAAAGGAGTTGGGTTCTTTTGTGTTGGAATGGCATGCCTCAAGCCGTATTTGGTCGTTTGTTTGCGGAAACGTCGCTTTGCATCCCCCAATTTTGCCCGTGCAAGACCGTAGTGGTTGCGAAATATCCGTCCGCGCCGCACATGTAGACGGAAAAAAAGAGTGGGGTGTAGTGGAGCCGCATACGAAGTACTGAAGGTTGCATTTGGATCGAGGAGCGCTGTAGCAGATACTATACGACATCCAGAGCTGGCCATAAACAGCAAAACAAAATAAGACGCATAATTAATAAGATAAAACAATGTTTTCAATCACATGACCGGCCACGGGGTCCAAAAGTCCGAGTGCCTAAATCCGGCGAGAATTCCGAGGCGCTTGGTGACTCGCCCGTCAGACATCAAATTATTATAAATAGCTTATTACGAGCCAAACAATCTCCCGCACATAAGAACACTGTAGGACTCTAGTTTGGTGGATGCGAAAACCTTTCTGGAAAAAAGAAACATGGTTATACACGCGAAGGGTTCCATGCTATAAAGGAGAAATCTGTGACGGGAGAAATATCGGCAAGTTGGCTAGAGCATGTCCCCTAATTTTTACCTCTGAACACTGTGACTAGTTTATGCACCGGAAGCGTATTTGGCAGTCGTTCATGTATTGAACGGCTGGAACCCACGTCCCTGCATCCGAAGAGCCGCATCATTCTCGCCACCTGCCATGCGCAATCCATACTTAAGTAGCACGGCACACCTGTAAACAAACATCACGCACGGAAATCACTTTTTTTGACGCGGAAGAGCACGAAATTCTCGGATCAGGTTATGTCGAACGTCCGCAAGCGATCACGGCATAGCGCAGTTTGCAATTTCTGCAAAAGAAGGAAGGTGAAGTGCGACAAAGGTTCTCCATGCTCGGCTTGTGTTCGCTACGGGAACCCAAGTTGTGAGTATCCGCCGGAAGCTTCCAAAAGATCATCATACTACAACGAGTCCAATGGCTTCGGAGAAATGGTCATGACTGTTCAGCAACCTGTGACTCGCAAGAAGCACAGGGACTCTTCCGCTTCTTCCGCGAGTTCTCAATCACAGTATTCACTCAAGTCCTCCCAAACTGACGACGGCCTCAATGGATCTATGCATTCAGAATTGGAGTTTTTAAAGAAGAAGATCTCTCTACTAGAGCAATCCGTGTCTTTGACGCAACCGCAACCTTCTGTGCCAGAGCCCTCTGCGTATCCTTTATGGTTGAACACCAATCTAGATGATTTGCAATTTGTCATGCGGAATAATCCTTTCGTGTCCGATTCCCAATGCTTCTCATTCCACACCTCTTATTTCCCATTCCACACAATTGCCTTCTCCAGCGTGCGACATTATCCTCCGTTGCATTGGATCTCTCTTATCAAAACAGATATTGCATCATCGGCTCTATTTGCTATGAAGCACAGCAAAGCACATAAACAAAGGTGCATTCAATTGAAGAGCTCTGTTCAAAACCCATCTGGTCCGACAGAACGAGTTTTCAATAAAAAGCTCAGTGAGTTCATCTCGGAAGACACCGAATACAAGGAATCCCAGGAAGAAGCTGATGCCAGTAAACGTGAGTTATTCAAAAGGATAAACCAAAAAGCCAAAGTCGTAGGCTTAACTGTTTGCGAAGATGATTTGGCCACGGAGCTGAGTTTAGTGGCAAAGGCATTGCTACTCTTGCCCACTCACAAAGTAATCTGGCTTCTTATAGACCGCTTTTTTGACCGCATATATCCAATTTTTCCGTTTTTAGATCAAATGGAGTTTGAGGATCAAGTTGCAGAACTTCTAGGAACTAAATATCGTCGTCATCAGAAAGTCAAAAAGCTTTTCATCGAGAGGAACACACAGGTGATTACGTTGGGTTTACTTTTATTAGTTCTTCGATTTTCTTACCTCACTCTTTTCTCAAACAATGATGCCATCAATGAGTCAAATTTACAAAATTCCGATCCCAGCCCTGAAGCACAAAACTTAAAATTTTTGTTGAATAACCCGATTGATATTGATGTGTTCGAACTCGCACAATCGTGTTTGAACCATGACAACTATCTGCGCTTTCCCACTCTTCCCGTATTGCAGTTGTGTTTATATTTAAGACTTTACAATTCTTCGGCACCCGAAACTGGTGAGGGTGCTGATGACTCGAACTGTCACGGGTTTGGCGCTAATGTTATTGATATAGCAATAGCCCTCGGCTTACATAGGGAACCAAATCTTTTCAAGTCTAAAGTTAGGGATGAACGTGCGAATAATCTTTGCAGAAAAATTTGGTGGTTTTTAGTCATTCAGGACCTAGGATGTGGCCTAACAAATGGCGCTCCGCTTTCCGTTAGAAGGAGCCAATTCGATACACTCCCGCCCTACTATGAGGACGGAACTTCGAACATCAAAAATGTGGAAATTGAAAAACAAGTCATTGAGTCACTTGCCATCTTCGACAGTATTTATGACAGAATTTATAAACCTATCGATGTGATATCTGATGTTAAATCCCCTATCCCCATGAAGGACCTTTGTGCAAATATGAATGAGCTTGAACACATTGTCTTAGTATTGATGAACAAGATGTATGATAGCTATAACGAGCAAGTTATCCCTATTTCAGACCTTCAAATCGTGCATGGTCACACTTTCAAGATTGCTTTCCAGATGATGTTCTTTTTAATTAGTGTGGATATTCATTTTTTCAATCAATATGAAAGAATGGGAAATATTGATTTCGCTTACTATTACCTTAAAAAAGTGATTACAATAGCTGTGGTTAACATGATGCCAATGTATCAAAGGTTTTTTGAAGATACAAAACAGATCTACAAAACAACTACGGATATTGCAATTACTCCTTCTTTTCTCACTCTCATGCACAAGACTTCGATAGCATTGTATGGTGTTTTACTCAGATCCAAGTGGCTTCTCCTAAATTTTGAGTCTAATGATCAACACGCTAATGAACTCAGATCAAATGCAGAATACGCAAGAAGATACGAACTTTTAGGTGAAAGCATTGAACTTTGTGAGGTTTGTATTGATATTTTTGTTGGAACTATGAAGCAACTTTCTTCAAGGTATTATTACAGTTGGCGGTATTGCAAGGCTCAGGAAAGACTTAGGGCTTTACGAGTTGGAACCGAATTTTTCTCCTACTGGAGTAAAGATAAGGAGAATGCCATGCCCTATAGTAATGCTATGATCGAAGATCTCAATAAGCTACTACGGAAGGCAGTGGAATATGCCCGAGGGAGAATGGGCAGTGAATTGCTCCCTGATCTTACGAGTAAAAGCTCCGAAGATGATTTAGAATTGGCTCTGTCAGTATCGTCTGTTCCTGAGCCTCAGAATGTGGTTAGAAACGACCAAGTTTCTGACGCAATGTGGATGCAAATGCTACTCAGTAAACCAGAAATGGCCAACGGTCTAGGTCATTCTCAAGCTGCAGCCAATAATGTGTGGTTTGATAATGCATTGGGGAATGGTATTGAAGAATATACATTGTCGCTTTCAGACGCAGCAAATGGCGGCTTTTATGAATCCCTCTTTGATGATCTCATGAAACAAAGTAACGAGTTATGGAACCCCAGTTTGTCCAATTAAAGAAATGTAAATAATGTACATAGTGTTTGTTTTTTAATCTATCTCCTGGCTTGCCAGCAGTTGATATTTCCATCAAGAGAAATAGTAAGATAGGACGATGATTGCGTAGTGGCCTGTACTGAAATACTTTCCTGCCGATTTACAAGATCGTAGAACAATGTCGGGCACACGTTGGTAACCATATGTAAATGAAGCGTATCGAATGCTTCACCGCCATTTAGCACAATCGAAGGGATTTCGTACATCGAAGTAGCTCTCACACGAGCATCGGTTACATCAAGATTAGGGTTCAAATGCAACAAAGACATATACTCATATACCTCATATGAGTCTTCGGGTGTGATAATAGGAGAACATGGTAATCTTATACTTTGAACATTGGCCAGAATTGATACGTTAGATATAGCTTGAGCACTTTTCTTGTGGACATCTGTGGCATTGGAAGCTGATACGTATGAACACTCTTCCAACGAAATATCCAGAAAGATGCGCATACTAACGAGTGGGAAAGCCTCCGATATTAAGGCTAAAAGATCCTTCAGGCAGCAGTCGCTAGAAAACTCCACAGTTGCAGAAAAGTACTCGTCAAGTTTGAAAGAACTTTTCGAAGGCTTTATGCTCTTGAATTTGATGTATCTACCAGCATAATTATGATGATAGTATGTATGCCTGCTCAAACGTATGTGTATCACTCCTGAGTCGTTAGTACTGAACGAAATAGTGTTCTTTCCACTTTCGGCATGAACACTAAAGTATTTGGCACCACACTGCACCAAATATTCGAATATTTTTAGCGGTTGATCTGTGTCTAAGACGTAATGGTAGCTGCGATGTAGATGATCCAAAATGACATCTGCGAAGTCTGCAGACGGTGAAATCACCGAGAGAACTTTGATTGGGTCATCTGGGATTTCAGGGAGACTGTTGTCGAATATTTTGAAGTTTTCTGATGCCGTCATTCTTAAAAAAAGAAATCTTGCGTTAGCTTTTAGCCTTTTTGGTTTACCCAATGCTCTTGTTTCTCATCATGGAGCATGTATACCGGCTTGCATGCATCGAGTAACGACACCAGTTCAGAGCCTCCGTAACTAACGTTTATTTCTTCTATAAAACTTTAAAGAATGCTTTGAGCTGTTGGTACCAGCAGCCTCAGATGCAAAACGGAAAGAAAAAAAAAAGAAAAAAAAAAAAGAGAACCTGTTGTTCACTGTTTTGGTGTATTCGTAAACTGTTATTCATAAACTCACCAGTTAGTAATGTCCTTTTCTGCTTCACCAAAAACAGAATTCCCGCCATTCTCCACAGACTCAACAAACTTCAGCCAATCATCAAAAACTTCTACTTTTCCTGAGTTGTCGTAGTATTCTGGAAGATGACTGTGCAAGAACTCCTTGCAATACTCGTCGATGATTTCAAAATCTAACAAAAATGCATCGTGCCCTTCTGGAGAGTCAAGAGTCTTCAATGTGCTATCCGGAAGATGTTCATTAAGTAGTTCTTGCTCCTCATAAGTGAAAAGCCCATCCGATGTTATGCCAATTACCAAATGAGGAATGTGAATGGTCTCGAGGTAACATGGTAGAGGATCTTCCTCAACACCATCATCGTCTACTTGCCCACGAGTTATGTCATGAGTGTCAAGCTTCCTGCTAATAGATATATAGCAATTGGCATCAAAACGAGCCACGAATTTGTCTCCCTGGTACCGCAAATATGACTGCGCAGTAAAATAGGTCTGTGGCTTGTCTGATCCTATAGATCCATTATTCGAATTGTTCGTCCTTTGTCTAGACTTGCGAGCTCCCTCGTTGTGCATTAGCCAGTTCTCCTCATCTTTGTTCCGAGGAAGGCGAATTTCCGATGTTTGGGTATTCGATTTCTGGTCAACTGGAAGTTTGCGGCCAAAACGTGTTTCAAAAGAGTTTCTCAGTCTGTATGTGAGTAAGGCAGCCATTCTGGCGGCACTGAGACCGGAGTCCGGCAGTTTATTAGCAGTTTCGAAGTAGTAGCCATCGTCATAATTGGGATCGCTAAATATGCATTGTCTCTGGGTTTCATTCCACGATATACACCAAGCGGAAGTACGAGCTGCTGTAGCCAAGGCAATCACGCATTGTACATACCCAGTACCCTTGTACGTGGATGAATACTCTAAGGCTGCCATACCGCCCATGGAGCCACCAATCACACATGCTATCTTCTTTACGCCTAATGAGTCAAGGATCAACTTTTGAATCCCAATATCATCCTTGACAGTAACCAACGGAAATGAGGGGCCATAGGGCTTTCCCGAGATTTTTTCAATCGTGACAGGAGAACATGAGCCGTAAGGAGACCCAAGGAAATTAATGCATATGATGAAAAATCTTGATGGATCGAACGTAAGTCCCGTTCCCAAGAGTGGGCCCCACCAGTCCTGGACATCCGAGGAGCCTGTCAAAGCATGGCAAATGAGAATTACATTGTCACAGTCTTTATTTAGCCTCCCCCAAGTCTTGTAAGCAACTGGGAAATTGTTAAGAATCTCTTGACACTCCAATTGATAGCTCGGTATTTCCACTATTGTTTGACCAGATACCATTGCGGCATAAGGATTGGTGCGTATCTGCTCCTCGGTAACATCCTTATACTTAGTATTCGCCATATTTACCAAAGTTCTAGATTAAGGTTATTGTTAAATCACTCTAATTTTCAGTCACTGACTCTTCCTCTGAGGCAGATATATCGATTTTTAATCGCACGTGAGTCAGACAGGCATATAAAGAGAAGCTGCGGCTCCAACACTCTTTCGTTGCACAATCATTTTTCATCACATTGATAGGTCCAGTAGAATCGCCTATCAAGATATATAATTGTACGCATTCATTAAATTATCCTAAATCATAATCTGGGGTATTGAGCTTTAAAATCTTTAACATTATCAGTCTTAGCGGCAAATCATACTCGCACACTTCCATCGAGTATTCACACACAATCATTCGTAGAAGGTTGTGAGTCAGAGTCTGTTACATAACCATCGTCTTCGCTCTTTTGCTCATCATTCTCTAACTCATTGGCAATCTCCATTGCCTCTTGATCGACAACTGGAGTTTGGATTCCAGATTTATCATCCGGTGACTTCTTTAGCTCCATATGATTTCTGATACCCAGCATTAAAGACTTGGCGTAGGCTAATTCAGTATAGATCGCTTCGATTGCGGAAAGAACTCCTCTTTCATGCTTCATTGCTTTTGCAATGTTTTGTGCTTTTTCCAAATAAAAGGCTTCAGATGTTACTGCTTTGAGAGCTTTAGCAAGAGACTTCTTGTTTAGACTTTTTAGCGCAATTCCGACCCCTAAGTCTTCAATTCTAGACGCATAGAAAAATTGGTCACCAAAAAATGGCTTAATAATCGTTGGCAGACCAGCTCTGAGTGAGGCGCCAGTCGTTCCAGATCCTCCATGGTGTACCACCGCATCACATCGAGGGAAGAGCCAGTCATGCGGAACGGATCCAGCGTCATAAATTTGAGGAGGGAATTCAAGTTGGGTTTCGCCATCAGATTTATTTGATCTATCTGACCAGCCTCTGTTGAGTATACACTTGACACCCAGCTCTATAACCGCATCCACTATCGTCTTCGTGAGCACCTTCGGGTCTGAGACGACGATAGAACCGAATCCAATATAAACAACCTTTTCGCTGTTTTTCTTCGCCTCCTCGAGGAACTCCTGTAATTTCTGGGGAGGTTTGTAGTTTTCGCTACCTTCATCTAAGAACCAATATCCCGTAACTTTTACCCAGTCTTGAAAATCAACAGACGGTGGGAAGATTGCTGGAGATACATTGTAAAGAAATGGTATGCGAGTTTGGTGCATTTTCTCCAAACTAGTTTTCGAAAGCCCCAATGTTTCAACCCTCCATTTATTAATCTGGCCCGAAATTCCCTTCCAAAAAATGTTCTCAAACATCACATGAGTCAAAAAGTTATAAGAGCCACCTCTCTTTTGTTCTGGAACAACGAATGCGTGTGGATAAGCTCTAGTTCTAGTCCACGGCATAGTAAAAGCCCTCATATACGGGATATTAAGGGCCTCAGCGATATGGAGACCCCCCATACTGGATGGGCTTTCAATTAATATGTCAGTTTCTTTACAAGCCTCCCAGCTCGTAACAAGAAGTTCAGAAATCCACAGTCTGAATTTTGTACTAGCTTCTCTCAAAAATCCAACAGATATTGAGCCATATGTTACCATTAACAGCATTAATTCAGCTGGATTTCCGGCTATTTCCTTGAAATTCAAATCATGGCTCAAAATCCAGTCTTTGAACTCAGAGTGAGTCGCTATTGTGACAGAATGACCTTCAGCTCTCAATCCCTTTCCTAGGGCAATATATGGTTGAACATCTCCCCGAGATCCGATTGTTAGGAACGTAAATCTATAAGACTTCGCCATTTTCACCTCTATGGGAGTAAATGGATTATTCTCAAGTATTAAAGGCATATCGATCCCTGAAGCAGCAGCAATTTTATCTTCAAGGAGTCTAAGTCGAGCGGATTCTACCCTAGATTTTGCAACTTGATTTGTTCGCCTCGTTTGTTCTTCCTCGTTATTTGACCCTATTGAAGAGCTCAGATCATCTAACAATTTGAATTCGTTATCAATCACAGATGATCGCTTTATCCTAAGAGCTTTAATTATCATTCGATAACAGTCTTTGCTCACAATTTTGCTTCCAAATTCTAAAACCATATCATGAGAATTTTTAGCTTTAACTGAAAGCCGGTAGAAATAGTGCAGTCGGCCCAATTGTTGACATTGTTCTATGTCTTTGAGCGGAAGAACCATTTTTGTAGAAACTCCAATTACCACACTTCGGAAGCAAAGCTGATCCTTTCCAATATATAACTTCCCAAAAACAGGCACTGATCTTCGCATGTATGAATAGCATAACGCCAATAGGCGTGCATCGGTTCCGAGGGAAAAGTGATTCCTGAAGCTGTTAACTGCCTTTATTCTCTCTCGTTGATTCTTAACGTAATACCTTTGATCACTGAAGTTCAATTCAAAGTGTTTGGGCTTACTCGACCAAAAGCTAGTTAGATTCGTGAGTTTTTTTGACATATATCGTATTTTTTCTTCTGTTGAAGAGCTCCTCAAACTATCATTAAAATCAGAACCAGTCTCGCTATTCAGTACTTCGTCGAGGAAATCCAGAGAATCGGCCTCTCTTCCAAATATCTTTTCCTTCTTTTGTGACTGTTGTCGTTTGACTATTTCCAGTAGAAGCCCATATTGACTTACAATGTCTCCGAAATCTCGATTTCTTCTAAGAAATTGAACATCTGAATTCTTGAGACTCAGGAGAGAGAATGGGCGAGGAAGTTGTAAATGGGGGCTTGGGTTATCAAAGCTAGGTAGCGGTAAAAAATCATCAAAGCTTGACTCTGGGTATTGTGCTGCGTCCTTAGTGGATAAGGAGCTACTCGAATTAGAATTTCTAACAGAAAGAAACTTTCTAACGCCACTCAATCTTTGTGAGCTACCATTGTGTCCTAAATTGTTAAGTTCACCAGCAAAATCTTCTTTGAAGTCACTAAAATCGCGACGTCTAATGCCCTGAACTTGGGCATTCACATTCACAATTTTATCGGTAATAGAGAAACCAGAGGCAAACTCCGGAAGGACTGTTGTTACAACACGCATAGCCTTAGCTTCACTCAGTTGATCGTCTCGAAAAAACTTTTTGGCCTTTGATTTGAATTTCTGGTTGAGAGAACTTTTAGCCAAATGCTCATCCACGGCTCTTTCAACAGTTTTGAAAATCTCATTTCCCTTCCGAAAAGCAATAAAATGAGCAGAGTCAACCGCATTTTTTGGCTCAGCAATGCCCTTTGATAACTTCAATTTGTTAAGCTTAGATTCGAACTCCTCGGCAATCAACTTGAATTTGAAGTAGAACGTCATAGGTATATTATCCTCGGAGGAAGTCTCAGAATCTTCGGAATCTGCAAGTACAACGCCTCGGTGATAAGCGGTAATATTTTCAATTGGGAGTTTGATTAAGACTTCTCTCGATTCATTGGTGTTCTGTAGAATAAAAATTGCCTTGGTAATGCTATTGTACCAATGCCTGGCAGAATATATACTACTAGTTTGGAAACGATAGGTTTTGTTGTTCCTGCAAACTATTTTGAACCAGACTCCTGTTTGAACATTTTCCTCGACGAATTCTTCGTCGGATAATGTAGAAGTTTCAGAGTTATTCATTGATGAAAATGAATCTGGTGACGTGATAGACCGCTTCGGTGTGTGATTTGGACTCACTTGGGTAGCAGGCAGATCACAAACCTCACAAGATATTGCATTTCTCAAGTCAATGGTTCTGACCGGAAAATAGAGTTTGGTGGGTGAAGTGTAAATACTCAAGGTCTGTGGCTTAAGTACTGCCCAAAACCTATTTGTATGAATCGATGTAAAATACGAGTCACCATAGTGAGCTAGTTTGTGACCCAATGTGCCCGCATGAATGGTTAGTTCAGGGTCAGTGAGTTCGGTTTCTGAAAACTCCCCAGGGACTAGTGAGTAAAAGCAAATGGCATCTCTTGTGATGTATAAGTGACCTTGTACAAGTACATTTTTGACAAGCCAAACATCGTAATGGTCATATAGATAATTATCATCATCGAAGTCGAAGCATTCGCGAAGAGTGACAGCGAGATGGTAAGACATTACATCTCTCTGCTGGGGGTTTTCAACAGCTTCCTCATTTGTATTTTCAACTTCGATTAATAGATTGCTCTCTGGCCCTTGTATATGAGAGTTTTTCATAACTGAATCCTCCCATATCGTTCGTAAGTTCTGCGGTGGTGGCCGGTACTCTTCATTTTCAAGGGCCTTAGCCATCAAAGCTTGTGAACAAATATTTTTGAAGTCTGAAGATACCTCTCGGTAGGGAAAAGCATTATTCTCTTGTTCTTGGTGAGCATGCACAGTTTTGGAAGGCTTTGTCGGACCGTCCGTAGTACCGTTGTGAAATGATATCCCGTCAAGCGGCATGAGTTCCTCCAGGTGCTGCTGTAGCAAAGTGTCGTCATTGTCTTCTGGTAGCCCTTCATTAACCGAATGGTCTATTGTCGCAGAGTCGTTCCCATGTAAGCTCAGAGTGGTTGCTAGCATGCTAAATAGTGGTGTCAGCCCAAGCCGCTCGCCCAAGGGAACAACGACATCCACATCTTCGTGAAGCAGGTCCAGCTCGGCGCTATCTCCTTCACCCTCGGACACATCGTTTCCCATCGCATTGAGAAACCATAGCGAATCTCTTAACGGAGGGATCACCGCATGAGAAATCTTCCTATACAATGCAGAAGACTTATAGAGTTGCTCATGTTTGTCTTCGAGACCCAATAGGTCAATACCCTGTGCCAAAAGCGCCGCTGGTCTGGGATGACGATCTGTGGTCCTTTCTTTATAAGGTTTTTTTTCTTTCTTTGAATCGATTTTCTGCTCCTGTGGTGGTGAATTTGGCGCCGACATGGTAATAGCAAGCTCTATTCAGCACGTTCACCTTGACAAACTGGCAATTGGCAGTGTGAATTCAATACGACTTGTAATTGATTCTATTTCCTTGGGAATTATATATCTGCTGTTTTTCTTTTGGGATTGCTGGGTTGTGGGGCCCTCGATTTGAACTTTTACCCCAGAATCGCACTCTCCAGATACCATTCTGTGCATGTGAAGAGAGATGAATGTGATCAATGCGCATATAGGGCTAGCAACAATCTGTATTATGCAGGAGCCGGGCCCCATTTTGGTTCTTACTTCATAAGCAATACAGCTTTCCCGTTGTGCATTTCAAGCGAGTGTATCGGAAGAAAATTCACCAGTCTTTAACAATTTGTTTAAGCTGCTTGACGGATCATTGTAGAGCTCATCGAAATTTCCGTCCTCCACTATGTTGCCGTTTCCGTCAAGCACAATCACTCGCTCGCTGTTCCTGATCGTAGATACCCTGTGCGCTATCAGGATGATAGTGAGATTCATCTTCTTGGAGAGTTCAGATAAGTTTTTCATGACAATTTCCTCCAGCCGCGAATCTAATGCTGAAGTAGCCTCGTCCAAAATTAGTAATTCAGGCTTCTTGATAAGTGTCCTTGCCAAGGATATTCTTTGCTTTTGGCCTCCACTCAATTGAGCATTGCCACTTGAAGAGGGTCCGACCACCGTATCGAGTTTCTTGGGAAATGTGTTGACGAAACTAAAACAGTTGCTGAGTCTCGCCGCCTGCTCAATTTCTTCTTCTGTACATTTCTTTCTGCCGAACGTAATGTTCTCCCGAATAGTTCCACTGAAAAGTAGCGGTTCTTGTTGCACATATCCCACATTCTCACGGTAGAAATTGAGATTCAAGTCTTTGACATTGTGACCATTTATGAAAACATCTCCGGACTCAGGATCATAGAACCGAAGTAATAATTGGGAGATGGTAGATTTGCCTGAACCACTCGGGCCAACGAAGCACACGTGCTGGCCCTTCCTAACATGGACATTGAAATTGCGAAGAATCGGCGAATCCATTCTCGATGGGTAAGTGAAGTTGACGTTCCGAAATTCTACATCTCCGTTAAGATCCCGAACCTTCTTGCCGATAGTGATTGGTATCTTAGGTGTCAGATCCATGAGTTCGAATATTCTTTCGGCAGCACCAATTCCCTTCATCAACTCTGTGTAGAAATTACCGAGACCAAAAACTGAGCTTCCCGTATACACGGCGTACATCATGAAGCTGGATAGGTCCCCAACAGTCATATCTCCCATAGCAATGAGACGAGAGCCAACAGCAAGAAGACCTATCAATGTACAATTTCCGATGAATCCGTTGACGCTATAGTAAATCCCGCTTATCTTACCTTCCAACATGGATTTCCCGAAAATATCTCTCACCTCTCGGTCATACTCATGCAACACTGCTCTCTGCTGGGCGAAGCTCTGGATTGTGCGCAACCCGTTGAATTTCTCCTCCGAAACCTTTGTCAAGGAGCCCAAAGAGTCCTGGATTACTCGCGAGAGTCTCTTGATCCTCCGGCCGTAGACAGTTGACATTAAAATTAGAGGAGGAAATATAAGGCTCATACAAAGAGTTAATTTCCACGATACCCAGCACATCATTGATATCCCCACAAAGCCAGATATGAGGGCACGAATACCATCATTGACATTTCCACTCAAAGACTTACTGATTATTTGCGTGTCGCTCGATATTCTGGAGAGTAAGTCTCCAGTTTTCATTCCTCGTCGGGTGGGACCAACATCAAAGAAGTAAGAGTCTTGTGATAGGATATTTGCGAAGAGACGTGCTCTTAAACGGGCTACCAATCTCTCTCCAACCGATCGTAGAAGGTATATGCGTCCGAAATTCGCTAGTGCTCCGCCAGCAAAAATCACAGCTAGACCAGTGTAAAACTCTGTTTGAGATAATCCAAAAAAAGTTCCATCATCTACAGCGACAGACTCAGCAGATGTGTCAGAGGCAATTGCTTCGCTTTGCTTGGCTGTGTCTATGATTTTACCAATGACTAGAGGTAGCAACATAGTCACGGCACTAGTACACGTCAAACACAACAAAGCCACAAAAAGTGTCCCGTACTCTGGACGAGCTAGCCGAAATAATCGTCTGAGCTCACCCCACAAGGAACTCTTGATCTTCCCATTTGCATCTTTATTTCCCTCTCTTGGTTGCCCGCCTTCTTCCGCCACTAGCAGAGAAGAGCCCAGAGAGGCATTAGCCTTTGATTGAATGCTTGAGTTGGATGTGGAATTACTATAAGTTCGTCGTGCAATGCAGCTGTTTGCCAGGGTAAGACAAAGTGAAAAAACACTACGCGGTGGTAAGTTACACCTAGTCGAATACCGTAGATAATGGCAACTGATGCTTCCGTAGCCAAATGAGCCGGGACGGAGTCTCGGCATTTGCGTTAGTCTCCAAAGAGACACCCCGATGCCCAACATGCTTGATACCAGTTTTATGTCAATTGATTGTCGACTAATGCACACTCGGGCCCAAAAGCGAGGTTAGTGCGACTACGGAGGACTAAATTGCGATGCGACTTTAGAGACGAATGGGACGACTTCGGACACCGAAAAAACAAGACCCCAGACTAAGGTCTGAATTTTTTCTATGTAGTTTTAAGTCGATATTAATAAATGACACTAGACTGATGCAGACAAAAACGACTTCATATCACTATCTTAACGTTTCTCTCGTTGCCTCTCTCCCTCAACTCTTGTATGCTATGCGGCTCAAACTTGCACCCTAAAAGAAGAATTCTAACAACGTTGTTGAACTTGTCTGCCTCTTCTAGGATTTCCGGATTTATGGTTGTCAAGAAGGTGTTGTCGCTGAGATTGAGTACTTTAAGGTTTGGAAGTACAGATGATAGTGTGAAATTGCTTCCCATGTGGCCGCCTACGGATATCAAATTGTTGCTTGATAGGTCCAACGACTCCAAGGAGCAGGGAAGCTGGGCAAAGTCTTCCCCAGTTAGCGTACAAATGCAGTTTCTCGCTAAAGAGAGCATTCTCATCCTGGAAGGCCATGTGTGGCACGTTTGAGCCAGCAAGGTGGGATCGTGTGTCCTCAACCGTTGGATTGAGTTGTCTTCGAGTGCGAGATGTTCGATGCTATCAAAGCATCTGAACACTGTGGCCCACTTATCTGGGAACATTTCGCCAATTTTAGTATGAGCGATGGAGACGCGGCAAAGATTGGCATTTCTTAGCTTTGTAAGATTTGCCAAGCTATTCAACACTGCAACCAGCATCAGTGTAGGCGAGCCCTCTGAAGTACTCTGGCCATCTAGGCGAAACGAGATTTCAGGAATCTCCAGAAAGTATCGTTTTGCCCATGGCGCAGAGATCATTTCGCCGAACGTAAAGAGTCCTTGTTGAAACTGGGTGTATTCACGCACGTCTCGCGTGAAGGCAAGTTCAAGCTTTCGTGGAACATTCGCAAGGAACATCTCGTCTTTGCTTAGAACCAAGATTTCTGCTGGAGTAGCCGCAAAGTCGCAATCGGTGGGCCTTTCATTGTCGATATATATGATGGAATGGAATCCATAAAGCCGTGCGTAAAGCCACCCGATAACTCTCTGTCTAGACCGACTCGGACTGAGCAGCTGAATCCTAGATAGAATTTGTCTGCACTCCAGAGGCAGTAGCTGGCTGAAGACATTAAACGTGACTTCTTGCGGAAGCGCATCTAGCAGAATGCATCCCATGGCGCTTACTTAGTCAGAGGTCTCAGTTTGCCAAGCAGTCGGCTTTATCTCTGTGGAGAAGAGAAAGGTCAATGTAGTTATCGCACTTCGGACTGTCCTGCAGACGCAGGCATCCTAACGACATGGTATGTTTACCACTGCTTGGCCCCAACAAGATTCTTAGGGAGGTACAGGTATATGTTCTCAGCCAGTGATTTAAATACATGTCACGGGTCCCGTAGCCTGCCTATGCACCGTACTCCCTGTCCAACTTCATGTTGAACTGTCTGTTCTTCTCGTTAATATACAGACCACCTTGATCGGCATTCGTACGCTTCCGCTGTCTTCTCTTGCCCGCTTCTTGCAATAGAGACGCCACCTTCTCGGCATCATTCTCGTCTGCCTTGGTGAATGGATCACTATTCTCCTCCATCCTTCGCTTGTATTTCTCAATATCAACGCTCTGCAGGGAAATCTCCTTTTTGTACGTGGAATACGCCAAGTCCCTGGAATTCTTGTAGCCAGGTAAAGGAGACTTTCGTTTCTTTGCTCCGTGCTTGAGCCATTGCTCAGGTGTCCATTCCATCTCATTTGAGGGAACATCTTCTGGTGCGTCTTGTTGTTCTTTATCCGCATTCTTCATGCGGGCCACGTGCCTCGCGATGTCCAGGTGGTTTTGTCTTTGGGCCTCGACCTTTTTCTTCTTCAACAGATCTAGCTCCTTTCTCAAATCCGATTCGGCGTTCATGATGCTCCGAAGCAGTGGCTCATCTTGGTCCATTTCCTGCGCGTTGAATATCTGTCAAGCACATAGTCAGGGCCGGCGCGGCTCCGGTTCCGATATGCGGATAGGCGCAGGATCTGGTCGGAGTAGAGTACGCCTATAAAGTGAGGAGTTTCGTCACTGTGGGGGTGCTTCCAGGTGTAGCAAGCATAAACGTCTTTGTTTCACTTTGCGGATATAATCCAAAAAACTGAAAGTACCCAACCGTCATGCCGGAATATAACGAAACAGGATTCGAACAGGATTTGGTGGACCATATTCTTTCTAAGAAAGATGCTAAGGGCTCGCCTGAAAAAGTGCTTAGTGCCTATGACGAGTTCTTGAAAGACACGCCACTCATGGTGATCGGGCGGTACAAAGGTCAGATCATACTAGAGGAAGTCAAAAGAAAAGAACCAAATGTTATGGTGGAATTGGGCTGCTTCATTGGCTACTCAGCAATTCTCTTTGGGGCAGAAATCGCCAAGCAGAATGCCAACCTCTCCAAGAAGGAAACGATACCCGGAAAGTACTACAGTTTTGAAGTCAGCAAGAAGTACGCGTCAATGGCTCAGAAGGTCATTGATTTCGCCGGACTTTCCGAGACCGTCGAGATCATTCTTGGGCCTGCTGGCCAAACAATTCCGGACTTCCAGACCAGGTTGACTGAAGAGTTCCAGGTGTTCACGCCTGCCGATATCGTGTTCATCGATCACATCAAGGACTTGTATGTTCCTGACTTGCGTGTTTTGGAGTCGACTGGCTTGATTGCTCCGGGAACTGTCATATTGGCTGATAATGTGATTCAGCCTGGCGCTCCCGACTACATCAAGTACGTTCAAGGCAGCCCTCAGTACCGTCGCGACTTCAACGAGTCACACCCTAATGTGAGCAACATCAATTGCCAAGGAAGATGGAACATTTTGTATGATTCTAAGACAGTTCCGGTGGACAATCCTGAAACTGGAAGACACGATGGCGTGGAGGTTACTAGGTGTACCTCCTATTTGTCAGGCTAGACGCAAACGCATCTAGAGCTTATTTTTCCTAGTTTTATAACTACAAAGTTAGAGCAGACATAGCTCTACAAAAATTTGTATGATTTATGTGAGATCCCATGTGTTTGTAGTTGAAGGTTCGGCGTTTTCTTATGTTTGCCAGTCAATCTTGTAAACATGTTCACATTCCGTCAGTTCGCAGCCATGAACCAGAATTACGCAAACGTCTTCGTAAAGCAACACATGCACAAGAACAACAACAAGAGTAACAAGGCCTAATTCATCTATCTCAGATTAAAACAAGTCTGATTGCCCATAACTTTAATCTGTTGTCCACTGAACGAAATCTTGTCTCTTTAATTGTTTCGCCTGCAGAGAGACTTGCCAATCCAGCAAGATCAAGACATGAAGGTGTTCGCACTCTCACTACGTCAATCTATTTGGTGACTACCACGAATTGCAATGACTGATCTTACACCGCTCTTTAAGCAATGTGTAGAAATTGTCTCGAAGGAGTTGAAGCCTGAAGTGAAACCATTGCCCCGAGGAGGACGCCCCCCATATTTTGTCAGCGATACTTTTCTCTCGGAATGCAGAGGTCTATATTCCAACTTAGTGCGTTTATCGACATTCATTTCCCAGGTTCGTCCATTCTATCTACAAGTGAACGACGAGTTCTCACGCATTGAACGCAGCTCAGCCAAGGAACTTACTTTGGACGAAAAAAATGACTTGGATGAGGAGTTCAAGCTCAAGATCCAGAAAATTTATGAGAAGCTTAAGCATTTACAGGCGTACGAAAAGAAACGATCACAGATTTGGGAATCTAAATCATCCAAACGAGGCTTTTTGCTGTCCATGTTTGCCTCGGTAGAGACAGACCCTGAAGAAACGTACTTCACTACCTTGGCTTCGCAGAGAATGCAAGTGTTAAGATTCCTCAATGAGGCCGCTCTGAGAGTTAACACGGCATTCGAAAAGATGCAACGAAAACGTTTCGATAGAGAGCGACAACTAAACCTTTTGCATTTTCAGAACCTAGATGAGGGTGGGGATGATGCCTTAGCATTCGCGGAAGATATTCAATCGCAATATGTCTTTGATGTTGTGGAAGATGAACATGAAAACACCACGTCAAAGCTAACACAAGAACAAGTTCAGGAACTACTGCTGGAAAACAAAGAACTTCTCGAGAGAAAATCAAATCAATTCAAGCAGGTTGAAAAGCTACACCACTCCATGATTGACATTGTGAAATTGCAAACAGAATTAACTATGCATCTCGAGACTCAAGCAGAACAAATTGATAGTCTTCTCGATAATCAAGACCAAATTGACGTTGATTTGAGGATGGGAAACCGCAACTTATCAAAAGCAACTAATAGGAACAAACGTGGCTCCAACTTCATAATAACTACATGCATTATTCTAGGGCTCCTCCTCTTGTTGATTGATTATATATCTTAATGAATTTAAGACAAGAGTTTTGTCACAGATCCAGCACCAACAGTTGTGCCTTCACGACGAATGACTATTCTACCTAATATCTTGTTATCAACGTATTTGGAAATTGGTAGGTTTCGCTCATCCAAGATCTCGATTACAACGACGGCGGTCTGTCTGGAAACCAAATGCATTTTCTTTTTTTTTCATTCCATTAACCTTCAACACTTGGCTTATGCGTGCGGCAACTGAAGCGCTATTTCTAAATAGAACAAAGGGAGTTCCGACTAAGAGTGGCTTGGTCAAATCAAACGTGTTCAATTCTGCTTCGAATTTCTTAACGGAGTAGATACTCGACTTGAGACTCAGAACCAAGTCCCCTACCGCTAAATCGTCGATCGATTTGTTCTTGAGGTGATTAGTTTTGAAGTTCAACAATACAATCTGCCCTTCGACCGCAACCTGCACCATCTGCTCGTTACATTGCATATTTTGCACCTGAAGATAATCATCTGAGGGATGTACACAAACTGTATTGCCTGGTTGAATCATACCTTGTGAAATCCTTCCTTTCACCGAAAACTCCGAGTTATTGACATCCACGATGTCTGTTATCGCCATATTGAACTCCTTATCAAGGAGAGTTTTTGCTGAATATTTGATTGAATTTGTGGAAGCAAACTGCTCTAAACATTCAATCAATGTGGGGCCCGAGTACCATGAAAATTTAGAGATAGATTTATCATTTTTAACGACATTTGTACCTGACAATCCAGAAATCGGAACAAATTCTATTTCGTCTGTTTTGAATCCGATATCTTCACTTGTAAGAAACTGGTACACTTGCTCTCTAATATCCTCAAACCTTGTTTGGCTCCAGTTTTCCTTATCTAATTTGTTGATTGCAACACAAATTTTCCCAACCCCTAAGCTTTTAACCAAAAGCGTGTGTTCTTTGGTTTGTCCATCCATATGAAACCCGGCTTCGAACTCTCCATTTATAGAGTCAACAACTAAAAGGGCAATTTCTGCTTGCGAAGCTCCGCCAATCATTTGCGGCACAAAATCCTTATGCCCAGGAGCGTCAATGGCTGTAAACCTTGTGTGTTCAGTTTCGAAATTAGTGGCACATATGTCTATTGTTACACCTCGCGAACGCTCTTCGGAAGTTTGATCCATAACCCATGCAAGTGCAAAAGAACCTTTCCCGGCCTTCTCTGCTTCTCTTACCAATTTGTTCACAGTCTTCGCATCCACGGCGCCAAGATCGAACAAGATCCTACCCATGAGAGTCGATTTACCGGCATCAACATGACCAATGATAACAAATGATCTGCTTGGTTTTGTGAAAATGGGATTTTGTGTAAACTCCTCAGACAAGTCTATGGTCTTATATGGTTTAGTCTCGACAAGGTTTGCTGGTGCATCTTTTTTCTCGTTTGGTTTGATTGAAGCTTGGATGCTCAAATTTTTAACCTTCAGCTCGAGTGCTTGGTTTTGAGTTTCCAAAACTTTATCATCCGGGCTTGGCAGGTTAAAGTTTGATTTTGCCTTGGCTATGCTGGCTTCTCTGTTAGTATATGCATAAAATAATTGATGCGATAACCGCCTTCTTTTGTTCAGTTCTTCAACATGTGTATTTCCGTTGCTTTCCTCGAAAAGATACACTGAAACGCTATTGCAAGGTGTATGAAGCACTCTTGTGCGATCGACCGAGAGCTCAAACAGTAGCAGCGGGCCTTTCTTCTGCCCTCGTGCCACTGAAAAGTTAGGCTGATTCTCCAACACAGAAGGAACACGATTATGAGACTCATTTTCATCATCGATATCCATATCAGCAGCAACTGATGACCGATTGTCACACAATTTCTGTCGAATTCTTTGAGCTTGATGATTGGGTTTGCGTGACAACTGTAACTTTACAAGGCCACTTGATTGGTCATTGGTTTTAGAATTTAGAGGATGATCACCAATTGGCTTACGCTGAGACGCAGGGCGAAGACTATGATCCAGTCTGATCAAAGTTAATGGCAGTGAACTTGGAGAGATCCTCTCACCAGAAGTTGAATTATCCAGAATAGCAGAGCAGTCTTTTGACACCCTAGATTTTGCTAAGGCAGCCAATTTAGAGAGCTTACCCTTCTGAGGTAACTTGGATATAGGCTCTGAAGACAGTGAAGTTGCTGAAAGAGTTCTGGGTGGGGGACCAACACCTGGAGACAACAACTGGCCGTTTTGAGCTCGCAGTTTCGCTAGTAGCGCTAGCTTTGATTGTTTAGGTTGAATTTCCTCTGAAAAATTAGCAATCTTGAATAATGTCATCGGCACAGACATCCTAAAGTTCAAGTAGTATTGAGAATAGAACACATAAGACTTGTGGCAAATTATACTGGATCAATTATTGATGCAAAAATACATACCTTTCTTCTTTGGGAACCGTGTTCTGAGCTCTTTCAATGCTGGAGCGATTTCAAAATCGTTATAGTAGAGCGCTTCTTTTATGTCCAAATCCTTGATGAGAGAATTGTAGGAGGCGAGTTGTTCCTTTGCCTTCGGAAAAGCAGCATACAACAACTCATAGTCTGCGTTATCCAAGGCATCTTCGTTGAACTCCCCGTAATCTGAAGCACTATCGAAATCTTCATCCATCTTGCCAACGCAGATAACAAATACGTGAAGAAACGCTGAGCAATAATGAATAAAGAAGTTGACTTCAGATACTTCGCCAACCGCGAAAAACGAAGAGAGTAGTAAAAAATGACACCCACGAGGTTCGAACTCGTGCCTCCGAAGAGACCAGGAATGTATGGTAAGGTAACCTTACCCTGGCGCCTTAGACCACTCGGCCAGAGTGCCAATATTGACGTAGTTTGAAAAGTGGGTTTCTCAATCTTTTCAATACTAGAAGTCGGTTTTTTTTCGTGTTGACAGCAGTTCTCTGCTAGTTTTCCTAGTGTCTATTACTGTTAGATCACTGAATTTAGTGAAGAGACTCTTTAAATTCTCCAATTTCACTACAATTCCTTTGAATAGCTTATCTTCGTTCGTCTCTAGGAGTACTTGACTATCACATCAAGTATTGAAGGCTTAACTAAGGCTCTTGCACGTGAATTTCATAATACAGGGAGCATCTATTCATTCTGTTTTCATGTTTCTTGAGCTTTTGCTTCTTGTCCTACGTTATAACGCTTCCAGGCTTCCAATAACTTCCTTGTTCTCAGCACATTAAGACAAAGCCATTGAACTGAAAAGCGCTACTTGTATGTATGAGCGATTTAACGGGGAGAGGAGGGAGACAAAGCTGAGAAACGTAAATCTTAACTTTGGGCCATCAGTTCTAAATTTTGATAGTGTTGTCAAGACCCACCGAATCTGGACCGTCCAGAGTATCTTATCGCAAGTAGCGATTAAGGCTGGGGATTTCCGAAGTCGTGCCCCACCCATAACTGTGAAGCGACTCAATTAGCTGTGTGATCGAAGAAACCAAGCAGCGTAAAAACTATAGAACATCAGTCCGCTATGAGTCAATACGTATGTTCTTTCTGGCTGTTCTTTCGGAACATTGTCACCATATATATTTCATATAACTGCCTTCAATTGCGATGACCTAAGTACTAACAGCGAAAGTTACCCTTGGCGATCGATAGCTCCAACTTATCAGATTCCAAAAAGCTCATTAGAGAGAAGATTGTGCCATGGGAAGGCTTGGCACGTGCAGGTGTTATATCTGGAGACCAGGCTGATCTCATTAAGGTCTTGGAGACTCAAAATGATGATTCTAAGCGGCAGACAGTGTTGAGCTCTGACGAAATGTATGCGAAAACTATTTTAAACTTATTAAGCAAGTTGGAAGTTAACTCAAGAGATGACGCATTGAAAAGTATTTTGGTTCTCATCAATGATTTAATAGTGGAACCAAAGTGTGCCCTGTTTACCGATGCTCTCTTGTCACTTTCTTCCGTGGATTCATCCTTGCCATACAGTCCGTTTGTCAAGCACTTGGACAACAATGACCAACTTATTAAGACATTGAGTTTGTACAATGTCACGGTCTTGTTGAGCAAAGCTGCCAAATACGGGGCCAAGGTTGACAAGGAGACGTTGATCAAGCTTTTCGATTTGATTTGCTCAAAGAGCTTCATAGGAAACGCCAACGACACAAACTTGCAATCTATCGGTGTGCAGTTGTTGCAAGAACTATCCATTTCCAAAGCTTACCGTTCCGTCTTTCAAGAGCATAACTTAGTAAGCAACTTCAAGTCAATTGCGGAATTGGTCGACACACTGGCAAAAAAGCCAAATGCTTCAAACTTGCAGCTTTTGTACAATGCATTAATGACTGTATGGATCTTCAGTTTTGATGCAAAAATCAACAAGATCTTGGTACACCATTATCCTAATTTGGTGGGCAGCTTATTGACTATTTCTAAGGAGGGAATAAAGCTCAAGGTAGTACGTGTAGCCATTTCGGCATTGAGAAATTTTGTTAGTTTTTGCGTATCGAGCCTGGAGCAATTTGACGTCATTAAGATCTTTTTGTTCCATGATGGATTGAATGTTATTAAAACCATCCAAACACGAAAATTTGCATCGAAGAATAGTGATGAAGAATTGGCAGATGACTTGACCTATCTTAATGAAGCTCTTAGTGACGTAGTCACCAACAAATTGTCGTCTTTGGACGAATACTTGGTTGAGTTGGAGAATCCAGACTTGTTGAGTTGGTCTTCTCCAACCCACAAATCAGAAGAGTTTTGGAAGGAAAACTGTGGAAAGTTCAAAGACAACAGTTACGCTTTGGTTAAGAGAATCATGGTAATTTTATCATCAGAAGAAGCTACGTCCAGTACAGTTTCTAAGGTCATTTTGTTGAACGACTTGCAGTTTTTGATCCGCAACCTTGGTACTGACTTGATCACCTTTATCAACACAGAAAATGGAGGCAGATACAAGTTGTTGGTGATGAACTTTTTAGACAATAACGAAGGCGATAATGAATTGAAGTATGAAGCCTTGCGTACCATCCAGTATTTGGTTGGCCACGCCTGAGCAGATTTGTTTCGTGTACTGCTCCATGTCTTCAGTTCTTATCAAGTAGTCCCTCAAGAATGGGATTTTAGATCTAAATCAAAAATCTAACATTTATTGAAATCATCCTGTAGACTTCTCGTGAGCGGTGTCTTTGTTTTTCAGTCAGGGAAGTCTCTGTAGATTCTGTTCTCACATTCAAATCTCATATTCCACCGCGCGCTGCGACACACGATACCTTCACGGTTAATTCATCGGAATCACATACACTAAGTTCATGCCCCCTAAGTCCACCACATCCGATTTTCAGTATCGTGGAGTTCGCCTAGCGTCGTTCACTGAAGGTGTGAAGGTCGGAAATTCAAAGAATCCTAAACACTGGACTGCTTCCAGCTTAAGCCCGGATCACTTGGCAGACTGTGGGTTCTATTTCACGCCAACCAAAGCTCACGACGACCAGATTACATGTTTTTGGTGTAATAGAAAAGAGAAAAATCTATCAGGTGTGACGAGTATTTCTCAGTATCATTTACAACATAACGAACACTGTCCCTACTCAAGAATTACTTCTAATCTAGAGCAGTTTGTCAAGGATTCAGACAAAGAAACATTTTGGCAGCGACTAAAACATGTACCCCAATCGATTTCCCAACCACACTCAGAGGCAGCCTACTCCCTACGACTTTCCACTTTCAGAAATTTCTGGAAGTTTGACGCAAAACGAAATACTAAGGTCACAAGCAAGGAACTAGCCGCCGCTGGGTTTTATTTTTCTCCTGTAAACCCCGGTGATGATCGTGTTATTTGCATGTACTGTGATTGCCCTTTATCCGAATGGAATGTTGATGATGATCCTCTAGAAGAACACCGAAAAAATTCGTTTGTATATTGCCGCTTCCTAGACACTTTGCCGTCAAATAAAGGAAGTGTTGATGCTAACCAAAAACTAAATGAGATTTCCCCCCAGCATATCCGCACGAGCACTCCAGAGCTCGAAGTTGAGGAAGCTTACTCTAATCTCAACTTAGATCTTTCAAATGACTCCCCGTTGAACAACACTAAAACAAATGTCTCACACTCCTGCTCCCCGACCAATCTGCAGCATGAAGTGAGCAATTCTAATCCAGCTATTGACTTTGACGATTTTGATTTTTCAATTGAAGAAGTGCATACTCGTGATCAAGGGACAATCTTTGAAAAGAATCGTCCAAAGAGACTTACGCGTTCTAGAAAACAGTTAATTGAAAAATCAAATGCTAGTCTCGCGAGTAGCAAAACTGATAAATCCGAAACGGAAAGTAACAACTCATTAATATTGAAGGTAATGGAACGGTCTCAGGCTTCTGAGCCGCCTGCTGGTCAACACACCGATAAAGAATCAGTTGTTCTGATTAACAGCACAAGCGTAACTTATAATGACACAAATAGTCTGGAACCACAAGATCCTGAAGATGATGAATACGTTGAAAGTTTCCAGATGGACACATCTCAAGAACCCGAAGAAAAGCCCAAGCTCACAGTGACTTTATTACCTCCTGAAAAGCGAAAACAAAAGTCCCACTCCCAATTCAGTGACGATGAATTTGACTTGAATGAGAAGGAAATAGAGGAGATACTAAACTCTCCAAAAAAATCGCGCAAGATGAAGAAGTTGAAGAAGACAGAAATTTCACCCATTCCCCAAGAGATTTTTGATCTTTCGAACCAGAACTTAGGAGACTACGAGGAGCAAAATCTAGTTTTTATTGAGAAAGACGTACAAATCGTGAAAAAGAAAGACGAAAAGACTCACCAAAGCCAAGAACAGAACGAAGGAGTAGATTCTCAGAGAACATCTACTGAGGACAAAGAGAAAATCGATACTAAAATTGTTGCGGAGATTGATGTACTGAAACAAAACGAGGCAGAGAATAAGAGCTCAAATGCAATAAACCTGGCTGCTATTGTGGTTGATCCTCAAACCAGTCCTCATGACATCGTCATAGAGGATTCACAAGCTGATCAGTCTAAGAGAGTTATACAGGAGAACATCAAGCGTATTCACTTGCATGATGAACAAACCTCCAATAAGATCAATGACATGAATTTGGTACAAGAGCCAATCAAAGGCGATACTGTGGGGGATACTGTGGGGGATACTTATTTGGAGGATATTACAGTTGAAAACAACAAAATAGGAATAGAGAGCTCGAATATAAATGATAACTCACGGAGTTGCGATAACGATGAAAAAACTGTTGAACATAGGGCAATTGCTATGTCAACCGTTCCACTGCCGAAGAGCTACAACGGAAGAATTGAACCATTAAAAAGCACTCATTCTGGAGGTGACTCTCGAATTGAGGACTATTCTGAATCAAAGAACAACTCTGATCTCCCTCAAATTCATGCCACTCTCAAACGAGATAGTGAAGTTACTGCAGTTGAAAGTACAAGCAAACGACCTAAAATAGAAGCTGACTTGGCTAGCATGGAGGTTTCTAAACTTGATACTGAGATCGGAAAGCATGACTGTGTCACTGAAGAAGACTCTTTGACTATCACACAATCTTCACCGAATGAAATTGAAATAGAAGCAAAGGAAGAACAACTTTCTTCATCCTCTTACCAGCAGTATATGGATGATTTGCATCAAATGGAGGAGGAGGGTGAAAAGGCGGATGAGGAGGAGGAGGAGGAGGTCAGTATTGCTCACTCACATGATCGGCAGCCTGAAGTTGAGGATAAAATCAATGAAAGCTATATGAAAGAGTCTCCTAGTCGAAGTAAGTCTCCAGTTGAAGGCAGAGGAAGGAATGAACAATTGATGATTAGTGCTGACGATTATCAGTCTTCGTTAATTTTGAATTCCGTGTCTGTAGAATCTCCTTATTTGGCCGAGGCTGGTCTGCTGTTTGGTAGATCTGAAGTCTTGTCTCCAAGAGAGACATCTAAAGTATTCAATGAAAATAAGCTGAGCTTGTCACCGCACATTGGCCCAGACGCACTGGCACCGGTGAATTCGAAAGATTCCACCACTTCCGTCGAAGGGAGTCTGAAACTGCCTCTGGCGGGAATTATGAACAGTGATGAAGGCTTCACCAGCAATGATCCACCTATGGATAATCAAAAAAGCTCTATACAACTGATGGAAGAGCCTGGAAAAGAGCTTCCATCGTTTCATGACATCGAGGCAAGTACACCTGAAAGAATGCATCATCAAAATGGTTCCACACAGCAAGTACAACCGAAGTTGGGACCAGTCTCTCTTGATAGTGCCATAGCAGAAATTGAGGCGCTTGAAGATACAATTGCATACATAAAGGGAATTTCTAGTCTGGAATATGAGTTGCATAATGATATAAAGGGTGAGGTCACGCAGTTCATAGCGGCTATGCCTGAAGAAGAAGAAGAAATGAGCATCTCTAAATGGGTTTTACACAATGCATCTAGCTGTAAACGAACTATTGAGGAAATTTCCGAAAAGATAATTCAGAGCTATGTTGAAGAATTCGACAAGGTAATCGAGCACGTGAGTGCCTTAGAAACTGTCGATTAGAATGCTTACTTGTCCGCTGGACGGCAAACAATAGATACCCGATAGAAATACCAATTTCCAAAAAGCCAGCCGTAAGGGTTACTTGTAATCTGCTCGGTGTATCCCTTCCGCGATTTACCGGAATGTAAGCATTGCATTGAGCATTGGATATCGCAGATGTGGTAAGCAGCCGGCCATGGATATCAACGTCCGGCACACTATCTACTGTTTAATCACTCTACTTCGACAGTGATTATAACGCTGAACATCATCTGCAACCCAGAAAGCTAGGACCTAATCCTTGTCTATTCCATATTTGTGAACTCTCTGGTTAGACCAAACCACTGTTTGTGAACTTTTTCACGAGCCTTCTGCATTGAGGAACCTGACCAATTGAATCATTCGCAAAGGAAGAAATTACGGTCTGTATTCAGTTGGGTCTAGACTTTCAATTCCTCTCCGCTTTATTTTTGAAAGCATAATACGTGGCTACGTTCAGATCATATTCACTTCTGGATAGTAAGTTGATACGGGCTAACAGGGCTTGTTTGACTCCAATCTTTGACATCGCACCTGGCCCTAAAACGGAGTTGGACCATTCCGTCTGAGACCCATTAACAACCAGTGAGGAACCATGTCGTTCTGGCCATTTTCGAATACATATAATAACAACAGTCATCTTCAAAGGTTTCTTGATACAGTGCTGGATTTTTCCTCAGTGTCGGTAGATCAACTATTGGAAGATAAAGCAATTCAACAGGAATTTTTGGATGAGTTGAAAACAATTGCTCTGAAAAGTGCAAGGAACAAAAACCTTCTGTTTGCCCCGCTGCTTCAGGCAGATAGTCAACATAAATCTTTTGGTCAAAGTAATAGCTCGGATAATTCATCCATTACAAGTTCGACAACAGAGTCCAACAGCGGCGGAAACACTCTCTCGAAAACTGCTCGGGAACAAAAGCTTCTAGAATTACTTTTGCAACCTCACATCCTAGAAGGATTCATAAACTACATTTATTTAAGCGTTGATTTTTTCCACGAACTTTCTTTGCAGGAGAATGAAGAAGTCACGGAAGATGCTACTGAGAATTTATCTAGCAGCAACTTATCCACCGGAAAAAAGATCGATTCGGAAGAGACCAGAAACGAAAAGCTACAACGGTGTATTCTGAGCTCAGCAGAGGTCCTCTCCACGGATCTATGGGTAATAAGCAATCGAATCATTGAGACGCCCCTGCTTATGAGTAGACTCTGGCTGGTGATGTCTTTGCCCAACTTGCACGAAAGCTCTACTTCGTTGGCATATTTCATTCAAATCTTGGATCATTTGATGGAAACCAATTGTATAGAGCTCACAAATTTCGTTCGGAAGCAGCCTACCCTTGTTGACACTTTTTTGGCAAAGATTGAAATTCCCATTCTCATGGACTTCTTCCTTAAGATTATTCAGACTGATAAAGCAGAATCACCCACTGGGATTATTGATGTACTTGTGCGCCAGAAGATGATCCCCAAGCTTATAGACATTTTGAAGCCAGATCCGTCGTGTCTCGACTGGAATGAGATGTCAGACCCAACTCACTTTTTCAGACAGACCTCAACCACTGAATTTATTAAAGCTTTGGTTACTATATCCTCTAATCCATCCTTGGCTGTTGATTTGGATAATAATATTGGCCCAAATCCTCTTACAAGAGAGCTAGCCTCTCGCAAAATTATCACCTCTATGCTTAATGACATTATTCTTTACAGACCATCCGACTCTGAGAATTCGGATCAACCACTTTATTCAAACAAATACGGGATTTCAAACTGTGTCTCTATTTTGATCGAATTAATCAGAAAAAACAATTCTGATTACGATTTAAACTGTGGTACGTATAGTAATCAGCCACAGGCAAATGATGGCACGAATGAAGTAAACGTTCATTCCATGATGCTTTGGTTGAAGGATTTAGATCAGAACCCGCCAGGCCCCCGTGATCCAATTTATCTTGGCGATTTGCTTGAAATATTCTCTAATAATCTTGATAAATTGACTGAACTTACTACTGTTGAGCTGAAGTTAGAGCCTTTCACGGGGAAAGCTTTAGGAATAACTAAATTCAGGGTCTCTGAACTTGTGGCAGAGTTGCTACATTGCTCAAATATGATACTTCTCAACTCAAAAGGTGTTGCTAGTTTGATAAAGGCTCGGGATATTATTAGGGAGAGGCAGGATCTGTCAATAAGCGATGCTCTCAACGATTCAATTTACACCGACGGTTTGGAGTTTCCTCAAAGTGGTACGCAGCCAATCTTCAAAATAACTGATGCTGTTGATGAAATGTCCCTTAATAATGAGAGTAGAGATGAAAGTATGACTAGTGAGAGAGAAGAATCATCTAATGAATCTGAAATCGAAGCTGGTTTTGACCGTAATCAAAAAGTCGATGTTGCTCAAAAACTGAGGGATTTTCTTCAACTTTTTTCTGATCTCGAAGCTGATGAAGAAGAACCTTTTGTCTCTACGGAACACCCATTTGTCTGTGAGGAAAGGAACAAAGATTTCAGAAATGACCCTTGTGTTGGTGACTTGTTCAAAATAAAATTGAAAGATCTGCATATGCTTCAAAGGATTGTTGAACAATTCACCGATTATTCATGGAATAATTTTTTTCACAATGTGGTCTTCGATTTGGTTCAGCAAGTGTTCAATGGCAAATTGAACTCTTACAATTCTTTTTTGATTGTGGAACTTTTTGAGCAATGCAAAATAACTGAAATTATTGTCAATGCTTTTAAATCGAATATTGAACCTCGACCCGGCTATATTGGACATCTTGTTCTAATCAGTGAGGAAGTTGTGAAATTTACGTCTTTGTACAAACCCGCTTTGATTTCCCCTATTATCGTTGAGTATGTGGGTTCTAAAACGTGGGAGTGGTTCGTGTCTGAGGTTCTACTTAAAACTAGAGAATTATACAATGTCATTCTAGGTACGGACCCTGATTATTCCGAATCTGGAAATGGCGATGATGAAGATGACCGTAAATACGGGTTTGATTCCTCCACTGTTGGCCAAATGGACATGGAGAACACACATGATGCAATAATTTTAGGTGACAGTAACAACCATGACGAGTTTGTTGCAGAAAATCTGAACTTTGACGACGATCTCGATGAGATTGACGAAGAAGATGGGCTCGAATATTCGAAAGCGTCTAATAAGAAGAACCGCGGTCGAATATTAGATGTACCAATCAAGAACATGTCTCCAAGTGCAGAGTTGGACGATACCGATATGTTCTGCGAAGATATTAGTAGTGACAAATTATCAATAGGACAAGGAAAGATGGATTACTTCGATGATTTTCCAGGGTCTAGTTCATCAGACGAAGAAACGGAAAATCAGCTTTATCGTGTTTCAAAGCATCAGGATTAATGTATGTACGAACTAATGACAGAGTAATGCATGTCAGTTAATTTTGAGTGATAAACGAGCCTTTAGCGTAGGTTTGCTTACTCCTTTTTGCCACTTTTACGACCGTAAATCACTTTTCCATTTGGTAATTCTGTTTTTGGTCCTCTTTTAGCAGTTTTCTGTTTCAGCACCAGTTTGACTGCTCGAGCTTGTATTGCTTCCCTTTGTTTCCTCTTGGGATTTTCGTATAGTTCTGGGAAAACGAGTGAGTACCCTGTCAACTTTCCAACTGTTAGGTTCCAAATTCCAGCAGGAAACTTCACAAAATAAGACTGGGCAAATCCCGGCTTTGTGTTGATGTCGTATTCATCCAAAAGCTCTAGGACCATTTCACCTTTCGAATTCTTTCCTACCAAACTCACTTCACCAACAGGAGAGACATGAAACTCCTTTCCTGAGGCAGCACGTATTTTTCTTGCCGATCCATCCAGCGGGGGAACGATAGAGCCATTCCATGCTTGATTAACAATCTCTTCCTTCAATGCGACTATTCTCTTGAAGTCCTGTGACCTACTGATTCTGAGAGATACATAGTGGAACGAGCTAACTAGAAGGTAAATAAAAAATAAGGTTAGCGCAATCCCCGGTCTGAATCGTGAATAATAGTATCCTGTTCCTTTCCACCTTGGAAATCCGTTGGACAAGAAATAGTCGTATCTCTTCTTCAAGTGTCGATCTTTTAGAACATTCCCAACGGCAGAAAGAGTCTGGAATCGTTCTTCGGCTTTTTTCTTTGCAGACTTCAGTTTTGTGCGAAATTTGTCTGGATGGAGGTTTCGTGACAACTTTCTGTACGCCTTATTTATCTCGTCTTGGGACGATTTAGATCCTCTCTTCAAATCAAGCCAAGAGTAGAATGTAACATCCGCGCCCAAATCACTTCTGACCTTATCGTTGAGCGTGAAGATTTCGTAGTCCTCTTTTGTCCAGCTTGCAGATACAGCCACTGCAAAAAACAAAATCAATGGCCAGAGTAACTTCATAAGGAGATAAAGTTGTAGTTCGTCAAAGTCTGCCAGAGATGGCATTACTGAACACTTGTTCCTCTTTTGTGCAGGCGCATACTTTCTATTGTTTTTGCAACTAGCGAAAGATCCCGAGCCGACAATGTCTTCTAGGCTTTGAATCAGGAAGAATTATCAGGCTCCAACAGAGGAGGGTATACGGTAAATCAACAAAATTTGCGGGCATGGTCCGTTCATACGTACGAGATGTGCATCACCTTTTGTAGTGTCTGTCGCACTAGGTCGCATACTTAGTGGACTCAGTGTCAAACTCACATCTTCTCAGCCACATAGCTCTTCCACACAAATGGCTCTATATCCTTTACCGGTTCGCTTGAGGGTGATTTTTTACTACGATTTGGTATCAGTTTCTCTCTGGGGGAGCTGTCTAGGCCGTTTCCTTGTACTTCTTCCCCTTGTGGGTAGACGCTTTTTGCCGGGAGGAATTGCTGATTTCTTCCACCTCGTGTCAATCTTGCCTCTAATCGGGTTTTTTATCGTCAAGTTGTTGAGGCGTTCGGCCCTCTCCAGAAGAGACATTTGGAGCTTCTTGAATGGCCTTCGTTTGGTATGGATCAGCTACGGAATTATTTACCCACATCCTAAAATCGCAAAGCACACTGCGTACTCTTTTTTGATCTTGGGCTGGTGCACACTGAACTTGATCGACTCTATTTATCACTCGTTCAAATTGAAGACTAGGTCGTCTCCTCGTTTCCTATTCAAACTTCATTATTCGCATTTCTACGTGACTTTCCCCATAATCTTCATCAGCGAGCTCATCATGGTATTTTTGAGCTTGGTGTTTGTTGAAAATAGAATCCATGACTTACTAATTCAAGCATGTGCGTTGCTGTATGTTCCCATGGGCTATTTCACCTTCAAGTTCCTCGTGCGCAGAAGAAACGTGAAGTATGTCCAGTATATGGAGAAGCTTTCTCAACGGCTGTCCCGAGTGTCCTTGGAGCTCCAAAATATGTCACAAGCAACAACATCTGAATCTAGTGGTGCTGCTCCTTGAAACTACACATAGAGTGTTTGGGGTTTCAGTGGTTTGCATTTTTTCCGCACTATAACGAACCATAACCTCTCTTGTATAAATCAGTCACTTTTATTTAGACGAACTTCCTCAACAGTGAAACATTACCTGTGCTCGTGCGCGTCCCTCGTAATCAGCGATCGCTAATGCCATATAAGGTGTGCTCATTCAGTCCAATTAGCTTTAGCCGAAGACATAAGCTTGCGCGAATATTTGGACCTTCGAGATTGCAATGGCTTATGAATTAATCATTCTCTCTAAAGCATGGTTCCATTCACAGATTAGTTTGAAAAGTCTTGAGATCTTGCAGCAGATTATCAACAAAGGCTACTCGAAAGTGATGGACCGCTATGGCATCATCTTAACTAACCGTATTGGAGAGGCTGGATCCTTGTTACAAGCATTACAATTCTCACCGGAGAAGGAATTCACATTAATGATTCTTTTAGGCTCACGAGAGACCTTCCAAGAAATCGAAGCTAGGCATGGATATAAACGTCACTTTAACGGTGTAACATTCCCTGTGTCTGCCTCAAGAGACTCGGACATTCCCAAGGGTCTAGAACTGGAGTTTGGGCCATTAGAACGAGCAAACATCAAACACATTATCCTTTCGCCTAATGAGAACCTTGAGAGTGAAATTTTAGACAGAGTCCTTTCCACTGTGGCCTTCAAATCTTATGAAGACGAATACAGTCCTCAAAGTGATGATATAAAAGACTATGAGGTAACAGCTTTCACCAGTTTTATGTATAATTGCGGGACGCAGTTGCTCGAGTATATCATCGAAGACTCCTGTAGTCTCTTTGTTCAATCTCTGGAAATTAATATCGTAAGATTGCATGCTGTTGTGATTAAGGAGCATGATTTAGTATCATTCTATGAGAAACGGTGCCGGTTTGTCCGGTCTCCTAATGCAGATGCTTTGGTTACCTTGAACTCTCCAGAGTCTGTTGATTTTGGTGTCGAGCATAGTAAAGATTTCCATTTGTCATTTTTGCACCGAGATGTGGTCGTGAACCGGCGATAACCTACTGTGTTACCATTTCAATATAAAATAAAAGTAAAACGAGCAGAAAACCGCAAGATAAGAAAAGATGCTCTAATACTCAATTGGCAAGCATGTGTGGGCTTAGTATGTGCTTCATACAATTGTAGTGACTCTGCCGTTGTATTTTACTTCTGTATGATTTCTTTGACACAGTGGAGTTGGCTGATTCCCAGCCGCACGAGCGATTCTGCGGGAAAATGGAAAGTAACTGTTGGTACTTCAGGCTCTTTACTCTACTTATAAATATAACTAAATATTTGTATTTTTATATTAAAAATAAATATTAAAATTTATACTTTTCAGTTTGCTTTTCTTTAGAGATGGCAATTTACGAAGACTGCTACAAACTTCAAACCAGCAGAACGAGTAGATTCTAGGAGGAGGCATTTGTCTTGTATCAGCGTATGATTGAAGTTTACTTTTTTGCGATCAACTCTACGCAGGAGGTACGGATGTAGAACTAGAAGAAAAAAAAACTCCATACTGGCGTTCTAGGAACGAACGGGGTTTGGAATGATTACAAAGTACTTCACAAAGGTGTCGGTGAAGTTCGATCCTTTTGCAGCAAGTGCAAAGCCTGTTCGGCTTTTGTTGGCTAGCATTCCATCTCAACAGAGGAGCGGGTGCTCTATTGATTTCAAGATTTTGGAAAAGCCTCAAGACAAGCCACAAGTGAAGGTCACATTCAAAGACAAGCACATCATCGAAGTCAGTCCCGAGAATATGAGCTTTGGCGATTTATCTTCCCATTTCGACTTATACTCGCGCAAGTTGGCTCTTAAAGAGTCTCTTACCGTCTAATCGTTTCATCATTTCATGTACATAGAAGGAATAAACTCTTCACAATGAGATTCAAGCAAGTAGTTTCTGCCACGAAGGTATATCACCGTCCATCACAAGTTTCCTTCCTCAGATTATTCCATTGTCTATTGTTGATCAAGGTAAGATAGTTGGCCATTCAAACAACAAGCCCCATTCTGCTGAGCCAAGTTGGCCTATACCGAAAATCCGCCAAAGCCATGTATAGGAAAGATTTGTTTGGATGAAAAGTCACACAATCTATGAAATTACGAAACTCTGTGGCTGGTCCTGACGGAAATTTCCTAAAAGCGATTTGTAGACCCTGAGGCTACTTGCACCTCCGCATCTCCGAGCAAAAGAAAAGCTTAAGTTGCACTCACGTTCTCAATGGCCTAAATAGCACACTTTTTGCTTTTTTCTCTTTTTGTTTTTTCTATCAGAAACCAAATTAGGATAAGCAACCCACAAAAATGAAACATAAGCATTTAATGTCAAAGCTTGGTCTTACCGTTCCGGTTGTGCAAGCCCCAATGGCTAATGTTTCTACTCCACAAGTCGCACTGGAAGTCTACAAAGCAGGAGGATTGGGGTCGCTAGCTCTTTCCCCCATCGATCTCAGCAAGAACTTCGAACCTGTTTTCGAACAAATTGCGAAGTTTAGACTGCAATGTAACAGCACAGCAATAGTCAATTGCAACTTCTTCTGCTTTGAGCCTAAGGAACAGCATGCTCCAACTTCACGCGAAATTGCCGACTGGTATTCAATGTTCAGCGAGGCAACAAACACAGAGCAAAGCATCATCAAGAATAAAGTGCAAGAGTGGGAAAGAGCAGTGATATCCTTCAAGGAATTTGAAGATACTGATCCGAACGCGTTCAACGATTTCATTGAGCGTCTCATAGCGGCGAAAGTAGGTGTGGTGTCTTTCCACTTTGGGGTGCCTTCTCCCCATGCCATAAAGAAGCTACAAGATGGTGGTATCATGGTGTGGGGATGCGTGACATCAGTAGACGAAGCACAGTATTTGACTCGCTTGGGTATCGACGCATTAGTCTGCCAGGGGTACGAAGCTGGCGGGCACAGAGGAAACTTTTTAGTGGGGAACACTCTTGACGAAAATCTTAGCACTTCCTCCCTATTCGCTCAGGTGAAAAGGTTTACCGACTCTTTAACAAAGCCACCTTATCTTATCCCAGCCGGAGGCATTGTCAGTGGAGCTTCTGTATCGGACTACTTAACCAACGGAGCAGCAGCTGTCCAGATGGGCACGATATTTATTCCGACAAAGGAATCTTCGGCACCCGACTTTATTTCAAATGCAATTTCCGATAACAAGTGGATTCCCACAATCATGACAAAGCTTATTTCCGGAAGAAATGCGAGAACTCTTGCAACCGAATTCATTCGGGAATTGGAGAAGACACATGCACAGGCCAGGTACGATCTTCCCACTTTCGGCTACTCCACATCTGCTTACCGAAATTTCGCAGGTGGGCAAAGAGACTACGGCTTCTACTTGGCAGGGCAAAATTACCATTTTGTTACCCCGAACAAAACCACAGCTGAAACAATGGAACAGTTGAAGCAGGATATTACGCGTGAAAATGAGCATTGAATATCCACAAACATATTAGAATGTTACAAAGTTCTCAGAGCAAGCCATATTCAAAAGTCCTCTTTGAAGCAGGGAAACTTTCACCAGGCTTTCACCAAGTGTCTCAGACCACGTGATCTTCGATTCACGTGGGGTCAACAACATCTCGACATTGTCGGTATCATATTGACATTTCTGCAGAGATGTCTTCCAAATTCTACCAACCACCAGATAAAGCACTGCTATATGCGAAATATGTCAATAAACATGTCGAGAGCCTTCCAACACCCTCGGTCTTAATAGACAAGACCAAGTTCATTGATAACTCAGCAAAAATGCTCAGATCTGCAGCGAAACTAGATGCGACCTTTAGGTGTCACATAAAGACACACAAGGCGTTGGAGGGGGTGAGTTACCAGTTGGGGTATGGATTGCCAGATGACTCTATCAAGTCCTGCTCCCGCGTCGTTGTTTCCACACTCGCAGAGGCTTGGAGCTTGCTACCACTCATTGAAAGTGCTCAGGTCGATGATGTTCTCTACGGCCTTCCCGTGCCCAAACTGAGGATTGAAGAGCTTTTCGAATTTTCCAAGCACGTGAAAAAGTTGAGGCTACTTGTCGATTCCATTCTGCAAATTGAAGAGCTCAAAAGGTTTGCCCAAGAGAATAACTCAAGTTGGGATATTTCTGTCAAAGTAGATATGGGTTATGGTCGAGCTGGTCTTACTGAAGACAGCGAGAGTTTCGAAAAATTAGTGACAAAAGTCTTATCACCCGAATTCAGAAAGTATATCACACTTAGCGGACTTTATTGTCATGCTGGTAATTCGTACTCAGCTAAAGGTGGAGTTGATGCATGGAACTACTTGGTTACCGAGGTCAAGCAAGCGAACCAAGCGGCCAAACGGGTACATAAAATTGACCCACTGATCATTCTTCAGCTCTCCGTGGGTGCGACTCCAACAGCGCATGCTTCTCAGCAATTGCAGCTGCTCAAGGAGTTGGAGGAGGCTTTAGGGGAAAAGGTTCACGGGGAGTTAGAGATTCATGCCGGCAATTATCCGTGTTGCGATCTTCAACAAGTAGCTACAGGGCTTGTGACAACTGAGGACATTTCACTCTTTCTTCTTGCAGAAGTAATTTCAGGCTACGAAGGAAGGAATGAGAAATCGCCGGGCGAGTCTCTCATCAATGCGGGTTGTATCGCCTTGTCACGCGAAACAGGACCTATTCCAGGATACGGAAGAGTCGTATATCCTCAAGACTACGGCAAGTGGACTGTTGGTCGCTTGAGCCAAGAGCACGGCATTCTCGTACCAGAAGATGGTAGCAAATGTGTCTTGATGCCCTACGGTACTAAGATTGTTATTATACCCCAGCACGCGTGTATCACAGCCGCGGCCCACGCCTGGTACTTTGTGGTGGAAGACAACAAGGTTGTGGATGTTTGGGTTCCAGCCAAATTATGGTAGAAAGAACATTTTTAGCAAATTGTATTTCCTTGGAAGATGTGAAGAGAAGAATGATAGTGCAATACGTAGTTTAGAATCCACAGTGCACGTGATGTTTCCCCAGAATTTGACTCGCGCGCAGTGAACGGATATAGCGCCGGATGAAGCAGCGCAGGACTCTGATTGAAGAACAGCCCTCGGCCAGGAAAACAGACAAGAAGGCAGCTAAGAAACAAGGCGGCCAAACGCTTTTCCAGGGTTCGACAGTGTGCACAAAAAGGCAGGTGTGGATTTAGTGTATTTTACTCCCTAGGCGGTGGCCCCATCCTATTTGCAACATTGTCAACCGGAGTTGAGCGTAAATTGGAGCCAGTTTGACTAATGAAAATGGGCGCAATTGCTTCTTCCCGGGTCGCGGTCACGACAAAAGCGTCTGGGGTCAGCCAATCAGGTGTGTGAGAGATTGAATTTGTCAGTCCTGTACGTGGGAACTCCGGGACTTGAATCCGCCTAGTGAGAGTTTTCTCCAGACACTCGCAACACCTTCTTCTTCAAACATCACGTAGCTAGTCATGTTTCGTTCTATGTTCCGTTCTATGCCCCGTGTGTCTCCCCTCCGCAGGACGTTAGCAACTAACTCGGAGGCACGCATCAAGAAATTCCATATTTACAGATGGAACCCAGACACCCCAGAGGTGGAGCCAAAGATGCAGACCTACGAAATCAACTTGAATGAATGTGGCCCCATGGTTTTGGATGCTATCTTGAAGATCAAAAACGAACAGGACTCCACATTAACCTTCAGAAGATCTTGCAGAGAAGGCATTTGCGGCTCTTGTGCCATGAACATTGGAGGAACAAACACCTTGGCTTGTTTGTGTAGAATTGACACCGACACAAGCAAGGCCACCAAGATTTACCCGTTGCCACACATGTACATCGTGCGTGATTTGGTGCCAGACTTGACCCACTTCTACAAACAGTACAAGTCCATCCAACCATACTTGCAGAGAGACACTTCTCCGCCAGACGGAAGAGAGAACCTTCAGAGCATCGAGGACAGAGCCAAGTTAGACGGTTTGTACGAGTGCATTTTGTGTGCGTGCTGCTCCACCTCGTGCCCTTCATACTGGTGGAACCAACAACAGTACTTGGGTCCAGCAGTGTTGATGCAAGCATACAGATGGTTGATCGACTCCAGAGACGAGGCCACCAGTGTCAGAAAGGAAATGTTGCAGAACTCTATGTCCTTGTACAGATGCCACACCATCTTGAACTGTTCCAGAACCTGTCCCAAGGGTTTGAATCCGGGTCTTGCTATTGCTGAGATCAAGAAACAGTTGGCATTTGATTAGTTGCATTTGTTAATCCAGGGACCCTCCCGAGCATGGGAGTACGCTCCACTTTATTTAACCACACTTGGCGTCAATGCGCAGCCTAAGTTTTATAGTGAAATAGGTAATCATTCATTTCAAAATGGCTTGTAGCTGATGAATAGCCTCTGGGAGGATTCTCCAGCCTAGCTTTGGCAGGCGTCACAGTGGGTTCCCTGTGTGAAAATTGGTTAAATTCTATAGTGCAGTGCATTGATCCACCATTTAACTAAATCTACATATAAATTAATATCTTTCTTTTTAGTTAAAACTTTTTTATCTATGGTATTTGAAACTTTACGGCTACGTCGTAAAAATGCTCGTCTCGTCCTTCTGGTACTCTGTGGAGAAACGATCTACAAAAGCCTAAAGCCGAAGGGTCCATTGTGCGCGAGTTGCGCAATCTCCTAGTAGCGCAATCTCCTAGTAGCTGATCTACGGTTAAAGTTTTGCTTGGCCGCAATGGATGGCTCTGGGTCTAACGACTTGTTTCGACCCCACATCGTTCGGTGCAGTGCAAGTGCGGAGACTGGGTGAGGCTGTCACTTACGGACGGCAGAAAGCGAGCACACCGAACTCGGTGGCCGGAGGAGGTGAGAATTGACGCGGAATCTGGGGTAAACTATCTCGCTTTTCGACCACCTTCCCCGGAAACCCTCTCTGCGGCATTTATAAAATACCTCTCATAGCAATAAATATGATATATAAGCTTGCTACTGGCCGTCAATTGCGCTTTTTAATTTTCACTGAATCACCACCTTCAAACTAGCCAAACCACTAACTACTACTCACAATGCCAAGACCTAAAGTCCTCTTAGTCCTCTACGCCGGTGGAGACCATGCTATTCAAGAACCCAAACTTTTGGGTTGCATTGAAAACGAGCTTGGAATCCGTGAATTTGTCGAGTCCCACGGGTACGAGTTGGTTGCAACAACATCCAAGGAGCCTGTGGGCTCTTCTGAGATGGACAACCACTTAGACGAGTCCGAAATCATAATCACTACGCCTTTCTACCCAGGTTACATCACCAGAGACAGAATCGAGAAGTCTCCAAATTTGAAGATTTGTGTCACTGCCGGAGTTGGTTCCGACCATATTGATTTGACAGCAGCTAACGAAAGGAAGATCACCGTCGCTGAGGTTACAGGATCCAACGTGGTATCTGTTGCGGAACATGTGGTGATGACCATTTTGGACTTAGTCCGTAACTTTGTTCCCGCTCACGAACAAGCTATAAAGGGTGGATGGGACATTGCAGCAGTTGCAAAAGACACTTATGACTTAGAAAATAAAGTGGTAGCTACTGTGGGTGCCGGAAGAATAGGGTACAGGGTGTTACAAAGGTTGGTGGCCTTTAATCCAAAGAAGCTCTTGTACTTTGACTACCAAGATTTACCCAAGGAAGCTGTTAGTAAACTCAATGAAGCTTCAAAATTGTTCAACGGCAGGGACAATATTGTTGAGAGGGTGGAAAAGCTTGAAGACATGCTTCCTCAAGCGGACGTAGTCACTATCAACTGTCCCTTGCACGAGGGCACCAAAGGATTGTTCGACAAAAAACTCATCAGCCACATGAAAGACGGTGCCTGGCTAGTTAATACTGCCAGAGGAGCTATTTGCAATGAGCATGATGTTGCGGAAGCAGTGAATCTGGGTAAGCTCAGAGGTTATGGTGGAGATGTATGGTACCCACAACCTGCTGGTGATAACCACCCCTGGAGAACTTTTAGAAATAAGTACGGTGGAGGAAATGCAATGACTCCTCATGTGAGTGGCACTTCCCTAGATGCTCAAGCACGTTACGCTGCAGGTGTGAAGAAAATCTTGGAAAGTTATTTCACTAAGAAATTCGATTACGAACCTAAAGATTTGATCGTCATTGATGGGCACTATGCAACAAAGGCATATGGTCAAAAATAAATTGCAAAAACTGAATGTGTTTTTTGTTTTTCTTTGTTGTTCTTTTGTTTTTTTCTTTTATATTTGTATTGAAACAAACTACTCCAAAAAGCTTCTATAAAGAGTATCTGAATCCTCTGTTCTGGAAATCAGTATAGCCTGCAAAGCCATCAATGATGGCTTGCTGCTTAACTTCTTCAGTATATCCACCCTGCTCTTTGTCCCTCTGCAGATTTCTCCATTTGCAGAGAAAAAAATAAGATATGCCGATTGCTATCATTCCAGAATACGATGTCATCAAGCCAATCATGGCGCTCGTATATTTTGGTGCCTCCTGAGAGAAAAAGATCTTGGCTCCTGTGACATTTCCAGCAGCGTAAAAAGTAAACCAAAGCCCATTTGTAACGGTCTTTTTAGTGCTTCCAGCGATATTGGCATTGATGAAAATCCAACACAAGATCACCGGTCCGCCAATAATATATTGAAGCCACGTGCAGCCGACCAGAGCCCATCTATTATTTTCTATCACATGAATTCCAATTAGACCCGCTAAACCTGGAACACAGAGACCGCAGAATATGATACAACGTGTGTTGGGCACTTTCAAGGCAATGACACCACATGTGAAGACAACGACAAATTCAATTGCACCCGTTGGCATTTGCAAAGCCGTTGTGGCTAAAGCATCGAACCCAAAACCGGCAATCAAAGAAGACTGGAAATTAGAAACACCACCGTTAATAACACCACAAGCTAAGCCAATCAATATAAACATATAGACTTGAATGTCCTTGAGAGCTTCCCAAGCTTGCGACCAAATGAATCTTTGGTCCTTCACACCCTGATCATTCTTAGCAATATGCTTGATTAATATGGTCCTCTCTCTTTCAGAAAGGAACTTAGCAGAAGCTGGAGAATCTGGAGTTACAAAGAAAAAAACAAAAGCCCAAGCAAAATTCATTAGTCCAATTGTTAAGAAGATTAGCTTCCATGACTTCAAGGCAGTATTGTGTGCATGGCCAAGGCCAAAGCCAAGAATAGCACCGACAACAGTGGCAATACCATTAAAACTCAAGAAAGTACACATACGGAAGGGTTGGTCCTTCTTAGAGTAGAACATTCCACAAATCATCATGCAGCTGGGTGATATACCGGCCTCAAACATACCTAGCACAAATCTTAGAATCAACATACCCGTGTAGTTTTTTGCGGCAATATGGCAGATCAAAATCAAAGCCCAAACTAGCAACATGGCCGTAGTGTACTTGGCTACAGGCACTTTCTGAATGAAATAATTCGAAGGCAATGCCCAGAAAAGATAACCAAAATTGAAAATAGCAGCAACCCAAGAATACCTTTGTCCTCCAAGTCCCAAGTCCTCCTTCAAAGAATAAGCAGAAGCGTAGTTTAAACTCAATTTATCGAGAAATTGGAGCGTGTAGGTGATACAAAGAATAGGCATGATTCTCAAATCTACCTTTCGCCTGATCCTGGCCAACTCTGATTCCAATTCCTCTTCAGAAATCTCTTCAGCATGCTCAAACAATTCTAAACCAACCACATTTTTCTTTACCCCAGGCTCTGAAGCAGTCAGAACACTAGCTATGTCGTACTGCGCGCTCAACTTCTCAGATTGCAGTGTTTCTTTCATTGTAGATAGTGTGATTAGTGGGAAACGAATTAGTGTCGGTCGTACAAGATAACGGAGGTAACATTATGCTTTATACTATCTAATGTCAATAATTAGATGCGATAAGAATGTGCTGGTCCTGTAGCAAATTATCGTCACTCTTAATTAGGAAAGCCGATAATGCCAAGACTTTGCGGCTTAGATCTAGGGTCCTTTTTTGTGCGGCTGCAATAGCGGAAGCAGCGGAATTTTACAACTTGCAGCCTAAATTGTCACCTACAGCCTAATACGGCTTATCTATCGCAATTTCTGATTAGGACCAGTGCGCATTGCCCTGTTCACTGGAGGGTGCTAGAAATCCCACAGGTTATGCTTCGATTGCGGCTGTAGTCTGTCCCTGTATTGGGGAAGTATTAGTCTACTTCATATTCTTATCCGAGGAAAGATTCTTTGCACCAGTCCTATTAGGAAACACCATCTTTCATCAAAAACTACGGCACAAATGTTGCAAGGATTTGTATTTCCTACATGGGGAATGTCAATGATTTGACAACCTATAGAACAAGTCTCTTATTAGCTCTGCAGAGTACTCATACAACTTGCTTGCCATGGGCAAGATTGTTGCTTGGCCAATTATCTCTTTATAACTGTGGAAAAGTTTTGGCAGTTCCCACCTTCAATTCGATCTGGTGAACGTTCTTTGGATTGAAAGAGCAATTAATAAAGAACATGTATCCCCCACTTCATCCTTGCCCACAAACTACCCTGATGGTAGGTCCTTTAATCTGACAGTCTAATCTTCAAATCAACGGAAATATACCTTGGAAGTAGCTTTTCGGTCATTCGTAGTCTGGCTGAAAGGCGTTGTGGTAGTCGAGTCAGACTTAGAATTGATATCTGGTCCCTCTCCCACGGAATCGCCATGATGAGCCCCATGGGGGAAGTATACAACGTTAATTGGTGGCAAGTAGTATACACTCAGAATTGGAAAGTATTGATACTTCCCACTTCCTGTAGCCATCATTGAACCTAACACTCCTTCAATGTCTGTTTCATTAGAAAGACCGGATGATTTAGATTTCTCTCGAGTGTCAGCTTCCAGTTCACTATCGCTAGTATCCACGCTTTCTTCCAAGTCTTTGGCATCTTCAGCCTCTGTTCTTTCCACTTTGGGTGATCTATTCGGCGACTTTTCTCCAGATTTGGAAACAGAATCTTTGCCGGTCAGTGAGCTATCACCAGTGGCATCATTGAGGATCCCGTCATTTTGTTCATTCTTATTGATTTCCGGTTGAGGCAACGCGGAGATTGAAGATGAATAGCTTTCCTTGAACAATGGCGATCTTGGTTTGATTAACGTATCATTTCGCGACAGATAAAATGATGGATTACGGCCCCGCACAATAATAGGGCTGCTTTTCAATTCAGCAATAAGCTTCTCACCGCCTGGAATCTCAGCAATAAGTTTCGCAGTAAGCCTGTAGTAAGTTTGAAAACTGAGATTGGTGCTATTGGCAGTAGAACTTTTGAATTGGATTTTCTTGACCTTGAAATAAGACGCATCTTTGCATGCGTCTAATTCAACAGTATGTGTAGGGTTGACAACTTCCATAGATAGATTGTCACCACTTTTCCGGCTGTCCTTCAACTCTTGCTCGTTTTCATTTGTCAAGAATGAAACTGACCGGCCATCCCGGCCATCGGTTATTGCACCAACCTCAATACGAAATCGCTGTATAGTGTTCCCCTCAATGGTGGGTTTTGACTCAAGCGTGCCAATCGCAAAATTGAGATACAAGTTTATGTAGTTTCTTCTGTAGCACGAGATGACTTGAGGCGTGTATGTGCGAGATGGGTCAACTGAACCGGATGATACAAGAACGTAGTTGTGGTTGTCCTGATCGTTTGTCAAGAGCCTTCCATGCAAAAAGCCTCTGAATGTAACGGTATTCTGATTATCTAGATATCCAATCTTGTCGTCGGAATGCTGGACAGTCTTCATATCTAGTAACTGAAGAGACACGGCATTGGAATAGTCTACTTTTATCTGCGACAAAGATGTGTTTGCACTCTTTGGTTTGGTTTGACTTGGCATAAAGTGATTATTGTTCTGTTTGGCTTGTACATGAGCTTTGTCAGACTTGTGGTGTGGCCAAGGAATATGAAAGTCAGGCGGTTCCATCTCTGTTGAAACTTGGGGATGAGGCGTATGCACAGTCCCTGGAGGAGATTGGTGGCGAGAAATGCTCATAGGAATAGATTCATTTTGTATTAGCCAAGAGTTGTTGTCAAATTGGCTCAAGTTACCGGTGTGAGCAGGATGCAACTGCATCATATGCGGTCTTTGAGTTATGGTTTGAGCAAAGGCAGAATCGCCTGGAGAAAATTCACTGTAGTGCAGAGAGTGACCGACACCAAGACGTGTGATTGGCAGGAAGCTATGAGTACTCAGATGTGGGAAATTTGCAGGATGGTTAATATTAGAGCCAAAAGCAGGACCAAAGCCTTCGATGGTTCCATACATTTGTCCCTCTGGCAGTTGGAGATATTGTGATAGCTCCGCGTATCCAAAGTGACCGGCAACTTCTGGCTCATTGGTTCCACCAACCAGTGGTGTATTCACGTAACGGAAGACTCCTATGCCAGTGCTATTCGGGCTGGAGATGGAGGAATTTCTCTCTTGTCCTATGGAATGCAGATCGTCATCAGGCTTAATTCTTGTACCGTCCCCGTATTGTTCTAAGGGATTTAGGAGGTCAGGTAGGAAAAGCGAAGCGAGATCCTCCATTCGACCTCTCTCGCTCATAGTTTGTCTGACGAACTCCGAAAGGCTTTGTCCATCAACACAGAGCTTAGGCGAGGAAGTACTGCACTGAACAGATCTGGAGATTCAGGAAATGCTAGCGGGGTACATAGTCGAGGTGGGGTGAGTGATGGCTTTAATCCGAAATTTAAGATCCAAACAACAGTGACGCTCATTAAAGAATTATGTAATTACAAACATTCCTCCGTACTCTTTTCTTGGCTACTTTAGCATTTGGTGTCGTTTCTACTCCTCAAGATAAAAGTATGCACATAAACGAAATCGCGAGTGGGGCTTCCTCATTGAGCATTGGATTCCGCTCAACGCCTTTTCGAGTAGGACAAGCCGAACTTGTACCTGCAGTAGCTGTTTGGACCAAAAACTGGATGTAAGTGAAGCCAGTAATGCTCTTCGTTTTGACCCTCTATTCTTATTCTAAAATCTGCTCAAGCCATGGTCAAACAGGAGCCGTTTGCAGTGGAGCAATTCATGGACGAATTTGAGACAGGTGTCACATGGAACATGGCAGAGACTTGTGTAGAGTCCATATCGATTCTGCAAGTCTTGGAAATGGCTGGTCTTTCCGAAGAGACTGTTGCCCGCGAGTTGTTCAGTAAAAAGCTAGTTTACGGCAACATTAAGGGCTCTCCGGCTCTCAAGTCGGCGATTGCCTCCTTATACGATGATCCAGATGTGAAAGCTGATGATATAGTGGTAACAAATGGAGCCATTGGTGCCAATTTCCTCACTTTCTATACTGAGGTCAACCCTAACGACCATATTGTGACAGTGCTGCCCAGTTACCAACAGTTGTCCTCAGTTCCTGCTATGTTTGGAGCAAACGTCGATTTATTTCCCTTAGAAGCAAAGGACAATTACAGCCCAAACATGGAAAAACTCCGCTTCTTGATCTCGTCCAACCATTCGAAACTTCTCGTCATCAACAACCCTAACAATCCGACAGGATGTGTGTGGGAAAACGACACACTTGAACAGATTGTCCTGCTTTGTAAGGAGTTTGATGTGACCATTTTATGCGACGAAGTCTATCGCCCATTGTATCATACACAAACAAAGGAAACGGTCAAATCAATTCTCTCGTTCGGCTATGAAAAGACAATATCGACTGGCTCGATGTCCAAGGCGTTCTCGCTCGCCGGTTTACGAGTCGGATGGATTGCAAGCAGAAATAAGAGGTTTATGCAAGAAGTATGTCAGAAAAGGGACTACAACACAATTTCGGTTCTGATCTTAGATGATTACATTTCTACAATTGCTCTCGAAAATTCGGTGCCCATCTTGGAGAGAAACCATACTATGTGCCAAAATAATCTTGCCATCTTGCAAGAGTTCATTGATGCCCGGAGCGACAAGGTTTCTTGGGTCAGACCTCGGGGTGGATCCACGTGTTTCCTCAAGCTTAACATAAGTATATCTACAATGGATTTTGTGTTGGAGTTGATTGAATCTCATAGCGTATTGGTAGTGCCTGGTGAAGTTTTCGGGTATCCTGGATCAATTCGTCTTGGCTTTGGAAATTCCACGGAGCACATCAAAGAAGGCCTCAAAGCTTTGGGTGAATTACTCTCCAGATACTAACAAACAACATTTACTCCTGTTCTAGTATACAAAGACTTTGAAACAAATCAAGTATGGTTACAAATTATTTTCGCATGAACTCAATCGGATAATCATTATGTAATAGTAGCAAGTCTCGAATTCGCGGTGAAGACCAGACCTGCTTCTAAGTCGCTGAGATTTAGAACGTCTCTCTTTCTTTGCAAAGTTAAGAACGAAGACATATTGAACTGGAGACCAGCATGGTTTTATCGAGAAATCTCGGCAGGTCTCTTGTGAAGCATTTTTTCACTAGGGGTGTCGCTACGTCTTCTCAGTCTGAGCTACTAAGCAAATACCCTCTTGGGCTCCAACTCCATGGCTTCTCTGTACAGAATGTTCAACCATTGCCAGAATTCTCTCTAATCGCTGTGCTCTTGAAGCACGATCGCACTGGGCTGGAACATTTGCACTTAGACTGCCCTATGGATAGCAATAATGTGTTTTCGGTTGTCTTCAAAACAAATCCACCTGATGCCACCGGTGTTCCACATATCTTGGAGCACACTACATTATGTGGCTCGTTTAGATATCCTGTTAGAGATCCTTTCTTTAAGATGCTTAACAGGTCTTTAAGCAATTTTATGAATGCTATGACTGGTCATGATTACACGTACTACCCATTTGCAACTACGAATAGAAAGGATTTTGACAACTTGATGTCGGTCTATTTATCTTCGGTGTTTGAGCCTATTTTATCACATGACGATTTTATGCAAGAGGGCTGGCGTCTTGAACAATCTGATATGAATGATTTGAATAGTCCAATAGTCTTCAAAGGTGTCGTGTACAACGAGATGAAGGGTCAGTGTTCCAACTCAAACTATCTCTTTTGGATCAAGTTCCAAGAATCAATTTATCCTTCTTTGAACAATTCAGGTGGTGACCCTGCCAAGATAATAGACCTCAGATATGAGGATTTGGTAGATTTCCACCGTAAAAATTACCATCCTTCAAATGCTAAGACCTTCACCTATGGTAACTTTCCATTAAGTGATCACTTGCGGACTCTCAATGACTTTTATTCTGAGTTTGGTACTAGGCCCTTGCGTCTTGATGTAAAAAAGTCACTTTTCGAAACTGATAAAGATACTAAGTCTCATTGTGTGGTTGTATCTGGGCCTATTGACTCTATGTCTGCGAAGACAATCGAAGAACAATTTAAGTCTTCTATCACGTGGTACTTGGGTAATCCTTTAGAGGGGGATAAACATTATGAGTTGTTTAAATGGAAAGTTCTTTCCTCATTATTGTTTGATGGGCATAGCGCACCACTCTATCAAGATTTGATCGAGACAGGCTATGGTGAAGACTTCTCTGCTAACTGTGGTTTAGATCAAACATCGGCCCTACTTTCCTTCACTGTGGGTCTAAACAACTTATCGAAAGCGAAGGTTGACGATCTCGATGCCAAAATTAAAGATGTATTTGTGTCAAAGGTAATTCCTGAGCTTTCCCGTGGTGACCAGAGTACATACCATGAACGGGTCTTGGCCCTTCTTCACCAGCTTGAATTAGGGTTCAAAAAACACAAACCAGAATTTGGGTTGAATTTGCTTAACTCACTTGTGCCATCTTGGGCGAACGGCCTGGATCCTCTTAAGACACTTAAGGTTGAGACTATTTTGAAAAAATTTAAAACAGACTATGCTAATAGAGGATTGGAAATTTTTCTTGATATGCTCAAAAGCTCTATTCTTGACTCATCCACACCCACATTCAAATTCGTTATGACTCCGGATCCAAAATACAACGAGAATTTGAATACTCAAGAAGCAATGGCTCTTGAGAACAGGATACATGATATTTCAGAAGACGACCGCAAGGTCTTGTATGAGAGGAATCAGAATTTGCTCAAGAAGCAACAGAAAACGGAAAATGTTTCTGTACTTCCTACCTTGACCCTCTCTGATATCCCAAGACAAGGCGAGCAGTATGCACTTTCCTTCGGTGGTGTTGGTCAGGGATCTAAGCTTCAAAAACGAGTCACTGGAACAAATGATTTAGTCTATGTTACCGCAACCAAAGATTTGTCGTATATTCCTGAAAAATTTTATAAGTTTCTTCCTTTGTTCAATACTTGCTTAACCAACCTTGCTGGTACTGATTTGACTTCGATAACCGAATTAGAGAACAAAATACAAAAGCTAACGGGAGGAATCAGTTTCTCGACTTCCGCGAAGACTGATCCATATAACCTACTGAAGCCAACATTGAAATTTGTGATATCTGGAATGGCGCTTAGAGATAATTCTAACCATATATATGACTTGTGGTCAGAAATTCTACAGAGGACAAACTTTTCAGAAGAGGAACAGGTTGTGGAAAAGTTGAATATCCTAGTGAAAAATTTGGCACAGAATCAATTCAATACTATTGCCGACAGGGGTCACTCGTATGCGAATGCTTTCGGTAACTCGCAGCTCACTCCTACCAAGAAGATTAATGATCTCTTGAGTGGTTTGGGCCAAGTGAATTTAATATTGGAGATGAACAAAAAGCTCGAGGAATTTGGGAAAGATTATCTCAAGAAAGAAATTCTTCCAATCTTGGCTGAAATTCAGATTTTAATTCGTGATGATCATCTCGAACTGGAAGGATCTGGTTTCAAATACAGTGTTGTAAGCGATAACGAAAGTGTCTTACTAAATGAGGGCTTGATTGAAAGCTTTGAGAAAAAAATGGCGCTCAATTCTCCAGGTAAAGATAACTTACTTTCAAATTTTGCTTCCACATTCAAGATGACCAAAGAATCGAAAACTATTCTTGACTTTCCTTCACAAGTGGGCTACGCTTCTTTAGCTAAGCTTGGTGCTCCCTACACTACTAAAGATGGAGCAACTCTTCAAGTTTTGTCACAAATAATGACTTTCAAGCACCTTCATTCTGTGATCAGAGAAGCTAATGGTGCTTATGGTGGCGGTCTCAATTTCGATGGATTGGGTGGCACTTTAAATTATTACTCATATAGAGATCCAAATGCCATTTCCTCTACAAGTGCTTTCTCAGAGGCACCCAATATCGCTCTTCGAAAACTTAAGGAAGGTAAGTGGGACAAAAAAGCGTTGCAGGAAGCAAAGCTCGCTATTTTCCAAAGTGTGGATGCTCCCACTCACATTTCAAGCCAAGGATCAGCTCTATTCCTCGAAGGAATCACCGACGAAATGAGACAGCAAAGAAGAGAACGGTTTTTGGATGTAACAATCGAGGATCTTCAGGAAGTCACCGAGAAGTACTTGATCAATGGTGAGAATAATGTCTTCACAGTATTGGGAGATGCGCTGACTCTAAATGCTGATGACACCTGGACATTGAAGTCGATATAGCAAATTACGAACAACATGTAAATAGATCATATTAGACTAATTAGCTTTTTCGTCCAGTGAATGTGAAACGGATACCTCTTGTGATTCAGCAAGAGAAACCTGACCTTTCGCATGAATCTTACATAACTTGAGGTCAAGAAATGAAGATAATCTTGTAATGTGCTGATCGAAGATTATATACAATGAATCAATGATGAAAAAGACATAACGTAATTCTAAACACGATGGCTTCTGGTGTAGTCCTTGGACACCAAGTCTGGAATCCTTCTTTTCTTAGCTTCTGTAAATAGACAATGTCTTTGTGCCCTCGGGTCATAGAGAATCAAACTGAGCCGTTGTGCCTGTCTTGGGATCTTAAACCATTTTTCATAGCCTGTTCTAGCTTGCGATACAAGCTTAACCATAGTGTGTGTCGTTTTAGCTTTGGCCATGGTCGCTATAGTGAATAACAACTTAGCTAAAATTTTGAACACATTTATCAGCCAACACCCGTACCTCCCCCAAATTGATTTTTGGAGCAGTTCTTGGCTCGGTGAAAACACCCGTACCCCCTGGTTGATCCGTTCCCCAGCAATTTTTTCCAGAGCGCGTCCACGACACGCTGCTCAAAAATCACCAACTCCACGGACAGAACATGTTTAGCATTACGTGGCTAGCCATCACATTTCTTGTCAGTTTAGTGGCCTCCTTGCATATCGATGTCCCTGCTGTTCACAGTGCAAGACCAATCTGTGTCCGTGATTTTGTGGGGCGTGATCAGCTTGTGGTTATCAACGTGAAAACCTCAGGTTATAAGGGTGACGGACAAAGATTGCAATTGACAGTATTTGATACCTTGGGCAATCAGTTTGCAAGAAAAAATGATATCAACAGAGAAACTAGAGTATCTTTCACCACACACGAGTCGGCAGCAATCGACATATGTTTCGCTAATTACTATGAGTCGTCTCGTGACACAAGAGAATTGAGTAGAGATGTGGAGTTGGAGGTTGAAAGCGGAGCAAGTGCTAGGGATTGGAATGCTTTACAAACTGCAGAGAAATTGAAGCCCGCTGAGGTTGATTTAAAGAGAGTGCAAGAGATGACGAAAGAAATTACCCAAGAGTTGCTTTATTTGAAACGTAGAGAGGAGAGGATGAGAGACACCAATGAAAGCACTAATTCCAGAGTCAAATGGTTCTCCATTTTGATTATTTTTTCTTTGGTTAGCTTAGGCGCCTGGCAAATCCTGTATTTGAGGCACTACTTCAAAGTAAAGCATATCATTTGATTGTACGATCTTCCGAGTAAACATCTTTATTTCGGTGAAAATCAGGTATATAGTGGAAGTGGGAATCAACAACAAAAATTAATAAACTATGATTGACATTAATGTTGAACTATGGACAGTGCCAACTGCAGAAACCTGCACTGGAGACGTAATAAGCCCTCATCAATTTGCTTTTGGGACAAGGTGAATCTGGCATCTTCGATGATCTCGGCAAATTCAAATTTACTTTGTAGATAATCCGTGTAAGCACTTTTCATCATTTCATCAGCTTGAGAAGCTGCTTGCATAACATTTTTGGCATGCGTAGACGTGTTGAAATGATGACATAAAACGAAGTCAAATATTTGTTCTAAAAGAAATATAAGTCTCTCCCACTTTGCAAGAAATGATTGCAAGGAATCAATCGTTAAGTCTCTAGTCACACTTGAATAGATTTGTTCTTCAGAAATGAGGCATGCTATGTCTTCCACCAAATTCGGCTCATTTCTCTTGTACTGTCTTATGATGCCTCCAGTAACATCACGAAGCAATGAAAAAGTTATTTCGAAACATAAGTTTTCTGGCAAATATGGGCATTGGATTGGTCTGACCTCGCAAACGCATAATGCGTTGAAAAAGGCATCAAGGTAGGGGAGTGAAATTGAAGTAAGCTTTTCAACAGAATACCACAATAAAGAATATTTCTTTCCTTCAAGCGAAGTATACCAATCCACTGTGCCGGATTCATGTTTGCCTTCTAGAATTATTTCGTGGGTGAAGAACGTGCAAAGCATTAGAACACGAAGTTTCATTGAAGACATGTTGTCGTCAAATTCTAAATTAGTTTTACACTGTGAGATCTCAACAGTCGGGTCATGATTGATCATGATAACTTCCCGAGTATAACACGGTTGTGGTTTCTCATTACTTGGTATCTTCAATCCAGAAAAGATAAATTCAGCCGTTCTATCTTTCCAATTGGATTTTGGTCCCAAATTGAGTAGTAGCAGATCAATAATTGTGTTTTTCAACGTGTTTTGACCTGTAGTTCTTGAAAGCTGAATTCCACAGAATCTAAAAAAAATGCACAAAAAATTTTCATAGGACTTGTATATGTGGTGTACATTGGTCAGCATCGAATTGAATAAAAATGACTGGTATTGAGAGCTAGTATTGGCACACCAAAACGTCCATTTCACTAGGTTCCAAATGTTATAGTTTTCGACAGATTCGAGTTTTTTCACAAGTAAGAAATCATCAAACACCTGAACATTCAACCAAGGGTGAGGGTTAGTTTTTGCTTTCTTTGTTTTCGGTTCGTCAGGTTCAGGTGTAGCGTGAGACAGCAAATGAGGCATATCTTTAAACAATGTGGCTGTCTCTCCTAGCCCAGAAAGTTTTGAACCCATTTCAGAAAGCGAGGAAACACTCCTGTGAGGAAGTTCGGGCTGTAAGATATGACTTGAATCAGCTATAGGGAGAGACACGTCTAAAAGGGAGTCAGAGCCCTCGGAGTCACTTATCACTTCCACGACATTTTTCACACTCTCGCTAGGAATGACAATCTCTGCCTGAGCAGTAGGTGTTCGGTTTCTCAATCGCTGAAAGAAGTTCAATATATCGGTCTTCACGAAAGATTGGCAAACTTTCCCCAAATGTAAGTAGAGAGTCTGTATAGCAAGATCTGGCGAGTCGACAACAACTAGATCAAGATAGGATTGGAGGATACTGGCGCTACGATGTTGAAGCGACAGTTTATCCAATGCCGCGTCATAGTGTGCGTTCACCTGCTTCATATACTCACTGCTTTCGCTGAATAGCTGAGAGTGATTTGAGCCATTAGACCAATGAGATTGGGAGCAGCGAGCAGCCAACGTGAAGAGAATATGTATTACAGTTTTGGATGGTATTGCGCAAAATGTGTCGGCCAAAAGGGATAACTCCAAATGTAGTAGAAGGGCATCAAGTTGCTTTGTGTTATTGAAATTGATTAACATGCTGGACTCACTATGCGTGAGCTCTGCGAGAAGCAGATCAATGGCTTTGGTTTGGGAATCAACAAATTGACGGCTACCCATAGTCGATACGTGGACTGAACTTCATGGATATGGAGTAATAAATTGGAACAGTAGTTGCAGTGTCGATTGCTTGGGGAGCAAACACTAGGGCGAAAGGAGCTGTCAAAATTTAGCCAGCATCTAATGATCTATTGCAACACGCAAACTTTGTTCAACGATCTAGTTAGTGTAGGAATAAATTCTCAGCGAGGCTGTTATGTTCAATCTTTCTAAATGAAAGGAATTCATACATCACTCGTTGAATTTGTCCGCTTCGCGGAGACTGCGGTGAAAATTATAAACTACCACGAGCTCTGGAAGTAAGGTCCTTTCACTTACAAGCCCAATTGTTCAATTAAAAATGAAGCGTACCTATTTTTCTTGTGACCGACGTGACTCATACAAAACTTGACAGCTATATAAACCTAGTTCAATTCTCCCAACCGACCCAATATTTCTGCGAAGTCCTTTATGCCAATCAGAAGAGCCAGAGTCGATAATTTGTAGTTGAATAATTCCCCTTCTGCTGAGCTTCTGCCACAACCGATCATGTCTATTAGAATAGAGTCGTGGATGTCGTCAAGCTGTAAGCGTCTCTTTACTCTGATCAAATCTTGTAATGACAACTCCTGTTTTGAGATGTCAGACGTACTTCCTCCCGCAGCCTCCACAAAAAGTTCCCATTTCTCACAAATAGACTCATAGTTATCTCGAAATTTGAGTAGCCAACCACAGAACTTTATCAACTTGTCGATATCAACATTATCGGACACCTCAAGATTCCCATCGGCGTAAACACTTAGTGTGAGATGTCGTAGTAACTGCTCTGCCGCAGCCCAGTTCGGCGACGCAACACGAGACGTGATATTCTTTGTACTATATATCCACTTGATACAAACGGCTATGTCTTGAGTGAAGCATTCCGGAATCTGTAGTTTGGTGAGTAGTACTGGCATGTCTTTGAGAAAAAGGTCTTGTGTGCTTGAAGCATCCAATATCTCAGCATATGCGTCGAGAACTTCGATCTCCACTTGAGGAGAAACAACAGTGTGATCCTCCGATTTTCGGAACTTAGATCTCATCTCCTCCGATTTGCTCAGGTGTCAAGCCTCTACCAGTTATCTGGCACGGAATTGCATTTGCGTCTATCAGTTGCTTAGTAATGCATGTATAAATTCGTCGCGAGATCTGACACTATAGATAAGACGGCCACCAAGTATTGTTCCGCCTTTCCTGTCACTATAGAAGAAGCGCAATGGTATTACCAGCTATCAAAACAGACTTGGTTGAAGTGACACATGAGCTCAATAGCCCGTGCCGTTTCTTGTACAAAAAAGAAGTGCAACAGCCGTCAGGTAGTTTTAAGCTCCGTGGTATGAGCGAGCTCATAGGCAGTGCGATTCAACAGGCACATGGAAACACAAAAGTCCATGTCTACACATCGTCTGGAGGCAATGCCGGTATAGCAGCTGCCTATGTCAGTAAGTATCATGGTGTTCCTTGCACGGTTGTCTTGCCAGAGACAGTAAAGCAGGCAGCGTTGGACAAACTCAACGAATTGAACGCGACTATAATCATTCATGGAAAACACTGGGGAGAAGCAGATACCTATCTCAGGAACACAGTGATGAAAGGCGTACCTGAAGGGATTGAGGCTGTGTACTGCCATCCATTTGATAACGAGATCCTCTGGCAAGGTCACGGTCACATGATAGACGAGATAGCGCAACAAATGAAAGAAATGAACATCGTTCCAGCTGATGTCAAAGGAATAGTTTGCAGCTGTGGAGGGGGCGGGCTCTACAATGGCATTGTTAATGGGTTAGAAAGAAACGAGCAATTGGCAAAGGTGCCGGTCTTGGTTATTGAGACGAACCAAACTGCATCGTTTAAGGGCTCGGTCGACGCAGGAAAGATCATTACTCTTTCGGAGATAAACACACTCTCCACCACCTTAGGTGCACCTTACGTTTGTGAGAAGACGTGGGAAAACTACCACTCTCACCCTACTGTTGTTGACTTGGTAGACGACTTGGATGCTGTGGAGGCAACCGTGGATTACTTTGACCAGTTCGACGAGGTGATCGAGCCTTCGTGTGGTGCAACTGTTGCAATTTCGATGAAAAAGAGAGATTTGCTCAAGGCCTTCGGGCCCTTGAAACCTTCTGACGTAATTATATTTGTCGTCTGCGGCGGGTTCGTATCTGCCGAAACTATGGCCAGCTATCGTGCGCTTATTGCACTGCTGCCAGTTCCACACTTATAGATAGTCCATGCGCTAGTCCATGCGCTAGTCCACTTTAGATTAGGAGTGAAGATTACTCCTCAATTTGGATTTGCACCGTGATCTGATCGTCCATGTGATCTCTGAAATAACCTGCACGGAGACTTCACTTCACTGTCAGCCAAACGACAACGTGCACAGGCATTGAGACAAATTGAGCTCCTATGAGCCATAAAAGCAAGCTATATTAATATTTCCTATGATTCACTTCGTCCCCATAGAACAAGGCAGAGTGATAATTTTGTAGATTTGACAATGCTGCACAAAAGCGTTGGTTTTTGTTTATTCTCACATCGTGACGATTGTCTCTTAATATTCGCATGAGATTCTTATCATACAGAACTTCTTTATCGGTACTCGCATTCTTCAGAGCAACATAGAGCAACTTTTTTTTCTCTCTTTCCTTTCAGCTTCTTTTCTCTAATTTCTGTGGACTTTTATTTAAAAGTTTAAAGTTTCAGTTTTGAACCATTCGAGGTGGAGTTTATCAACACTTGGTTTGTCACCTGGAGTATCAACCCACCTGAGTCACAGGAAGGGTTGGTTTACGTAAACGAGACTTCAAGCGAGTGTCATCAAATCCGAAGTACTAAAGCGTCTAAGCAAGAGGAAAACAAGGTTCAAACCCATTGCAGCTCCGGCCACCTCGCACTCATGGGCGAAGAAATGTCTCTGAAGCTGCGAAAGGATCATGGAGTACCCAGGCCACCAACTACGACTGATGGTCATGCACAGGACCAAACTACAAAGAATAAATCGCCTGCTACTTCCGTCAACTCACAGGTTACAAGTAATTGGCTTCCCTGGGGTCTGAAGCCAAACCCGGCTAATAATGTGCGCGAGGAGCAAATTGATTTCGATGATGACGACGAAGGCGAGAATGACCAAAATAACGTCGAGGATGCTGCTGATGATGCCAACGAGAATGTTTCTAAGAACAACTTCGAGATTAATAACGGTGGCACAGCAGATGATGAGAATCCAGACACTGAATCAGAAGTAAACAAGCGCAAGAAGCTGTGGAGTTTTTGGAGTGCTGCGGAAGACCCTAAAGAAAAGAATGCTGCTGTCACCCATTTGAGAGCAACCAACACCATAGTTACATCCACTTCGTTATTATCGAAAGACGAAGCGTCACTCAAGAATGACTCGAAAAACAAGACGATCGAAGAAGAGGGCCTGCGTCAACAGAAAGAAAAGAAACAAGACGATGCAATTTTGTACAAGCCTCATGATAGTGCCCAGGAATTCCGCAAAATCAACACTCATAAAAACGAGAACTTGACGGGAAACGTCATAGTTCCTACGTGGGAAACCTGTTTACGTATCCAAAGCTCAACTAACTCGTCAACCACGTCACTGGAATTCAACTCTTCAATCGGCGCAAAGAGCAGTCAAACATTTGATATCAAGTACTGGAGGAACTATTTATCTAATATATCCTCCCGGTTGGGCCTCACATCTGCGAGTGATCGAAATGACACTAAAACGGCAGACGATGGCTCAAATACTGAATCCGGAAATGGGCCACCTAACATTGAGAGCGAGCTCAACTTACTCAAGCAGCGTAGCTACAAATTATATGGCCGGGCTCTTTCTCGCCTTCCGCCTCAAAAGAGGGCATGTTTACCCAACCTCAACAAGACGTACTCTGCGCAAGATGGGAACATAACTCTGAAGAAACAGTATCTACAGCTGCAGAATGAAGAGCAAGACCCAAATGACATTTCGATCACCAATGATGCTATGGGTAACATTTTGATCAATTATGATGAGAATCTGAGAAATGTCAGTCAATCTAACATCGTCTCACAGAAGGTAGGGCCTTTACAAAAAATCAAGAAGATTTTGATTATAGGTGTTCATGGGTTTTTTCCAACTAAGATGGTTCGTCCTATCATTGGTTCTCCTAAAGGTACATCTTTAAAATTCGCAAACGAAGCGGAAAAGGCCGTCATACGTTATTTCGTCGAAAACGGTACGCTGAATGATATCGATGCTAGCGATATTAGCGTCCAAAAAATTGCATTGGAAAAGGAGGGCAAGATTTTCGATCGGGTAGACTTTTTTTTGAAAATCTTGACGAAATGGAAAAGCGAACTTAACGAAGCAGACTTTGTATTTTTTGCAGCACATTCTCAGGGATGTGTGGTATCAATCATCTTACTATCTCGGCTCATCAAATTGGGTGTATTGGAAAATCCTATATACAAAAGAATCGGAATTCTAGGAATGGCAGGAGTTAACAATGGTCCATTCTACGGAATTGACAAAACCTTTTTCATGAAAGCGTACTCTGCTATTGAGCATGATTCGTTATACGAGCTCTTTGAACTCAATAATTTTGAAAGTCGCCAATCTAAAGCCTATAAAAATGCTATGCAGACGATTATCAACATGAATGTGAAATTTTGCCTAGTGGGTTCCATTAATGATCAGCTTGTTCCCCTTTACTCTGCCTTAGCATCGCATATTTTCCACCCGAATATTTATCGAGCATGTTACATCGACCATGCATCCAAAACTCCAAAATTTATCAGAAACCTCATTTCTATATGTTGTCAACTTCAAAACACTGGATATTTTGACAACGACGTTATTAAAGAGATCAGTCCAATCTTGGCAGGTCCTTTTACTGGGGGAGGTCACTCGAGAATCTATAATGACGGAAAAGTATACGATTTGGGCTTAAAGTTTTTTCTCGACACTGATGATATGGTGATTCCAAGGACAGTCGACGAAATCCAAAAGGTTGGAGGATGCGATCTAGACGGAGAGTTGGAGTCCCCAATCCCTTTTACGAACCAGATTTACGTTAAAGAATATAGCATATCCAAAATAGGGACCAACCCGTACATATTGCCCTGGTGTCTTAGGGGCCTTATCTTTAACGTGGAAAAGAACTGGAAAGGTGTGCAAAACCCTATTAGCTTTGAACCGGGTGCAGCATTGAAGTCAGGTGTGGATGAGATTAACGAACTTTACGAATTATTCGATCAGTGGCAGCCTGATACAAAAGCGTTGAAAGATCTCAAGTTTAGACTCAATGGAATTAGAGGTAGTAAACTCTGACAATACGCTTGGTAATTCAGTCGGCTGTTTGGTTGAAATAACACTGACCAGTTTTACTCTGCACAACGTACGCCGAGAAAGTTGATCTCAATTCCACTTCAACATACATGGTGGATACGATAAGGAGAGTGAAGTAGGCTATTAAAAAAAGATCTCGGTCGATAGTATACTTGAATATATATAAGTGAGGGGATTGCTATCTGCCATGGTGAGCGCTCGTTAACTTAAATTAAGCCACGCTAAGGTTTGAACCCGCTTTACTTCACGCCTTAGCGACACATGCGGATGCGCGTTCCAGATCGTGACTGGCATAGTACCGGGTTCCTTTGTTTTTTGATTTTGCAGATTTCTACAACGGTGTGCTCTAGACGCCTACAATGCCAAAAAACGGAGGTACTGAGAAGCTGGCGAATGGTTCTCGCAGCGCAAATCTGAATAGCGGCTTAATCACTCCTCGCAGCGTTGGAACTGTATCACCTAGACCAGTCAAAGATGAAGACGGCTTAGTGCTTATCCTCCAAAACTTGATGACCACTGACTTTAGAAAAAGCTCAGTACAGCGAGAGTTGCCTGATGTATCTTGGGACCAGATTGCCAGCACATTGCTGCGTATGGATGTCCCTGATCAGTTCACGAAGACCGAGTTGGAGTTGATCATCCTGGAATGGTACAGCGAACGCTCCATTAATTTTCAATTAATAGAGGATGAATGCTTTTCACGAGCTCGGAATACCATACACTCAAAGGTGATGCTATTAGAAGAGAAGTATGGCTCTAAACGAGAAGTGCTACTGTGCTCTGAGATCTGCGCCTTGGAAATTTGCCATGAACACCAACACCTTACTTACCGAGCAGCTTCTAAATTTCTTCCGAAATATACCAAGGAGCAATTCAGAGATTTGGCCTCCAGCCACTTCTCTTACAGAATGCGCTGGACCTCGCCTGAAGTCAATCTTATCGAACAATGCCTTTTCAAGAATGAAAAAATCGAGGAAATTATTCAAGAACTTCCTTTTAGAAAGCCAAGTGAAGTTAGACAGAAAGCACAGGCCGTTTCTCGGAAGCTAAATATCGAGTCAAAATCTGCGTCTAACACTGAATATCAATCTAAGATTGAGAAACTTGTGAACACAGACTTGACTGCATCTGGAATCAAAAAAGCTTCGGAAGGTACGGCATTTGCCAAAGTTATCCGGGACATTCAAGAGTTCATCGAAAACAGAGGAGGCGGAGAGCTCCTTCCGTTCACAAAGCCAGAAAATGAAATAATTCGTGCAAGACTTCACAATAAGATCACCAAAGCGGAGTGCAATGCCGAATTAATTTTCAGGTCCAAAGACGAAATTGAAAAACGTAAGACGCAACTTGGTTCCATTTTCGTTCGCCAAAAGAAATTCACTAATACGATGGAGCGGCTTTTGTACGAAGCACAATGGTATTCCTCAATGGCGGAAGACTCGGCCAGAGGTAGTCGAAAGCGCAGAACTCGTGCCTCTACGTCTCAAGAAGGCGAGTCTGATACAAAGAAGGAGGTGAAAGAGACTGAAGAACAAGCTCAAGAAAGATTGCGCAGAAATGAATTGAGAGCTCAAAAAAGACTTGAAACAATGAAGAAAAAGCAAGAGCAAAGAGAGCTATTAAGGGCAAAGCGGGTTTCGCAACCAAGAACACGCTCCAGGCGAATCAGAACAAGAAGTGGGTCTAAGTCGCAAGTGTCAAAACTCCTTGAAGAGGCTGATTGGTTCCAAAGTGTTAGTGGTGACGGCCATACTGTTAAGGAGGGTGCGAAAAGAAAGCGTTCACCTGCTCTTCAAATCGTCCCGGAATTTAAGAACAGACAAAAACTTAAAGCCGCAAAAAAGCAGCTTGAAGAGACTGCAAAAAGAAAGCGAGGTCGTCCTAGACTTAAATCTGAATCACCTACTACGGAGGACAGTGACCAAGAGGAAGAGCTTTTGAAAAAATTCGAAAAGGCATTGGACAGTGATGCTTCGCTTGAGGATGAAGAATTCAGCCCATACGATCCCACAAGTATCATTAATGATAGTACGGTAGAATTGGGAAGCCGTCAACTATTTAATGAAGCTATTTCAACTGACTGTCTCTTCCCGTATCAAATTCCCTTTTGTGCGGATATTCTGGTAATGTTACAACCTGGAAATAAACTTCCTATTAATAATATTTTGGCCGCTACCTTGATCAGGGAGCATATTAAGAGTTACAAGTCACTTCCAGACTCTTTTCCTCCGCTCTATGTTGAGGATCCAACTGGTAGAGCGATTCCAAATCCACGAAATATCATACATATTCGCCATTTATTATACCCGCAACATACAGAACAATATATTTTGGCTGTCCCAAAGACTCTTGAACTTGATCCTATTAATGAAATTGTCAACCTTTTTCAAATTCATTATGGCTTATATTTTTCCTATTCAGAAGCAATCAAAACAATAATTCACGAGGAATATTGTGAAAAATTAACCCTTTCAGTGAAGAACAACGATTTTCTGACCTTCATGCAGATAATAGATAGATGGAACGCTTTGATGTTGGAGCTATCGCCTTATCCGATTGAAATTGATCCTACAATTGATATTAATGAGAGCTTGAGAGGTTATCTTCCAAGAAATTTCAGCTACCACCAAAATGTGAAAGATTTTAAATTGCAAACATTTTATATGGAAGTTCTAGCAGCTGGTGAGAAGGCTCGCAATTGTCCTAAGAAAATGGAAAAGCTTTCCGTTCAAAGAAGAATGAGCTTGACTTTGAAGCTGCCCCTGACTTTACTTGCTCAAAACGGACAAACTGACTTTAAGGAGCATGATGCATCGAACACTTATTTCCCCGAGGTATTTGTTTCGAGATTTCGCCATTTACGACCTATGGCATATTCCGTGGCATTCATCGATCTGCTTACCCATATGACATCTTTATCTAGGTACACTGTGCATCAATTGATCATGCGAGCTTATACTAGAGTAGTGTCACCAAGCTCAAGGAAGCTCAGAACTTATAAAGCCTTCTCTGCTGAGGTGTATGGAGAGCTTCTTCCTTCTTTTGTTAGTGAAGTATTGTCAAAAATTGGCCTCGAACCTGGGGATAAATTTTATGACTTGGGTTGTGGAGTTGGGAACACAACAATTCAGGCTGCACTAGAGTTCGGCACTTCAAGAAGTGGTGGATGCGAAATAATGGATCATGCATCACATTTAGCTTCATTGCAGGAAATATTCATGCAAAAACAAATCAGTGTTTTCGGATTGGAGCCTCTTAATTTGAGTTTTGCTTTGGATCAAAGTTTCGTGAAAAATGAAGCTGTCAGGAAAGAATGTATTGAATGTGATGTTGTTCTAGTTAACAATTATCTTTTTGATTTTCCTTTGAATGTTGAAGTGGGGCGCCTTCTTTATGGTATGAGACCAGGATCCAAAATCATAAGCTTGAAGAATTTCATTCCTCCAAGATATAAATCAAGCGGGGAAAAGACTATCTTAGACTACCTCAAAGTCGAAAGATTTGAAATTAGCGACTATTGCTCTGTAAGTTGGACAGCAAACAAGGTCTCCTACTATATTTCAACTGTGCAACCGGAAGTTTTAAAAAAGTATCTTTAGGCTTCTAGTTCCAATTGAAAGATAATGCTGAAGTTCGAAAGTTCAGTTAAGCACTGTATTTGTTTGGATATATACGAAACCTCAATTTAATTCGATTTGAGGAAAATCTTTGTCTGGTTATTCTATAATTGTATCATAAGTTTCCTTGACTGAAAATGCACATTGTTCATGTAGTTCTGTTTAAAGCTTAAGAAAGTTCGACCTTTATTTTTTTGTTGGAGATCTCTAATTCTTCCCGCATTTGCCTCTTATTTTGTGGTTCGATAGAAGCTGGTGTATTTTCTTTTGTGCTTGGCTCAAATGAACCCTGGCGCGTGCCGTTTGCACTAGCTTTCCCTCGTTTGCGACCAGCAGAGCCTTCACTTTCTCTTGCAAGCGCAAGCATTAATGTACTAATACGTCTGCCAATTTCCTGAGGAGTTCGGGAGGTAATGTACCAATCAAACTTGAAGAGCTCGCTTTGCAGTATCTCTTGTTTAATTTTTTCACACAACTTGTCAGCAAAAATACCATATCTATGCACACACCATAGAATGAAACGATCTTCAAGTTTAGAGAAGACCCTTTTGGAATTGTTAGGCGGATACTGAATTTTGAGATCTTCAAGAGGATCTTCCAGCTCCTGAATTTTAATTGCCAAAAGCTTTTGCTGATTCAAAAGTTTAGCCGTCTTTTTCTCACTTGCCTCAATTTGAGCTACGTACTTCTCATATCCTTCAACTTCGTTGTTGGATTCCCAGAACTTTTTGGTGTACCTTTCAACTTCATCAACGTCCCTTCCTAGAGCTTTCGCTACTGGGGCATAGGCATGTCTCCCAAACTTCGCACATGCATGTATGTAGTTCGTGAAGTCTCTTCTAGACCACGTTGAAAAGCTCTCTTTCAAAAGTTTTTCCTTTAGTTCTTGCTCCTCTTCTGTTAAAGGTACTGCTTCTTCGATTTTTCTCTGTTCCAACTTGAGCTTATTTTCCCTAGATAAGTCATCCTTTTCATCGTCAGAGTTGAGGAACTCTTCATCACTATCGCCAAAATCATCCAACGAGTATAAATATCCGACAGCTTTCTTGTACGCAAGTTGTTCTCTATCAAGCAAATCTATTAAGATTGGAGAGAAAAATTGATGATCTTGTGGATGATATAGCTTAGGCTGCTTTATCTTCACTGGAACAGCAAGCTTGTTTTGAGAAATTGGCGCCTTCAACATGTCTTTGTAATAATTATCAACGGAATAGGTCTGTTCTTTTCTTTCTCGTTTAGCTGGATGTATCCATGTAAGTCCCAAACCCTCATTTTCCCGCTTTGCAAAGTTTTGACCATTCCATTCATACACGGAAGCATCTGATGTAAAGTTCTGAAGATCGTCCAAACCTAGTTTATTGAATTTTGCATTCAAATTTTTGGTTTTTTCTCTTCCCTTCGCAAGAATTGCATCGATATCATCATCAAGCATAGAAGAGCCATTTCTTTCCTCGAATACAGCTTTGGCTCCATGTTGGATCATACCCAACAAATCGTCATTAGTGTTTCCAATATTTGATGTACTTTGCTTTCCTTGCTGAATAACTAGCTGGTCCAATCTCAACTTTTGCGCTGCCCTGTCAAGAACCTTTTCCTCTATTGCATTTTCTGTCACAAATCTGAAAACCTGAACTTGCTTTTTCTGGCCAATCCTATGAGCCCTGTCCATTGCTTGCAAATCCGCTTGAGGATTCCAATCCGAATCGTATAGGATCACAATGTCTGCAGAAGTTAAATTAATACCCAAACCACCTGCTCTGGTTGTAAGTAGAAAAATAAACTTCGATGAGTTTGGTGCGTTATACTCATCAATCGCCTCAATTCTGTCTTCATGCGAAGTGGATCCATCAATTCGACAATACTCATATTCTCTGAAATAACAATAATCCTCAAGAATATCAAGCAATCTAGACATTTGAGAAAAGATCAAAACTCTGGAACCAGTCTCTTTGAATTTTTTTAGCATTTTGTCGAGTATGATCATTTTACCAGCGTTGAATATCAAATGCTCATCAGTGGTGAAAGGCGGACCAGGCTCAGCTCCATCAAATAGATATGGATGATTGCAACACTTTCTGAGCTGCATGACAATATTTAATAATCTTGTTTTTCCCTCTCGCTTGCCGATTACTCCATTCACTGCGTCTATATCTTTTTCCAATAGCTTCTTATACCAATCAATCTGCATATCAGTCATACCAATATAAACATTTGTCTCGATCTTTGGAAGCAAGGAGGTTTCGACATCAGCTTTAACTCTTCGCAATAGAAACGGGCTGAGCACTTTATGGAGTTCTCGTACCACCCTATCCTGATCCTGATCTTTTGCAGTTTGATTATCGAACCACTGATCAAAAACCTCAGAATCGCCAAAAACATCAGGGATAAGGAAATTTAAAAGAGCCCATAACTCATGTAAATTATTCTGTAGCGGGGTTCCAGTAATAAGAAGTCTATTTTTGGAGTAGAATAGACGAATAATTTGGGATAAAGAGGAGTCCTCGTTTTTTATTCTGTGTGCCTCATCCACAATGATATATTGCCAGCGGAACTTTTTGAGTTGAGACTTTTCCCGAATAACCATTTCAAAAGAAGTAATGAGAACATCAAATTTAGCTGTGAGTAACCTCTCTTGAATTATTTGATTTCTCGTATCTTTGTCTCCTTGCAAGACTACTACATTAACTTCGGGTGTCCATTTCTGGAACTCGCGCAACCAGTTGTTAAGTGTGGACTTCGGCACTATGACAATGAAGGGACCGTCAATATTTTTGATGTAACGTAGGTAGCCAAGAAACGAAATTGTTTGCAACGTTTTGCCTAAACCCATTTCATCTGCTAAAATACCAGAAAGCCTGTTTTCATGCAAGGATATCAACCAATTAAGACCCTGGATCTGGTATGGCCGAAGCTCTCCACCTTTGATAAAACTTGGAGAAGCTGTTAATACAGTTCTTTGTTCTTCAGGATCACCCATATGACGTTCGTCTTCTAGAAGCTCGGCGTCCTCTTCCTTTTCTGTTTTCCTTCGTCCACGTCCCAGGGTCTTTTTCTTTTGTTGCTTGAAATTGATCTGGCCATCTATCTGCTTGATCAATCTCTTGAATTTTGCGTCTTTTGACATGTTTATATCAATGAAATGACGGAAAAGGTCCGTGAGACCCAAGAGATACTTGAACCGGACGGTTGAATCATCCACATCTTGCTCTCGGGCAACTTTTGGGTCACAGTTTAGGAGGTAACGAGATCGTCTTTGCTCATCGACACCATTTGTGGTTTTCCCATGCGTCAACTCCGACAGGCCTTGTGCCGGGGATGAGTAATCTTCAGAACTCGAACTATCACTGTCTGCGGGGCGCTTCCTGACCATTGTGAGCGAGACGATGGGTAGATTTCTGTTGTTTCGATCTTGTTTTGTGATTTGATTTTTTTCTCGTCTTCACATCTGTAAGAAGCAGGAACTCTGAGATTATTCTACCTTATCGGTGCACGGAGCTGAAATGCCATACGCCCGCACACTAGCCTGCACCCGCATGTAAAATCAACGCTCTGCCGAATAGGACTTTTTAAATTAAGCACCATCTTGTTCATATTTTTGGCAGCACATGGTGTAAGCCATTTTCCTTCTTGCTTTGGGAGATACTGCATTTTTTTACAATGTAGTTATGGCTGGTAGACTTCTAATGACGTAATTATAATTGAAGCTTGGCTAACTTATGTAGCAGTATTAGAGGCTCTATAATGCAAAGTCGTAGCAGAACTCGAATTGTTTTCAAAAATCAGGTTTCGTTGGACTGTATGGAACATTCTGCAAAGGACCAACCATGCTTAATTCACTCGACGTTATTTCCTTCCAACAAGCCCCAATTGATGGGCTGCTTCCCAGTTTCCCGCAACCATTCATTGCATTTCATGAAGACGTGCAGGTCAAAGAAACCGCGATTTGCAGACAACGGCGATGGATGCACCGACTTAAGTACGAGGAAGGACACATCTTTACGAGACAATTGGCTAGAAAACTTTTCCACCCGCTTTTGTGCCGGTGTTCCCCACGCCATGATTACAAAACCCTGATTTTGATTCCGTGCAAACAGAATGGCGGTCTCAATCACTTTCTCCGTAAACTGCTCCCAGCCCTGATTCGCGTGGCTGTTGGCCTTGTGCGCTTCGACAGTCAAGCACGCATTTAACATTAGCACGCCACGTTGCGCCCATTTGGTCAAATTTCCTCCGCCTGGATTTCCGGCCCGCAGCAAGGCATTGTAATCGGGTACTTCGAATGAAGGGAAGTCAATTTTGAGTGCTTTGTAGATGTTCAAAAGTGACGGTGGGGGACGCGTCGGCTCCATGACCAGGAAAGCCAACCCGTGCGCTTGATTAAAGTTGTGGTACGGATCCTGGCCCAAAATCAAGCATTTCACCTCCGGAAGCGGAGTGTAGTGTGACCAAGAGTAAATCTTTCCCGGTGGCGGGAACACTGTTTTGTTCTTCTGGCTTTGAAGAAATCTTTTCAAAGCAAGAAAATATGGTTTCGTAAGTTCTTTGTGCAAGAACGCTAGCCAGGTGACATGTAGGGTATGGATTTCAAGCAGGAGAAGAAGCTTCTGTTCGTCTGAAAGACTCTCTACCCATTTCTTCTTGTCAAAACCGAGCTGAGCACAGAAATCAGTATAGTCACCTTGAGCTTTGTCGTGAGAAACGCGTCTGGCTGTAGGCGAAGAAATGGTATCCTTTTCTTCAGGAATACTCTTCCCAGCAATTCCTATTTCTGTAGACCCAGTATTACTCAGTTCTCGTTCAATTTCAGCAACATGTACCTCCAAAGTCTGCACATCTGCCCTTTGGGTACTCTCCAATTTGCTACCATTCGCCGATGTTTTTTGAACACGAGACAGAGATGCAGATTTCGTCTTTTTTTGCTTGGCACCTGCCTGAGCAAAAAAGTCTGTGATGAAAGTCGGCTTCCGTTTGACTTGCTTTGGAGCTTCAATTGTGGTCATGTCTGGTTTCTTAGTAAGTAGTGAACAACACGCTACAATAATATTGAAGCATGCGATTCGCGCTACGCATCTTTATTGTTGAGGTGGTTCAAGACAGAGTTTGGAGATACATGCCCACAAGCTGTACCGTTCTTTTCTTCGCTTGTAATTGTCTATCATGGTCACCTCTAGAAATTCCATATAAACGTTTGAGAATTTTGCGTAATACTCAACATCTTCTTAACTAATGCTCTGCCTCTTGGTTTACTTCTTTGTTAGCCTTCAGCTTCAGCATGTTTCGCTACGCACCGGGCAATCAAAATATAGCTAGAGATGAGTATCTCTCAATCGAGGATAACTAAAATATCTTAGAAAGATGGTAAGGATATCCAGGGTCTTTCCGCAGGGCCATACTAGTCATGATACTGTAAAATAAATACAATAACCCTGTAAAAATCAACATCAATATTGACTTCAATTCCTCGCTAGCAATCAAGCCACTAGCAGACACTTTATAGTTCCCTAGCCAGATCATACCAACAATAGTCGCAGCAAGAAGACCATAGATGCCTCCCACTAAGAAAATCTCGTCACCAAATTGATAATGGATCCCACCACTAATATAAATGGGTTGGCCCTTCTCGTTCTTAGCTATGAAAGGCACTTGTTTCATGAATGAGAACAGAAACCCACCCAATAGAATCAACAAGTATGCGAAAAATGCCACTTGATAAACCTTCTTTTTTGTTACCGTTCGCGTGATGAAGGATGGGCCACGCTTTTTAATAGTAAGAATAATAGAGAATGTTCCAATGAAAGCGAGAGCAAATTTTATCGATGGATTCTCTTGCGGAATTGTTATCCGTCGTTGCAATGCCTTTCCCAACCAGTCAGTCATTTTAAACACCTGATCGTTGAACGAGCCTGCCTCTAACTTAAATTCAGCGTGAGGCTCAAGGAGTATGTCAAAGTTGTCGAAATATTCTTCCCCATACTTGTCATACTTTGGTTCTCTCATCAGAGAATGTTTAGATGAAATGCTCGAGGGAGGCACGAGCCAGAGTTGTGGAACGGTTTGCAAGCCTAGATAGTTGAAGACTTTGGCGTTGCTTTTATCAACAAGATCCACCTCAGCTATGAAGAGATAATTAGACATGAAGTATTCCGCGTACCAAAACGACGCCACACGCGATAAAACTCTTCTAATGGTGATGCAACTGGCACATTTATGCTCCTCAGCTGATGAGGTTAGTAGTAGAATTGTGTAGTGGTCCCTATTTGGCTTAGACACCAACGAGAGATCTGAATTTGTAATTGAAATGATATTATCTGGCCATTTCTGCAGTTCTAAGCTCAATTGCTCCAGCAACAGCGAGTGGGCCGCAGCATAGAGAAAGAGCCAACTCAAGCTGATCAAAGTGAAGAGTTTCATCACTTTGTTTTGCTGTCGAGTCTACCAAACTATTTAGATATAAACCAATTCCAAGCTGAGTGCGACTTTCGCATGTACTCTGCAGCTCCACTAGCGACAAACCCAGTGGGCTCTCGTTCCGAACTACGTTTCGTAGACGGAATCTTCCTTTCAATAAATAAAAAAAAAACTTAACAGAAGTCGAAAGAGAAGATTCAAAAGGAAAAATCGTTTTTTTGTAACTCTATATTCATGCTTCGGCTCCAAAGTCCTCTCTCTCGTCTTTATTGATCACCAAAAACCCAATGGTTACAATAATGGCTCCAAATAAATACCACCAATTAACATGGAACCCTTTTATAATCCAATCGCCAATCATCGCTAATGGTATTGTCAATGAGAGGCCCACTGTTACAGTCAATGGGCTAGTTAATAACACAGCCTTACACCAGCAGAAATCGCTAATAAAAGTGATGACTGCATTGATAAGGAGAAGTAGAAAAACATGGGAAGTCTTCGGAAGCTCGAATGTTTCAACACCTGTGAAATGTAACAATAATATAATTGGCCAAAAAATTGCTAGGCAATATAGCCCCACAAATCCGAAGAAGAGATGGGTGTTCAAGGTGCGTTCCTGGTTTGTATCTGGAATTGTAATTTTGTGTTTCAATAAGATTGTGTACACACCGTAAATCAAAGCACCCAGCAATGCCAATGCATTGCCCCAGAAGCCCAGTAGAGGACCGGAATCTATTGGCAATTCCTCGGAGGAAGAGTCGATTTTGGTTACAATGATCACACCAGCGAACGAAAGCACAATTCCCAACACCTTGTTCCTATTGATCTTCTCTATATGAAGAAAATACCCAAATAGTAGCGTGAAGAAGGACGAGGTTGACAGTAAGATTGTCTGCGAAGCAACGGAGGTATATGAGAGAGACGCATTGGTGACCAAGTTTGCAGTGAACCAAAGCACAATGAACTGCAATGATAGTTGCACAGTTTCATAAAGACCAACTTCCTCGTCTTGGGGTGCAGCCAGAATCTGTCGCTCGATTCCACAAAGGTCCTCCTGGCTTGCGTCACGAGAAGACCCGTATGCTCGCATGGGCTGAGAGGCAGTCCCTGATTCGCTGAGGATCTTGTATCGAGACTTGTTGATGTCCTCTTTCAACATGTCTATAAACAGGCCCACGGAGCCACACCTGTACCTAATATAAGGGATGATGTAAAACACAAAGCAACTAGTGTTGATCCAAGTGATGAAGAAGGGCTTTCTATAAATATTGGTCTCGAACAAATCGTTCACCAAGAATGAGCTCAGCACCCAGAATATAATCACGGCCGACAAATTGACCAACCCCAATACCCATTTCTGAGAGGACGAAAGCTGGCTCTCATGAAGGGCAAATGAATGGAAAAAGGCTGCGACCCCGGCCAGCATTTTTCGGAGCATTTCGTGATGAGCAGGGAACACCGGTGGTTTGACGTATTTGGAGCCACTAGTGATAACAGATGTCACGTGAGATGGGTCCTGTCCGAGCAGGCTCGAGCCGGAAGATACGACGCCGCGAAGACTTGACATATTCCGTAGCTTGCGTACCGTCTCTTACTTGTACGTTCGTTCCTAAGAAGGACATATAAGCAATGAGGAATGCAACAACAGTTCTAGAATAAACTGGAAGTAGACCGTGATTAAGTCCAGGGCTGGGAATGGAAGACAGCGTAGGTGGCAGCTCCGATGCCTAGGCTATCGCCAGATTTGCTACTAAGGGCTCCGGACTACAATCTGATCACGGCCGTTAATTGGCGGGCTTCAATCGGGGCATAACAAGACTTGAAAAACACGTATATATGCAAAAAAAAAAAGTAGAGAAGGACGAAGATTAGAGATCTTAGTCTTACCCCATATTTGCGAGGCCGTTAACTTAGCTCGGGTCTAACTTTGAGCCTCACAGTGCTAGTGTTCCTTTGTCTCATAAAACCGTATAAATTTCTTGATATATCTGCGCAGGCGCACTAGTACATCACTTCATTGAATACCAGCATAGCCTTTTCAATCCAAATACATCCGAAGCCCAACTCTTACAAAAATCATTTACGAGTGCCTACTTACAAGCAGCAACAGTCATAGTATCATTTCACCAGACATTGGCTTCTTAGATATAGCGCCCTGTTGTGTGTTCATTTCCTCTACTCAAGATGTTTAGGATGGGCATTCGGCAGCCGCCGAAGACCATTGTCACAGGTACCGTTGTCATGATGGAAGAGGAGCAGAATGAAGGTGAGCTCACAACTGATAAGAAACCTCTCAAAAAAAACGACATAGGAATCATTCTCAACCCGCAACCTGAAGATAACCCCAATGACCCGTTGAACTGGTCTACGCTACGCAAAGATCTTTGCTTCTTGATCATTGGCTTCCAGACGTTTATAGGAGGAGGCCAGACCCCAATTTTGGCTGCTGGATATTCTGAGCTCCTGGAAGAATTCAACAAATCTTTAACTGTTATATCCTACCTCGTTGGTGCGTTCATGTTGGCTCTTGGCGTGGGCTCTGTCTTTGCAAGTCCCACAGCAGTGCTATACGGAAAACGACTAGTTTACATCCTTGGAATACTAATATTCCTTGTTGGCGCTTTAGTCTGTGCCTCTTCTCAAAGTTATGGTGTATTTATGACCGGGAGAATCCTTACTGGTTTTGGTGCCTCCCCCACAGAAAGTTTAGCATCTGCAAGTTTAAGTGAATTGTATTTCCAGCATGAAAGAGCTTATCGTACTGGACTATACACCCTCCTACTTTTAGGTGGCAAAAATATTATACCACTTCTATCATCCCTCATATTCGAGCATTTAAATCGACATTGGCTTTACTGGATCGAGGCGATGTTTCTTGGCTTGAACTTAGTTCTTACTTTCTTCTTTGTTCCAGAAACTTTCTGGGATCGATCACCGATCCCAAATGAAAGGTCCATCAAGGAGACAGAAGCTGCGCGTCACGTAGCTGGATATGTCCCTCCAGAAAATCGTCCTCATGCTTATGCATATCACTCCTCAAACACCATCTTCTCTGATGCATATAGCAATGTCAGTTTGGGGTCCTCTCACCTCAGTGATGCTAATACCGGCACCTACAGTACTAGTGGAAATGCTGGGACCACTCCCTTAGCACTTGCTGAATCTCACTTACAAAGCTCGTCCAAGGCCGACGATGGGTCTACAAAGTCCGAACCAAGATCTTTTGTGAGCAGACTCAATATACTATCAGGTAGACACACACTTGACAAATGGTGGATGGTTGCACTACGTCCAATATATCTCTATGCATACCCATCTGTTTTGTTTGGGTCTGTTGTATATTCATTTGCGGTAGTTTGGCTTATCGTGATCTCCGAGACGCTAACAGAAATTTTTACTTCTGAAACATATGGCTTCACATCTCAATCTGTGGGACTAATCTATATCTCTCCATTTGTCGGTGGTATTCTTGGCTCGCTTTGTGCTGGATTGATTGGGGACCACTTGACTAGACTCATTGTGAAGAAAAATCATGGTGTTTATGAGCCAGAATTCAGATTGGTAATGTTGATTCCTTCTTCGATCTTTACCTGTTTAGGATTAATGGGTTATGGATGGTCGGCAAGAGATGCTGATCCTTGGATTGCTCCTGTAATATTTTTTGGGTGTCTAAGCTTTGGTTCTTCGATGGCCTCTACGACTGCAATCACGTATACCGTTGATTGTTACAAGATGTTTGCTGCAGAGGCACTTGTCTCATTTAACTTTGCAAAAAACTTGTTGGGCTTTGTTTTCTCGCTATTTAATAACGATGCCTATGCTTCATTGCATGGAAAGAAATTGTTTGTTATTTATGGTTGTGCTCAGTTGGTTGTCAGTTTGCTGGGTTTTGGCATTTACATATACGGTAAGGTTTTCAGGCACTGGACAGATGAAAAGGAGTTGCTTAAAAGGTTGTATCATCGAGCTAAATGAGGTGACGCCCAAGAGTGCCGGTGGTGTATTTTCGAAGTGATCTAATAGAATAAATGAAAACAATGGATGGCAATGGATGGCAATGCCAAGCTGATCTTTGGTCTAATGATAATATATCTATCTACATCCAATTTATTTTTGGCTTATTGTAAGTAGCAAGTAACTCCTGGTTATCGAGAAGATATCTCTGGAGCCGATTTTGGAAAGAAACCCCATTCCAAACATTTCCATCGATGGAGGGCATCCCTAGACGCTCGATGACAGAGCCACTTGCCAAATTTGCGATGATACCAGCTGTGATCCAATCTCCTGTGAGCTCCAACGCAACGATAAAGGCTCCACAGAAAGAGTTACCACCCCCTGTAACATCAACCACCTTTGTTTGATCTCTATGATACGCTGGTAACATAATTGAAAGATTGTGAGTCATGATAAAGCAACCCATAGCACCACATCTAAGTACAATGCCACCATCGTGCAGGCAGCTTGGAAGGAGTTCAGCTGCTAGCTTCTTAATACCCTCTTCTGATTTGGGTGGACTAGTCATCAGAAAAAATCCAGCAGCTTCGTCGAGATTAGGAGAGAAAACATAAACTTTTGAAAGCATGTTTTGAAGGCTTTTGAGATTAAATGCTTTGCATTCATCCGGAAACGGCTCGAAGATCACTCGGGGCCAACCCTCCGAGGTCTTGGGGCGTTTTTCGTAAAAGGTGTCAATGATACTCTCACATCTCTCAATAGAGCAACAAGTGTGGAAAGTACGCAGCTGCAAGAGGTCCCCAGTGTTTATTATATCCTCCGCTTCAATTCTTTTCTTGGGGGTTCGGTAAACGAAAGAACGTAAACCCTTCTCGTCATAAATGTTAGCTCCACGAGTTGTTAAACGATCAGGGTTCTTTCTGAATACAGCACTGGTACCCCAGGATTTGATCTCCTGCTCGACTGCAAGAGGAAAGTCTGTACCTTGGTCTATAATCCCTGAGATACGATGTGCTAGCTTGGATCCAGCAGCAAATCTAGCGCCAACAATTGCGTATGACACCCCTCCCCCAATGATATCAAATTCAGGTGGCCGACCTGAGCTGCGAGGGTATTGGTTCTCATCTATAATGAAGAGTCCTAATGAAGTAAAAAGCGGAGTTGATTCCATGTGTATATGATAATGTCGGCTCGAGAACCTACTTCTAAAATATGCTTCGCAAAACATTCATATATTTAAGAGTATTTATATGCCAGACTTTCTTTCAAAACCGAACGCGCCCGCTTGGCCAAGTGGTAAGGCGCCTCACTCGTAATGAGGCGATCGTCGGTTCGAATCCGACAGTGGGCACGTTTTTTTTCGACTTATAAAGTGCCCCACATCATTCACACTTCGATGTGTAAAAACAACAACTTAGTTTTTGTATATGCTTTTATTAAATTTATGTAATCAATGCCTCAAAGATTTTGATGGAGGTGGAGGTGGCGGTGCGAGATTAGAATCTTCTCCTGGTACATCATAACGAATGTCATTCGCTTTTGATCTAGAAAGCTCCTCGTTCATGAAGTCGGTAAGAACATTGATATTTGACGGTCCGTGAGTTCTCCTTCGGCGTCCAGTTTTTCCTGACAGTGGAGAATTGCCTGCTGACAGTGGCTTATTAGGTAATAGTGAAGGCTGCAAAGTGGGTTGCACGGCGGGCTGCACGGCGGGCTGCACAGTATGGGGTACCCCGGGTTGAGTTGCTTCGGAGATGTTTCTTGTTGGTATGTCATCTTCAAGAGAAATCTCGCACATTTTTGTATTTAAGCTGTCTAACTTGACGCTTGTGTTTTCTTTCAAATCCTGCTGAGTGAGTTTAGACTCCTGCGGCGTACTTAAGAAGTCCTCGTCGAGAACTGCTTCAATTTTGTTCATTTCATAGGGGCTACGTTCCAGACTTTTTTCTTGATCTAAGAAGATAGACTCATTGAGTGGTTCCAGTGGCACATCTTTGTTTAAAATCAACGAGTCATCCACTAGCTCGTATTGTTCAGTCGCACCCTCGTTTGTTTGATGATCACTTGTAAGGAAATCGTTGTCAAAAGTTGGCAACTCGTCAAGCTTCTCAGATATTGAGCTTCCGAGTATGTTCTCTGTTTCGACAGTTTCCCTAGGAGCAGCTTCCCGTACATGATTTACAACTTCTTCTGCAACTGATATCAGACTCTTTTCTAATAGTGGAGTTCCGTCTTCACCTGAAATATGTTCAGTTTCAATTTCTTTTGTCGACGAAATTGGAGAAACTATAGTACTGTTAATCATTACTTCGGTTTCGGGCAAACTCTCTTGTATCAGTTCAACATGTTGCTTGGGTGCGTTTTCAGCTCGGCTCTCGTTTAGATGTTTCACACCTTTTGGGCTTGCAGGGACGTACTTCGTTGAGTGTTTTCTCACAGTTTCGGGAGAACCAAGCAGGGTGCTACTAGTCTCGATGGAAGGTGCGATTTGGTCATGTGGTATGTATGCGATTTCATTGGGGTTATGGAAAAGAATATCGTCTATTTTCTCGTGCGACGAATTGAACTTACCAATAACCTCTGGAAGCCTATGGAGCAAACCATAACCGACATCGCATCCCAATGCTCCCCTATTCAGACCAGGAGCCCACGATCGAGACAAGTGCACTGTGACATGGCGCAAGACGTCATAATCATGATTATAAACGTAAAGAATAATTGGTATTCGGTCATCATTCAAGTTCATTTGGTGAAAGTTATAGTAGCTAGAGATAGTTTTTGACAACAACTGTTCTCCCCCACCAAGCAAAAGGCCCTTCCCATTTGGATCACTGGGGAAAGCTGAGTCACAACCTATAATATAGTCTGAATGAGGTACTAGTTGAGCCTGGAATGCTGGCGAGCCGGGATGAGTCTTGAGAATCTTCCATACGTGAGTGGCTGTATTAACGTGCTGAGATTTCACTGTGAGACCGATCATTTTGAAACATGACTTGAAGAGTGGGAGGCTATTTTCCCCTATCTCGTCACCTTCCGAATACGGCTCCAATGGCAAAGTCACTGTTCTCATAATACCACCTTTGGCACTCCAGACTTCAAATGTAGCCGTCTTGTTCGGTCCATTAGCAATTGATGCTAGTTCTTGCGCCAACAAGTCAAAATCCACCGCAGCTGCTTCCTCGGAGAACACCTCACCGCCATAAGCAAACGAACCGTCATCCTTGACAGCGTAAGCCGATGAGGAGAAATTGGGGTTTTTCATTGGAAGATCGTGATTATTTATTCCCACGATATAGTCAAACCATGCCTCGAAGTGGTGTTGCAGTGCAGTGGAATTGGGATACACGTGAAGAACACGAAGTGCATGTCCACAATTGTTGATGTGGAGGTTTGAGTGGAAGTAGGAGTCCGACTCCGTGCTTCCATGTCCCGGCCTGCCATTTTCGAGTTTGTCCTTCAATATTTTGGCAAAGGAAAACATTGGCCCCAAAGCTGATTTTGGGAAAAAGCTAACTGTGGAGCTACCATTGTAATACGGGACTGCGTGAAATGCGCACTATTAAGGTTTAGCGAATCGCGTACACCGCAGTAATATTTCCCCAGTGCTAGAGACCATTCTCGTGACTTGCAATAGAAATAAAATGCCCATCCCAATTGTTGTTGTTGGTGCTGGAGTTATCGGTTTGACGGCTGCTTTGCAGTTGAAAAGAAGTAATAAGGACTACGACATCACCGTTGTCGCTAACTTTATTCCTGGAGATATTGATATCAAGTACACTTCGCCGGTAGCCGGAGCCAATTGGGCGTCCTTTACTTTAGATGACAGTCGTCAAAAGCAAATTGATTTGGAAGGCTATCATGAATTTTCAAGGTTGGTCGAAGATGCTAAGTCTGGAGTGTGGAAGCAGACTAATGCGGTGTATTACACTCAATTAGCAGTGGACGAGGTTAAGGGGGATGTCGGCCAATTTGTTCCTTGGTTCGAGAATTTGGCCAATGGGAAAGAAATACCTAAAACACGCTTGCTTCCTGGGACGGTTTATGGTCACCAATACGACGGGTTTGTTATTTCCGTGCCTGTTTACTTGAACTACTTAATGCAGCAGTGCCTAGAACTCGGTGTTGTCATTAAGAGAATCACTCCTATTGTTGACATCCAAGAGGCAACTTCAATGCACCACACTGGTCGTCCAGCACGCGTAGTAGTCAATTGTGCAGGGCTTTATGCTTCCAAGATTGCAGGTGTAAACGATCCAGAGAAGTCTTTCCCCGTTAAGGGACAAGTGGTGCACGTTAGAAATACGATTTCCGAGATCAGGATAGTGCATGGCATTGAGGAACCAAACGAGGAGCTTTACATTTTCCCTCGTAAAGAAGGAGGCGCCATAATTGGGGGCACTTTTCTCAAGGATGATTGGAGTGAAACTGAGGATAAGGCGCTTACGCAAAGGATCTTGGCAAGGGCGGCCAAATACGCACCTGAAATGCTTGATGCCTCTAACAATCGCAACCCGCCCTTTTTCGACGTAGTCGGGGTCAGGGTGGGCAGAAGGCCCTTTAGGGAATCTGGTGCACGTTTGGAAAGAGACTCCGCAAAGCCGTGGCTCGTTCATGGCTATGGGGCGGGAGCCGGGGGCTTTCAAGGAAGCTATGGGTTTGCTAAATTTATTGTTGATCTTGTTGGAGAAGTTCTAAACAAACCCAAGCTTTGAGTGACGATTATTTATTAGCAATATACAGTAGTAATATTGGTACAGCATAGCATTAGGAACGTGGCTCATGACAAAACATCTCTGTGGCTAGTCCGTTGGACCAAAGCAATATTGGATTATTTACACAAAGTGTTGACGATCATTCCAAATGCTTTTTTGGCGTATTTCTTCTGGTGGTCCTTGTCCGTCTTGGAATTGATGAACTTCTGTGCCTTCGACTGCTGCCCCAGGAATGGTGTGGGGTCATCCAGGTACTTGTGGCTCTCGATTTTGATGTCCACGTAACCGTGTTGTATGGAGAACGGGCCAGGATTTTGGGGGTTTTCTGGAATCGACATAATTGAGTAAGTATAACGAATTTGTTTTTTTCGATTATTTTCGGAAAGTAACTTCAGGAGAATGTAGCCATTAGCTCGTTGTAGTCTAGTTGCTAATTTTATCTGCAGTCCCGTATCTATTTTGCTCGCATGTGTTCCTAACATTCACGATACGAAAACCGCAATACTTTCGTGCGAGTTGCTTCTCCGATCTCAGAACCACCTCGATTCCTGATTGCATAAATATATCGTAATTTGCGTCCTAGCTCCTACTGGAAAGTGAAAGAAAGTAGAAAAAGTTTAGGAGAACGAAAAAGATGTCTGATCGAAGTGATCCACCGGGCTACAAATTGGGCAGGCAGCTTCGGTATTCACATTGTAGAAAAGCTTGAATTCAGCCTAAATGAATGATTTCTCGAATACGCCAGATCTGGTAAGAAGAAAAGACAGGGCGAAATGCCCAGGCTTAATAACTGTTCAGGATGTCTTTCGAAGCGAAGTAATTCCTCAATATGTTCAACACCCTGTATACAGAGGTAACTGCGCTCAGAAACAGTAGTGGGAAAATTTTTCGAATCCAGGGAAAGCTATACCCATTCAAATCTGTTTAGAGCTAGCAATGAGATCGACGGCGGTGCTCAATTTTCAGCATTCTGCTACATCAAACCTTCGGAGACCGTGGCAAACTTTCAGAGATGGCCAGATTTGGTATGGATTGACCAAGAGAGGCTCGAAAAGACACCCATTAACAGGAAAGCAGGGGAACAAGCATTACTACAAAGGAACCGGGTCTTCTGGATACGGAAAACTAAATTCAAATGGAACATACATTATGAACTGGTCTAAGGTACGAACCTATGTTGTTCCTGCCGCGTTGAACTCCAGTGACCTCCAGGCGTTGGTATCGCCGAAACTGCCTCAGATATTGCAGAACTTGGAGGGTTATGACGACGGATTCAAGAGCCCTGAACTCGCTTGGAATAACATCAAAGACTTTATTGAGTACGGTGAGAACTATAACGACCAAGATTTGGAGAAGACCGACTATTTGGAAGAATACGTGAACCCAAAACTATTAGCTGCAGAGCATGAGGAGAACCCTGTCATCAGAACTGACTAAAAATTTGTACATAGACTTAGGAATAAAACACGTTTGACGACTAGAGTTTATCTGCCAACAATCCAAGTTCTGCCTTATTGCCGTTTGTCCATCTCTTTCTTACCCTAGACTCAAATTTATGTTATTACATTCCAGCCATTTCTGGAAAATACCCATCATAAGTCACGTATATGTGCATGTATATTCTCTTTGAATTGGAGCTAATTAACAATTTAAATATTCTTTATTAAATTTAAATAAATCCATAGATTTAATAATACTCTGCTTGTATTAGTTACTCTCGTTCGCGAGTCCTTTTTAACTTTTGCTCAAATTCGCCATAATCCATAGAATATACGTGACCTGCACTATGCTCCAAGTGATGCTTGTAAAAGCGGAACTAGCAGACAAAAGTAACTGCAAAGAAAAACTTCCGTTCACTAAATTTATGATAGAAAATGATAGAAATCACATGAAACTGCTCAATGAATAAAGTCATTCTAGTGGTTTCGTCTCTACTTATTAGGCTCCGAATCACTGTAGCCTGCATGTCACCGAGGTTACTCTTCGTAGAGGCGCGTCTCGGTTCACCTCTCTATCAAAGACAAGCCTGCTAACCATGCCAAGCACAGTTTCGGAAACCCAAACGGGGGGCGAACATCATAACGAAATCTCCCATAATGAACAAAATCAAATGCAAATTGACTTAAATGAATCCGAAAGTGAGAAACTAGCCGACGCTGATGAGAATTCAATGTCTCTCCCACTTTCCAAGATCAAGAAGATTTTCAAGATAGATCCTGAATACTCAGGATCTTCTGCCAGTGCCGTGTACGCAACAGGAGCTGCCACTGAGTTGTTTGTTCAATATCTTGTTGAGCAAGCCTCCATGAACGCGAAGGTTGACAAACGTAAGAAGGTTCAATACAGAGATGTCAGTTCAGCCGTTAGTACCCAAGAATCGCTATATTTTCTTAGTGATACCGTACCCAAGACACAAGCAGTCAAAGATGCCATGAGGGAAAAGAGAATCAACATATCGAACGAGGACCGTGAAACATACAGCTCCTTATTAGAGGACAAGGATAAACAGAAGAGTACCATTGAAGAACCAGCGGAACCCGGACCCTTCTCTGAATCGACAAAACAAACCCGTTTAGCGAATGGACAAACCACTCTACCTTTTGAAACGGTTCCTCAAACGAAGAAAAAAAAACCAGGTTTACTGGATTTAATGGCGGACAATGAGGATAGCGAAAGCTCGGATGTGGTTAAGAACAATTGAGTACACAGCTTTGTATGCGAGTTAAAAAGCATTTATCTATTTAAATAATTTGAGGGCCTAAATCATGTCAAGCTTTGAAATTCTTCAACACCCACAAGTGATTCTCGACCTCCTTACTGAAATTCTGTCCCTTGTCAATACCGAACACTAAACAAACTTGCAACATTTCGTGAGCTATTAAGTCGGGAACCATTCTTTCATAGATGTTTATTCCACTAATAAACATCTTCGAATATGCCAAACAGGCTTTCCTCTCATTACTGTACTTGAGGGAAAGTGCTTGTGTTCGCCCAGCTCCATGTTCGTTTAGAGCTCGTGAAATTAATCTTGACTTTTTTTTCATGAAATTCCACATATCGACAAATCTACTTGCCATAAACCGCTCATGCCTCTTGTCTTCTTCGAAAATAGTGGTCATGAATTCAATTGCGGGAACCATAAGCTGTTCCAATTGTGATTCGTCTTCTTCGGCATTCGATTCAGACATTGTAGAGCTTCCGGTAGCAAGCACCAACAAAAGGGGCCAATATTGGGCCATAATTTGAACAACTATTTTATTATTTGTGCTCATTAACGTGTATGATCTTGTAAGAGTCCTCAACACCAAGATTCTTAGCTTTATTGAAGGATGTGAAAGTAATTGAAGGCCATACGTGAAGATCTGTTGCACAGACGTATACACATTTTTTGGTATTGGTGAAGGCCATTTGTCTTCTTCGTCACTAGAGGTAGTTTGATCTAAGACAGCCTCTTCCTCGTCATCCGAGTCTTCAAGTTCAGAAAATGGTACATCCTGTTTTCGATGAAAATATTCTTTTCCAGGATCATAGTCAGCAAAAGGATCAACATTCCGGCTAGCATCATTTATGAGGTTAAGCATTTCACGTCTAGTTTTCATACCCCATGGCTTGTACAACGAAGTTTCATCTCCCTGCAGAAGTAACATCATATGAGATATTTCCTTACTGTACAGTTCTTCGACTTTCATTATAATACCTTCAAAGACGTGAAAGAAATTTTCCACCAACAATGAGTAACCATGATACGAGTCAATAACAATGAAAATTTGACTCAAAATGTCTTGAAGATGATTCAGCGAGAACAACTTAAGTCCACTGATCTTGATCACCACAAGTAAAATTCCAGGTAAAGAAGGTGTGAGTCCACTTGAAGTTGCAAGGTTTATACTCAAAGAGTCAATAAGATAATCTGCATTTTCATACACTAATTGCTCCAAAGATCCTTTGTAATGTGTCGTAACAATAGCTTTCAAGGACGCCTTCGCTTGAGTATGTAATTGACTGGAAGATGGATATGTAAGTGCTTCAAACAAAGGATAGAGATAGTCCATTAAGACATCCGTTTGAAAATTTTCTTTGCTCATCTGATTTGCTAATATACCGAAAGACTCTAGTGCAATAGCATATGACTTTTCACCAAGCTCATATTCCAAAGACTGAGCATTGAAAGCTGTATTTGCGAAAATAGATTTTGCTTCTATGAGCATATCTTGAGCAGATTGCAAAAGCAAGTAGCATGTTTCCTCTAAAGCATCAACTTTTGGTTCATCATTATCCTCAAAAGCCAAGTATTCATCTATATCGAAGTTTGATTCACGATTTCCAGATTCTACGTAACCCTTAAGTATAGAGTTCGAGAGCCAGAGAGAAGCGGCCTGTTGACTTATTTTCAAAGCTGCACTTTTATGATCAATCTCAAACTCAAAAATTGACGAGATCATTTCTTCTATGCTGACCTCGCCAATTTGTCCAAGAAACTCAGCAAAATGCCTTAGGTTGGCTTCTGAGGATCTTGTATAAGCTGTGTCAAAAGCTCTTATGCTATAGGTTGCATCTCCTTCGTCATCGTGACTTATATCAATAGACTGTAAAGAAACTGTGGGGACATAAGAATATATATATTTTTTTTTCATGCTTGTTAATTTTTTTGTATCGATGTGAGGCGGAAGTTTTATATCATCCAAGGTATTACTGGAACTTTCTTCGTGAGAAGTGCCACTCAAAAGTCCAATCAAATCTTTTTTGCTGGGTCTGGTCTTGCTCTCACGCAGATTGATGATTGAAGCCTTAGAAATACTAGTTACCATTATTTTCATAGCAGTTTTCACAATTTGCTCCAGTTCAGAATGAATTTTGAGTGTAATGGACTCAAGAGACTTGATGATATGCAAATGAAGCTTTAATGCAGTAAGACAAAGACCGATCTTTTCTTCGTTCAATGAAAACAATATATTCAGTAGCTGTGATTGAACGAGATCGTCGGTTTTGAGAATCAACATTTTGTGGAGAAGATCAATGTGGGGTCTGCTTTGTAGAACATAAATTCGGGATGCTCTCCGTAAGAAATCAGTTTCAGCGCTATGGTGTTTATTTTCACAGAAAACAAACATTGCGGCAGATAAGATATCAAAGGTGGAAGGTATCACCTCCTTGAAGAGTGATTCGAAACATGATTTCGTGATAGCAGAGACAAAATCAATAATAGCATCCACTACAATGTGGTTATTTGCCACACGTACACGAGACAGTGGTTGGAGTATGAGTTCTTTCATGAAAATTAAGACTGAAATCTTGAGCTGTTTGGAAGTAGCCGCAAGCCACAGGCTTGTTCTGTGCTGACCTGGCTCAGCATTTAAACTCACATCTATGGGGAACAGGCCCAAATCTTCTTTGAGAGGAGCTGCTGTGTACCCGTGCTCAAAGAACGAACTGATATCGCTTAACTCAATAGGTTTAGGGGTTTTGTCAATTAAGGTGATTGAAAGACTATCATCACCAAAAACCTTGATCGTTAAAATCTTCAACGTGCTTAAAATTTCCACCAAAGTCTCTGAGTGTAAATTTTTAACCTTGGTGTGATATTTGATTACTTTTGAAATGATTCCAGGGAAAACCAATGACACCTGGTCGGCAGTCACTCGTGTTGAAAATAGCCAGGCGATTCCTTTCAAAATTGAGCGTGCTTGCTCCTCAGTATCCACCCCAAGTGACTCTAGTATATCCAATAATATTGTTGTACTGTCACCCAAAAGAGAAAGCCTTTTGGTTACATCTTTTCCAGAGAAGTAATTGCGCGGAATAGAATGTTGTATCGCTAGCAAACAGTCAGTTACCGCAAGTAAGAACGAAGAGTCCTTTTGAAGCAATGCATCTGAATTGGAATTAGAAGCGGATCCCTTCGAAAGAAACACCACCAAGGTGAACAACTGGTCTAACAAGCTCTCTTCAAGATCATGGCTCCAAGAATGCTGAACAAGGAAAGCCAACACTTGTAAGATATATCTGATGGCATTATCAGGAAGCGAAGGCCGCTTTAACAAGTTTGTCAAGGGGAAAAAAACATAGTCTGCAAGTTTCGGTGAGATCACATAGTCATCTCCACAGTTGTTCTTGTAGTGAGTTTCAAGAGTAGTCGAAAGTTGGAGAAGCCCGTGGACCACATCCTGATTCCTTGAGTCTACTTGAGTCGCTAGGTCCGACAATAGCACACAATGGGATCTCAACAGCTCGAAAAGCGACAGGGAGAGTTGCCTCGTTAGCTCTGAACTCATTCGCCGCCTTCGGGAACTTCTGTGAAGCTGAGCTTACGAGATACTCTGTGCGAACCTTCGCAGTTATGTTTATGGCGTTGGCTCACTGAGTACAACACATTCTTAACCGTTAAAGATGCTAGACCTTTGACAGAAGAAGCCGTACGTAAATAACATTTGTTTCTGTTGTAGAATTAACTTACATGATTATCATGCTAGCATTAATTATTTACATTTTCATAATTTATATACATTAGTTTCGTCCCAGCCTTTTGCAGCTAACAATCCCTTGACCAGACCCTGTTCGTTTGTATCTAACTTTTTCTCTCCAGCTACAAAGTCCACGTAGGCGTCAGGTCCACAAACTAGGGCTAGGGATGCATCAGACTTTTTCTGCAAGCCTGTGACACGTGCTTGCTCCAAGGCATTCTCATACCATGGTGTTTTTCTGGGTAGATCAGAGTTTCCTTTTGGTTCATCCATTTCTCCACTCAAGACTGCAGTCCTTAAGGCCAATAAACTCTTGGAGTCTTCTGCCTGACCATCTTCCTCACTCAACTCCTTCCTCATTGGACTAAGGTAGTTGCTTTTTGCAGGTGGTTTGATATTTTTAATGGACAACATCAGCTCGGGATTGGTATCGAAATGCCGGCACACTTTGACCCGATCCAACTTCTCTAAGAAAAATAAGAAACGATTGAAAGGAGTTGATTCACTTTCCGACTGTGCGGAATAGTGAAGGGTGACAAATCCACGGTATGGGTTTCGTGTGAAAAGAAGCTGGAGTGCTGGGGCGATGCCGGTGCCTGCAGCAAAGAAATCCAAATTGTCAAAGTCTGGGATGTTGTTTTCCTTCTTAAGTCCGTCCAACAATGTTTCAGCTTCGACCTTTGAGGGCAAGTCACGGAAGATTGGTCTCTGATGATACTGCTTGAGAGGGTGATGAGGGAATTTATACTCGACATGAGGACCCCGGATATCAAGCTCGTCACCCACACATTTATCGGTAATATATCGGGATAGTTCACCATTTTCGTATCTCTTAATGTAGAACGTCATGACCCCCCCCTCTGTCACAGCTGTCATTATCATTTTCAACGACTCTCAAAAGTGGCTCTTTTTCTCCAGACCGTGTTTTTTCCGATTTCATAAAGTACAACGGCAACGGAGTGTATGATCGTACAACCATGATAGACGGTTGCATTATTTCTACTGACCACAACTTGTCACCGTTCCAGATAGTCTTGGAAGTATAGTGCGCGTAGTAGCTATATTGCCAGTTATGGAACTTGGGTTTCACCTCAATAAGGTAGTGATCCTTATCAATTTGCTGTTTGTGAGTCACAATAAACTTATGGAAGTGTGTGGGACTCAAGAGCTCTGTACTGTCGGAGTTGTCGTCTTCATCGAAATACCACACCTTAACAACATAGACTGTCCACGCTGCGACTATACCAGTTAAAATTTTAGGAACGTAACGGGACCAGCGAGTAATCACCTTCGGAGTTTTTACTTTATTGGAATGCTTGACGAAATCGTCCTCATTGGGAAGCCCCGGATATTCATAAGTGAGCCGTTCATGCTTTAGCTTAGGCACGTACGGTTTGTTGGAATCCTTCATCAACTTACTGACATCTTCGCTGATTGGAGCCGGAGCTGATCGTGACGACTGCAGCTTTACTTGGAATAGCCCCTTCTCCGGGTTGCTCCTTTTTTGTAGCTCCCGTTGCTCCAGAGACGGTTCAGATCTATTGTCAGCCGCGTGCTTATCGTCCCCACTTTTGCTGGAGACCCTTCTGATAGACCTGTGCACCGAAGAAACGCCATTCTTTGTAAGGCTTCGTCCAACACCAATTCTCCAATTCGCTGAACGAAGCATGCCTCAGTTGTAGCAGAAGATGAGTTTGAAGTTCATCGGTCCTATGTGAATACTTCGCTGCAGCTCGCACCCGTGCACCAGATGCTTAGGCAGTGTCATGTGACGAAACTTCTCAAGAAATACATGAAGGAAAAAAGAGGTGAAAATTTTTCCTCCACGACTACTCTCCACACACAAGAAGTATGTCCCTCGAAGCTTGTTAGGCGACAGCGCCGCTCTATACAATCAGCAAAACAGTGATGTAAGAATCTCACAGTCTTCGGTGAATTTGTCAAAGCTCGCGAACAATTCGTCAATTGTCCGCCTACTCTGAGGAATTCCTTTTTGGAGACTGGAGACCCCTCCCATCATAAACTTCCTGTTGCTACATGAATCCCTACGTGGGACACTCATGCTGCATTGTGTTTTGTTTGGTTGTATTTCATATACTAACCGTTAGCATGACTAGAACCTCCGTTTTGGCTGACGCCTTGAATGCTATCAACAATGCCGAAAAGACAGGCAAGAGACAGGTCTTGATCAGACCTTCATCTAAGGTGATCATCAAATTCTTGCAGGTTATGCAAAAACACGGTATGTTTCTATCCTTTTTTGTCTTTCAGTTTGATTTCTTGGCCGAAATCGCGACAGGCAGTTAACGTTGCTATGAAGGGGTTGCATAGCGTTGGTTTGAAAGCGTTGGTTTCAATTATGTCTTGCATATTCTCTTCTTGAACTTCTAAACTTTTCTTCCCTCCAACCCGAAATGATAACTGGATGGATTGACCGGATCTCAGTCCCTTTCTGTCTTTTAAGTTTTCGGGAGATCGAAGCGGGAATGCTTCTTACACGGTTTTCTAGTACTGAACTTGTCTGCCGTTTACTTTCCCTCGACATTCTGCTAAAACCCCTGTTGACAAGTGTTCTGGTGCTGCATGAAATATTTACTAACTCTTAGGCTACATTGGAGAATTTGAGTACATTGACGACCACAGATCCGGCAAGATCGTCGTCCAGTTGACCGGTAGATTGAACAAGTGTGGTGTCATCTCGCCAAGATTCAATGTGAAGATTGGCGACATCGAGAGATGGACTGATAACTTGTTGCCTGCCAGACAATTCGGTTACGTCATCTTGACCACATCGGCAGGTATTATGGACCACGAGGAGGCCAGAAGAAAGCACGTCTCTGGTAAAATTTTGGGTTTCGTTTACTAATTGTATAATTAACGTGTAACAGTACGGCTCACAAACTCGGTGGGCACGATCAGTTTTGAAAGCTTGTAGAATCTTTCTTCGCTTGCGCATATACTTCGCGATTCGGATTCAGACTGTCAAGTCGCTCCGCAATATACATCAGATCCAAATTGATCCAAAGCTTTGCAGCCCAAGGGATCTTAGCTTTCGATGGTTCGAGAAGCGCTCAAATTCGTGGGCAGCATTCTTTCGTGGACCGTGAGGGCAGGCTGCGCCACTCATTTGGTGAATGAATATCTCTACGAATTCACTGAGACGAAGGGAGAGTCAATGTTGACCACTTTGCAAGCTAACAAGGATTTCGTGCATGCCATAAAGACCCACCGTTTGGGTCGGAACCTCAATATTGGCGATCTAGTAGTGGCAACCAAACCCTCTGACCCGGACCACCGCATTTGCAAGCGCATTACTGGTATGCCGGGTGATGTTATATTAATCGACCCTTCCAGCTCGTCATCCTTGACCAACCAGCCCAACAAGTGTGATTCCAATGATGGCTTCAACAAGTTCGTCAAGGTTCCTGAGGGCCATGTTTGGGTCACGGGAGACAATTTAAGCCATTCGCTAGATTCCCGCTCCTATTCTTGGTTACCCACGGGCCTTATAAAGGGCAAAGTTGTCGCTGCCAACTCCATGGACAAAGGTCTATGGGATGAGAATGGAAATTTCTCCTTTTTTAACTTTAGGTGGATAGAGAATACGTTTGTTGACGAGTGATTATTTCTCACATGAATGTGTGTCTTAGTTTAATACGAATTTTACACGACTTAATTGGTCTGACACGCCCCAAGACTTCAAACTCTTTTCATTTGCTTAAGCGAAAGTAAACGCCGCTCTATATTTGATGCTTGTTGAAGACATCTAACAACCAAGCTCTTTGGTCACTTCACGCATTCTCGTCTGTACGTTTTCTAGCCAAGGAGCTCAATGTTCTCGAACCGAAAAACAAAAATGGACCAGCGATGATAAAAAACTTAAAGAGAGTGTTAAATATCGAAGCACCCAAGTAATAGTTCACGAAGGAAAACTCGAGGAAGGCCAAGGAGCTCAAAAAGCCAGCCTTCCACGTGCTTGCATCCATGGAGCCAAAAAGCTCTTTGCCCAAAAGTTGCATCCAAGCACCCAACAAGGCAACAAAGAAGAAAAGAGCAATCACGCTGAAAACAATAGGGAAAAAAGGATTGATAGTTGTGGGGTCCTCTTTGAAAATGTGATGAATTTCTGGTTGCGCACCCAATCTTGTAGAAGCTGTGTAAGTGATTGAGCTCTTCAAGGAGTCACTTGGAACAAGCTCTAGCAAAGGCGTGTTGATGTTCTTCTCTCCCTCGGAAGCAGCAATCAAGTTCACAAATATTCTGTCTTGAAGCTTCAACGCAGAGGGAAGCAGGCTGGTCATTATCTCAGCCGTAGCTCGTCCATTACTGTAGGCAGCGAAGATAGGGTGGTCCAAACCTTTGGTATCCGAAAGAAGGAATAACAATTGATGAGGCTGACTTGTTCCTTTGATGTTTACAGAGATCGAAACAGTGTCCCTTGCGGAATCTAACGTCACTCGGTGGACGTCGGACGACAGCTTGCTTATTTGAAAAACGTTGTTACCATTGAAGGAAACCTCGCCACCAGTGATGGTGTAAGCAAGTCCACCGGCGACCAAAAATAGCCACAGAAGGCTGAAGGAAAAAAAAAGCTCTCATTTGTCTGCGCTAAAGACTCGTTCTTGTTACCAACAACGTTGACCTAGCTCGCACTAACCTACACGACTGCACACGCTTTGAAGGCTTTGCTAGGTGCGAGTCAGCAGTGCCCAGCACCAGAAAATACAACAGTTAAATTGTAGCCCGCCCAGGCTCGTTTAATAAGTGAACGGATGCATAGGTCCATAGTCGGCGGTGTGGTATTTCAGATTGACTAATTGTATAATCTATTTCTCCGTTGGTATTCCTTCTTCGTGGCAACTGACATTATAACCCCGTATGTTGTGCTGTGCTAGCCAGGCACTGAAATATTAGCAGTGAGCCTCCGTATGAACTTGAGATACACTTCTGTAGTGCCCGGCTACAGATCAACAACATCCCCGGCGAAACCCAACTATCCTCTGAATGTCGCCCGGTAACCCTGTCGAATTCAAAAAAAACAAAAAAACAAAAACAGAGACGAAAAACAAAAAACAATAAACAAAAAAACAGCAAGACATTCTGCGAGCTTGAGCTTGCCCACTAGAACCTTGACTCCACTTTAAGCCACGTAGGTTTTCTTCAAAGATTCTCCTCTAATGAGACTCGGACGGATCCAGCTCTTTGTTCTTGGACCTGAACAGGCCCAAAGCATTTAGCAGAAGAAATATGCTGAACTCCCAAACGTTGCAGTTTGGCGGCCAGTTTGTAGAAGCTTCCTTCCTCGACTGCAAAGTTAAACATGGCGGTGCGCCGCGCCGCATTTTGCAACTTTTTTTCTGGCCCAGTCCGCCCCAGCGCTGCCCGGTGCCAAAAGCACGCGGCGTGCCACCGCCTCCATCGATCGTGCTCACACGGAACGAGTCCCATAGCTATCGACCACACTAGTACCACGCCCGAAATGCAATTTCTCACCGCCAAATCCGTGCTCTACATCCGTCTCTTGGGACTTCTTTGTATCATCTTCTTTCTGCTCAAAAGTCCCTCCACAATCACCACAGCCCACATCTCATTGATTTTGGGCCAGGCGATGAACTTACCCATCGTTCAAATAAGTGACTCCAACCCACTTTTTGGCATCTTGGCGATGTTCATTTCACTTCTCATCATCAGTGATTTGATCCCCATCTTGGCTGACAACATATCTTACTTCGAGACCTTGGTTCCCACAAGATTGCTCATGTTTTTTCTCTTGGGCTCATATTGCTTAGTTAGTGAAAATGCCTTAATAGCGAACAACTTAGTGTTCACATACGCTTTTTTGGAGATTTGGGTCAACTTCTTGGTATACAATAACTTAAGAGATGAGAAGTACTATAGAGCGAAGGATTACTTGGAAAAGCATGGCGAGGAATTACGTGATATGGCTAATTCTCGGGTGGTGCCGGTGAACGAGAATGAGGAACAGTAGTGCATTAAAATTGGCGTCTCTAATGTCTCATATTGTTTGCAAATGTCCAGGTGATACTTTCCTCAAATTCCACAATGTCTGTGAACGAAAGATTGAGCACGCTGGTGCCGTTCACATTGAGATCCATGTCGTCTTTAGTCTCATAGGCCGACACCGCCAAATTAATAATTAGATCCACAAATATATCCGAAGATGTGACCTCCACATCTGCCTTTAAAAACTTTTTTTCATTTGCGTTTTGCAAAACCACAGTGAAGGTAGAAAGCGGCTTCTCCACAGCTTTTTGGAATGGGTTTGTCGATATCTTCAGCACGGTTAAATTCTTATACCTCTGCTCATGCATCTCATATAAAACTTTGTCCACCTCAAACTCTCTGCAGAGCTTTTTCAATATGCTGCTGATATTGTGGACATTCATATGGTGTCGTGTGTGCCCGATCAATGGTCGAAGAAGTAGTGGATGGGAATTGTTTTGTTTCCACTTAGCATGAGCAGTAGGCATTCTCAGTTTTAGTTCCAACCGGTAGTTGAAATAACAGCACAACATAATTTTCAAGAACTTGAGAATATCTTGCGCCTTTCCATTGTTTTTGCTCGACTCCACATTTGTATTTTGATATAAGTTTTCCAATTCTTCTTCATTGTTTTCGTCATAGACCACCGCCTCCAATTCAATGATTTGATCGAGAACATCAATAATGATTTTATCCGAAATAATTGATACATTGTAACTCAACAAGAACTTCGCCTCCCTAGTCATGTGGTAAAACAAATCTTCCTCGAAGAGGAAATATCTTGCTTTCTCGTATTCACTCAAGAGCTCTTCTCCAGGATATTTTTCGAGTGCCTCCTTTTCGAAAACAGACTGCCCAGTGAGCATGTAGTCGTCGTCAATTTTGCTCAAGATTCTCACCCTCGTGAACTTGTTTGGTTTCCTTCCAACCTTGTTCTGGCCAGACGAAATTGGCACGAACAGAACCTCGCCTGTTTGCTCGTTCTTCCTGAGAACTGCATGTCCCTTGTCGAAATATGTTGAGCCTGAGTCGCCGTAGCCATATTGAACACCAACAGCTCTAGCGTTTGTGAGAGGATCACGAGTTTTGAAGAGCACAGCGCCATGACTTAACATTTTTTCCACCTGATTCCAATAAACCTTGTCGATCTCAGCCTGAGCTTCAAGCTGGGACGCAGCATCTTTGAAGAGGCTTTTAACTATACCCAATGTTTGATATTTCCATCCCATGCCTATCTTGTCAGCCTCAACTCGTACACTACTATCACCAACTGCTTTCGAAGAGCCCGAGTTAGCTGCATTATAGAGTCGATCAGAATTCAAGGAGCCCAAGGGGGCAGACTTAGATAGATGGGGAGAAATAGTCGCCTTTGTGATATTTGGACGTACCGCTGACATGAGTAGGGAGACAAAATCCAAGGATAATGATGTCTCGTTGATAGCAGAGTTGACATTGGCCAAAAAGTCGCCTTTCATCTTTTCCATTTGCTGCTGATGGTTTCCCTCTTCGTCTACATCTGTGCGTTCTTGGCCCAGTAAGTTGTCTTCGTCATCTTCCTCGTCTATACTCATTCGATCATTCTTCCTGTCGATTTCCTCTTGTAACAGCTGCTCGGAAATGTTGAGAAATGACTTTCTTTCCGCTAGAATTTGAGGAATTAGCTCAGACAACAGGACATTGTCTTCATTATGTAGGAACTCATCTTGTGAGCTACCGAACAAACTTTGCTCCACGCGGAGCTGAATTCCATTGGCTCGCTTCATGGTGGTTGGCGTCTGGTTCCAAGACTGTTTGTCTTGCGCGCTGCTGGATTGGGTTCCGCATTATATTGATGCACCGTCATACAGCTAGTTTTACACTCTACAACCAGATTTTGCCTTATTATACTGACATTAAGTTTTGAACAGCCCAGCACTTTGTGAATTACTAAAGCCTCAACATGTAATACGTTTTTTTTTTTCTCTCTCTATGACAGAGGAGTGACGCGGTGTTGTCATCGCTACACATCGACAATCGCACTCAGTCCATGAAATCATCTAAGTCGCCATCTTCAATCGCCTGCAATAAGTCCATCTCATCCTCTAAACCATCCAAGGGACCTTTGTTGACCTCGTTCTTGTGGTCTTCCGATGGATATCTCATGGCTTTAACGGAGTCAGTGTGCAATGCCAAGCAAAAACGGATTCTTTGGTCAAAGGCCTCTTGTGGCTGCTTTGTTGAGTACACATCTAAAAGCTCCTTTGACTTCATAATACCGTGCTCGTGATCAACGGTGGCTTCAATGACACCGTCACGAATTGCCTTCGACACGATATATTCGGTAGCCTCTTCGGAATCAAGGTGCAATTTGATGCACACCTCCTTCAAGGATATTTTAGAGTAAGATAATGAGATCATGCGGATTCCTGTCTTAATGACATTTTGATGCAACCGAGAAACCAAGGTGTAGTTGTTGTCCTGGACAAACTCCTGCTCGTATTTCTTCAATGCCTCTTCGAACGCCTTCAAGTCACCATGACGCACCGCTTTGGTAATCTCAAAGTATGGTTCGAGGTTTCCTGAGCCAATCTTGAATACACTCAACTCCGGGATATCGCCCATCAACAATTCTATGATGATATTCAATTTTGTAGCCTCTTGGATGAAACCCTTAGCTAAGTTTGTTTGAGGAGCCTTCCTTATGGCTGCAATGACACACTCGTGTGCTGTAGAGTAGTCCAACTGAACAGTGCTGATGCGGGACAAGTAGTAGTAGTATCTCGCGGTCAACGCATTACCAGCGTTTGCTGGAAAGGTGATTTTCTCAGACAAATTTGCGGCTTGTCCAATATCATGACAGAGCAAGTAGTTTCTAAATAGTAAGGTGATCAAACAGGCGGTGGTTTCGTCATGGTGTCTCAATGAAGCACCTCGCAACGCATTCAAAAGAACTGGGCGAGGAGCCAACAAGTCGCCCCTCAATTCGCTCGTTCTTGCAATGTAGAACCACAATTTTGCTTGGATAAAGTCGAGAATGCGCCGTTCATGAGCCTGCAACAAGCTTATCACACTGTTGTTGAAGGAGGCCAACTCATCTAACTTGCCGACGTCCAACAAGTAGAGTTGCACGAGCAAATGTACATAAGCATTAATTTCAGGCAGAACAACTTCTCGGTGCTCATTCGACTCGGTCGAAGGGCATGTCTCGGATGGGAGGTTGCCCAATAAGGTAGTCTTTCCAAGCTGATCGTCGGGGTATTTGGCGGATATGACAGCGACCAACGCCGAGGGATCAGCGGCCAATTTGCGTCTCAACGGTCCCAACTCGCGGAACACTTTGGACACATAGCGGTTATCGAAGTTGGCGGCCGCCTTCTGCAACAAGCCAAAACTAACTTCTAGCTGTTGCACCAAGGTTGTCTCCTCTGGTGAGTCTTGTGCCAAGCTCACATCTGGCTTGGCGTCCAGTGGAGCATCTTTCATTTCCACATCGTTGGTGGAGGACATGGTTTAGTCTGTGATTGTCTATGGCTGGCAAAGTAGAATGGGTGCTTATAATTGTGTCGTCGACGTTTATCGCTAGTACTTCTTTCCCACGGTGCACTGTAGTTTGTCCTCCGGATGGTTTATGTCGCCGCAGAGGATGTCCGGGTGTGGTTTGTTGCCACAACTGAGAACTGAGTGCAGAGAAATGGCTGGGGAAAGTGCCAGGTGGGGCACTGACTAGATAGTAAGAATGGATTAATTTTTTTTTCTATTCTAGGCTTGGTGCAGAAGGAAGCAATTAACCGGTAAACACGACGTGAATAAGGCGACAATCTTGTAAATAAAAATTATAAAATAATCAAAAAAAAAATCAATAAATAATAAAAATCAACACGAGCATTACCAGCATAGGTGGGGAGTTGCTCGACTAAAAAGGAAGCGGTTAAAGTACGCCTCTTCACCCAGTCATACATCTAGCTGACAAGTGGCAGCACATGTCATTTGAAGCAACATGAATGCCCCTCTGTTCCTCACTGAGACCCAAAGCTGCTAGTCTGCGAATAATCTTTATTAACCTAGACAATATACTGACAACAATAAAAAGTGCTACCTCACGATATTAGCGTAAACACGTTGCTGCAATGGAATACTTAAACACTTTAAAGGAGGTTGAGGTAAAGCAAGTGGCAGGCTAGTACGCTAGTACACCCAAGGACCGGTTTGCTCACTAGATCTAACAACAAGAGTTGTTCTGGTTATTGGTCAAGGATTGACCCTTCAAGTTGATGTTGGACTTGGCATTACCCGAGGAGGTCGCGGCACCAGCGTTGCTGGTCATTTGTGCCTTGATTTGTCTGGCCATAGTGTAGAACGCTTGCTCCACATTTGATGACGACAACGCAGAAGTTTCCAAGAAAGGAATGTCCAATGCTTCAGCAAACTCCTTCGCAGCGGTATATTCCACAACCTTCTTGTCAGACAAATCGGCCTTGTTGCCAACAAGTAACTTCATCACGCCTCCAGTCGCATAGCGGTCGATCTCCTGTAACCATTGCTTCACATTGTTAAACGACTCTTGATCAGTGACGTCGTACACAATAATAATGCCGTGTGCACCGCGGTAGTAGGACGACGTAATGGTCCGGAACCGTTCTTGACCAGCAGTGTCCCAAATCTGTAACTTGATGGTTTTGCCGTCAAGCTCGATTGTTCTGATCTTGAAGTCAACACCAATGGTGGAAATGTAATCTTGCGTGTAGGTGTTGTCGGCGAAACGTAACAACAAACAGGACTTTCCTACACCAGAGTCTCCAATTAATAACAACTTGAACAAGTAATCGTATTCGTTATTCATTATTGCAACCGGGGGATGTTTCTTGTGATCAGCAGGGAGGGGGCAGTACTATGCTAGACAATAAAACAGAGTTCAGGTGCAAGAGACGGCCGGGAGCTGGGTAATCGGGTTCTTTAGGACGCACTCAGGAGAAACAGCTAGCAGAGACAGACGAATTCGGCTCTTAGTGTAAACTAACGACTGTTGTTTTCGACGGCAGTGACGGTATCGTACGTGGTTTACGCAGTGCGGCCAGCGCACGACTCCAGCAAGGCGAGTTGCGAAGGCATTGTGCGAGGTGGTGGAGCACTGCCAATTCGATACATGGTGCGCCGCATACAAGACTCTGGCACCGTGCTACAGTACTGCGGTTGGTTTTGGAAGGTTAAGTATCTTATTTATAAATCAGTCAGCGCCAGCTGGAAGATGCACGACTCTCAGCCAAGGTGCTCCGGGTTTACGTCTATTCGATCTTGGATGTCTCAAGAGCCACCTGCTGGGGTTTGGCACCCTTCAACTTCTTCTTGGCTATGGCGAGCATTTTCGAAAGCCAAAAGAGGTTCAAAACATCTAGCGCCACGTTCAACAGCAATATTGTGATGGGAAGGAAAATGTAGTCTCGGTCAAGAACAGCATACATGTCGTTAGCCACTAATGCTACAGCGTAGAAGCCCCAAACAACACGAACTAAGAAAAACACCACGATCAACAACACGCCGTTCACGGCGATGACGGTATCACTGACGTATCCCGCAGGCAAGCGCGAGGCAAACCAGTTGATATTAACGAACGGAGTGCTCAACTCGAAGAGCAAGAACGCGGGCGCCCAAGGCATGGCGTACGGCCGGAGCGTGCACGAAAACACATACAAAGCAGCAAAGGCATGGAGCAAGAACCCAAATCCGAACAAGTGCAAGTACCTGGCACAAACATACAAGTCCCACGCAAAGTAGCCGATGGAAACAGAGCTGACGAACCCACCGTAGGCGTTGTACCCGAAGATTGAGCTGTATGGGTCGTCTGCTCTGTTGGCAATGTTGGGGTGACTCCACGCGGGGATGAGTATCAACACAGATATGATGCATTGAAACATGGAAACAACATGGATGTCGAAATTGAGCTTCGTCTTGGGGTTGAGTGCCGTGTATGCCTTTCCCACGCATGCCTTCCCGATAGCCGGGGCTAGTGCCTGGAGAGCAAAGTAAAACACAGTGGAGCCGACTATTTCGTGCCAATGGGCAGCAAAATGCGACAGTGGCTGGCTGGGAAAGGGCCGGGCCCATTCCAAGGGGTCCTTGGTGTACACTGGAAACATGCTTGTGGGTTGGCCGTTTGAACAGAAAAGTAGGGTCGATTAATCGTTTGATGGAGACAATCACAACTCTCCGGGGTCAATGAGTGTAAGGAGCTAGAATCGTAGCGACAGATTAGGTGCAAGCAAAGATTAAGAAAAATCGGAAAAGAATAAAGAAGAAAAGAAAAGAGAAGAACACCTATCGTGTGGAGTATAGATGGTATGGTTTGGGGAGCCTGAGAGTTGGTGAGAGATCCACCGGTGCGATAGGCCAGAGTTGGAGCCAGAATTACGCACCGATTTGACATTTTCAGATTCCGCGTGGCCCAACAGAAGGAGCGAGAAAGTGAAGCATGGCAAAGCGAGCTCCATTTGTAAAGGCGTAGGTGTCTCAAAATGGAGCGCAAGCCGGAAGAAAAATACGGACTCGCTGGAAAAATACGGACCCGCTGGAAAGGCTATTTGTTCGCTGCAACTGCCCCTATTTCAGGCACTTGTTGTGTGGCCCAGTCCCAAATCCACGGCCTGCCTCAGTCGTTCCCGGGTGAGCAGCATCGGTTCGCGTGGGCAGGTGCAATGCAATTTCTTACCTAGTTTTTCGCTGCGCACGGTCCCCAGCCATAACCCATTTTCTTAACTAGAATGTCCTATCCGTTAGTCTGCTTAGGTAACCCGTTATTGGATTTGCAGGTCGATGTTGACGAGGCCTACTTGCAAAAGTACTCCTTGAAGGCCAACGATGCCATTTTGGTCGACGAGAAACACATGCCTATTTTCACTGAGGTGCTCGACATGCCCGGCTTGAAGTTGGTTGCTGGCGGTGCTGCTCAGAATGCCGCTAGAGGCGCTCAGTATATCTTGCCCAAAGACAGCGTTGCCTATTTTGGGTCAGTTGGAAACGACATCTACGCCGAGAAATTGCACGAGGCCAACGCCCAGTACGGCTTGAAAACTTTGTACCAGGTCCAGGAGAAGTCCAGCACCGGCAAGTGTGCTGCTTTGATTACCGGTGTCCATAGATCGTTGGTTACTGACTTGGCTGCCGCCAACGAGTTTACGCCAGATCACTTGCAGAAGCCCGAGAACTGGAAGTTTGTTGAGAATGCTAAGCACTTCTATGTTGGTGGCTTCCACTTGACTGTCTCCCCAGATGCTATCAAGTTGTTGGGAAAGAATGCAGCCGACAACAACAAAAGTTTTACTTTGAACTTTTCTGCCCCGTTCATTGCGCAAATCTACAAGGATGCTTTGGACTCCGTTGTTCCCTACTGTGACTACATTGTGGGTAACGAGTCAGAGGCCGAGGCCTACGCCCAATCCCATGACTTGAACACCACTGATGTCACTGAAATTGCTAAGTGTGTTGCCAAGTCTGACAAGGTCAACAACAATAGACCAAGAACTGTTGTGTTCACCCAAGGCACTGCTCCTACTGTCACTGTCACATACTACGCAGACAAGGACTCGTTCGAGGTTAACGAGTATACCGTTAGAAAGTTGCCTGAAAGCCTGGTTGTTGACACCAACGGCGCCGGAGATGCTTTTGCTGCTGGCTTCATCGCATCCTTGGTGGAGGAGAAGTCTCTTGCAGAGGCCGTCAAAGTTGGCCAGTGGGCAGCCTCTCTTTCTATCCAGGAAGTCGGCCCTACATTCCCGTTCCCCAAGCAAACCTACATTGCATAGAGGAGTCGGCCTAATTAACACAGATTCATTTCAACAAGTGCATCCCAGAAGAAGACAGCCTACAACAGAGGGAGAATGTGTCGCAGCATGCTCTTTACAAACCTGAAGTTGTGTCGGTCAGTCTGAGGTGGAGAAACTACGCATTCTGCAATTTATCGGAAACTGTTTAGACTATGTTATTTCTCGTGTATACATGCATTAATTCAACATTGTTGCCTAGCAAAGAGTAACCGAACTGGAATGTAAAAAAAAAAAAAAAAGGCGAGCATCGCGTTCTCATCGAGCTCTGTTGAGGCAGGCTGAAATTTATACTACAAACTTCGGCACTGTTTATACGATATTAACCCATTTTCAACAGTCAACTCCGACCATTTGCGCTCGAGTCTTTGCCGGTTCTAGATCCACTCTCATGTCAGTCCTGAAAGACCACTACTACAAGCTCGGGTCCGATATCCAACAAGAGAGGATCCAAGCCGCAACAGCCCTACTCTCAGAACTATCTAAAGCTGACAGTAAGGATGAATGGGACTATGCTTTGAAACGTCTAGTTAAGGGCTTGACCACTTCTCGACAAACGGCCCGCTTTGGGTTTTCCATGGCTTTGACTGAACTTGTGCGGGAACTAGTGCTCAAGGAAGACCACGACTTGTCAATCTCATCCTACTTAGATAAAGTGCTTGAGGCGAGTTCCACTTCTTCGTCAATGAAGGGAAAGGAATTGCGATCTGTATTGTTTGGGAGACTCTTCGGGTTTCAGGCCTTAGTCAATTCCTCGCTCCTTTTGGACCCCCAAGCTTCATCCAAGGCCACTGTGGTGAAGTTTGTCAAGCTCCTCGTAGAGCTTTCCAGTGCCAAGTCGTGGTTGAGAGAGAGTGCTATGTTTACTCTTTGCCAATTTTTTCTGTCCTACTTGAACTCTTCTCTTGCTGATGACAATACTACCGCTGCATTTTTGCAAGCCGTAGGCGATGAGGGACTTGTCTTCACGACTGAAGGTCTCGCTGTCTATTTAACTGTTCCGAAACTGACCAGACAGAGCGTTGTGTCTTTGCTCACTCTGACAAGCCAATGGAAAAATAATGACCCTATGTCAAAAGGAAACTTGCCTACCCTAGCAAAGGTCCTAAAGGATGTTGAGGTTGTGGAAGACCCTGAAAATCAAGAATCTGCTTCAACTTCAGGGCCCAAGGGCAGTAAGCAAAAAAGCACGTGGTCATCTAGAATACCGTTTGTGTGGGATCTCTTACTCACACATTATATCAACGAAGACTCTGACAACAGATCGGGCGATATAGAGAAGATTTCGAAAAAGCGGAAAAAGTCAACATCAGCAGCATCGAAGAAGCTGACGAAGTCTGATTTCGAGCAAGGAGGAATCCTGCTTAAAGATTTCTGGAAAGTTGTTATTGATGAAACAATGTTTGCTGAACGAGCCTCTGTGGAAAGAAAATATTGGGGCTTCGAGATCTTCAATAAATTCTTTGTTGCGCTTCCGGGTTCCAAAATAAAGTGCCTATTCACTCCCAATTTCATGCGTTGTCTCATCAATCAATCTGCTCAAAGTAGCAGACTACTAAACAAACTTTCTACAAAGACTATCAATTGCATTATTAAGACTTGTCAAACAGATCTATCCAAAGTGATGCCTAGCTTGCTTAGTATCATCGATGAGTCAGAGGGTGGCTGTTGGAATTTCGATCCTATGACTAAGTCAAAGACAACAGATGCCTTGATCGGGGTGTTGGGCTATTTAGAGGATCCTGAACAAATCTCCAACTCAGTCGTGGAGAATCTTGTTCTAGAAATACAGTCCCTTTTGCTTGCTAAGTTTAGGTCTGGTCTTCAAACACAGCAAAAATTAGAACACGCACCACTGGGCGATGTTCTGGCCAAATATTCGAATGACAACATTTTAAAGTGGTGCTTGGATAAACTTCTTGTTTTGTTTAGAAGCACAAAAAGGTATCTGGCAGACTTCACAGAGCTGATGGACAACTTGTTCAAATTTCTCCTCGAAATGTCCTTTTTCAAACCCAAAAACGGGCCCCAGTTGTCTCAACACATATTGAAGCTTACTCAGGAGCGATTGAATGCCTTTTTATCGGAGTCTCTCTCTAAGAAAAGAAAAGACCGGTCCTGGTCTTCCTATTGTGTAAAACAATTGCGCCAATTAGAAGATAATGAGGATTTTCAATTGTTACTTGATTTTTCGCCCGAATTAGAGGAGATAAAGTCTGAATGTTTTGATCTATTACACACGGTCAAAAAAGCTATGAAGTTGAACCCAAATACTGCTAACGAGCAGTTCTGCTTCGAGTTACTCTTCTCCATGCTTTTGTTAGAACTCTACATTGGAGAAACAGAAACCGTCAATGTGCTTGAAGATTTGAAGACAACCTACAACGACATCTTCTCTGGTAACTCGGCAAATGATGTGAACCCCTCTGTAGTTTTGACGGAAATTCTCCTTTCATTTGTTTCAAGAAAGTCTAAGTTAGCGAAAAAACTATCGACTATTGTTTGGGAATCGTTTATGTGCGCTACAAACAGCAAGGGTGAACTCAATGTTAACGAAAGTTGCTTTGAGCTCTTATTCAATGTCTTGGGAGCAAAAGAAAATGAAGAAGGTCAAAAGAAATTGTTTGAAGGAGAAGAAGAGTATGACGTTGGTGAGATTGATGAGATTGACAATACAGACGGTGCTGGGAATCTGAGTGAAGGTTCTAATGAGATCGATGAATCTAGCAATGAAGATCATGAAGACAGCAGCTCTGAAGATGACTATAGTGATGAGGAGGGGAATGATGTTAATGACAAAGCCAAGCTGAAAGAGAAAGTGGAACAAGAAACTACTATCAAGTTGGCTAATGCGTTGGGCATTCCAGCCACTAATGATGGAGAAGTTAAATACCACGAGATAGATTCTTTTGGAGATGACGATGACGAATATGAGTCCGAATCCATGGACGACGAGCAAATGATGGCTATCGACGAAGAGCTTTCCCGTATCTTTCAGGAAAGAAGGTCTGCGTTGACATCCAACAGCAACAGTAAGAAAAAAGCAGAGAAAACACTGGCCAAAGAGCAGATGATTTTGTTCAAAAATAGAATATTGGACTTGTTGGACTCGTTTAGCAAGACGCACCCGAACTCCTTATACAATATCAGCTTTATTCGTCCTCTAGTTGGACTCATCAACGTGACAACTGACAAGAACTTAGGGATCAAAGCGCACAAGATCCTCAAGACTAGGATCAGCAAGTTTAAATGCACTGAGAATGAGTTGATTAAAGTGTACAAGACCCCATCAGAAGTGTCCGACTACAAAGAAGTACTTTTGGACTTGGTCAGATGGCTCCAGACACAAGCTGGTACATACTCTTCAAACCACGCGCACGGTTCTGCTTGCAATCAATCATGTATAATTGTTGCTAAATGTCTACTTGCCATTGATGATCAAATTTTACCTGAATTGATCGGAGTCTACAGCCAAACTCTCATCAAATGGGCCGGTGAACCCAAGAACAGAATACAGCCGCACATGTTCTTTGACTTCATCAATTGGCTTAGTTCCAAAAGAGTCAAGAAGCAGAGCTAGATTTTTAAGCAATCAGTTTACATAGGGCAAGCTTCCTCTCACTAATATAATCATAGCTACAGAACAACAATATTTCCCTTATCCATCCACGCCCGAGAGCTGCCGGACGATCTCAACCGCGAGGCCCAGTCTCAATTCTACGTTAACTACATCTCTGAGTAATTCTGGTCACCAATAATATGCCGGGACACCTCGAGTGCGAAACCGAGCACGCTAGTATCTTCATTTCACTACTTCACCTAGTCCAACAACAGAACAAATGTCTGCCTACAAGCAAGCTGGAATCTCTGTTAACAGAGCTATGGCGATTGCCGCCAAAACTGTCAGAAAGGCTTTGAAGCCAGAATTGAGAGTTGCCGCCGAAAGAAGAGGATTCACCGAAGTCAAGGTTGCTAGATTAGAAAACGGACAACTCTCCGAGGCTAAGGCATTGAGCAAGTAAATTTGCATCCCGGAGTCAGCTATACTTACATAGCATCGAGATTTGTGACATGTGCTATAGCAGAATAAACACGGCATGATTGGTTGAAAATGTAGAGTAGGCGATGATGCAAGTCGGATCCCAAGAAGGAATCTGAGGGCCGTAGACACTATGAGCTAGTGGGATTAAATTTAAAATATAAATATATGTACAGGGGAAAGGTATATGGGTCTAGTACTTGGACTTTGGAAGAGTGGTTTCGGTGTTGGTGTTCTCTTGGTTCTCGAGCTCTTTCGAAAACTGCCGCAAAATGTCCATCCTTACTTCGTAGGGTAGTTCCTCCATGATTGATCGGATCGTTTCAAGCTCGGTTCTTTCTTCTTGCGCCTTCTCTATCTCCTGTGCCTCGTGATCCAATTGGTCTTGCAAATTGACTTCCTCCTCGCCAATATTGTCTTCATGTTCTTTGAACGTTCTCTCGTCCAAAAGCTTTGAAAGTTCCGAATCTGGATTGTTTATAAGGCTAACGAAGTTCCCGTGCTCCACCACCTTCCCGTTTTTGCCTAGAACAACTACGTTCTCTGACTTCGAAATGGTGGAAAGACGATGCGCAATGGAAATTATTGTCATTTTGCCCTCCCGTGTCAAGTCTTTCAACGTGTCATTGATAAGTGTCTCCAGCTTCGAATCTAACGCCGAAGTTGCCTCGTCCAAGATTAGTACTGAGGGATTTTTAAGCAATGCCCTGGCAATTGCAATTCTTTGTTTTTGTCCGCCAGACAAAGACGCACCTCTAGATCCAATCGTAGTGTCATACTTATCGGGAAATGACTCAATAAAGTCATGGCAGTTGGCCTGAATTGCAACATCTCTAATATTATCCATCGTGAGCTTATTCACTTCTTGTTGTGTCAACCCATAGACAAGATTCTCTAATATCGTTCCCGAAAGTAAAATTGGTTCCTGCTGCACAATTCCAATGATCTTCCTTCGGAGTTCACGGATTTGAAAGTCGTTGATGTTCTTACCACCAATTTCTATCGACCCGCTATTGACATTATATGATCTCAATAATAAGGTTGCTATTGTAGACTTACCTGCACCAGAAGGAGCAACGAAACATGTACTTGAGCTTGCCGGGATTTTGAAGCTGCATCCATCAAATATTTTATCGTAAGGGCGAGTTGGGTAGCTGAAAACCACATCCTTGAACTCAATATCATTTGACAAGCCCGGAGGAACTTTTTGTCCCTTAACCGGTGGTACCTTGTCTTTGTAGTCAATCAACTCGAACAATTTCACACCCGCACCAGCACCCTTCATAACCTCTAAATAGGTGGTGGTGAGACTGTAGAGCGCCAGGTTGAAAAACTCAGAGTACATAGTGAATGATACAACATCTCCAGTAGTCATGTGTCCTTTGAGAATCAAGTAAACACCCAAAGCTAAGCACGATAAGTAGCCAGTATGGTACAAGGAATAGATGGAGACTGAGTAGTTGGATTGGGCAAAAGCTTCTTTTCTGGCCACTTTGATCACATTACGAAGCCTGTCGGAATACTTCAGAAGTTCCTTGTTCTCCCCGGTGAATGCTTGCACCAACTTCACAGAGTTCAACGTCTCTTCACTGCTCTTTGTCAAGCCAGCAGTAGCATCCTGTAACCTGGAGGAGATTGATCTGATTTTCTCGCCGTACAATACTGACCCTAAGGTGATTGGCGGTGATATCAACATCATCACCCCAAATAGAACGGGGTTGATCTTGAGCATCATGTATGCACTGATAGCACCAAAAAGTACATTTTTGAGGCCATCCGGAAGATTGCTCGTGATAGATCGCGACACAACATAGGCATCACTAGAAAGTCGAGAAATCAAGTCTCCAGCCTTATGCTTCTCCTGGTCATAGAACGCAGAGTCATGTCTTACTAAATGTTTCATAACACGCAACCGAAGTCTTGCCACGAGTCTCTCGCCGAGCATTTTCAATAGCCAAATCCTTGCCCAGAAACAGCAAGCACTCACCACCATGAAAGGCACCATTAACCCAAAAACCGTGGAAAACTTGTATCCCCAGATAAGCAAGTTGCCATCATCGTCCTTGCAGTTTTCATTAAAAGCATCTATTGCGGCTCCCACTAACCTCACGGCTGTTGTTGGATACAACACTGCCAAGAGGATGAAAACCAACGCATAGAAAAATAGCTTCAAGTCAGGCCGCCCCAACTTAAGAATCCGCATTATGGTTCTGGCATTTTCTCGAAAGCTTATCTTTTTTGTCTCTTGCTTTTTCCGCTCTTCCTTAATGGACTGTTTGCTTTTCAACTTCGTGAGATCAAGATGCTCCGATACAAGCTGCGAATGTTCTAGGCGGGCTTGTTGTTCCTTGGATATGACTTTTGTGGTATCCTTATCACTTTGCAAATCGCCAAAGACTTGTGATTGATGCCGCAATTGCAAGAGAACTCTACTCTCTGCGTATTTCTTCGATCTTAGAGATGCAATCGTCTGTTCCCCATTGAATTGAGCGTTCGAAAAACGAGACACTCGAGAAAACCTCGGGCTCCTCAGCAGAAACAATCTGACCCACGGAAGAAAAGGCCGTCCTCTATTTTGGAGTAGAGGCCGAGCTAATCCGGGTGAAATCATTTAACTTATTGCAAGCTTCTTTGCTATTAACGTCGAACGTGCTTCTGATGAGGGAAGAATGTAGTACACTGCATACACAGGAAGAGCGCCATGAAGGATGAAAGAGTCAAAGCTTGCAGTAGCCAGCTACAGCAAAGAAAGCTGAAGGTAGTCCATGTTTTCTTTTTTCTTTTTCTTGTTTTCTTTCTTTTATTAAGATCTGCTTTTTTTTTTAACTCTTGTTTTTATATGTCAAGGTACTTTAGCTTCTTCACCCGTAATACAGGCGCAATTTGCTTAAATATCCATTAAGATCTGGAGATGTTGCTCATATATTTTCAATTACACGGCTCTGTCAACATAGCTCTGGATCATGCCGATCTCTGACTCCTCATATTCCTTCACCTCAACCACACCACTGTCAGTGATGAAGGTATTTGCTTGAATAAGTTGCTTTCTTGGTAACTTCTTTGCCAACACCACATCTCTATATTTAGCATAGTCTTGGGAAACTTCGGTCATATCATTGTAAAACGCAACACCTTCAGTTACATTAGCAGAACACTTGTAAACGTGAAGATCATGCAAGAAATCGCTTAATGCCCTAACTGCTTCAGTCTCCAACTTGGATTCGTCAATTACTAATTCCAAGTCGTCAAAATCTTCCTTCATGTGCTTCAAAGACACAACTCCAGCTCTGTGTAAGCATTTGAAAATACCGAATCTAGCTTGCATGTGTGGTTGGCCCCATTTTCCTGACAGAGGATCCCAGAATTCTAATCCGATGATGCCTGCTCTAGCCATGAGAAGAGTGGCAATTAGTTTCACATCCTCCTGGCTAGCTTCGTCTGTAATATCGAATATAGGAAGAACTTCCTTTGGTTTTGATAAAATAAGGTACAAAGCAACCAACTCTGCTCTACATTCCTCGAAACTTCCAGCAGTGGCTCCAAATACAGACCCCCATGTCTCGTTAGGGGCATAGTATGTCTTGATCTGTGGGTTCGAGGCTTTGTCAAAGTTGTACTTTCCTTTCTCAGTTTCTTGCAAAAGCTTTCCAGTTCCGTGGCCCAACAATTCGTGCAAGCCAACCTGTACTTCAAATGCGTCGTCTCTCCACTTACGGAACTTCTCTTGCAACGATTGGTTAATGAACGTTATAACTTCTTCTTTCTTGGGCTTCTTGGGATTAGCACTCAAAACATTTCCGAGTGAGACATTCTTGAACCCAACATTCAATCTAACATCATCGTAGTTTGGAATGTTGATTCCTGCTGGTACACCGGAGCCTGCAAAGGTCAAAACTTCCAAAGATGTGAAGTCGGGTGGAGTGAAAACATCTTTTTCATAAAGCTTGTCCCAAGGCAAGTGTGGAATCAACGAAGATGCGCTGCTCACCAAAGTAGCAAATTTAGCGGTGCGGTCCTGGTTAACCATTGCCACCAAACCTTCCCACTCACCACGAACGCCAGAAGGGTCTCTGTACGTTTCGATGAATCCAATATTAGATTCTACCTGGGGACCGATATCCTTAACCCAAAGTTTTTGCGATTCCTTGTGTGCATTCATTGATCCACTTTCAAATGATTCTGCGTAGAAGTCAACCATCTTCAGTTGAGTATCATTGTCGGCGTACTTCTTCGCTTCTTTCATATGCTTGGTGATTTCGGCAAACTCTTTTGCATGATCTCCAAACTTGATGGTAATTGCTGCACCATTGACCAATCTTATGGCATCCTTGGGATAATAATCGGTGGTGTTAGTTTGAGCAGCACTGGCCACCAAGACCACGAACTCTTTGTCAGAAATTTTAGTGACCCTAGTGTTTTCGAGCATTATTCCCTTGGCAGCCAATGCTGCATTCACTGCGTCCACTTCAGCTTTGGTGATGATGGCAGAGCAGTTGGGGTAGTAGTTGGACATCTGCCCCTTTTCTGGCCAGCCCAATAACCCCGGCTCAGTAGAATACAATGCAGCTTCGATGGCTCTATAGAGTGAGAGCAATTCCTCGTTCTTGACCGCACGAACCAAGGAGGAAAACTCAGATCTCTCCAAACGAGGAATGAACTTCTTGTCACCAAACGACTTGTAGTTACCCAAGTTGGACAAGAACTGAGATGCATATTCTAGGTAGAAGGTGACAAGCTTTTCATCCAACCCCCTTAATTTAGCGCAGTACTCTTCTGTGGTTTGCGGAGAGCCCAACTTGGAGTGGATGCCCAAAATCAAGTCGTATATGCTCTCACTTTCTGGAGAGACAGACCGCAATACGGCCCTGGCTCCCCACGACGAGGCTCTCGACAAGTGGTGAGCATAGAGCTTATGTTTCTCGGAAGGCAATTGCTCGAAATGCTTTCTTGCAGAGAGGAGAACGATGGGCGCCTCTGAATCTGCAATAAATGTCGACATGTTAGAAACCTATATGATTTGTGTTTTATGGTGTGGTATACTGCCGGCACTGGTTGGACTCCGCGAACACCTTTATATGGAGTTTGTTGGAGACTGCGGGTTGGGGCCATTCGGTGGTGCGGTCAAAAAAAGATGCGGAGCGAGCTTGCGGCGCTACTTCTGCTATGTGAGAACATACATTTCTGCCTCGTACTGAAAGTATAGAAACTCCTGCTTTTCTTTCAGATAGAGACAGAAAAGATTGCGCTTTTCACCTTGAATTGAAGCAGTAGATCTCATAGCAATACTGAGCTCAAGCGTTGCTTCCTCGTGAGCGTGCACACTGGGGCCACCCATTGCAAGCCCGTGCGGTGCAGTGGCTGCGAAAACGCCCGTTAAAATAGTAAAGCTACTGCAAGGCGATGCAACGGCTTTCTGACTTTGCTTGACTCTGAAGTGGGGCGCAGTGGACCGAGTCAGCTGATGGCAATTAAAGACTCGTCTGTTTAGTCCAACGTGACATAAGAGCTGTAGTTAAGTAAAGATGGAAGTAAAGATGGAAGTAAAGATGGGTGCTCTTGCACGGCACCAATTTACTGCCTCGCAGCTTCGTGTTCCTCGACAAAAGTTTTTCGCACTGCGGCCCCAGAACGCCATACCGACGCCTGAGGCAAGAGTGCTACTGATCACTGCCCCTCACTGAATGAAGCACGTTTACTACAATTTTGCCGGGAAGATTGCGATCTCAATATTCTTGCTGAATATTGGCGTGTCTAGTTTTTTGTAGTGCGGCTTCTGCTTTTCAGCCCATGTGTCCCGTATTACTATCGACTAGTTCTTCGAAGCAATCGCACTGCTAAACCTCCGCAATATCTCATTAAAACCAGACTATTGAAAAATAACAAGGAAATAAAAACACTTTGTGCAATGAGTAAAGTATGGCCTTTTTGCGCTACTATATCGTGTATTACCCAACCTTGAAGTCTGTAATCATCTTCTTACTTGGCTCTCTGGTACTCGAAGGCATGGAAACTGCTGGAGCCTGTACCGCTCCATAGGCGCGCGCACCAGAGCTTGAGCGTAGGTCGAGGCTCTTTCAATACTAACAAGATGGCAAAACTTGCAGCGAAGCTGACATTCCTGAAGCCATCAACGCAGGAAAAGGAACTAGCCAAAGATGGAGCAAAGAACCAAGTCGATGAGAGCCCACCACAAAACATCGGGCCTGGCCAAACGTTCGAGGAAGAGCTCAACACCGGTGAGGATGACGCTGATGAAGATGCTGATGAAGATGACTACGATGAAGAAGAAGATGATGATTACGATCCCCTGAAAAAACCTGATGTTCCGGAGGCAGATAGTGATCTGTCTGATGATAACGAGCCGCAGCCAGACTACTCAACGATAAATACGGGCGTGAGTCAAGTGAGAACACGGGGCCAAAGATACCTCGAAAGGTCCGGCTACTCAAATAGCGGTAAAAGTCAACAGACGGGCTTGGTGCAAAACACACTGTCTATAGACGTCGATAGTATCTTTGAATCACTACATAAGCGGGCTCCGGATGACTGGAGTCTACTAGTTCAAGATACATCTGAACGAAAAGATGCTCCGAAGCAAGAGGACTCTGGCAACTTCGAGCAAAAGATCGAAATTGTCACCACCTACACGTTTGCAGGCAAGCTAGTGCGTGAACTAAAGACTGTGGACGCCAACTCGGCTGAGGCAAAAGCATACATGAACTCTACAAGTGGTCTCATGAACCAGGATAAGCTGAAAGGTAACGGAAAAGCTTACGTGACGGTGATGAGGTCAGTACCCGGCCTGGACGCTCAACAGCCTCTTCGTATTAAGCTCAAAAGACCTTCACTCATTGACAAGTTCTTGAAGGGAGACAAAAAGAACAAGCTTACCACGCTAGAGAAGTCTAGGCTAGATTGGGCATCTTTTGTTGACCAAAAGAAAATCAAGGACGATTTGGCCTTGCACAATAAGGCTGGTTACTTGGATAAGCAAGAGTTTTTAGGACGTGTCGACGCAAAAAGAGATTCTCAGTATCAGCAGGCCAGAGAGCTTGAGAGGCAAAGGCAGTGGCAGCAGCAGCAACAAAGTCATAGTTAGAGTACATCTACGGTTTTTATTTCATTTTTTATCTTGGTTTACTTTCTTCCTTCTTGCCTAGCTTGAGCTTTTTGCGATATTGACGTACAATAGATTAACAAATGTATATGGGTGAAGGCGTACTTTGAGTGTTCTCATTTTACCAGGCACATGCGTAAGTAGGAAAGACGACACCACGAGAAGAGCAGAAAACCTCACACCATATGGAGACCTCCAAATTTAAGACACCACCCAGCCGAACCTCCCCGCCCTATAGTTTCCCCGCCAATTTAGACACACTATTTGGAAGCTCTACAGGCACTTGTTCAGTGACATGCTCACGTGACCACGGCAAAAGTTTTCGAGCCCGCAGTTTGTCTTGAACCTCACGCACGGTCAACAGTAGCATCACCTCGCTTCGAAGCTTGAAGCTCCTATCACACTGAGCCGCCACTCCTTCAAACCCTCCCGACCTTACCTTAATTTTGATAGTTCCACATCACGACACTAGAACAGGCAAGTTACTCAGAGGCCACATGTCAAATCTCTTGAAGCGGAAAAACGAGGATATCGAGTCCTCTGCGGAGGACCAATTGAACAAGCGCGTGGCTCTAGATAGTGAAACAGTCGAGCAGTCCGACAAACACGAGGCGGTGGCTCAGACGGCACCCAAGGTCTACGATCCAGAAGCTGTGCTTTCGCCGCCTAATGGAGAGTCGCCCGCTCTTTCCCCTGTTTCAAACGGCGAGCGCCTGGACGAGCCAGGTATCGACTCTGAGTATGGTGGTGGAGGAGGCACTTCGCGTACTGATTCACCCTATGACGATCACTCAACCACATCCAAGCCTGTGTCGAGCAGTAAGGACAAAGAAGATGCGAACCATGTTTCTGTTCGGATGTATTGCCCAGTGAAGGAGGCTGCTACTATTGTCGGCAAGAAAGGCGAGAAGATCTCACACATTAGAGAGAAGGCGAACGTGCGAATCTATGTTTCTGAGAACTTGAAGAATGTTCCGGAGCGTGTCATCTCCGTTAAGGGCTCGGCAGAGAACGTTGCCCGGGCTTTTGGCTTGATTACTCGCACAATCTTGGAAGAACCAGAGGATGAGCCGGCGTCAATGTTGAGCAAGCACTATAACTTGAAGTTGTTGGTACCGCACCCGATGGTGGGATATATTATTGGTAAGTCTGGCTCCAAGTTCCGCGAGATTGAGGAGAACTCAGCTGCCAAACTTAAAGCTGCGGAGCAGGCCTTGCCCTACTCTACTGACCGCGTGTTGTCTGTGTCGGGTGTGGCTGACGCTATACACATTGCACTCTATTATATTTCTCAGGTGATGTTGGAGCACAGGGACTGTTTGAAGAAGCACAAGATTGTTTACTACAACCCAGCGAACTATCGTCACCAGCCACCTACGAATAACCCCATCATGAACATGTCCATTGCTCCCCAACAGAATGCAATGCCGTATTTGACTGGTGGTCAAATGCAAATGCCTGGCATGAGCACGCTTCAAACTCTCAAAGATCCTTCTCAAGGACCGTTCCAGCCAAAGACATATGATTTTCTGATGATGTTTCAACCTGCAGTGCGGCCTCAATACAACGGCCCTCTGAATTTGGGGACAAATCCAATTGCCCCACAAAACCTGTATACCGACGAACATGGAAACACCATAGTAGGTGATGTTATCACTAATATGCCAGTGCAAGTGGCGAACTCGCCGGACAAATTTACACAAGACATATTCGTGGCAAATACTAATATTGGTTCGGTGATCGGGAAAGGAGGAAATAACATAAAGCAAATAAGAGAAAGCAGTGGTTGCTCCTACGTGAAAATTGAACCCGATCAGAATCAGTCTATTTTACTTGGAGGAGGGAAGGGCTTGACTAATATCCGAAAACTAACACTTACAGGAAACTACAGTGCTATCCAGTCAGCGATATTTTTGATAAATCAAAGAATAAGCGCCGACAAAGAGAGAAATGGTATACGCTAATCGACAATCAATTACCCAGCATCTTCATTCTCGTCATGAATAAATACAGAGCGATTATCGCATTATTCTTCGATACTTGTAGTATTGTCTATAAAATAAAGTCTAATCTCATCAAAAGTGACTCACACCCAAACTAGTCATCAACATAGTCAAGCAGCTTAGTAGGCCCTCGCCTAACACCAAGCCACTACTAATTATAACCATTTTCACCTTTTGGTCAGCTGCTCCGCGCTTGGCATAGCGAACCCAGAAGAAAGCCAAGAGCCCACCTAAGAAACGAGCAATGGAAAAGTTGGGTGTATTGTAAATACCAATGCCAACAGCAACTCCATTGGGCAAGTATATCATATACTTATGGTATTTTGACGACTTCGATATCACATTCTTCAACAACGAGATAGCAGCAAAAACGACGCCAAAAATTATGCAAAACTCAAATGCATGAGGTGGTAATCCCTCTCCAGTTACCAATCGCGAACAATCAATCCACACGACGGCTGTAGGCACTCTAAAAGTCTCACTAGGAATCTCGTACACGTAGTTGTAGACTTTGTACATGATACTGCTAAGAAACACGGAGTAAAACGTGCCGATCATCTGAGCAATGAATTGAGCCTTCGGTGAGGCACCAACTAAAAAGCCAGTTTTCAAATCTTGCATTAGATCTCCTGCCTGTTGGGCACCTGCCTCAGCAATTCCGCCAGCAACTAGGTTAATTAGAATACGTGATGGGTGAGTACGTGGTACGATCACTGCAAAAATGAGCTGCGATAATTTTCCAATTCCACTAACGGGGTTCAAATCTGTTTCCCCAAGAGCACGCACACCCATAACAGACAACACAAGAGCAATCAAAATTGCTAGTATTGTTGCATAGTGAGGAACCTGAGTCCCGAATACCACACGAACGGCCCAAGCACAGACGATTGAAGATACCACTGTTCCTATAATTGTTGTTTTAGCATTGACCAAAAACTTCGATGGTACATCAACGAAGGATGAACGACTAGATATGCTGGAAGTATCCAAATCATTTGCATCAGAGTCATATGAATCACCTTCCTCGCGGTCAAGCAAAGGCTTGGACAACAGGGCAGACTTGTGGTGCTGCAAGAGACGGGAAAGCGATTTAATAGTCACTACGACAAATGATACCAGCGAGTCAGCAATCATGACACTTAAACTCAACCACAAAATCCAGCCCTGACCACCGTTGACCCAGTCGTCAATTGGGCCAGTGGTCCAGCCTAAGTATTTGGATAACGGAGCAAAAAGTCCCCATCCAAGAAGGGCGCCGAACATCATGTAAGACACAGTGGGTAGGCCCATAATAATTCCTTGGCCAATGTAAGCGGGAGATAGCTGTACATTCCACATGTATACTTCAGACATCTTCAAGCCTAGAAGCGGTAATTTTTTGATGTAAGGCACAAAGTAGGATAGCACAGTATACAGAGCTGAGAGGACAAAGGAACGAAGGAGAGAACGAATGTTCGAATGATAAGCCTCAGCAGTCCTCAAGTGTTTCAAGCCCCTCGAGTCTGAGGGCCGGATCATGGCACCACCTTCGTAACTCAGAACAGACGAGGCCGACAGAGTGTTTTCCTGAGCCTGAGGATGAGATTGAAGCTTGACTTGCTTGTCATCGTACAACTGAGTACCATGTAGCACCGAGATGAGTGTTGCAGTTGCTGAGCCAGAAGGAAAAGGAAGTTTTTCCCGGATGATAACCTGTTTCCTCAAGGTTACAGCGAAAAAGACGCCGAAAAAGCCCAAGCCTAGCGACCATATCATTAGTTGCGAGAGTGTAAAGGAGATTGTTGTTCCTGTGCCACTTTCATCGGCCGTGAGGAACTTCTCAATGGCAGGGATTATACCAATCAAGCCGTAGGCAAGTGGACCTGTTCCTGTGGCCACAGCCAAGCTCTGGATATACACGTTCTCTGTGTCTGAGAAGGCTGTTGATATTGGCAACACTTTGAACAAGCTGAAGCCAAGCAATGCTGAGGGCAATGACATCATCGACACCCAGCCTGTCTGGAGGCCAAATTGGAAGTTGGAAACGAGCACTACTGTGCCTATGAGAAGCCCAACTACGGTGGCTCGAGCTGTGACTTGCGGAAGATGGAGCTTTTCATGCCATTGCATATATGGAGCATCTTCGGGCAACGCCGCAGGAGACGGGGATGGTTCCTCCAACTGCATGGCGGAGAAATAATAGCGGAAAGTGGAAAAGGTTCAAAAGCCCAAGTCTGTTTTTTGTTTCTCCATGTAAGTACGACAGCTTGCATCCTCTTGCCTCACGAGCCTAACCAAGATCTTAGTAAGCGCGCGCCAGTTCACCCAAAACGGCAAAGTAATCCGCCATTCCGTGCACAGCGGAATTGGCAGTTGACTCAATGGTGAGTGGCCAGGTTAGCAGAGTAATGCCAGGTCTTAAAACAAATGGAACAAACCCAAAAAAGAAAAAAAAAAGAAAAAGAAAAGAAAGAAAAGAAAGAAGAAAGAGGAAAAAAAAAAAAGAAAAACATTTTTAGATTTGATCGGATTATTGTCATTAATATACGCGTGGGCCCACTCACCTCCTCTCAGCTCTAATCTTCCGGTCGCTCAACGTCAAGCAGTCAACCGCAACAGCTCACCACCTAACTCTCGCCAGTGAGAATGTACTTCAATACGTCGCTCAAGGTGATCACATTGAGCAATCTCTGTTGGTCGTCGACAACGAAAAGCCGATGCAACCGTGACTTCCGGATGGTGTCCATGATGGTGCTCAATCTGTCGTTGAGTGTGCAAGTGTGAACGCCTTCGAAGTCCTCCGCCCGTCGCAAAAGCGCTTCGCCGACACTTAGATCCAAGTCCGTGTACATGCCGCCTTTGACCAAAGCTAAAACATCCACAGCCTCGTAGACATTCACTAGCTTGTTCTTGTCGTCCACGATCGGCACCGAAGACACAGAGTTCTCAGTCAACATATGAATGACGTCGATCACAGGCGTGCTCATTTCACACTTGGAAAGGGTCTTCAGCTCGCACAACGCAGGGATGTGCTTGATCGGTTTCAACAACATCTTGGTCTCCTTGCAGTTCAACGCAACAAACTTCAAGATTCGGTACTGCGTTAACACCGACACCACAATCTCACGGTGTGTCTTCTCGTCTTCGTCAATCAAAGGAACTCTTCTTGCTCTCGACTCCAACATCTTCACACATGCCTCGTAGAGCGACTTGAATGGGTGGATGTAGCCTGTCTCGATCTGGTCGGCACCAATCGCCTTCTCGATGTCCCTCAATCCATCAAGCGTCAACTGGTCCACAAGATCAAACTTCTCGGGGTATTGGAAATAGTACTGGATCACATTAATAAAGTCGCTGGACGTCAACAACCCAGCAAACCGCGACGTCTTGTTGTTCCAGAGCGGCGCACTGACAACGTTGTTCTGCAACAAAATATTCAACGATTTCTTTACAAGTAGCGAGGTGTCTAACACAATCAACCGGTAGCTCACGGGCAACACGTCGTACGAGGTTTTGCTCTGCAAAAATAGTCTGATTGCCCTCAACCCGATCTTTTGGTCATGCTCTATTTGCTCGTCCGATAAGCTCTCGATGTAATCGTTGGGCGTGGCAGAGCTGGGGGGCGGTGCTGCTGCTTCTGACATAGTGTGAATCCTGTCGCCAGCTGCTGAATTAGAAGGGATGTGGATCACTGGGCGCTGGCTAAGTTCTCGTTGGTAACCGTATGTTGCCGGTGCTCTCGACCCTCACCAAAAACCCCTCTGCAGGAAGAAGCCTCTCTCCAAGCTGGATGCACCTCAAGTGCTACATGTCTGTTTAAAGAATGCTAACGAGTTCTATTAAGTACGCAAAGAAACTGAAAATTGCAGCCACATTTTGGCTCTAGCCGGAGTCGTCTATGCTGTGGTCTAAATTAAAAAGTAGTAGTTAAACATCAGCCTTCTTAGGCCCATCTTCCCAACAAAGCCATGATACCGCAGCCAAAAGCCAAACAAATGTAGGCCCACACCATACGCTTGCCACCGTCGGGGCCCTGGAAGGTGTCGGAAAACAAGAACTCGTGGGCCATCAACTCAACCAAACCGGTGTAGACCAAGATACCGGCAGAGATCGAGTCAAAGATACCGTTGGTAATCAAGGCACGCGCAGAGTTAGGTGGGTATGTGGTACGTACACCAATTCCGATGGCAATGGCAATTGGGGTGGTCAAGGTGTAAGCGAGAGCCATAAGCCAAGGTGTAGCCCGCTTGCATTTAGGCCATGGAGTAGCGGCGATACGTGCACCCAAACCCAAGCCCTCAAAGAGCTGGTGGAAAACAACAACCACGTATAATGTCTTGAACTCGTTACCAGACACGGCCAACGTCAAACCCACGAAAACAGAGTGGAAGATCACACCGAATTCCAACACAAACACCGCCACCAACTGGCCATAGTACAGCTCTTTCTCCTTGTCCTCAGCAGGAGTGCCAATAGCTTCCGCATCTTGATGCTTGGCTGCGTGGCTATAGTGCAGAGGGTAAGGGTTCTTCTTCTCGGGGACAGGTTCGGTGTTAGACTCGTCATCGTCCACATCTTCTTCCTCTTTCTTCACGTATGTGCTCTCCTCGCCGAAATGGGAGTGGGAGTGGCCCTCGGTGATACGCTTGTCCATGACTCTGAAAGCAATAAGCTCCAAGAGGAAAAGAATAAACAACGATACAAGACAAATTCCAAAAGCATATGGGTACTCTTGCCAAGCAGAACCAAGACACTCGTCGGACAAGTTCTCGTTTGCAGGTTGCAACAAGTGGATGAAAGCTGTGGCTATGATCACACCAGAACCAAAGAACTTACAGAAGAAGAAGACCCACGAGGGCATCTTCACGAACGAGTAACGGGAAGACAAAATAGGGAAAAAAGCACCAAAACCGGAACCCACAAGGATGACAAAAACGGCCGAGATACGAGCTCCCAACATACCGTTGTAGTCATTACCATTGTCACAGGTATCTCTCTTGATCACCTCTGCTAACTCTTCAATCATGATGCAAGTGAATGGTAGTTCTGAAAATATTTAGCGAGAGCGGACTCTTAAATGTCTGTTAAATGTCTGGCGAGGATGGAATATTTAACCACCACAGTTAAAAGCTTAACGAGGAAAAAAATGCAAGGTTATGCAAGGATAGTAATGGAATATTCAATTAGTTCAAGTTGGGGTCCTCGCGAATTCACCATGCTCTCTTTTTTCCGTAACCACCAAGGTGCGTAGAATACCCCAAGCAACTCGAGAGGAATGTGATCCACGTATACGATCAGCGGCCTATTCCGTTTGGAGATTCAGGAGTCTTGAATTTTGCCGTTTGTGGTTTCGGGAAGGTTCAACGTTTTCTGTCAGATTTGCCCCAATGTTTCATCAATCTTTCCGCCCATTTCATGTTTGACAGGTTTCGAGCCGCACCTCATCCTAAAAAAGCGTACGTCGCACCTTTTTCGCACCCAGATGGTTACACTAAAGTCCGGAATAGTAACGGCGGTGCGAGTACTCTTATTCTTACTCTTTCGTGCCAGCTTTCCTTTTCACGCTTTGTCCAGCCGTACTTCCACTTGGTTAATTTTATTTTTTTTTTGACACTTGACTCAATTTGCAGATACGAAAGCATTTGACATTCACCATTGCCCAGAGCCATGATAAGCCTGTAGGCAACTGTCAAATATAAGCCTCACGAACTCGCTCTCAATGCCCGTACTGGTGATAAGAGAAATCAAGTACACATCTAACATAGCCTCGCGGCGGAGTGATGCTTTCCAACAGTGTAGACGGGCAAATCTGGCCAATGTAAGCGTATTAAGCGAAGAACGGCTGGAGCCTGAGAGCGCAAAAGCTTGGTGAACCACGAGACCGTGGAGATGTGTCGCCAAAACCACCTGTAATTATTCGACTGGGGCCTGGCCGAACACCAATATCATGGTTTCAGCCGGCGATCTCGCTAGCCAACGCATGTGAGGCGAAGTCAAAGGTGGAGGGGGCTTGCTTCTGCCCAAAAGGACTGCAAGAGTTATTGACACATAACGCACTTCCAACTAACGCAAAGGCAATTATGCATAACTCTGTTTCTTTCATCATCGCATGTTCACTGTGTGAAGGTCTCAAGAATTAAGCTTACGGCAAAAAAGTGCTGAGTCGTCATAGATCTGGGACCAAAGATGTTTCGAGGCAGTCTTTGACTAGCCAAGCAGAATTAAAGAAAGAGTCCAAAGCGGTACATGAAACGAGTGAAAAAACCTATGAGGGCCTCCAGCTCTGTAACATGAAGCCAAACATGAAGCACACTTCCAATTCCATCAAATTCCTAGCTGCTTACGGAGGAAAACACGAAGACCCACCCGCAACAGCACCATCCGAGGCGTCCGCAACAACACCAACCGAACCGTCCGCAGCAACACCAGAAAAGACACCCAGGGAGCTGTGTACTGCCTCTGATACGGAAAACTCTCTTGTTCGTCCAGCAACATTCTTGTCGAATATGTTATTATTGATAACATTCTTGACGTTTAACTGACATTTGTGTGTAGTAATTGCTCACCTAGTTAGAGCATGCGCTTCACGGTGAGTATGGACTTTGCAATGGCTGAGGCGCAGTCCTTCGTAAAGTGGTTCTGACTATCGATGAAATTGTCATTCTCCCCGGCAGTATGCTATACTAATATGTATACTAATCTCGTTGGTGGTGACAGTTCAAAGACTGCAAACGGGCTTCTTGATAGTCTGTATATTATAGAATCGGCTCCACCTCGCGCGAAATGGTTCATGTGTTCCGAAGTGCAACTCATACCGAGCAGCACTGGTTGACTGACAACGTACTTGAAATGGTAGAAAACAGCTCAGATGTTAGTATCGAGCAAAGGTTGGAGGCAGCACGGAAAAGGTTTGAGGAATTGAAGAAAAAGAAGAAATTTGCGTCGTTCAAAGCTGTAGGCTCGGAGTCGTCAGAACACAACCACGAAACCGAGTCCACTTCGCCTAGTGTTCCCAGTGTCCTCAGCTCAGATAACGGGGAAGAGGTTGCAGAGCTCAAATCGACTATTGAGCTACAGAAGAATACCATCAAAAAGCTTCGGGATGAAAACACAAACTTGAAGCTTGAGCGCATGGATTTACAGGACAAAGTCACTGAGTTGGAGGCCAAGCTTGCACGTTGGAGAACAGCGGAAAACACTCATCCCGGGATTAATGACACAAAGAGTCTGTGCCCTGTTACACAAGATGTTTCGCCAAACGAGACGTCACTGCAACCGCAAACGAGCACTCGGTATGACCTGCCCATAAACGAACGAGAGAACAGCACCATCACTGATTTCAGAGAGCGATTGTTGGCGTGGAAAGACTGGCAGGTCGACATGAGGAGCTGGAACAGCCACGGCGGCCCCTTGGTAACCCTATGAGGACCTGGAGCCAAATCTCTCAGGCCACATTGTCTCTGGTGCTCAAGGCGTCGCTCTTGCATATATGTGAATCGAAAATCAGTTAAAGTATGAGTCTGTTTAGATCTGTTCTATAGTATTACTATGTACAATGCCCGGTGTAATGAGCATTTCCTTGAGAGTATTGTTCTCTCAGTGATTGTGGTTTCCAGCATGCTTCTCACCAGTCTCTGAGCCTGTTCTTATTTGACACGACACAAGACCATGCCCGCTAAATTCCTCTTTGCAGCATCTTGAATCTCCACGATTTCCTTGGAGGCGGTCCGTAAGAAAATGGACTCTGCAGGTTGCAAAGGCTTGACGAACCTGACTGGAAGCCCCGAAGCCAAAGCCTTGACTTCCGTGCTCGTCATGTTCACCTTTCTTCCTGGCTTCAGTACCATGGCGATGTCACGAATAACAGGCATGTTTTTTCTGTACTTCAAACCCAACCACAATCTACGTGTGGAGATATTGTCAGGCGTAACCTCCACAGGAACTTGGTCTGGTCCCGTGGTGGAACCTTTGTGGAGCGACAGGATGAACCCTTCCTTGTAGAGCCCTAACGCTATTTGTAAATGCAAGCGGGAGAATGGCACCGAAGTCGTGGAAAGGCGCACGTTGGTGCAATTCTTGATGTGGGCACAGAAGTTCGATAAATGCACCAATGACATCGTCTGTTCTTCCTCACTTCTGTGGTGCAGCAACGGCGTTGAATGTAGGGAGAGACGCTATACTAACCTGGGGAGACCGTAGTATCCTTCTGTTTTATCTAGTTTCTATTTATCGATCTGGCAGTCGATGTCAGTTCGAAAATCTGATGGCTCGAGCTTTTTTTTTTCTTGAGCCTGTAGAATAGTGCGTGCGAATACTTCTATTTGGCATGAATCTTAACGAACAGCTTATTCCACAAGATAGGCGCAATCAATGAACGCTGGGCACCAAAACTAGGAAACCCCTTTATTACTATACGTCAATTGAAACTCGAGACTGTATTTGGCGTCCGCTAGAAATGAATCCTTTGTTCAGACGCAGCCCACGTCTCCACTTCTACAGCAGGCCAATAGTGAGCCATGGAATCTTGCCGGTGCAGAATAGATTGCCTCTAGCTTGCAGATTCTACTCCCAAAAAAAGAAGATAAGGCCCGAAAATGCACCCCGCATCAGATACTTGTTTATGGTGGTGCTTGCTTCGTTCGGTCTTCTTCACTTTGTCACCACACAAGTGGACAAAAAGGCACCCAAGACAACCTTCACTGAAAGAGAATACCAACAGTATGAAAAGGACAGTGGGTTAAAGCGGCGTACGAAGTTAATCGGTAACGACAAGCGCAGCCAATACAAGTTTTACGCCATACCATTTGCCCATGATCAATCCGTTGTTGTAGACAGGTTGAAACGGTCGCTCCTGGAGGGGAGAGAAGTGAAGATCATAGATCCTTCCACTTTGATCCAAAAAGAGCTAGACGAAGAAGGAAGGTACTCGTATTTGTTGGAAGAGTTGAAAAGTCTGGGGCGCAGCTTCCCTACCGGTTTGCTTACAGCATTAGTTAAACAGGAGGTCAAGCTCTTCATCAACACAACTAAAGGTCAATACGAAACTGATATCATCATGGTCAACTATCCGCAAAGCACCGAAGAGGCTATCAAATTTGAAAACGACATTTCTGATATCGACTCGTGTTTCTTGGTGAAGTCCGACTTTGACAAGAATGTCTCGACAGACTTGTCTACAGAAGGTGTACGGCAGATTAACAATGTCATTGGTTACTTTGATATAGTCAACAAGGTGAAGAAGTTGTAAATAAAACAAGCCTCCAAAGTATATAGATTTCAAAAGGAGAAAAAACTAGGCGTGTGATTGAATAGATATCCATGTATGTGTTGTGAGTGTCTATGCACCGAAGAACTCTTCAGGAGTGAAAAATTGTATTCCGATGTTCTTTGCAAGCTCTAGGTCAACGGCCAGATGGTCCCCTTCTCTCCCAGCAGCATCGCCCACGAAAAAGCTGTTGGTGTAGTCTACAGATATTGTGGAGCCATTCACTCGCAAGATGTACCTTTCAAGCTCCTCCCACATTCCTGTCTCTGGCTTTCGATGATGCGTGTGTTGCTCCTCGGAGCTACGAAATGGTTTTGATTTGCCTGGTCTACCAGTGGCGGCAAAGATCAAAGGGCAAACAGGACCTTGGTTTGCGTGCAAGGATCTCAATATCATATCGAGCTTATTGGTGAAATTCTTGTACGATTTGGAGTCGGAGGCCAGTTGCTGGGTCACAGAGATGCTGCCTTGATTGGTGAAAACGACCATGAGAAACTTTTTGTCTCTGACCTTCTTCCGAAGAACAGGAACTATGTTATCGTTGCGCCATTTCCAGTCGAAAGCGCCTTTACCAAACTTAATCCCAGATTTCGTGCAAATAAGCGTATCATCGAGATCAAAAGCAGCCACCTTGATTTGCTTTGTTTCGGGGTCTGCTAGTTCCTCGCAAATATCTCTGATTCTGGAGTTGGGTGGAAGACAAGTCACCATATGTGAGCCGTGTACTTTCCAACGTGGGACACGGGACAGTGAGGAAGGCAGTGTTTCCTCTTCCGAAACATTTCCCTTTATGATGGAAGTTATGTCCATTGGCGATAATTACGGAAAGCTTAAGGAAGCTTGCTCACAGTGACGAAGGGCTCCCTCACGTATTTCTGGAGAGTGAGATGTGGTGAGACTGAAGTGAGAAGCAAGATCGAAATGAAAGCTCCACAAAATCACACACAGCGTGAATTTTGAAAAAACAAACAGAGCTGCGAAGAAGAGGACAAACCAGGAAAGCGAAGCAAATATTGAAAAGAACCTACGGTGCCTCTTTGTTTTTCGTTATTCCTTCGTGTTCTGCAGATGAGCATAGTTAGTAGCTCACCACGCGAAGACGTCATGGGCATTTACACGTAATGTCAGAGAAAACGTCGACCGATAAATATGGCAGGAAAAGCTGGAACGTCGAGGCGTATGAGGAGGAGGCCAGATCGGGCCGCAGGGAGTATTCTCCTTCGCAAGAGGCCGTTGGTGTGGCTCAACGGTACAAGAAGCAAACGTTTCTAGAGCACCGGGCCGACCTTTTGAACCGGGCAGTCGGCGCAGTCAACAAGCACACACTAATCGGCTCAGACAAAACTACAACATCCACATTTGGTAAGAACAAGCGGTTTGGATTCTGCTGCCCCACATGCGACCTATCTTTTCGAGACACTTTGGCTCTTGTGGACCACTTCAATTCCCCGCAACATGTGGCCAACGTGCGCAAAGCAGCGGGTCACTCCGACACCAGCGAAGAGTTGCAGGACGGTATAAAGAGGGCGTCTGCTCAAGAGGTGCTCGACACAATCGAGGACTTGGTGAAGCAACTGCTTCGAAGCCGAGTCTCCACTGGTGGAGCAGTAAGCTTGCAAGAGAGGGTGCGAAAACGGCTTGAGTTTGAGCAGAACAAAGCCCGGCGAAAACAAGAGAAAAGACTACGGAAAAAAACGTTACAAACACAACACGCATCTCAGATTCAGGAAACAGAGTTGGGCAAGTTGATGGGGTTCGAGGACTTCGGTTCAACAAAACTGTAGCAGTGAAAGCCGTTGTAGTTCCGCGGCGCGGGAGGTACTGGTTTGCTGGCCAAGCAAGAAGAAATAAGTGCGAAAAATAAATAGCTGTCGTGCAGGAGAACGCTTAACCAATGAAAACTATGTAAAAGTACTGTAATCAACGAGCACAACTTCTCCAGAACCACCGCTCATCTTGGCCCAGTGCAGCACACGAAAGTCGACACACAGCAATGGTCAAGTTCACTTTCAGCGTCCCGTTCGGAAGCTTGTTCAAGGTGAAAGCAGGCAAGTTCAACTTCCCCCTCGAGCAAGAAATCAGGGCCAAATTAGACACCTTACCCTCTGTTACCAAGATATACTCCAACCCTGATGGTACGCCTCGTGTGCCTTCGGACAGCGAGTTCAAGACTATAGCAGAATTACAGAATTTGTACTACCAAAGAAACTATTCGCAATGGAACTTTGTACTCCCCGGCATTCCCAAAGAACAGATGGACTTGTTCAAAGACAACTCACAGGACTTGAAGAACTTCCAGTTTGTCACCAAAGATGCCGGCAAGATCATCGATAAGATTCCGTATAAGGATGAGACGACGGGTGAGCTAAAATGGAAGGTTGTTCGTGAAACCGAAAAGGCAGAGGGCTGGGAGTTGCCTTACTTCTACATCGTGTTGCCTGTGTTCATATACCTAGTCTACACGAAGTACACTGCACAGATGAAGAAGAGAGCCATGGAGGGACCCGAATGGGCCCAGAAGGAATTGCGCTTGAGAGCCATGGAGGAGTACTTCCATGGTGACACCGAGAAGGCAAAGGAGTTCTTATCCAATGAAGGCAAGTCTGAGGCTGAAATCAGAGATAGAGACGATTTGGTAGTGGCCAGGATTTTGGCTGGTGACTACGACCGTTTGGCCTCGTTGAAGAAGAAGATGCCAAAGGACTTGATTCCAAAGCCCGAGGTCAACGACAAACTTCACATCTGATCTCGTTCATAATGTAGGCTTCCGTCTTTTTCTTCATCAATGCATATCTTCATGAGAAGTAAAACCCACTATATCACTCTTCTCTTCCCTTTCTTTTGTTGCTATCTCTAAGTTACTACAAATCAAGTCGTAAAGTCATACATTTCTCTCGCGTCCAGAGAACTCGAACGTCCTAATTATTCACAAGATATCGCAAGAAATCCGGCTGCTTTACTCTTGAATTTCACCACATTCTTCAATCACCACCGGCTTTCTGAGAGCCCCACTGCTGGAGCCTTGTGCCTCGATGGCTTTGACCACGTCCATACCTTCAATGACTTCTCCGAAAACCACGTGTGCTCCATCCAACCAAGGACAGGGAACAGTGGTAATGAAGAACTGAGATCCATTGGTATTTGGTCCTGCATTGGCCATGGACAACAATCCTGGCCTTTCGTGCTTCTTTTGAAAGTTCTCGTCAGCGAATTTCTCTCCGTAAATGGACTTTCCACCAGTGCCATTGCCTCGAGTGAAGTCGCCTCCCTGTAACATGAAGTTTGGAATCACACGATGGAATGCACTCTTGGCGTATCCAAAACCTTCTTCTCCAGTACATAAAGCCTTGAAATTCTTTGCTGTTTTAGGAACAACTTCGTCATACAATTCAAACTTAATTGGGCTCTGCTTAGCGCCTCCAATAGAAGTGATGAAATAGACCTTCGATCCAAAGGCTCTGCTAGTATTCGAGAAAGATCTGATTGTGTTTCTGAACATATTGTTACTTGTATTGGGTGTAGATGAACTTGAAGTTAGTTAAACGGCCAAAATTTTTCTCTCGGTGAGAGTGGACTGTAGAGTGCGAATTATTGGAACGCCAGTGTCACATACATCGGCTTGCCAAAAGCTTCTCTAGGTGACAGACGTCGATTTGAAGCCTTTTTCACTGCATTTACTATTTTAATCAAATATTTCCACTAACAACGTATTTTGGGGTCATAAACCGTATTTTGGGTCATAAACTCCTTACTAGCCCGTCCCTTTGTTACTCTCTTAGTAATATGTTTAGAAGCTCAATAAATCAAAGTCCTCGTTATTGGATGTATTGTTTTGTTGTTGAGAGGGCTTGGGGGCCTCCTTGGCATTTAAGGAGCTTCTTGTAGGTAAGGTGTCAAATGAAAAGTCACCCTGGGTGGTGGCCTGCGCCGGCTTCTTCGCTTGTGGCGTGGACGACGATTTTGTCTTTGCACTAGAGAATAATGAAGAGAATGCATCTCCAGAAGGTTTAGATGGCCCGGAAGAGACTCTTGCTCCTCCGCTTGGCGTGTAGTTAGGATGCGTCTGAATTTGAGGGCTTTGCTGATGCTGTTGCAGTCCATATTGAGGGGTTGACGTAGGTTGCGACACATAGAGATTAGCCAAATTGTTCGTAATACCTGTAGCATTGGCTGACAGAGAAGGAGCACTTTGGAAATCATCGAAGTCGTCGTCGTCTTCGGATACTGCTCCTGGCCCTCCACTACCAGCAGTGGAGGTCGCTGTTCCCACGGGGGTGGCTGCGGCACCGAAGTCCATTAAATCACCCAACAAGTCCTCAGTTGGAGTCTTCGATTGGTCTTTTGGTTTAGAAGCCAGGGATGATCCATTGACGTGCACACGAGAGGAACTCGTGGTTGGTTGAGCACGGGACGACGAGGAGGTCCCTTCCACATCATACTCCTCGAAATTATTGTCACTTCCGGTCGCTCCATTGTTGTATGCCGAAGCTGGGTCATCATACCTGGCACCAAAGACACCGCCATCACCATACACTCTGTTGGTGAAGTCGTCATCACCACCATACCCATCACCGGCAGCAATAGAAGAGGCTCCTCCAAAGGCAGCGGAAGAAACGCCTCCAAACTTCTTTGCATTAGCTCTTGCCTTTTTACGCTCCAGTCTAATCAATGCATCGTCATTCAATAAATTGATCAAGTTTTTGGCTCTGTTCCTCACGTTGATACCTTGATCTCTGCCCTTGGAGTCAATATAATGGAACGATTTCAACATTTGAATGAGTGAAAGATTGGCACGGATGTCATCAATAATTCGTTCTGATCCGTTCTTCACTAAATACTCAACGAGCTGCAAAGCCTTGTAAATCTGTCGCCATTCGTTAGCAGCCTTCTCGGTAAATCTTCTGAAAATGAAGCTTAGAATCTCCTCACGCTCTCGGTAATTGTAGGTCCCCGCAGCAATCTGCGCCATAAGGGAAGTATTGGCTCCCCACGGCTCATTATTTGTAGCCTCACGGACCTTTTGTTCCATTTCCGACAAGTTCAACGCAACTGCATTAAGTTAGTACTGCTTTCACGGGATTAGTCCGCATACCCTTTTTCTGTACTACGCTATTTGTCACCCAAAGACACCCCGTATGAGTTCACATGATCCACTACTTTAGTCTGAAGCCATTCAACTCGAATGGTTGCAATGAAATCGCTGGTTTTGTGCGTTGTTCAACTCAAACGTTGGCTTCTTCGCTAATTCTGATTTGTGTCCAAGTCGACACATTTGTGGCCATCCAGTTAAACACGCCGATCATGATACATCCGCAGCAATTGTCTTCGTTCAGTCAAGCTAGAATTGTATGCCAAGATTATGGGGACGTCCGATCTCTATTTTTCGTTTGCTCAGAGGCTGGGACTCGTCGGCGACAGTAGTATCATTCAATCCAAAACAAAACACATACCATTTTGAGCCTTACGGATATATGCTTTCACCTCATACAAATTAATGTTCTTCGATGCTTCTTTGAGTAAATCCATTGTAGATGACGGCGGAGATTAGTACAATTGTCAGAGGACTTTTGAGGATCCAGTCCAGATAATTGCGCCTTGTACAGGAACGGAACTAAGCCGGGTATTTGCATGGTGCTCGTGACTGCAATTAGATTCTCTCCAGTTACATAGCACTGCAACATTTCTAGGGACGGGGGCCAGAGCAAATATCTGTTTGGCATCTATGTATATACTATCAGGTCAAATACCACGACTATTGCTTTACTTTGATTGTGTTTGTTGCATTGTTGGCGTAGGCAGAATGCAAATGTCTCATTCTATCTTTTGTACTTCGCTCTAATTGAAGCAGTAAGTTCACGGAGATCTTGTATTTTCTTCGGTAGCTGGGCTTGCGGTTTCGATCTCGGTGATCCCAGAGGAGTGCTTTCTTCCAACACGCTAGCATTTCCAAACGAGCCCAAGATGGAGAAATCTCGGGTGGGCAAAATAGTGTTGTTGCCGACGAACGAATTGTTGTAATTGATCAATGTATTATTTGCATGGCTGGCATTGGGCGTTCCGAAGACAGCAGAGGTGTTGGTCAAATCAATGCCTCTGTTGCTCACGGCTCGAGTCAATAAGCTTCTTCGAGCCTGTAAGCTCCTGACTCTCTTTAGTACGCTGGCCTCCTTCGCCTCAAGGTGTTCCCTGGCGATGTCTGCACTAGATTCTTCTTCACCGACTTCGTATTGTTCCAACTCTTTTCTGCGCTTCTCTTCAACATTTTGCGCTTCCGTTCTCTTTCTTTGTCCGCGCTTCGTAAGACTTGCATCAAAGTTTTGAGCCATCTTCGTCAAACTTTGCTGTAGAAGATCATCTTCTGGACACTTTCCCGAAGACATATTGCATATACTGATATTTTTGACGCAATTGTCTGCTTCTATTAGCTTCTTGACTTGAAACAACTCTTCTTGGTGCTGTAAGTTCGCCTCACTGTGGGTGATATCCCACACTAAGACTAAAATTTGGATATTAAACAAACAGTACCGGTCACAAATCTGCACTACTTTCAACAAAATGCTACTGTCACGGGCTAGTTTGTTTTCCAATGACAGGTATGTTTTAAGATGCAGGGCGTCAAAAAGTCCACACTCAAAAATGTAAAATGGCGTGTTTCGAAATGACATCTCTTTTAACAAGTTGGATTTAGGCAAACTCTCGAAACTGACCACAAGTTTTTCTGACTCCACTCTTTTTATGTAATATAATTTGTCTTCACTTACCTTAAACCCAAATTTTGTGTTGAGCCACTTAGAATGTGAAGATTTCCAATTTTCAACCAAAATCAAACATTTAAGCTCAGCCACTTTGGAGTAAGGTCTTATCTTTGTGTTACCTGCACAAATATCAACAAATCTCTTGAGATCAAGGGCCAGCCAAAGTTTCTGAACGTCGTCGTATGTGCTTGATTCATTTCGAAGGTACGAACTATTTCGTGAAAGATATCCTGTTTCTCTGCGCTTCACCGGTGATTCGCCTTCTACATGAATAGAATGTTGACGTTTAAGGGTTGGGACTTTGAATTGAGTGGATTGAAGTTCTCGCATCCTCTGCTTCTTTTCCTCTTGTAACGCCCTAGCCATTTTTCCTGTGGCAATCAAGCGCTGAATAAATTTGCGTTTAAGTCCTTTTTCATAATGATTCTTAGCAACAGCCCTCAAAAGTGTTTGATATATTTGTTCAGATACAAATGCTGAAAAGAGTTCTTCAGAAAGGGCCATGACAAAGTTTCGTTTTTGTTCGGTTCTTTGATGATTCTTGATAATCTTGGGTAAAACTTCTAATAATTCTTGGCTGATGCTGTCATGAAGGAGATTAGCATATATCGACTCAATTGCTTTGGAAAGCAATTCGGGCGATTTCACAAGTTTTGTAGTTGCTGTTCCTGTATTAGTGCTCAGAGCCAAAGTGGGCATACTCACAAGTTTGTTCAAACCCAGCTTTTCATCACTCAGGGATTTGACATCACTAAGAGGCTTGAGTTCGAGAACGTTTTTATTCTCAATGATTTTTTGTCTTGATTCTGGAGTTTTTTCCAGAATTCCTGTTTCAGCTTTGTCTTTTTCTTTTTCTTTTTCTTTATACTTTATATCCTCAAATAAACTTCTGTTCGAAAATTCCACCTTGTTTGATTGTGAATGTTTTGGTTCCTCAAATTTGAAATTAACCAGCGAGCCAAAGCCAGTAGATTTTGCAACCTCTGTCAGATTTGGATCAAATTTTGCCCTATTTGGCAATTCCACATCTTTAGGTTCTTTAAGTGAGCTTGATCCCAAGGATGATTTAGCAGTGAAATCAAATGCAGGTGTATCAGATTTGCTACCAAAAGTGCCATTTTCCAGGAAAGTGGTCCGCTTTTGATGTTTTAAAAAGTCAGTCAAATTGAAGGACCCTGAAACATTCATATTTGCGTTATTAGATGGTGTGCTGTTTGTAGAAGGTGCAAAACGAGGCTGGTTTTCTATAACCGTTAAACCTTTGGTATTATCCACGATGGGCTTTTCCACATTGTTTTGTAGGTTTTGCGAAGGCTGGCGAGTGGAATCATGCCGAATAGTGGCTTGGAGAATCTTATTGATTTTTGATGGTGGAATTTGGAGGTCCACATTTGGAAAACCTGAATTTATCAACAGTTGGATAGATAACTGCAGAAGCCTAGAATTCAACTGAGTAGAATAAGCTTGTGACCTCTTTGGCTTATCTTGTAGTGAGTTTAATTTGTATTTGGACTCTAACTTTTCTTTGTTGCATAAATCTATAAGTAGTTGATCATCCTCATGCAAAGTATCAATCTCATAATAAGAGACAAAATCTTCCAAATTATCCAATGTATCGAACCCTAACATCTCTTTCAAAGAATTCCCGGAGAATGCTTTGCCTTTCGTATGGTAAGATCTTGAAAGAGATTTTAGGGCATAAAATCGAATTTCGTTAAAATGCGTTTCGAGTAAGAAAGCCATGAGCAAAGGAGTATTTCGCGAATAAACCAACCGAAAGAATTCAACAAACAAATTGCTTGCACCAACAGTGTTGGTATAGTTTCTTTCAACTATGTTGTTTTGAGACATGACAGTCCTAAAACGAATGGCAAGCTGAACCTTTGGATCTTTATAAATGGTATCAGGGAGTGTTTGAAGCTCGCGCTCCAATTCAGGGTCTCTGAAATGACTGAGTAGGTGGTACGCACGAAACTCGGCCTCATTGGGACATACTCCTCCATGATTGCGGACATCTTGATACATTTCTGTCAATGTTTGCAATGCTTTGTTGAACTGTTCAAGTTCCTGTTGCTGAGAATATTCAACATCGCTTCCGGCCATAACGTGTAACGAAAGCAAATGAATCCTGACTATGCGCTCGTTGCAGTCTATTGCTTCTGGACCATAGTAGTTTTGATAGATAAAGTCTTGACGAATAGATCTTGTTCGATCCCATATGAAAGAATGCGCATCGGGAAGTTTAGGCAAAATGTCATCAACCAAGTAATTTAAGGTCCTTTGTAACACTTCAGGTGGCCGGACGTCAGAGGGCATTGGAGGTGGCTGTCCAGCAGCAGGACGTGAAAATGCTTTTACTGCCCGATCTTTGGAGATCTTCTGGGTGTTTGGGTCTTTTTCCAAAGCTTTCACATTGTTTTCAAGCAGCCGCCTCGTTCGCTCAAAGATCGGGCACATGTCTAGACAAGTCCCACGAAAATAAATTGCATCGTTGAGGTCTTTCGTGATATTCTCTGCATCGACGAGGCCCAACTCCTCCATCTTCTTCCGTTCTATGTCGCGCATCTTCTGGAATTCTTCATAGATACCCTGGTAGTCAGTGCCATTGCTTTCTTTCTCCATTTGTGCCATCTTGCGCTGGTTTTCCGTATCCCAAGGGTCTTGCTGAAACGGGGGTGCCGCTAAAAGTCGTGGCTGATTGTACATGTAGCGTGGAACAGGCCGAGGTTTTGTTTTCTTGCTTTTCCTAATGAAGCCCATGCTACTTGGGTCAGCAAAAACAGGGCCGGTAGCGGATATTTCCTCTGCCGTGTACTGCTGAATTGGGTCGGCGTTCATTTTCGCCAAATGCTTAGTCTCGCCCAACATAGGTGTATCAGACTGTTCTGGAACCTTTTCTGGCCGCTTCCAACTTCCAGTGACTTTGCCATTCGCAGATTCTTTGGTCAAACCAGTTGGATTTTTATTTGCATTGATCTTCTTTGTGTTCTTCTCCAGCAGCCTCTGGTTATTCGTTTGTCGCTTGGATTTCACGCCATTCTGACCAGAAGCTTTAGAGTTTTGACTAGACCTGCTTTTGTTCAATGAATTGTTTGGATGGCCACGGGGTGCAGCATTTCCTCTCTTCTGCCCTCGCAGCGATTCACTGGAGCCTGGGCCAGACTGCTGGGCAGCCGATCGCAGAAGCGATTGTAGGTCCCCAGTCGCCGGCATGGTGCCTACTAATATGCTCTAAAGACTTCCACTTAGCAACAGTTGCTGGCTATTTGCTTGTTCAAAGTGTGCTGTCTCAAGATACACTGCATTGACCGAAGCGTGGTGTTCTTTGGAGCTCAAAAATCCCAGCGCATCACGTGCGCACTACAGTAACAGACCTTCTATCCAGCTTACCGTTACTGCAAATTTCAGATACCAGACTTCTCCAGTAGACCTACGGTATATTGAGTTGGATCTAACAGTGGCTGGTTTTTTGAGTTACTTTGTAATGCAGTATACAGCAAAGCCTTGAGTCAATTGCTGCGTGAGAATCACATCTGGAACGCAATATAAGTGCAAGCTTCTGGCGAGAATTTCGTTAAGAAATTCCTCAGTCACAGTCTCATCTCTTAGCTGCATTGCTACAACGGCTATCGTATGCTCGGCCATCACTTCCGTCAATGTGTCGACAAAATATGGGATCAAGTATGTGTTATATATAGTGTCGCATGCTAAGATAATGTCAGGTGAAGACCGTCCGGTTAGAGATGTGAAGTCGGAGATTCCACCGCCACGGTCCTCCCAGTCAAGTTGGATGAAGTCAATTTTGCTCCATCGGTTGTCGATGTGGGACTTAGGTGCGGTTGCGTGGCTTCTGGTGGTGGTCGAGCTGAGGTACTTTTGAGACACAACATTCTCAAGGAAATTGTGTTTCATGAGCTTGAGAAGATGACCCTGGTCAGAAGCAACAAAGTGTGCTGTCGAGGGGCCCAAAACTGACGCCAAAATAGCACTTACCCCTGTGCCTAGCTCAAGCACTACCTTTGATTGCAAGTTGCCCAATGGGCATTTGGGATGCGCTAGTACCCAGTCAGCGAAATGCAGGGCAGTCTGCCAGCAAATGAACCCTGTACTTGAAGTTTGTAGTGAGGACGAGAGCAGTGAGAGTGACTGTCGGATTGTTAAGTCTGTGTGGGAAAGTGGAAGAGAGATTGCAATGGTGTCCCTGGACTTGTCGACGTAGCCCAAATGCTGGCTTTCTGGGGGCGCGTACTCGGTGTATCTGAGAAATATATGATTGCCTAGTGAATCATGTTGTATTTTTTCCAACAAATCCAAGTTCATGTGGTGGAAACCAGCTCCATATGAAAGAAGGGCAGTTGGAGCGAATCTACATGTTCGCATAATTCGCAGTTCTGAGCAGGCCCTAATAATTCCAAAGTTTTTAAGCAGGCCCTAATAATGCCAAAGTTTCTGAGCAGGCCCTAATAATGCCAAAGTTTTTAAGCAGAGTAGTGGAAGAGAGTCTTCAAGAGTAAAATGGAAAGTGGAAAACGTACATAAGGTGTAAAAAAGAAGGTAAACTCAACGTATGCCTCACTATATACTGGCCGTTCAAGCTCATATCATCTGGATACTGGCCGTTCAAACAACGCTTTTAGCCTTCAAAGTCTCTGCAATTAAAATCCCTGCACCGGCTGCTCCAATGACGGTATTATGGGACAAGACCACCATCTTAAAGTCCAAGACTGGGTCCTCTCTGACTCTGCCCACAGTCACACCGTAGCCTGCATCTCTGTCTCTGTCCAATCGAGGTTGAGGTCTATCAGCCTCCTCCAAAACATGAATGGTCTGCTTTGGAGCGGAGGGACAGCCCAATTTGTAGGCTTCACACTGGTACTTTCTCATGGCATCCTTTACCTGCTCCAAGGAAGGTGGCGGTGTGTTGGCAAATCTGAAGGAAATACATTCGGTGTGGCCGTCGCTAACGGGAACACGATTGCACTGTGCAGAAACCTTCATTTCTTGCTCTGGTATAAGGTCGAAGCCGGTTCCGTCAGCAGAAACACCGCCCAAGATCTTTCTGGTCTCCCATTCCATCTTTTCCTCCTCCCCACTAATGTAAGGCACAATGTTGTCCAAGATATCGATTCCCGAAACTCCCGGCGAGAACCCAGCGCCCGAGATGGCTTGCAAGGTGGTAGCGGTGAGTGCGTCAATGGGCCCAAAGGCGTCAACCAAAGGCTTCAAAGGCGCAACCAAGCCTGCCGTGGAGCAGTTAGAGATGCACACTATGAAGCCAGGTCTCTGCTTCCCTGCAGCCTTGGCATCTGCTAGCCTCTTTTCCACCACTGAGAGGTGATCAGTGTTGACGATTGGCACAATCAAAGGCACATCTGGAGACCGCCTGTAGTTCTTGGCATTGGAGATGACAATCTTGCCAGCTGCTGCAAACGCAGTCTCGACTTCGCCGGCCACATCGGAGTCCAAGCCGGAAAACACAATCTCGCAGTCAGCAAACCTGCCTTCTGGCTTGCACTGCTCGACCGGGAGGTCTTTGAATGATTCTGGCATCAAGCTTGTTTGCTTCCAAGTAACCGCATCTTTGTAGGGCTTGCCGGCCGATCTGGAAGAAGCACCCAAGGCATAGAGCTCGAAGTTGGGGTGGTTGTCCAAGAGCAAGATGAAACGTTGGCCAACAGAGCCTGTGGCGCCAAGAACACCAACTTTTGTCAAGGACATGTTGTATTTGGGGATATACCTTGGAATGCTGCTGCTGAAAAAATGGACCTGGACTTTGAGTCATCTTTATATGCACGCGGACTAAGCGAGGGCCGATTGGGTGCAAAAGATGGAACCCAGCAAGTTGCTTGCATCATCCATAGTTTTGCCAACGAGGTTTTGCCAACGAGGCTGGTGAATCCACTTGCAGGCAGCGGAAGTAACTATTAAAAAAGGACAAACAGCGTATGCCCGGTGGGTTCCGCAAGTGAAGCAGCAGCTGTAGTGAGATCGAAAGCGCACTGTCGAAGTACCGGCTGGAACCTACTGCGAAACTTAGTGAGTTTGAAGCACAGCCACCCGTTCATTATCTATAGGAAATTTAGGGATCTGCGTAAGAGCCTTGCGCTCCTCTCGTCGAGGTTATCGTGGTTGGCGGATCAATTTGAAAGCGCTGGCGGTGTGTTCCACCTATCCCTCTGTTTTAAGACATTCGCAACTTTGGCACTAGGAGCGCACCTTAGTTCATAATTACCGCAAAAGTGCCCGACAAAAATAATAAACGCTCCGAAAAGAGAAGGTAGCCACATGTAGTGCAGGAAAAGTCGCCGTTCGACCGGGGTCTTCCACGAAAACAGTATAAAAAGAGCAGAGGGTGCAGCCTTTGAAATGCCCTATCCACGTCCGGGGCCCTGTCCAATTACTACTCAACGCCAACACCAGTGCGTGCGAAGGCCGGGCGCGGTTTCCAACGCGCCATGGCTTTTTTACCACTGCCAGCAAGCACTTCCTCAACGTTGGCTCAGAATGGTGAACATTGATTTTGAAAAGATTTATCTCAACCAATCCCGGTTGAACGGGCGTATGCGTATTGCCGACTCGGGGCTCGGGTGGAAGGCTGCGTCCTCCTCTGGCTCCACTTCCAGTGCCCCTTTCTTGTTGCCGTCGGAGGAGATCTTGGCAGCGCTGTGGTCGAGAGGCTCGCGTGGGTACGAGTTGAGAGTACAGACGAAAAACCAGGGCGTGTTGCGGCTTGACGGGTTCGATGCCGAAGACTTCTCCAAGATGAAGCAAGAGTTACAGCGCAACTTCCACTTGACGTTGGAGCACAGGGAGCATTCCTTGCGTGGCTGGAACTGGGGAACACCTGATTTGGCAAGGAATGAATTGGTATTTCAGATCCACAATAAACCGGACTTCGAGATTCCGTATTCTGATATCACCAACTCGAACTTGACCGGTAAGAATGAGGTTGCGTTAGAGTTCACCTTGAACAATGAGGAGAAGGCTGGCGACGAGCTAGTGGAAATGAGGTTTTATATCCCAGGAGTTGTGGAAAATGAAACAACGAAAACCGTCAAGACTGAGGATGGCGAAGAAAAACAAGAAGAAGACACTGAAGAGGTCAGCGCTGCTGCAGTCTTCTATGACCAACTCAAGGACAAGGCCGACATTGGCCAGGTGGCAGGCGAGGCCATTGTTTCCTTCAGCGACGTGCTATTCTTGACTCCAAGAGGTCGGTATGACATCGACATGTACCCAAGCTCGTTACGCTTGAGGGGCAAGACATATGACTACAAAATACAGTACAAACAGATCGAAAGGATTTTCTCTTTGCCCAAGCCCGATGATATTCATCATCTCATTGTGTTGCAAATCGACCCTCCATTGAGACAGGGTCAAACAAGGTACCCTTTCTTAGTGTTGCAGTTCTCACGGGAGGAAGAAACCGAATTGGAGTTGAACTTATCGGACTCTGAGTTTGAGGAGAAGTACAAAGACCGCTTGAAGAAACTGTATGATTCACAGACGCATTTGGTCATGTCTCATTGCTTGAAGGGATTGACCGAGCGGCGTCTAATCATCCCTGGCTCGTTCCAGTCGAGGTTTTTGCAAGCCGGAGTGTCTTGTTCGCTCAAGGCTTCCGAGGGATATTTGTATCCGCTCGATCGGTGCTTTTTGTTTGTAACTAAGCCCACGGTATATATTCCTTACTCAGAAGTCAGCAGCGTCACTATGTCGCGTACTTCTACAGGTGTGACAGCTTCACGTACTTTTGATTTAGAGGTGGAGTTGAGAGGCACCAATCAGTCTCATGTGTTTGCCAACATCGATAAAGAAGAGCAAGAGTCGATTGAGAGGTATTGTGCAGATAAGGGATTACGAATCAAGAATGAAGAAAAGTTAGCCAAGGCTATGTTGGCCAAGGCTATGAAGGAAGAAGCAGATGACGATGACGACGAGGACGTCGATATGGGAAGTGCCGGAGAGGAGGAGAGCGAGGATGGCGATTTCGGATCTGGATCTGACTCAGATGTGGCTGAGGAATTTGATTCCAATGCGTCGGACTCGGCTTCAGATGACGACATGGATGCAAACAGCGATGGTGGTGCAGCAAACGGCTCGGACGACCGGCCACCCAAGAAAAAGGTGAAGAATTAAATGAATAAGCGACATGTGGATGCGAGGTGGTACGTAGTAAATGGCCATTGGGCTGAAGTATTTGTGTGCCCAGATCGGGACGAGGCTAAATGGGTAAATTGAGATGCACGAGAACCAAGTGTGGAAAAAGGTCAGATACGATCGTGTCAGCGCGCGGCAAGGGTAACCGAATTCCACGGTTTACTGATGATGACAAGTGCTTGGATAGCACAGCTACGTGTTAGGAGATTTAGCGAACTCAGGGGTGCCGGTTCTGGAAAAACGCATCCTGCAGTGGAGAGTTAGCGTTCCCATGGAGATTTGTCCTGCCTCAGCAAGAGCCGGCTCCATTGACTGCATAAGACAAGTTTGGCAAAACAGATCTTCTGAATCTGAGGAGCTAAGCGAGCTTTGTTTGGATGTATTTACTAAGCTAAGCTAATCCAGCAAAGAGTAATCCAGCAAAGAGAACGTGCGAATCATGGATGGCGGAGCGGGCGAGTCTTGGAGGCTTATTCGATGAGTCCTGCGGGTGGACGTAAGTGCGAGTGAGATAAACTTAAAGCACAAAGCGTAAACAGAGACTGAGGACATACGCTATACACAAAAGAGAAGAAACCTGTACCTCCCAGCATAGAAAGAAAAACAGCAAAGCAGATTTGACATAGTGAACGACTCCTCATATATCGACCCGACTTCGTCAGCGTAAGACCCAGACTTCTGCTGAGAAGAAGGTTCGCACCGTAGGGCCACATGTGCGGCTCATGTACCCTGTTATACTTCCCAAACAGGAAGTGCGGGCCCCAGAATGTTGTCAGAAAAGGAAAGCGGCCAGCCATGCTGGAGCTAAGCAGCGAAAGTGGCCAGGGAGGCAGTTCCCGGCCGGTCTGCTAGAAATTAGTCAAATATCATCGACCCGTCCTTCTTTTGCCTTTTTCATATTTCCCAACTCATATCCAATTTTCCCCCGCAAAATCGCCAGCAACAGGTTTCTTGCGCGTTTCAAGGCGACTTCTATTTTTATACTGGTTAAACCCTGGCTCCGGCGAAGCAACTTAAGTCAAGGGCACTTCCACACGAGAAAGATTTTTCTTTTGACTTGCTTCAGGGAAAAGCAAACAACCATTGCATAGCCCATTTCTCATGGAAGACTTTGGTATACTGCCCAGAGACGATTTCGAGCAGTGTTTGGATTACTTAAGCATGTACGAGGAAATCCCAGTGCCGGCCCGGTCGCCCAGGCGGCCCGCTAACGGGACTTTGGCTAAACTGGGTTGCGGCGAAATCAACCGCAAGGACAGCTTGGATTTGATGGCAGACAACTCCTCTGCAGATTACGAAGTGGCGAGCGATGCATCAACACGGAACTCGCTCTTTTCCATGGGTAGCGACTCCCACCACAAGACGCCTGTGGACAGCGCAGCGTACGACCAGTACGTAGAAGAGATTACTCCACATGACGAAATCTGCCTTGTCGACAACGTGGTGACAATCTTGAGGTTCCACGACCAGTGGGATCCGAAGAAAGTGGCGTTTGTGTCGATGAAATAACGCTTGTTGCTTCCACCAGCTACTACTATTCCCTCCATGTGCACCTCCACGAGACACCAGGACGCGGCACTCCGACAGCTGTGACAGACGTGCTTGCCGTTTTTTTGCTGCTCTTGCCGGTGTCCAAGTTCTCTGCATGGAAACCTTTTCTTAAATTTCTTTTTCTTTTTTGTTTGGTGTTGGATCCTTTACCTTTTACTTCTGCCTTTCCTCGGCCCGCGGCCCGCAGTACAACTTAGTGAAGCGCGGACCAGTTGCCAGCAGGTTCCGCCCGTTGTGCTGATGGCCACCTTTGGTACTCTTCTTAGCACCGCGGCTGCGTGCACTTTCGCAACTGCGTTTGGACCCGTCCGCTTTAATAGAAACTCATGGTGTATTACTATACGCTCCAACGTGGAGCCGCTGGTCACGTGCGCCGTGCTCCAGTCGGTAGTGCTTGCGAGCATCGTAGTTGGCTGCCGCGGGCTTGAGCCTGCCCGTGTTTTTGGTCTTCTGTAATGTTCTCTTCTGCTTTGCAAGACGGTACGCTTTGTTCTGAACACGGCGGTGCGTGTCTTGTTCTGCCTGAGCCATTGTGAAGCCGCACGTCAAATCAGCTCGGAGCGGCGTTTTGCAGGCTGCTCAATTCCGTCTCGCGTTAGGCCCCCGCGGCCGACTCCGCTAGGTGTGCCCGCCCCGAGTTTCGCTACTAACAACACACCCACCAGAGCTTATACGCTTGCAAATCGATGGGCTGCGGCCACGAAGAGACCCGCTGGAAATGTTCCAAAGATAACGTCTCTGTTGGTGTAGTTCGGCAAACGGCTTTTCTCTTGACGTGGCGCCCCCACGCCTATCTGCAGAGCCGCAGCGCAGTGCCAGATGGAATTCTATTCTGAGTCAGATATATAATGGAGATAAAAAAAGGGAAGAACACTCATTTCAGTTTTACTCAAAGCGTCTCTCATCTCTTTCATTCGGATTCTCCTGCTCAGAGACCCGCTCCCATCGACCAGTCCACCGCATCAACCAGTCCACGTTTTGTCGACTCCTCTTCGAACATCATGGCAGCATCGCTCGGGCTAGTGGTGTACTCGGCCGTCAAGCCCATCTTCAAAATCTACATCATCATCGGAATGGGGTTTTTTCTCGCCAAGCGTAACATCTTGACGGTCACAACTTGCAGAGACATTTCCGATCTTGTGGTGACCGCCATCATGCCCTGTTTGATCTTCAACAACGTGGTTTCCTATTTGAAAAGTTCCGACATAAAGTTCGTGGGGATTGTATTCTTTGAAGGCACTTTCTTGTTTATCATGGGAGCAGTTCTTGCTCTTCTCACCTACTATGTATGCAAGTCCCCAAAGAGATGGTATGGCGGACTCATTTCGGTTGGATTGTTCCCCAATATTTCCGACCTTCCCATCGCATACTTGCAGACCATGGCCAAGACCGGCACGCTATTCTCCACTGCAGAAAGCAACAAGGGCGTTGCTTATGTTTGTATCTTCTTGGCTGCGCAGGTATTTTACCAGTTCAGTTTGGGCCTTTACAAGTTGGTGCGCTATGACTTCCGGGACCAGATCGATAAGCCCGCTCCTGATGATGTAGAGGCTTCCTCGTGTACGGTGGGAAATAGCTCCGCAGTTGAAGCTCCACCTGTGGAGCCTCGGTCGGGACGGTCGAGTCAGCTGGCCAATATCGCTAGTGACGTCAGAACCTCCGAGCATATTCCCACAAGGCCTGCCTCGGAAGATTCTGTCTCCATAGACTCGGCTGATTTTGAAGCCAAGCAGTACACTGACGAGGATAAGCACCGCCCGGCTGCACAGCAGCAGTCTGATGATCTCGAAAAAGACACAAGCAGTCTGCTCTCAAAGTATATGTCTACGTTGTCTCGAGATGTTCATCGAAAAATCAGTTTGGACCCTGCCACGCGTCGCCGCAAGCCTTCAAATGTTGTTGTAGATAATCCTTTGCATATAGAAAGCTCCCGCAATGCAGAGCTGATGGCATCCCAGGACATGACGGACATTATTCAGGAGTACTCTGAGTTTGATAGATTGAGGTCACGCGAGTTCAAAGCAACGCGTGTAGAAACAGGGCACGAGCCTGGGAAAGAAGACGAACTGTCCACTGAAAGTATACCCGAAGTGGTGCCGTCGTCGTCGAAGTTCAAGCGAAATTTGATTGCCACGCTCAAGAACTTTTTGGCGCCAAATTCCGTGTCACTCATAACATCGCTCATTGTGGCCATGTCTCCCCCACTCAAGGCACTTTTTGTCAAGTCCTCTTTTAGCATGCCCAGTGCCCCTGACAAACAGCCTCCTTTGTCATTCGTGATGGATGTTGCCAGTTACGTTGGAGCAGCATCTGTGCCTTTGGGCTTACTTGTATTGGGAGCGACGATCTCGCGGTTGCGGGTCAATGCCATTATGCCTGGTTTCTGGAAAACTGCAGTCATGATAACAGCATGCCGCCTTATAATACTCCCAATCATTGGTGTGGGCCTCACTACCGGCATCTACAAGGCGGGGTGGTATGGAAATGACGACTTGATCCGCTTTGTAAGTGTACTCGAGTTCGGTCTTCCCAATGCCACCGCCTTGGTCTACTTCACAGCTTTCTACACAGACCCCAATTCGCCAGACCATTTGCAAATGGACTGCTTAGCCATTTGTCTCATAGCACAATATTCGATTCTTTTCATTTCACTTCCTTTCTTGGTTACGTTTACATTGAAGGTATCTATGTCATTCTAGCTCATGTCATTGACCCTGCTGGGATTTGCAGTGCTTATTTCATATTCCGATTGCAATAGTCACTTTTTCCACTTTATCTGTTTCAGTTTAGGAATTGGAGCACTGAGATGAACTAGCAGCTTCACTCAGCTTCGCATTCAGCAGCCGTGGGTTATGTGCCGTCTGCACGCTTCAAAACGCTCAATTCAAGTTGTACGGAAGAAAAGACAAGAGACAATTGTCTGTATGGCCCTGTTGCCGCTTGCTATTCTCCGTCATAGACTAATTCCACTCTATTGCAAAATATGTTGTTTAACTTTCTGTAGGATTTCTTCAGAGGCAATTATTGCCTGTCTTCATCCGTTCCTGCTTGGCACAACGCACCTGCGCAACATTGCGGTCTTGCTGTCAGACACCTTATATATGCTAGCCTGGTCCCCCGCGTGCCATTGCAATCTTCACTAAAACACGATTTCATTAGGTTTCTTTTTGAGTTGAAGCGAAGCGAATTGCGAAGTCTCGCTTGATATATCTCCCGTTTTTCTTGCACCCTACTTAAAACAGCTTAGCCATGGCTTTATACTACAACTTGGTTTTCGGTTTGCTTGTGATCGAGATGGTATACTTCACAGTATTGTCGTTGCCATTCCCTCGTGCCATGAGAAAGTCGGTCTTGAGGACAGTGTCTGCTCCCTTCCAATCCGAGCAGTTCAAAATAGCATTCAAGTGTGTGTTTGGATTTGTTCTTGTTCTTTTTATTGACTCGGTCAACCGTGTGTACGCCGTGACGTCCGAGTTGCACGCCACGTCGCCAAACACCCACTCCCCCACCAGCGTCTTGAATGACAGGTCAGACGTGCAGGCTAGAAGATTCTATGCGCAAAGAAACATGTATTTATGTGGCTTTGCCTTGTTCTTGACCCTCATTTTGACCAGAACATACTCTTTGGTTGCTGAGTTGATTGATACCAAGGACAGGTTGGATGACCAGGTCAAGAACGCCGAGTTGAACAGCTCAGGCTCCGCCGGTGATGTTGCCGGTTTGAAGAAGGACTTGGCAGATAAAGATTCCGAGTTGTCCAATTTGAAGCATCAGGCTAAAACGTTGTCCTCTGACTACGACACTGCGTCGGCCACCGGAGCTAAAAAATAGTGTGACAAGACACATCCGTGGCATGTGCGTCTTTCAGCAAGGCGGATAAGTTCTGTACCTGCTTTGTGTATTGACTAAAGAAATTTACTGATATGAAGTATCATCCTCAGTTGGTACTGTAGGCATTACTCTTATGTTTGGGAACAAACTGGAAAGTGGGCGACGCTTTGCCGAGAAACATCTCTGTGGTCTTGATCCAATCCCTGTAATCAGTTGATCCCAAGAGGGTCTCGAGATCGTTTCTGCCCTTCCATTTGGGTGGCCTTTCGTTCAACTTGGGAGGAAGACGTTCAAGGATTCCCACAGGAATGTACCTATGTGTGAAGCTGATGAATTCACACATGAAGCGCCGTGCATTTTCCACTCCATATTCATCCGCTCCCCAATGTTCTATGGCAAAGTTGGCGTATTGACGCATGTATTCTAAACGCTCCGAGGCGCTCTTGTCCAAGTATTGCTGGGCTTCCACTTCTTCAAAGATCCAAGGCTTGATCAATGCCCCACGAGCTACCATGACCGAATCAATGCCCTCGGTATTGACGGCCTCGTGCCATTGTTCGAAAGTGAAGCTGTCCCCGTTGCCCACGAACCACGTCGGTGGCACCTCCGCTGAATCCTTGTGCTCTTCCTTCGTGTGGTTCCAAGTCTGTACAACCTTGGCGACGTCCGCGATATAGCCCCAGTCTGCTTCTTTGGTATACCTCTGTTGTCTCGACCTACCATGAAGCGTTATCGCTGCGACATGAGTTTCTGCTAGCACACGTGAAACCAACGAGGCCGCAGTATTCTTGTTGTCTTTTGTCCCTGTTCTTATTTTCACCGTGACGGGGATGTCACCAGAGCAAGCATTCATGCCATTCAATATGCGAACCATTTTCGCAGGCTGGTCTAAAAGAGCAGATCCTTGACCCTGGCGGTAGAGCAAATCGATTGGACATCCGCAGTTCAAGTTAAGTTCAGAGACACCAGTAGTCTCCTTGGCAATCGCTTCTGCAGCTTTGCTTGCTTGCTGGTGATGGTTGGATGCAATCTGCACCCCAAACCCTGGATACTCTGATACGTGTGCCTTCGGAAGTGCCCATTCGGGTTTCGTTCCCTGAAGAAGAGGAAGCGCAAGTGCCATTTCGCTGTATGTCACGTCTGCACCGAGTGTCTTCATGAGACGTCGGTATGGCAAATTCCCCACGGTTGTCAATGGCGAGACGATCTTGGCCCTTTTGAGGTTGATACGTTTCTTCTCCTCCGGCTTGAATGGTGCCTCCACATATGTGGATATATTGTTCTTAGCATCCTCCTGTTTTTTCGCAATATTGGCATCGCTCTGCACCAAAGAGTCTAGGTACTTGTTGTAGGGCGTAGCACGGTCGAACAGATATCTATTTTTCTGCAAGCTGATGCGGTGTGTGGGGTCGATCTTGTTGATTTCAGAGGCGGAAACCTTCAGTTTCTCCATGAGCTCCAAATCCTTAATAAGCTGCTTCGTCTCCTTATTGTAGTGGCTAGCCAACCACCTGCACTTCAAGCCAGCAGGACAGTAGCCGATGGCAGAGAATACTGGACACTTCCCTTGTATATCTGGTGGCTTTGATTGCAAATAGAAGTCAATGTCGTGTGTATTCTTGCACTTGTCACCGTACTGGCATGTTCTATCGTCTGCCGGATCAAGCAACGAAGAGCATAAGCGGATGCCTTCCTTCAGCTGCTTCAAGTCCCGCTTCTTGTTTTGGCCGCGGTTCTTCTTGCTTCTTTTGGACCGGTCGTCTTTCTCTCTGTCACCACCTTCAGCTTCTTCGTCATTGAAGTTCTCTTCTGCGGCAGAGGTGTCCACGATGTACTCGGCCCTGATTGGCGCAAAGCCCTTGGAATTGCCATCTATGTGTACACGCTTTGCGTCTGGTGCTTCCGACACCTCGGTGGTCCGCTTATCGACGTCGGCCATTGTGTTGTGTGTGTTTCGCCTAAAAATGTGGGGTGTCTGAAGCGAGAGTTGAGATTTTCGGCCGCGTAGATGTCCATCGCAAGCGCAAAGATCAAGAATTAAGATCGGGGACCAAGCAGAAACATAAAATTAAAAAAAAAAAAAAAAAAAAAAAAAAAAATAAACCATCATTCACGCTTCCGCAAAGAACTTTACAAAAGCCCCAACAGTTTTGATCGTTGAAGTTCTCTTTGGCGTGGATTCTGCCCTCAGCAGCCAGCGGATTCAGTCCAGCATCGCGGCCTAACCTCACTACCTTCTACGCACACCTCATCGATAATTTTTCCACTGCACTTCTTCCCCATCATGTCTGTGGATAAACGAAGAAAGACAGAAGCTGAGGGAAAGCCGAAGGGATCCAGAATCTTTAGTCCTTTCAGGAATCTTGGCATCGTTTCCAACGAAATCCCATTCGCTATCGGCACGTTGGGTGGCACTTTCTACGTGGTCACCTCGGTTGGCAGAGGCTTCCAAATCTACGATGCCGCTAACTTGCATCTTCTCTTTGTTTCGCTGACACAAACCTCGTCCAAAATCACAGCCTTGGCTGCCCATTTCCACTACGTATATGCCGGCTATGCCAACAAGGTTGGAGTTTACAAGAGAGGGCGTTTGGAGCATGAACTTACCCTCTCGCTCTCGTCTCCTGCTGCTGTTGTCAGTCATGTTTTGGTCTTCGGCGACTACTTGGTTGTTGCCTCTTCTGATGGCGATGTCAATGTGTTCAAAAAGCCCTCGGGCTCTAAAATTGCATCTGAGCATTACACTACCATCAAAAGCATTAGTCCACAGTATGACGGCGATATTGTGGGGCTCCTTCACCCTTCTACTTATTTGAATAAGGTTGTGGTGGCCACATCGAGCCACATATACATCATCAACATTCGCACGGGGAAATGCGTGTTCAAAACGCCGCAGAATGCTTTTGGCGAGTCCATTTCATGCGTCGAGCACGCTCCCGCATTGGATATCATCGCTGTAGGCTCTAGCACTGGTGGTGTGTTTCTCTTCCACTTGAAACGAGCACAAGTTTTGGGTGAACGAATCGTTGCTTCGCCTCTGGATGTTGGTGCTAGAGTAGCTTCCATTTCGTTCCGAACCGATGGCTTTCATCACATGGTCGCTGCGTTAAGTACTGGCGATCTTTTCTTCTACGATTTGGAAAAGAGGGCGAAGGCTCATTTTTACCGCAATTGCCATGCTGAGTTAACTGGCGGTGTCGCCAACGCTAAATTCCTCAATGGACAGCCCATTGTTGTGACAAATGGTGGTGATAACCAATTGAAAGAGCTCGTATTCGACCCTCCTCTTTCTTCGTCCAACAGCGCAATCACAGGGCCCCCTCGTCATTTGCGTTCACGGGGAGGTCATTCTGCACCTCCTACATCCATTGTATTTCCAAATGAAGACAAATCACATTACATATACTCTGCCTCGAAGGACCGTTCTGTCTGGTGTTTCTCGTTGCGAAAGGATGCTCAAGCTCAAGAGATCTCCCAACGGCCACCCAAGACCGGTTCCAAAGAGCGCACTGCGGGTGTGGTTGCCCTGTTGCGTGAAAAGTTCCCTGAAGTGACCTGTGTTTCCATGTCCATGGCACGTGAAGGCGAATGGGAAAACATGGTCACGACCCACAAAGGAGAGTCTTTTGCTCGGACTTGGGACTCGAAGAATAAGCGTGTAGGACGCTTTCAGTTTAACACTGTCGACGGTGGCATTGCAAAGTCTGCCTGCGTCTCTCACTGCGGCAATTTTGCTTTTGTTGGTTCATCTAAAGGTGGCATTGGTGTGTACAATCTACAATCTGGTCATTTAAGAAGAAAATACATGTTGCACAAGAAACCAGTGACAGGTATCGCCATAGACGGCATGAACAGGAAGATGGTTAGTTGCGGATTAGATGGTTTCGTCGGCTTCTATAACTTTTCTGACCTGAAATACTTGGGTAAATTAGACTTGGAGGAGCCTATCACAGATATGGTGTACCACAAGGGTTCTGACTTGATAGGATGTGCTTTGGACGACCTATCCATCGTGGTTGTCGACGTGGTGACGCAAAAAGTCGTTAGGGTTTTATACGGACACACAAACAGAATCACCGGGCTTGACTTTTCTCCAGACGGGCGCTGGATCGTCAGTTCCAGTCTTGACGGAACCCTCCGTACCTGGGACTTGCCCACAGGTGGTTGTATTGATGGTATAAGGCTTCCCACCGTTGCCACTGGTGTACGATTTTCACCAATTGGTGATTTCCTCGCCACGACTCATGTCTCGGGCAACGGAATAGCTTTGTGGACGAACAGAGCTCAGTTCCATGCTGTTTCCACAAGACATATTGGGGAGGATGAGTTCAGCACTGCTCTTTTGCCAAATGCCTCGGGCGATGGAGGGGCTCTTATGATTGAAGGAGCTTTGGAGGTCGTTGAAGATGACGTTATGGATTTAAACCAAAAGTATCACTCTTTGGATCAAATCAATCAGGACCTCATTACATTGTCTGTTGGCCCGCGAACGAAATACCAAAGCATATTGCACGTCGATACAATCAAAAAGAGGAACAAGCCTAAGGAGGCGGTCAAAAAGCCTGAGCATGCACCATTTTTTTTGTCTCTTTCTGGTGAAGCAGTAGGAGACAGAGCAGTTGTGGCCGAGAACGGACATACTGAACAACTGAGAGCTGAAATTAATGGCGAAAACGAGTCATCGAGGTTACGCAAACTCAATGGTGCTCAGCATAGCTTTGAGTCCGAATTTACTATGCTATTGAGGAAAGGACGCGAGACAAGTAATTTCAGCGAATTTTTAACATTTGTTAGCCAAGCGTCGCCCTCCATTCTTGATCTTGAGATACGTACCCTCAACTCGGTTCCTCCGTTAACCGAAATGGTATCTTTTGTTAAAGCATTGCTGACGGGGCTTGAGCAAAACAAGGATTTTGATGTGTTCCAGGCAATCTTTGGACTATTCTTGAAGAATCATGGTGACGTCATCTACAATATTGCTGACAAAGAGTTACAGGAAGCTCTAGAGTACTGGCGTGAGTTGAACGAAGATAAGGGGGCAAAAATCGACCAGCTAGTGAAATTTTGCTCCGGAGTGATCGATTTTATTTCCACAGCATAAACGTATATAGAGAAGCCCCGAGAGGTGAACAAAATAAAATTGAAAAGACACTAGAGGCAGATAGTAACAAAGGATTTGGGAGAGCCGGAATTAGCAATGAAAACAACACATTCCGGTGAGGTCAATCTAGTAGCTAATTAAGCGTAGACCAAGCTCCACACGGATTGCCGACTACTTGCCATGTCCATTGTTGCACAGCTGCTGCTGGAAGTTCGCGCACCACTTAACTATAGCCGGTCAGACTGCTAACAAAACCACTAGTCCCACAAAACACAAAGACACAATAATAGGTGCTTATGAACGCTACTATACTCGAGCCGCAGAACTTGCTACATCTCCTGGGTGGGGCAAAGGTCTCGGCACTCCATTTTGCCAACGGAAGGCTCTATATCGGCTTCACCAATGGCGACCTCTCGATAAAGAGCTTGAATACACACACAGAACCTCCGCGTACGGAGCCACGCTCCATTCGGAGCTTCAGGTCGTTCAGCGAAGCCCGGCGTTTGTTCCAGGATAACGAAGCTTCTCAATTGCTATCTCACGAGAAGACATTCAGCAATGTTACTGGCAATCTGGCACCCATATCCACTCTTTGTCACATCCCTATATATAACGACAGCAATAGGATCGTTCTTTTTATTGGTACTACTGACCTTCTACGTGTGTACGAATGGGTGGGTTCACATCTCAATTTGGTTCGTTCGTTCGACGATATGCGTTCGTTTTGCCATCCGTGTTTCGCAGAGCTTCTGGAGGAGCTACGAGGGAAACCACAGCCGGCGACTGTAGATGAACTGCCGCCATATGTGGATGAATCTGACACACTGCTGATACACAAGCACAAGATGAGACTATGCATCATTGGGTCAAAAAAGAAATTGCTTATTTATAAAGTTGTGCAGAAGTCAAGAAATGTCTTTGACTTCGTGATCAGCCGAGAAATCCTCATGAGAGAACGGGTCAGATCGGTTCAGATTTTTCTCAAGCATAGCAGGGCAGTGGTTGCATCAAACCATAGCATATACATCTTGAATCTCCTAGGCGAACACCAGGTGGAGAACTTGACATCTGATACATCTAGCGTTTTCGCCGTTGCGCAAAGCTCATCGTTCTCGTACTTCGGGCTCTCTAGTGGAAGCCAAGATATTTCCGTTGTTCCCATCGACGACAATAGAGCATTAGTTATTCGGGATGCCCAGGTAGGAGTTCTAGAACTTTGCGAACATGAGACCCACTTGAGGGAAAGCGTTATGAAGCTCTCATCCCCACCTGTTCATGTTGGCTTTTTGTCACCTTGTTACGCAATATTTGTTTATCCCAAGTCAATTGATGTCGTCGAAATTCAGTGTGGAGTCACGGTACAATCTTTCAAACACAGCTTAAGTGTGCCATCTAGTGTTTGTTCACAAGCTCCGCTGGTGGTGGCAATGGCCGCTGGCAATGATATCTACCAATTTAAATACGTCGATATCCAGCGACAATTGGACTACTTCTTGTCCTTACGCTATAACCTGAGTAAGGCTGACTATGACCATGATCTTCAGCTAGCAGGGTTAGAAAGAGCAATATCTCTCGTTGCTGCGTTGGATGAACAAAACGATTTCTTTATTGATCACAAGGAACCAGACTTCTCCAGGTCTAAGTTGAAGCAATTATACCTTCGTGACTTGCACAAAGATAAAGCTGTGATTCTTTTTGAAAGATACTCGAAATACAATGAGGCTTTAGCGGACATAGCTTCTGAGTGGGTAATATCGTTCACGGAAGTTCTCTTATTGTTTCCATCATTTTTAAATGGCTCCGCTCTGAGTCATCAATTAGAGAATACTCAGGATGAATCCAAGTATGACAACATTGTGAAAAGAGTGACTGTTGATCAACTTGAAAAAAATCAATTACCAGGGCGCATGATCGATTCGGCTACTGACACTGATTCAAAAAGTGAAAAAAATTCGGCTGATCGCAGAATTCCTACTAGCATCAAACAGTTTCACAAGGCTGTTCATAGTTTGATTATATACCTCACCGATCAAAGAAGAATTCATTTGAGTTTCATCAACAACCCCGAGGGGGATCCAAGTATTGATTGGAAGAACGTAAAACTCAGTGCTACTGATCTCTACCCAGGAGCTGATCGATCGCAGATAAAGTCAAAATTGAGTGATTTTGCTGTTGCAATTGACACCACATTATTCCTTTGCTATTTTTATCTGAAGCCAATGTTGTTGGGGCCTCTCTTACGTTTGCCAAACAACAGATGCAACGCCAAGGTTGTTAATGACTGTCTTTTAAAGAATTTGGATCTCTCGACTAAAGAGCTGTCAAACTTCATAAGCCAATTACTTGACTTTTATTATGCCCGGTCTTTGCATGAGGAAGCTTTGAAGCTTCTCAAGGAGCTTGCCCTAGAAAATCCAGACCACAAGGGCCAAAATCGGTTAAACTTGTTACAAGGGCCAGGGTTGTCGATACAATACATGCAAAGACTATCCAATGACCATTTAAAATTAATTCTCGAATATTCAACATGGATTTTTGAAGACAATGATCATTCTGATATCGAGGAAGCAAAACTGCTATTCATGAATGATTCTTATGAATGCGAAAGCTATAATAACCTTGAAGTGCTTGATTATTTTCAAAACACACTTCGACGTGATGATATTGCAACTACATACCTAGAGTGGTTCTTCCAAGAAAGTGACCTAATTGATGTTCCAAGCAAGAAGAGATACATACCGAAATTGGTTACTAGGCTCTGCCTCCTTTATATCAAGCAGTTGAAGGCATTGAGTGTCACGGAAGAAGAGTTCTGTAGCCATACAGTTTACAGAAAGTTGTATGAGGTTTTTGAGAGTGGGGCTGATTATGAGCCGTGGACAATTTTGAAAGAAATTCCTTCTGATCAAGATAGGTTTTTGAAATTCACCGTGTTCGTTTATCACCGTTTGGGTGAGCATCGTAAGTCAGTGGACGTTTTGTTCAACCAATTGGGCGACTTAGATGCGGCCGCAGATTATTGTTCTCGTTTGTATTACGAGCCAAATGGTCAAAGAGAGGGACTGGATCTCCTCTTTAAGCTCTTGGAAGATTTGCTCATGCATTACAACGAAAACCAGGAGTCCATAGCAAGGCTCTTAACACGTCAAGGAGACAAGATGTCCACCTTGCAGTTGTTAACAGCATTGCCTGATTCGTTCCCATTGCACAAAATTGAAACATTTTTGTCCATGACTATTAGCCAAATTGATGAGAAAGTGGATAATTCAAAATTCAAAAGCCAATTGTATAAAATAGGCGCCGCCAAGATTCAGCATCAATTAATTAAGGCTCAGTCCACCTCGTACACTATACGAAGTGCAGATCAATGCTGCGGACAATGTGGCAATAAGTATGGCTACAGCGTTTTATGTGTTGATGACCATGAAAACATAGTTCACTATGGATGTCTCAAAAGGAATATGAATGGATCTTTGTCGAAGTAAGAAACGATACATTTGAAAGAGTATCAATTATAGAGCGATTCAAGCTTCAAAGTCTGTGACTGCAGATAACGTGACATCAACAACAGTTCCCCACGATGGATAACAAAAGGGCACAATATCATCTCAAATGGCATCGGACAATTCCTTGGGGCCACAAATGGAAACCAGTGATATCAGTAAAGAACCTGGGATAAAACTTCCTCCGATTTCCTCGTTCACAAATAGCCGTGGGGTGATTCAACAGCAGTCACATTGGAATTCTTTTGGAAACGAAAAGCATTCGCATAAAATTCATGGTGCAGAAAACTCACAATCAGTGGGCAGTGTAAACGTGGGCAGCTCAATTGAGCCGCATACGGCGGACCAAGTTCAGAGACTGAATAATTTGCATAACCTGGGACCGAATTCTCCTTCTTCCAATGAACTCAAACATTCTTCTGCAGACTCTGCTCAAAAGACCAACGTAGCCGAGTCTCTAAACTCCAGTGCTGCTACTAAGTCGAACAAGTCCAAAGGCAAACACGACGCTGTTGCTGCTGGTGATGAACCAGAACCAAAAAAGCAGAAGTCAGTGCAGAGTCATTTCGAGAGAGTCGTTTCCGAGCTTTTCCCCGTCAGAAAGCATCTCGGTACCATAGTGTACAACCCAACTACAACATGGGAGACATTGCAGTTCGACAATCTACGTGGACTATCGAAGCGCGATATGGCTATGCTCAATGATAAACAGGAAGAATACAAAAAGAGGTTAGAGGAGTGCAACACGGTGTGCTCGGAGCATTTCATTCCAATGATTCCTCCATTGACGGCAGAATACTCAAATCGCTTCCTTGAGGTGAAAATTGCATACAGACATATAAAAGAGTTTCTCGAGAGGGTCGAACAAGGGAAAGTGCAAAGAAAGCGTGAACTTTGGGGAGGACAACAAGGTCTATATACGGACGATTCAGATCTCTTGAGTGTTCTCTATCATTTGGGGTTATTTGGTGGAAAGCTAGATCTTCGAGAAAGCAACGAGCAGTGGAAGCCAAGTGATGTGAAGCGACCGGCCGTTGTGCAGAAGGACGACGATGGAGTGGATCTCCTTGATCTTTCAGTTACTCTTCTATTGATGCCCGGCATAAGCGAATATCGGGGATCATACAAAAATGGAATCAATTCAAGATCGTGGGTCGGAAGATGGCCGCATAGCGGATTGTCGATATGTGTTTACGGTGTCAAGTGGGAAACGGTGCTCCAGTCTACGAATGAGCGTAGCCTTGCGAAGAAGTTACAAAGTGAGTATGCGTCTGACAAGCTCTCCAGCAAGGAGCTAGCAGCACAGAACTACGGGTGGCTGTACGACAGAGAATTACATAAAGAGCTCAAGGAGAAGATGTTGCGGTTGAAAGAAGATGGAGGACGCGGTGAGCTGGAGGCTACGAAGTAACAGACAATAGTGACTAGTCGCGCGCCAGCAATGCCCGGGCCCAGAAGTTAGACAGAAAGCCTATTGGAAAGGACTAGATAATGTACAGAATATTAACGAAAAGAAGCAGAAGAAAGCTGTCAAAGCTCCTACTAACAGATGGAGGAACATTACGAGCAAAAAAATGGGAGTTGGCTGAAGGTTTGCAAACGCCTGCCCGATTGGGCAACCCAGAGTAAGTTCTCGGCTCAGGTCGGCCAAGATCACGCAATGCGCTTTGGTGTACATGGAATGAAATGCGTACACCAGCACAGAACACCATTCGTGGGGAATGCGAAGCAAAGTAGGTGAAGAGGCTGAAAGTTCGCAACCGTCTCTATTGTTCCGTTGTCACTAAAACAACCGTCAATCAAGCACGCGCTCGGAAACCGCTGGACAGTTTTCTTAACAAGTCCGGCTTTGCTACTCTCAACAGCCGTCACTACCACGTTATAATAAAAAGCATATCCCACCCGTATCTCTCACTAACCTCGCACCGGAGGTCAAGACATGGCTTTTCGTTCACCGCGAGAGAACACCCCGACCACGCTACAAGAAAGCTCCGAAGCTACCTCTCCTCGGGAAAGAACACGGCAAAGAACAGAAAAAAGAAAGCCCCGCAGAATACGGCATTTGTTCCATCGGCTCGGGAGCGAGTGCAACCTCTTCTTTGTCAAGCTCAAGCAAGCTTCGCAGTTGGCGGACGTTGAACTGGAAGTGCTCGATTCGCTATTCGAGAGCTCTGACGACGACTTCTTCGACCGAACGCCGAGATCAAAGGGCGGCTTGCGTCTTCTGCCGGTGGACGTGCAGTTCATGTCTGATTATAAGAAGTGCTCGCTGCTTGATCAGTACCACGACGCCATGAAGCACTCCCAGGTACCAGATAAGTCGGTGGAGAAGGCGGCTCGATGTGATCAAGTTAATGGAAATGGTCATGCTTCAGCGGGGAGCGCAAGTAACACGAATGGCACATACGGGGGATATGAGATGCACGGGACATACGAGACAAAAGATACGCATTATACACATGATAAAAATGGCATTAGCCCGTCTAACGGTACGAGCATTACGCCTTACAAGAACTTGGAGATGACAGCGGTGCGGGAGAAGCTAGAAGGGGAGAATTCTGAGAGCAGTGAAGCTGCAGGGTTAAGACGGCAGCTTATCTCGGAGCAATGGCGGGCAAAACACATCGTCAAAGGCGAGGAGGAGCGCAATCTCGGCACTTTGCTCTGGGATGTCCGCCGGGCCCGCTGGCTTACGCTGGACTGTGGAGATAAAGCTGCTGCCAAAGTGGAGGAGCGTGCTCTTAGCCTGCCGATCAAGCAACTTCCACAAGAATTGTTCCCGAAAATCTATTCTGACTTTGTGGACAAGGGTCGGCATTTACGCCATGGCAAGAGGATCAACCTCGAGGACATGGTGGCGGTCGTCAACGCCGGCTGGGAGCATCAGAAAGTCTGGGAAGCGGCTTCTCGCCGCCCTTGAAAAGCTGCAGCCTTCGAAACATACGAGCCAGTGAATTATAAACTGAAAATGAAAGGGTTCCCTGAATAAAAGAAAATGTCACATGCAAACCAAGGACTTAAGATCGAATAACAATGGAAAATGGTACCATTGTCATCGATGAAGTCAGGGAGGGGAATGGAATGGAGCTTAGGTAGAGAGCAAACCCGTTCACACGATAATAGCATGACGGGCACTCAGCATAGCCGTCGTGTACAGTGACGGCCGATTACTGGCAACATATTTAATTTATTTCTTAGTTGTAGCGTTTAAAGTGTGTAAACTGTCCCAACACCTCCAACCGCGATCCTTAAGGCTTCTTCAAAGTAGCTAAAGTCCTCTCCAAGATGCGTAGTTCCTGGTCAACAAGCTCAACGCGGCGCTGTAAGAGGTCCACGTATGAATCGTGGGAATCTGGCCCCATGGCCATAGCACGGTGTACGCGGCGAATGAGCTTGGCTAGGCTGGCCTTCGCTTCCATCAACGCCTCGAAATTCCCCACGATATCCTGATTGAGTTGTCGGTCTATCTCCCTGTCTAGTTCATGGATGGTGGATATTTTGTCCAACACCGCAGAGCACGAAACTGGGTCGTTTGCCGAGTTGACCCGGATTATAGCGTTCACCGCTCGCACAAGCTGGGCCGAAGCCTGCGATGCTTGCTGGAGATTTTGCGCCTGCTGCTGCTTGGCTTCGTTAATAAGATCACGGTGACTTTGTGCATTTCCGTGGGATTGTTGGGTCATCCGAAGAACGTTGGACGGTGGAAAACAGGCCCAACGTCAATTGAGGAGATGGACAAGACTACGACTGTTCCATTGAGAAGTCGAAAACCGGCTCCCCCACAATATCGTTGGTGCGCGCGCAGCGCACTGCGAGAGTGCAAGTACTGGATTGGGGCCATGCTGTGGAGCGACATGCCTAGTAACTAAGGGCCAACCAACACAAAAATACCCCCATGACAGACATAGCTTATATAGTGGCAGATTCCATTTTTGCAGCCATTCCAACGTGCGTGACCTCTCCTGAAACGCCTTTACCGTCCCTGCACTCTTTATACGAGCCTGGATTCGTCGCTTCCGCTCTGTTATCTGAGATTGTAGATTGCACATATAATGTACTTAAGCAAGGTGATCTACTGTTGCAGAAGGCGTTGAAGATATGGGAAATCCGCTTGACGGTGATGCTTTTTGCGGATAAACTTCCTTTGGCCAAGCGTGAGGCCATAAACTTGAATAACGCTTTGTATCTTCATGAAAACCCCAGTGCCGTTGCTTCCCCACTGGCACAACCAGACGTGAAACAACAGACCCTGTCGCCAACGCCAGCGATTTACATCTATCCGTTGCCCAAGAACAACGATGGTGCAATTGGAAGCTCTTTGCTCCTTTTGTTGCTACGATTAAAGACACCACTGAACTTGGCTCGCGTCAATGAGATCTACAAATTGTGCTACCAAGTCCGGCTCCGAGGAGACTTGTCTGACGAGAAGGACACCCCCGTGAATATCCAGGGCAGGTTGATAGGCCTTGCTTATGAGGTGGCATCAATCTTGTTCGTTACGAAAAACTACTCGACGTTGTTATCGTTCTTGAATTCTCTCCGTAACTACACAGCTAAGATTCAGGAGGAGGCTTCGTGTGCCGGCGAATACAGCTCATATGTTTCCAACTTCACCTTGATGTGGTTCTTGACCAAAATCCTCACCCGCCAAGCCCAGTCTTTGGATTGCACCATCTTGAACGACCTTTTCGAGGACCAATTCCTGGCAATATCCGATCGCTCTTGGGATGCATTGAGGTTAGTATTGAAATCCATTGCACCTCGAGTGGGTGGCCCGAAAATTGACTCCGAGTCTATTCCGGAGGTCTTCACCATTGATAAACTAGCTGCCATGATATCCAAGGACGAGATTTCTATACGGACTATTTGCTGTGTTTTGTCTGTGTGGGATTTGGCTGCAACCTACGAAACTACATTAGATGCTCAGAAACTAATCGTCAAAATAGAAAAGGAGGATTCCGATGTGGGCTCTGTCTATTGTGAGATTCTAGGCAGATGGGGACTTTACTTCAACAAACTCTTTGGTATGGAGTAGGAGCTGGGCATTGACCAGCAATTATTCGGGGCACAAGCCCTGGTACTGGCGGTTTCACGTGAGGCTCTGGTGCACGGTGCTGTCCTGCCCAAACGCTGCAGTGCCGCTCTTATTGGCGCCTGTCTCACGCGCCGACGACTAGCAGAGCGCTCCAAGGTTCAATTGAGCATCGCACGTCCTCTGTGCGAAAATTTTGATGAAAATCTTAGCGGTGCCCGCCTTTTGCAATTTCTACACCTTAGACTTCATCGACAAAATGGCTTCACAAGACGTTGTTTCCCGTGAATACACTATCAACTTGCACAAAAGAGTATGTTAAATGCGGTTTAGAATTCCAGCGTTACAACCCGCTTCAAAATCTGTTTCAATGTTTGGCATCCGCTTCGTTTAAGAATCCCTCAATAAGTCCGGTATCCCACGAAACACACTTCAAGATATACCTCTCCCGTCTTCAGGAGGAGAGGATCCATGGCCCACTGATTCTCCTTGTCTCGTGCCATGTTTGTGAGAACGGGCTGGGCTGACCTCGATACTCATGCTAGAACCATGGCCCACCCAGTCCAACCATCGAGTCATAAACATAGCCACTCCGGGATGCGTAACATTGAAATTATTTTCATTATTCATCTTACTAACATAATAGTTGCACGGTGTTCACTTCAAGAAGAGAGCTCCAAAGGCTGTCAAGGAGATCAGAAAGTTCGCCTCGAAGCACATGGGTACCACCGATGTTAGATTGGACCCTAAATTGAACACACACTTGTGGAAGAGAGGTATCCAGGGTGTGCAATACAAGATGAGATTGAGAATCTCGAGAAAGAGAAACGACGAGGAGGATGCCAAGGAATCCATGTTCGCTTACGTCGAGCCAGTCATTGTTCCATCCACCAAGGGTTTGCAAACCGTTGTTCTTGAAGATGAGGCTTAGGTAATGTAATCAACATCTCATAATACATAAATTCTGTGGAATTTTTCTTTGTAGAACGGAGGGTCACCAAGAGTGTCCGTCACCTACTCTGCTCTAGTATGTCGCTAAAGAAGAGAACGCCCAACGGGCTTTACAGCAATTGATCAAAGAGAAAATAAAATGAGCCTAATGTGATGCCTTTACAATGTATTCAGTTACGCTTTGTTTGGAAACGATTTAGATTGCAACACCTAGGCTTGTTAGTAAGTTTGTTGGTACAATTGAATTCCCTCAGTGTAACTATGACAAAATACCAGGTCATTGCAGATGAGACATGTGCAGCCAAAACGGCCGCGCCTCTTGATAAGCTCAAAGTTGGTACAAAAAAAGAAAGGGTTCATCATAGGAATTGGCGGATCAAAACATACCGTTAGCTCTAGGTGAGAGGAGTTGTAGGAAGTAAAATTTCCATGCGCGATGGGTCTGAGTATAAGTTGTTTGCGTGCGGGTAACCGACACCGTAGGTCGATCAATGAGATTTCGTTCACCGGTTGATGAAAATGGAATGGCCCTATATTTGTGTTTAGCGTAGATGCTCAGATGCTCTTCCTTGTTTCGATTGTTTTTGTTTCTTGCTTTGTTCGTTTTGGTTGCTTTTTGATTAAGTATCGTTTGCAATTTTCGACAGTCTTGTCGTTGTATCTACAGAACGCGACCAATGTAGGGCCAAAATTATAAACCAAATGGGGATGCTATAAAGTGGGAGAAAAAATTCGTTAAGACTAAAAAGGATCCAGATCATTCACGAGCCACAAAGCGGCAGTAGAAATTGCGTTTGCTTGGTTGCTATGCCTCGACATAGTTCAGCGTAACCAGCACTTTTGCAGCCGTTCATCCAAGCGCATGTGCTAGTTTTAGGCCAATGGAACGAAAGGCGAGGCGGACGAACTCAAAACAAAAAATATGACTGACATCCCGGGAATATGTGTATAAATATAGATTTAAACACGCAAATTCATTCGCAGAGATATTTGTCTTTGTTCCTGAAGGTGAAAGTGTGGGGCCTCTTTCATGTTCACTGTCTGCGCAGCCGAGGCCAGAATCCAGCACCCACCACTAAGCAAGCTACGGCCCTAGCAAAATGCCATGGCCTTATAGAGTCTTAGGGGAATTAAAAGTACAAACACAGACACTGAAACAAACACAACACAAACACAAACACAACACAGACACAAACACAAACTGCCGTAGGCACTTTTAAGGTCCACAAACCCGGCTCAAGACAGGCTTGTCTTTTATTCTTCTATCTCTTTTATTCTTCTATCTATTGTCCCGATTCGTACTGGGTGGGGCCTGTGCGGTGAGCCTGAGCCGTGCATGTAGGCTTCCCCAGAAATTGCACTGCACTTCCGAGGCATATGCTCACGGCTCCGACAACAAGAAACCATACTTCACTTGTGCTTGCGGTTGAAAGTCCATCACGGAGATTGCTATAGTGTCTGTACCCTAAATGCCTGTGGCCGCCAAGTCTTCGAAAGAGGCGTCAATATTGACTAGTGCAAACGTCCATGTCGTGAACGATCCCACGTTACTAACAGCGGACTCTGTGTCTGTCTCACTAGAGCTTTTCGTCAGACTTTTCCCTGCTACCCAAAAGGATATTCCCGAAAAGTCGTCCAAGAGCCACTTTGTGCTAATCAAGTTTATCGGTGTTCCGGATTACTTCCCAAAATTCAATATTTACAAAATATCAGCCATCGACGATCTGGCTCCAAATAGCAATTCAGTCACTTTCATCAACCACTCCAACCTCACAAAATTCCAAAACAACATAACCTTTCGTGGTTGTATCATTCAAAGCATTGACGCAACAAGCATTCCTGTGCTTGAAAACGTGATAATTCAAGTGCCCTCTGCAATATATGCCATTTTGAACTTATCCCCCGCCGATTCTCTCAAGGAGAAGTTTCTCTGCAATTACATCGCCTCAAGTGGCTGTATCATTGCTCAGGGTGACACAATTCGACTGCTTAATGCCACAGTCAGTCTTTGCCAACCGTTTCACCAAGGTTTGGTCACTCTGGTAACAAATCTTGTCCTTGTGAAAATGTCCGTGGATACTGAACTTGTCACTGCCCTGTCACCCGCCCAAGACGTGGAAGGATTCGAGCTCGATTTGTCACTGTATCTCTCCAAGAGCATAGTGTTTGGTGAAAATGAACACGGCACTTCCAAAGAGATGAAACTAAATGTCATGCCACTACCTCACAGGATTTACATCCCGCAAACCCCGCTAGCGGCGGAAGACTCAGAGCTATATGCTTTCATAAACACAGCTGACCTCTCAAAACTTGGATTTCCAGTGTTCAGCGGTGATTTGGTCGTTTTGCATAATGGGGATGAACATGTCATCATCAAGCTTTTCACTGTTTTGGAACCGAACTCATCTTTTGTTTCTGGCTGCCTCTATTTGTCTCCCTTGTTACTTCTTAATTTGAAGGTGACTGACTCGACAAAAGTTTGTTTGCGGCAATATAATTCTACAAGTAATACCTTGGCGGATGCGATCCCTATAGCAAAATCTGCGACTATCTCTAGAGTTGTCTCTCCTATAACAATGGACAAAACGTATCAGCAAAGTTTTTTTGCCGAACTCAAATCCACTTTTCATTCGCAAACCAAATGTTTTAGAAAAGGCGACTTCTTCCCCGTGTGCATTGACTCTGTACTCTCCAAAGCTCTTTTCGAAACTTCCCTTCAAAATCTGCTGGAATACAACGAGAAAGAAGACAACCAAGATTTTGGTATTATTCCAACTGGTAACCCTGACTCCGTAGCTTGGTTCAAAGTTGTTGAAGTTTCTGGAGAAGAGCTGGATATTATTGGATCACAGTTCAGAATAGACCCGTTCAAAACTGCCTTGACCTCCTCAGGTGTGGAGTTCACTAACGTGCCCAAAAACAGTTTCTGCCGCTGGAGTGAATATTTGAGTCTTCCACCTTTGTTTGACTTCACCAGAGCAATCAAAAACTCTCCTTCAAGCTTTTCGTATGCCCGGGAATTTCGGCAAATTATAGAAACAGCAGTTCATACATCTTTGAAAATGGACTTAAAGACATCTGTTTTGCTTCATTCAATGTCTCGTGGACTCGGTAAAAGTACCCTAGTAAGAAGTGTGGCGCTCGAACTTGGACTTAATTTAATAGAACTCGATGCATTCGATTTTGTTAAGCCGGGTGCAGAGCTCAAAACGATTGGGCTTTTAACCGGTAAGATTGAGAAACAACTTAGTGGACAACTCGAAGCTGCATCCTGCGATGTTCACCACATCCTTTATATCAAACACATTGAATCGTTGTGTGCTCAAACTGACCCCAATGAGCAAGGTGCCAATATTTCCAACTCACTTTCACACAAAGTCATTCTGACGATACAAGACTTTTTGAAAAAATACAAAAACTTGGTATTTGTCGCTAGTGCTAATGACATAGATAAAGTCAGCGATGGCTTGAGACAAATAGTAACGTTTGAGATCATTCTAACCGTACCAAGCGAACAGGAAAGGTCGGAGATATTTGAGTTCCTTCTCAACAAGGAGACAGAAGTGCACAATACAGATGGAATCCCTGAGCCACATAAAGATCAAATCCAATTTACCGGATCGTTTGATTTATCAAGTCTTCCAATTGATATGCGAAGGGATGTGAGCAGCCTGTCTCTAGCTTTGCAATCAGCTGGATTAACACCGAGAGATTTGATTTCAATCATCCGAAAAACTAAACAATTGTCAATAATGAGACACATAGAGTTCGCCAAAGAGAAGGGGATTGGGGTAGAGCAGCTCATAAAAATTGGGAATGGTGGACATCTCCTATTGATACCTGAAGATTTTGAAAAAGCAATCAATGAGGCCAGAAATCAGTTTAGCGACTCAATTGGCGCACCAAGAATTCCCAATGTGAAATGGGAAGATATCGGAGGTTTGGACTTAGTGAAAGATGAGATTTTGGACACAATAGACATGCCTTTGAAACATCCTGAACTCTTCAATAACGGGTTGAAAAAAAGATCGGGAATTTTGTTTTATGGTCCTCCCGGAACAGGTAAAACTTTGCTTGCCAAAGCTATTGCTACGAATTTCTCTTTGAACTTTTTCAGTGTGAAAGGTCCCGAATTGTTGAATATGTACATTGGAGAGTCCGAAGCAAACGTTCGGAGAGTCTTTCAAAAAGCAAGAGATGCCAAACCATGTGTGATTTTCTTTGATGAGTTGGATTCTGTTGCGCCCAAGAGAGGAAACCAGGGCGATTCTGGAGGAGTCATGGACAGAATTGTCTCCCAACTTTTGGCCGAGTTGGACGGAATGAGCGGTGGAGAAAGCAATGGAGATGGTGTGTTTGTCGTTGGAGCAACCAACAGGCCAGATCTTTTGGATGAGGCTTTATTGAGGCCAGGTAGATTCGACAAGATGCTCTATTTGGGAATTTCTGATACAGATGAGAAGCAAACCAAGATTCTTGAAGCGTTGACTAGGAAGTTCAAGTTGGGGGACGATGTGGACTTGGCTAAAATTGCACACAAGTGCTCTTTCACTTTCACAGGTGCAGATTTCTATGCTTTGTGCAGCGATTCGATGTTGAATGCAATGACAAGAACTGCAAACCAAGTGGATGTCAAACTCAAAAGCTTCAATGAACAGAGAGCGGCGAAAGGAAAAGAAGAAGTATCAAGCCGGTGGTGGTTCGACAATATCGCTGCTGCTGAAGATATCAATGTCCTTGTTACAATGGAGGACTTCTACAAAGCTCAGAGCGAATTAGTGCCATCAGTCAGTGCAGATGAGCTTGCCCATTACTTGCGGGTGAAGGAGAATTTCGAAGGCGGCAAGCAACAAAAACAAACGGAAGAAAAGACAGACACAACGGAAGTGGCCAATGGCTTCCACACGCACTTGTCTAGTGCAGACCTCGCTGATACTAATACAGACACGCATGTGAACGGTGGTAGTAAGTCATTATAAAGAATAATATATTTGCAAATCTACTTCTTGAACATGTAGCTTTGGTCTAGGACGTCCCTGGCCTGATTGATTTTTTGAGATAGGTAAACACTGCCTGATCTGTCTGGGTGATTCATAATCATAAGTTTACGATAGCGCTGCTTCACCATATCGTGGGTTATATTGGAAATATCACTAGCTTCAATACCTAAAATGAGTAAGGCTTCCCGCTCGGTCATCTTGGGCTGGAAGCCGGTAGCATTGAAACGCGACTTGAGATACTTTATGTGTGAGGCCTGGCTGCCAGTATCTGTTAGCGTTGTGTTGTGATCAGACTCCAAGCGAATTTTATTTAGCGTGGCTATCATTTGCGGAGTAAGTCTATTGAAACGGTGGAGCGTCCCAGCAATGGCCTTTCCCGAAAGTGCCAACACAGTGACGCCAACGCCTAATACAATCGGTAGAACCATGGCTCAAGAAGTGGCTGAACGGATGAGTGGCCAAATGGTGGAGTTTTGTTGAGTTTGCTACCACGGCTGAAGTACCCAGACGATGCTCATTTTCGCGAGAGAGGGCTGAGGAAGAGTTGGCACCGGGAGATCAGAGCGAATGGCAAGGGCATAAATTTGCAAGCACACCAAAAGGGATACAAAATGTGGTTTGGACCATTTTGTTAATTCCGTCGCTGCTTGTGTCGCCGGTTCCAGATTCCGATTGTCCGGTCGATCACCCCACCTGTTTTCGCTAGAGGTGAACTCCAGGCGCAACCTTGGCGCATATGCGCGAATGCGTCGTGCCACCTCGATGCGCTTACCGCCCCGCGCAAGAACTGGTGTAGGCCCCATGGCCCGGCCTAACTTACCACGGGATTCGGTACAAAGGAAACAGCAACGAAAGTAAGACAGACAGCTGGAAATAGAAACGGCAATTGAGGAGAAGGAAATATACACGGGTTGTGGCGAGCATGGGCGTGGAGCCAACAGGGCGAGCCTTTTTGCGTAGAGGAGATTGAAGAAGTTTGTGGGGCAGTAAAGCACTACTCCAGCAGTTTCCATGAACAGGCAACAGCAGTCGAAGTATTCCGTTCCATGGCGCGCAGTGCCAAAAAGAAGAGTTGCGAGGCGCCAGCTTCGGGGCCCATCGCCCAGTGGGGCTGGGTGCAGGCGGCAGGGCTCGGACATGGCAAAAACGAACTCCGGCCCACAATCAACCGGACTGAGCTCCGCGATAGTATATAACGTAGTGGGAGTGCCAAAATTTGCACCGCTGATTTTTTCTCTTCCTTCTCCTTCAGCACTTTATTCACACCATGTCTAACGCATCCTTACACTGGTTGACCCAGTTGAACACCACCGAGACCCCAGACAAGGTCTTGCGCCGTTCGTCGATCATTGGAACTATCGGCCCCAAGACCAATAATGCCGAGGTGATGGTGAAGTTGAGAAAGGCGGGATTGAACATTGTGCGGATGAACTTCTCCCACGGCTCGCACGAGTACCACCAGTCGGTGATTGACAATGCCAGAAAGTCCGAGGAGCTTTATAAGGGCCGTCCTTTGGCCATTGCGTTGGACACCAAGGGTCCTGAAATCAGAACGGGTACCACCGTGAACGAGGAGGAGTTCCCAATTCCTCCCGGCCACGTGATGACCTTCACCACCGATGATGCCTACGCTACCAAGTGTGACGACAAGATCATGTATGTCGACTACAAGAACATCACCAAGGTGATCAGCAAAGGCAAGATCATCTACGTCGACGACGGTGTGTTGTCATTTGAGGTGATTGAGGTTGTAGACGACAAGACCTTGAAGGTCAAGTCGGTCAACGCTGGTAAGATCTGCTCCCACAAGGGCGTGAACTTGCCTGGCACCGATGTCGATTTGCCTGCTTTGTCTGACAAGGACAAGGATGACATCCGATTTGGAGTCAGAAACAACGTGAACATGATCTTTGCATCTTTCATCAGAAGCGGAGACGACATTAAGGAAATCAGAAAGGTTTTGGGCGAAGATGGAAAGGACATTCAAATCATTGCTAAGATCGAGAACCAGCAGGGTGTCAACAACTTTGACGATATCTTGGAACAGACTGATGGTGTGATGGTGGCCAGAGGAGACTTGGGTATTGAGATCCCGGCTCCTCAGGTGTTCGTTGTGCAGAAGCAGTTGATTGCCAAGTGTAACTTGGCTGCTAAGCCTGTCATCTGTGCCACTCAAATGTTGGAGTCCATGACGTATAATCCAAGACCAACCAGAGCCGAGGTCTCTGATGTTGGTAACGCCATCTTGGATGGTGCTGACTGCATCATGTTGTCAGGAGAGACTGCCAAGGGTAATTATCCGTTTGAGGCTGTTTCTATGATGCACAACACTGCCATCATTGCTGAGAAGGCCATCTCGTACTTATCTTTGTTCAATGAACTCAGGTCCTTGGTTACCAGACCAACCAGCACCACCGAGACTTGTGCCATTGCCGCTGTCTCTGCTGCGTACGAACAAGGTGCCAAGGCTATTGTTGTGTTGTCTACTTCGGGCAAGACATGTAGATTGGTGTCGAAGTACAAGCCCAACGTGCCAATTATGATGGTGACCAGAAACAGCAAGGCTGCTCGCCACTCGCACTTGTACAGAGGCGTGTACCCATTTATCTACGAGAAGGACAAGGTTGAGAACTGGCAAGAGGATGTTGAGAGCAGATTGAGATGGGCTGTTGCTGAGGCCAGCGAGTTGGGTATCATTAAGAAGGGCGACTCCATTGTGACTATCCAGGGATGGACCAGAGGTTCTGGACACTCGAACACTATTAGAATTGTTCAAGCTTAGTCCGTTATTCACTTCTCCGGATTAGTTAGATAATGCGTATTATGGAACTTAGTGACAGCATGTAGACGGCTGCGAACATGGCCCTACCAGACGAGTGCGCACCGCTGGCCGCCCTGCACAGCTAGTGAGAGAAATGAGAAGCGGTGTAGCGAGCAAATGTGAAAAGCTGCTGGGAGGACCGCACGTAATCGTTGCTCTTTTTGCGTATTGCTGCTTCTATCGTTCGCCTGAGTCGTGCCGTTTTACACATGAGTGGGACCGCCGCAATGAGCCGCCGTAGTCTAATGAGAGGCGTGAATACAGCTTCTACACTTCCTTCGTTTGTGAGATACTACGCGAAACCAGCAAAAAGCTCAGACGTTCATAATGGCAAGCCCCACGAGGCCAAAACAACCCACTTTGGGTTCAAAACCGTTGACGAAGCTGAAAAGGAGAGAATGGTCCGTGGCGTTTTCTCTTCGGTTGCTTCCAAGTACGATGTGATGAATGATGCCATGTCTTTTGGAGTCCACAGGCTCTGGAAGCACCACTTCATCAACCGATTGGACGCGGGCATGAGACCTAGCTCCTCGCGTCCTTTGGACTTCCTTGACGTTGCGGGCGGAACCGGCGACATTGCGTTTGGGCTCTTGGAGCATGCGGAACAAAAGTTTCGGGACACCCAATCAACAATGACCATCGCAGATATCAACCCGGATATGTTGGCCGAAGGCAAGCTCAGGTTCGAGAAGACAAAGTGGAATGACGGCTCTAACAGAGTACAGTTTTTGGAACAGAACGGCGAGACCATGGAGGCAATTGCCGACGAGTCTAAGGATGTCTATACCATTGCGTTTGGAATCCGTAACTTCACAAACATCCAGGCCGGGTTGAATACTGCCTATCGGGTGTTGAGACCTGGTGGAATATTTGCGTGCTTAGAGTTCTCTCATGTGGAGAACCCAGTGATAGACTACGCATACCAAGCATACTCGTTCGGTGTATTGCCATTGATGGGTCAATTGATTGCTGACGACCGGGATTCTTACCAGTATTTGGTCGAAAGCATCCAACGTTTCCCCAAGCAAGAGGAGTTTCGCAGCATGATTGAGGCGGCTGGATTCTACGTTCCTGAGCAGGGCTACGAAAATTTAACTTTTGGTGTTGCAAGCATCCACATTGGCATCAAGCTTTAGTTCGCTCCTCCATTATTATGTAAATAGCAAATACCAAACATCTATAATCCAATTGCTTCCAAGGCCATCAATATGTCCTCACCCATCGCAAGTGCTTGCGTGAATTGGTGAGTTAGATTCGTTTCGAAATCCATTGATATGTCCCCGTCGACAGCCTGTGAATCTTCTGTCCGGATTATACCATTTTCAATGCAAAGTTGCGCATCAATACTTTGTTGTACACTCCCATTGATCTGGGCCATCACCTTTATAACGTAATCGGTGTTTCTGGAATTATAGCGGATTTCCTCAAGAATGATCGCCATCTGTAATTTGGTGGAAGATCCATCCTCAATTGTTTCGCCTTCCACGTTCAACTTTTCGTCCACTGTGTCAGTTGGTTCAATGTTTTCCTCTTTGATAAACTCACCCAAATTTGGGTCTCCATCCATCATTTGAACATTCATGTAATCATTTGACATCGTGTTCAATCCTAAAAGTTCGTCATCAGGAACTTCGTTCGCCAATTGAAGCGAGTCCTTAATCTTCTTACTCACCTCAGCAGAAAGTTCAACTCTTGGGTTCTGGTACTCGATGCCAGGTGCATTTGCCACTCTTTCGATTAGGGAAGTGAGTAAAATCTGGTTTCGAAGCACGGGTATAATCTTGGAGAGCGAACCTAAGCTGTGAATGGGAATGCTTTCCACTAGCACCTGTTGCGAGTTATCTTCTAAAACAAAATCGATTATTCTGTCCTCTCCGCCAACCTTAAACTTGAGTTCGCCGGTATCCCTCAAGTCCTCCATAAGGTGCTCAAGTGTGTTATCTTTGGAAGTGATGGCGTTAGATATTCCCATATACTCTAAAAGGTTCTGAGGAATATAAACGGGATGATCCAAATTAAAAACCAAGACCCATTTATTTTCGCTGCTCTCCGCAGAATATCCCAGGTGTTTCGGTAGATCAGTATCAAATACGTAGTCCTTGAAAACTCCGTTGGAATCTAAGAGGCTCCAACTAGTGGACAGAGAACTAACGAGGTAGTCTGCTCTTGCAGTTCTAGTCTCTTCCAATGTGAAATATCCGGCGTAGGCCCTGCCACTTAAAGGAAGGCCATTCAGTTCTAGCTCCTTGTTCACTTTCTGGAAGTCATGCCAAAAGTAGAGCGCAATACCTAGGCGTTGCGAATGCTCGTCGTTCAAAACAACCTTTCCAAATCTACTGGAAAAGCCGCTGGATATTTGCCAGTCACTGGGCCGAAGCTGGCATTCCACATGATGCACAGCAGCCAAATATGATGCTATGTTATCTAGATAGCCGATGAGATCACTTTCGGGAGGTGACAAGCGATCTATGTCCGCGAGGTACCTAAGGTTAGCTGGGAACGTGCCCAAAACCTTGGAGGAAAGGCAGGAAAAAAGAATGCTCTCAGCCACGGTGCCGCCCAGCAGATGAGCCATCTTTAAGGAGGACAGATTCTTTAATTTTTCGAAAGAGATTCGCATAACCGTGGAGCTATCGTTGTTACTGGGTTCGGAAGAGAGCGCACGGGAAACATCCAACACAGATTCCGGGCAAGACAGCTCAGTGTGAGGCTGTGTTCCCAGCGAGAGCGTCACCTTTGATACCTTGAAGTCGTCAACAAAGTCGATTTCAAGAAGAAGGACAGAGCCGGCAATTGAAAGCCGCTTGGTGCCATCCACGTCTGGACCCACCGGCTGGAAGTCAGTATCCACGAACGTATCTAGTGAAAGGTGCTTGGCCAACTTTTGCAAGAGGTCAATGGACACGCTGAAGCCAGACGAAACGTCGTATAGACGCTCGAGCGAGCGGTGAAGGGCATCATTGTATGAAGGCATGAATTATTGGCAGTAGAGAGGCCTCTTACATTGACTGTCGGTGGAGCTGGTACGCGAATGCGGCCGCCCAAAGCAGATACATGGCCCCAGAGATTGGGGCTGCGAGGGCCGCACAAGTTGCAATAGAAGAGAGATCAATACACGGCACCAAAGTTTTCACTACTGAAGCCAAATTGTCAGCGGTGTTTACACACGAGAGCTTACGGTCGGTGATGGGATCTGGAACCAAGGAAACCAAAAGCCCCATGAATATAGAGAGCATCTCACCTTCTACTCACGGCATACTGTGCGGTTCTACTCACGGCGTACTGCGGCCATCTTAGTGCGCAGGGCGAGCTTAGACCGGCCTTAACGAGACTCCATCTTTTTTTCAGAGACTCCAGTAAACTGAAAGAAATAAGAAGAGAAGTAGCAGGTACACATGGATGCGAATAGCAAGCTTTCCGGGCCAATGCTTCAGCAAAGAACGTAGTCTCTCGGCTGGGCCCTGAGAAGCTCCTGCAGAGAGCCCGAGGCAAGACTGAGGCCGAAAAACACCTCCATATCCATCGAGCTCCACTTGCACGAAAATACACGATGGCTAACGCCCTTTCGCCGGAAATCCAGGCTATAGTGCAGCCGACAGTTTTGGAGTTGAAAAGAAAACAGCTCAAAGGAGACAAGGACATCGCACTCAAAGTGGCACATGTCTTGATGCGGGTCATTTCTGCCACTCGGTGGACCGACCCTAACGATTTGATAGCAGTCCTACGCAGAGTTGGCGTGGAGCTTCACAACGGCAGTCCGCGGGAGTTCATTCCGGGAAATATCGTTCGGCGTGTTTTGGCCATCATCCGTGACGAGATCGAAACCGCAGACGCCGCAGACAACACTCCCATGATCAGCTCTATGTTCAGTCTTCTCTCAACCAGCCACAGCACCAGTGACTCGCAGAGAAAGCTCTCGAAGAAGCAATCCAGTGACATGCGTTCTATCATCATCCAGGGCATCCGCGACTTGATCGATGAAATCTCGAACGTCAAAGAAGAGCTCGAAAATATGGCCGCCGATCTAATACACGAAAATGAATTGTTGTTGACCGCCACGCCCGGCTCCGACACGGTACTACAGTTCTTGATAAAGGCCAGACTGAAGAGAAACTTCACTGTTCTTGTCACCGAATGCTACCCCAATGATACCGCAGATGCGCATCGTTTTGTTAAGACCCTCGCCGAGAATAATATCCAAACCGTCTTGATACCCGACAGCACTGTTTTTGCTGTGATGCCAAGAGTTGGCAAGGTTATTCTCGGAGCTAATACCGTGTTTGCTAACGGAGGATGCATGTCCAACTCCGGGGTGGCCAACGTAGTCGAGTGTGCCAAAGAGCACAAGACCCCTGTATTTGGCGTCGCAGGTCTCTATAAATTGTCGCCGCTATATCCTTTCAATCGTGAGGACTTGATAGAGGTGGGCAACTCGGGGAAGGTTTTGAGCTACGGAGATTCTAAGCTTTTGGAGAATGTTGACGTGGTAACCAATCCTTTGGGCGATTACGTTCCTCCAGAACACATTGACATTTACATCACTAATGTTGGAGGATTTGCGCCCTCTTTCATTTATAGGATCGTGTTGGACAACTATAAGCAGGAGGATACCAACTTAGACTAATATTCCCAGCTCTTCTCTATCCTTGCTGCCCAACGTAATGGCAAGCGAGAGCCAGGGGGATTTCTTACATTTGCATGAATAATCTTTTACGCCTCTATTCTCATAACAATATCATTCAATGTAGATTCATAACTAGCTGGATAAAATTTCGGCAGCTTCATCCTCACGTTCAAATCTTTGTCTGTCAGCGAGCGAGCTTCTGCCCAACATTCCCTCCAAGGCTGCAGAGTATGGGGCTTTTGCATCTGGACCTCTGTTGTTGTTGGTAACCACACCGAAATAGTTTTTGTAAATGTCACCATCGTAGTATCCGATTGGTGCATTGATCATCATGTCAGACATCATAAAAGAGTCGGTCAAAGGAATAACGTGAGGTCTTAGAGCAGCACACAACTCGGCAATATGGTCAGTAGAATTATGGGCCATGGCTTCGGTGGAAATGACTGAAAATGTTAACAAGGTACCAGAAAATCCTTCCAAAATGACAGTAGCACCGTACAATTGTGCCAATAGGTCCAACACTGGAACCAAGTCTTTCTGATCCTTGGTTGAGTCAATCTTGTCGAGGAAAGCCTTCAATAAGAAAAAGTGAGCCAATAACTTAGATAAGTTAACAAGGTCCGCACCAATATAGTCGGTATCACCATTTCTGGACTCAGAAACTTCTTGAGCACGAGCACAAGCTCTCACAAGACAAACTTCAACTGCGTACAAAATCTTTCTGGGGTCAGTCAAGTCCGCTTTGTTCAAAACTATCTTTTCTCCAAGAAGCTCCTTGTAATTGCCCAAGAAATCGAGGATGCCAGTCGCTTTCTCACCCTTCTTTACGCCCTCAAATTTTTTGATCAACTGCTTACCAATCGACATACCCAAGATATTGTTGTCACCCTCCCAAGTACACTGTACAGCAAAGTCATTAAAAGCCTTGCCAAATCCAGCGTACGAAGAGTAGCCGTGGCCACCGCAAGCTTGTCTGCATTTGTCGATATTCTCCAAGGTCAACCAGGTACACGTGGACTTCAAAGAGCCAGAGGCAATGAAGAGAGCCTTCATCTTTTCAACACCAATGTCCAATTTCTCTTTATCCTCAGAGTCCACAGCTCGGTCTAACTCGTCCATAGTATTTTTTGCAGATTCAGCCAATACGTTGGCACCGTTGGAAAAAGCATAGGTCAAGGCCAAGATTGGAATAAGACGACGCTGGTGTAACGGATAATTGATCAATTGACTTTCTTCATCGTCAGGGCCAGCCAACGCAGCCTTAAATTGCCTTCTACCAACTGCGTATCTGAGCGCTATGGTAATGACTCTGGCACTCCACCTGAAGGCATCCTTGACCATGACAACTCTACCGGTCAACAAAGCAGAGTAGGACAACTGGTTCAAAGGAGGTTCAGTGACTTCTCCATCTTCAGAAACCTTACAGTATTTCTGCAACATGAAGAATCTGGGGATTTTGACTTTAGTGAATTGAATCCAGCCGTTGTCGATACCGTCTCTACCCATCTTTGCACCAATATCACCGATGGTAACACCAGGCATCAAGTTGTGATCAGCATCTCTCAATGGAACGACGAAGGTCTTGACCCCGTAGTCCTTGCCCTTGACGATCAATCTGGCGTAAACGGTACAATGCGTGGCAGAGTGAGCAGCACCACCAATCCACCACTTGGTGGCACCCAAGTGAGGGGTATTGATGATAAATTGGTCATTCTCTTCATCAAACGTAGCAGTTGTTTCCAAGCCTGCAACATTCGAGCCGTGGGCTAACTCGGTCATCCCGAAGCACCCGTAGATATGCTTGACATAGGCAGCCTCCTTCTGCAACAACCAGTATTGCATCTGATTCAAGGTACCGTTACCTCTGATGCAACCGAGAAACAACCCTAAGTGGACACCCAATCTGGTGTGGAAACTTGGGTCAAGTACGGAAATGATCGACATCAGACGCTCCAACCGGTCGAAGGTCTCGACCTCGATGTATCTGGAAAGACGATTGATTTTTGCAATAGTGAGTTCTCTGTGCTCTGCCTTGGTTGCGTCATAATCTCTGGTTGAAGCAGCCATAATCGGGTCTCTCTCCATTTCAAGAATGAACTGTCTCACTTCCATGGCGTTCTCTTTTGAGCCTTCCAAGAAGAAGTTCATCGCGTCCAAGTCGAAAGCAGCAGAGTCCCTCTCTTTCTGGATCAAGGATCTTGGGTTTGGCGCATTGCCTAGATTCACGGTACCGGTGACTTTGGCGATACTCATGATGTATGATGTGGATGTTGATGAAAACAGATTTTGTGGAGAGTGCTGGCACTCCAATTATATACGTGGAGAGGTCACATGTGATTCTATGTGAGAAGACCCGCGACGTACATAGTGAGGCATGAGCAACGTCATGTGAAAGAGCAAATCGACGCAGCGGGCCACGCACTGTGCGGGCCAACCGAGGAGATAAGTCAAGCACCGGAAGAGACCGAAGCTGAAAAGGAGGCCAGAAAAAACCCGGGTATTAAACGGAAATACCGCGAGTTACCGACTTTTCGTTGTTGTACCATTTTTGGTAAATCCTTTGCTTTTTTCGTTTTTGTTCTCGGTTATTGACTGCGAATGTCCCGGTTTACCAGTTACATTTGCATCGTGAACGGCGGACATCGTTCACTTTAGGCGCGAGCACACTTTCCTCAGCTCACTCAGCTTGGAGTACACGACAGAGCCTTCCACATTTTTTATTTTCATTATATTAGTGCTAGCTTTCCTTGCTTTCCCCCAATGTTTCCTGCATTGCAGTCTGCGGCTCTCTCCCGAGGATGACAGCGCGGCCCAAGGTGCTAGGCTCCGAGATAGTTACCCCGCGATCCAGCGAATACGGCGTGGGGCACGCTTTCAAGATACTCTCTTTAGGCCTCCAACCTCATGTAAAAAGGACGACCGCATAGACCAAAGTGGAGGCAAATACCATCGGCTATGGTGATATTTAGGGATAAGCAACACTCTGTTTTCATCCAATGCGTACTAGCTTCGGTCAACAAACTCAAGCAGGCTCATGATCGAACATACGTCGCATCGATCTTTGCAAGCGAGTCGCCTAAACTAAGCCGTAACTTTCTCCTGTAAGCTGTTGGATTGGTGAGTTGGACCGGGTTGCCTTCGAAATACACGGTGTCTAGTTCTGGTAGCAGCCCCAATTCCTGCTGGATCTCATTGAACGACGATATCTGATTGTACGAGCACCAGAAATCCGTGAGTTTCTTCAAATGAGAGAGGTTTTCTAACTTGGTAAGTCGGTTAGAGGTCACATCAAGAACCTTTAGATTCGTATTCTGTTCTAAGTTCTCAATCTTTGCGATCCCGTTGTGCGAGAGATAAAGCTCCTCCAAGTTCTCCAAGTTCTCCAAACCTTCTAGCTTGGTGATCCGGTTTGATTGTATGGAGAGCACTCGAAGGTTCTTCAAGCAATGGAGATTCTCAAACTTGGAGATCTTGTTTTTCCCTAGCCACAACTGCTCAATACTGGGCAACTGAGTCATCTCCTCCAGGATCTCCTCAATCCGGTTACCTCCCAACTCGAGCATCTTGAGTTTCTTGAGACTCTCCAAATTTTTAATTTCTTTGATTTTGTTCTGCACAAAATAGAGGTTCTCCAAGTTCACCAACTTGTCGATGTTCTTAATGTTTTTGATCTTGTTGAATGACAAGTCCAAGCTTTTCAAATTCACAAGCTTGTTTATGTGGCTGCTGATGTGCTTGATGCGATTGTCGTAAAAATCCAACTCTTCCATTGTTTCCGCTGGCAACTGGCCCACGGCAGCCAAGGACTCGATCAAGTTTTGCCTCAAGCAAAGTGCTTCCAACTTTTCGAACCGGCCGAGATTCAAATCGTCCAAGCTTTGGATCTTCAAGTGAATCAAGTCAATATATTCGACATCGTCCGCATAGTCTCGTGCCAAGTCTGCATCGTTCTCGATCTGTTCAGGGTGCAAATCAGGGAGGACTGTGCCGGGATACTCCACTGCGCCGTTCTCGCCGTCGTGATCGTCATGCCCAGCGTCGTCGTCCTCGGGATCGGTATCAGAGAGAGTAGCGTTTTGGAGTTTCTCCGTGGCGCTGTCCAATGGACCGTCACCGGCGTCAGCATTTCCGGAGGGAACGCTTGGCTGAGTCATTGCTGGCGAAAGCACCGTCGCCTCCCCGGTGCTAATGAGGACTAACCTCGTAGTCACGTGACTAGCAACGGCCGTTCAGATGTTCTTCTGGCCAATGGGGCAGCGCCTAGTATAAGCACGGTGGGGCTGCAGTGTATTTTCTACGTAGGACGGAACCCACGTAGTGGAGGGAAAGCTGGGACAGTAGCGAACGAGAGTGATGTAGAAGCTTTGAGAGAGACTTTGCTACCGCATCACGCTCAGCCGTAACTACACTATAGATGAATTCACCTTCATTCCTTCGTTTACTTGTTCGTATATACAGCTGGTAGAATCATTGAGATCACAACTTCTGCTCCTCCTCGAAAATGTAGTCCACAGCCTGACCAACGGTCTTGATTTCGTCGGAGATTTTGTCTGGGATTTCCAAGTCAAACTCCTCCTCCAAGGCTACCAAGGCCTCCACCGTGTCCAACGAGTCCAAACCCAAGTCTTTCTGGAAGTCGGCGTCCAAAGTGATCTTGGACTCTTGCAAAGCGGCGAGAGTCTTCAAAGCTTCAAACGATCTCTTAGTGACCTCTTCCTTGGTGATTGGGGCAGCGGCGTAGAAACGCATGGGCTGAGCGGCCCTCAACACTGGGGCACGGAACACTGGGGTACAAGCTGCACGAGCGGCAAATCTGAACATGTTGGTGACTTTATTAGTTGGACCAGGAGGAAACGGATTTTGCTTGATAATTTTCGTGCGCTCGCTGGTATTCACAAAACATCCGTACATCGGCCCTCCGGGTCAGAAGGGCCCCGATCTCCCAGTGGGTGATGCAGAAACTGTTGTAAACATACTTAGCATTTATTGTCTTGCTCTCGTACTTACATTACTTGCCTTCTCCAGTTCAATGCCGTCCTCTTCTGTTTCCCTAAAAAGCCAGAAGTACCGACGCTGGGTTCTGAGAGATTCGTTGACCCAGAGTTAGACGAAGTCTTGGACCCTCTACTGATTGTTCTATGGAGTGACGAACCTTTAACAGCCAGTGCTTGTTCGCTTAGACCTGTCATAATGGAGCCATTCCCCCTTCTGTCCCTCACTGCCTGTGCGGCAGAGACGTTGTGGTTATAAGGCAAGACATCGTAGTTGGTGTTGATCTTCAATACATCAATCTCGCCTTTGAAATTGGACTTGTACAACTCCACCAACGCCTCGTGTGATGGGCGCATGCTCGAGCTGATGATTTTCCCGTGTAGGTGCAAGCATCTGCTCAACACGAGAGTCAAGTCGTAGAAAGCATTCTTTAATAATCTGATATTGTACGCGTAGTCAGGCTTCCCATCATACCTAGGGTCCACAAAGAAGCTCCTATATTGGCCAACACCGCCGTTAACAGGCGAATCCACCGTTCCTGCCAAGTGCCTGCTCAAGTCATTCAATAAAGAAGAGAATTCAACCTTTTCTCTAACAGCCAAGTTGATCATGCTCTCCAACTGCACCATTTCGTTATTCTTGTTAAGAATTGTTCTAATGGCGTTCTCCAAAGGCGACAATCTCAACACTGTGGTGTTCGTGATCTCACTTCTGTTCATCAATGTGGGAAATGAAACTTGCGTTTCGTAAGTTACTTCCTCTGTCCACAAGTCAAAAACCGAAGTTGACCCTGGAATCTTCTTGATGTTTGAGAAAAATCTCAAGTTTTTATTCCTAGCATACTGTCTCACTCCAATAGACGTATTCAAAATCTTGTCAGAAACTTCGGACACGGGCTCAACCGCATTAACATGCAAATACCTACCCGTTTGGATCTTTTTCCGAAGCTCCATAGCTTGCTGATCGTCAGTGACAATTCTTGCACCTGGGTACAATTTCAACAAACGTTCATGGATGGAGGTGATGTGCTCGAAGGGAAGACCCTCATAGATTTGTTCCTTCCCTCTTATGTTGGCAGGAAATCCCGCTCCAATGTAAGCCACCCGATAAAAGGATGGACTTAATTTGTCAGAAGATTCCAAGTCCAAGTAAAGTTTTGCGAGTTTTTGGTGCACATAAGCAAACGACTTAAGGTCGTACGTGTGCTCGTTGTATGCTTCAAGCAACTCATTGTACGTGTCAGTAGCTCTTTCCAAACTGTTTCCCTTGATATAATTTTGCGCAATCATCTTTATCAAGTTTTCCTTTCTTTCGAACGATGTCTGCTCGGGGAACTTAGGTCTGTACGAAGGGGGCAAGATCGTGTAGTGATCCCACGTGTATGTAGAAGCCAAGAGCTCTAAGCTCAATGCAGCCTGGATAAAATCAGATTTCTTAACATTGTCCTCGAACATCTGGTTGATGAATGAATGAAACAATTCCGGTTTGTTAGCGTTTTTCAAATACGCATTGATGTTCAACTTGTGGAAAGTACGGTCATCTTCGAATTCAGATCCGACAGGAACATTGTTCAAATCATTCAAGACCTCAAGGAACCCTGATAAGTTCTCGATAAACCTCACCACCATGGGGTAAGCTTCATCCTCTGGATCCATCCTTATTGTAGTCTTAAGTCTTTCAATGAAGGCCACTTGTTCGTTGACTCCAGGCTTATAAGCGGCTCTATTGTAAATATCGTGTAATCCAATAAGACACTCCTTTTCAACGTCGACAATCGAGTCACTGAGAATGTACTCGGAAATGATAATGCTCCAAATCATCTTCACTGCAACTGTCTGACAAGACACGGATCTCTGCAAAGCAAAAAGCATCAAGTCTTGCAAGATTGTAAAATCACTACCGATGAATTCGACTTGGTAGCCACCAAATTTCGTGAGATTGAACCGAACCAAATCTTCTTCGTTAGCCTCCCATGACAAAGCATCCCAAGAAACATTTAGTATAGATGAAATCCTGTCTCTCATGTTACCAGTAATTTGATAACAGGCTTTTCTAGGAATAGTGGAAAGATGTTCGATAGAAACAGGTGCCAACGAAGCCAACTTCAAAAGGGTTTTTAGGAAATTTCCCCAAAGGGCTCTATCAAATGCCTCTGGATGATCTGTGCTTGGGATGAAATGGCAAAGCATCAATGGAGAGAGAAGTTCTACCGCCACCAAACAACCTTCCGCAATTGAAGCGTAAAGTGTAAGCCATTTGTCCTCAGGAAAATATTTGCCCAATCTCATAAGCTGGATACCAGACAAGATTGTGAGAATATCTTCATTCATACCATTATTAGAGGTACACTTCCCGGGATCAAAGAAGTCATTATCGATCTCCGTTCTGTTAATGAGATAGAATCCCTCCTCCCCAGCAGCTTTTTGTCCAAGTTTAGCAACGAACACAAACACACTAGCTATTTCAACGAGAATTTCTACTAGTGACTCTTCGCCAACAATCAGGTCACATATAATTTCTTTAAAAGGATAATCTTTTTGGAAAAGCTGAGTGAACTCTTTTCTGGGCTTGAAGAAATCGTTACTTCTTGTGTACTTGTTGTACTTAATAAACGTTCTGGCCAATGCTCCCAAATGCTTGGTGACAGAAAACGAGATTAAATCAGCTCCAGGTTGATCTAGATTGTTCCATAATAGATCACAAACACATTTCATAACTGAAGCAGCTAATCGCGTCGCATCGATATCCAACTCACCCAAAAACACCTCCATTGACCACACTACACATTTGGAGATCAAAAGATTCATGGTGTCGAGATTGTGTGACAATTCGCAGGCAAATAACCTTTGAACCAAAAGCAATTTAGTGACAATGATTTTATGATCTTTAGCAGATGGAAGAGTCCTGCCGCTGTTGGTCTCAGCATTAATTCCCAATCCCCTAGTGCCAATACTCTCGATAAAGTTGATCACAAAGTTCAAAAGTTGAACTTGATTCAAGTTTTGTTCAAAAGCCAATACGAAATCAGGGAGCTCAATGACAAGAATCTGATCATTGATTAAAACCGGTGACTCAATGGAGACAAAAAATGAGGCCGATTTGAAAAGAGAAGCCAATGCCTTGGGGAAGTTCTCAGAGTTGTCAATTTGCTTAGTAGGATGGAGACTGAGCTTGACGAGTAAAGCAATGTTACGACAAACAGCTCTAGACATTGAGTTCCAGTTTGATTGAGCCTGTGTAAACACCTCTGAGATTCTGTTTAATAGGAATACGCCCACGGCAGGAGGAATACTGTGCTCATTGATGTAAGTGTCGAACATGTACAAGTATTGGTCCTGTTTTCCGTACAAAATATCCAACAAGTATACTATTGCCTTGAAGATGGTATCCAATAGCATTTCATTATGGCGCAACGAGGAGTTGGACAAGCAGGAGTCGCATATCCTGAAAAATGCTGACAACAATTCTGGGAAAAATCTGACCACAGAGTAGATATCCAACTTACAGAAATCTACCAATGATTTGTTGAGCTCATCAATGCCCTGAGGTCCCATTTGAAGCAATCTGTCGCATTGTATGATGTTTTCAATACAAATTTCTGTATTGAAGTGCTTACCGATATATTCGGTGTGAATCTGCACTTGGGCCACAACCGCTCTCAGGGTTGGTTCGGTAAATTCAATGGCATACCAATCCTTTTTATTGAATTCCACAATTCTGTTACCACTTTTGTACAAGATTTCACTCTTTCCGATAAGCACGCCGTTGGCGTAGAGAAAGAAAGAAATAGAGTCCCGAGCGGTGATTCGTTTAGCAACACCTTTACTGGAAATTCCATTAACTTTCACAATCTCCCCAATAACTTCATTAGGGTACACAGAAACAAACTGCCATGTTGCCTTCTCTATCTGGTTAGAAGCCTTTGCAAACATTATAGACGGATCTTTGGGTGCACTGACTTCTACAGTTATCAAAGCATCTTTGTTGCTATCTGTAGCCATGGTTACCTTACCCATTTTCATGTAGAGACGCTCATAATTCTCAGCAAGTGGGTCGTAGAAAATTGGCTTGATTTTCGCAATAGGAGCACTCTTGCTGTGACTGGAGCTTTCGCTTGTAGCAGCTGGATCAGGTTGAGAAACGTCCTCCATGTCAGAAAGCTGATGCTTAAATTCCTTAACTGAAACAACTAGCTTCTCTGCTCTTGGGTTAATGGCTATTCCTTCGTTAGATCCCCCGATGATTCGGTCAACCACCTCACCCCAACCATTGTTTTCGATGTCACCACTTACTAAAGCCTTCTTCTTTGAGAGGTAGGAGCCAAAAAGCTTGATAGAGAATTGGTGAGACAAACCAGAAGCTAAGGAGCCTTGGTTTCTCGAAAATATACGCGTGATATCCGTGACACCCGCTGCTACACCCTTCTTGATGTTTTTCAATTGTGGAGCTGAGGTATCCTTTCCTGTTAAGTTTACTTCTTCAGTTAAGACGGCCACCAAGTAAACTCTGTTATTCTCGACCTCTGAAGCCGGGATGTTTCTAAACAATGCAGCAGAGATTTTTTCCACAAACACAAGCTCATCAACAGAGTCTGTATGGACAGCAAATGCCTCTGTTAATCTTTTCTTTGTATTTCTAATATACAAATAGGCAATCATACCGCTGAACCCATTAGGTTGGTAGTTAGAAGAACCACTCACAGACTTAAAGTCAACCAAAATGTGCGAAGGAGGCTCGTGTTTGAGTTTCTTGTTCGGCACAGAATCCAATTCAAAATCTTGATAATTGTAATGAGCATTGATGGGGAAATTGGGGTAAATGGCACACAACTCTTGGTACAATGCCAATTGCGCAGGCAGTGCGTTATTCAACGACACCAACGTGCCATCCTTCGGATTACGGGCCAACAACGCTTTATAGCCAGATATATCTGTATACTTATTGTCCAAATCGTAAGATTTCTCGTTCAAACGAGCAGCCTTGGAGGCCAATTTCTTAGCGATCTTGCTCATCAAGTAAGTGGCGGTTTCCTTGGTGACTTGGGTCTCGTTCTCAGTTAACACGTTGTGGGTCAACTTAACACGATTTTCGTCCAAGCCATTGTACACTGCGGAAAGCCGGTTAAAGAGCCGGAACTCTCCAATCGAGTACAAGGCGAATATATGCGATGTCAACAAGTTCATCGAGTAGGTGATCTCACTGACCAAATCGCCAGCAAACGTGAAGGTGTCGAAAGGCAAAGGCGGCACAACAGCCTTGCGCTTAGAGTCTCCATTCAGCAAGGTGCCATTGGTAGCTTCTTCGTAGGATCTCTCCAGTTCCTTTAAGGTGGGGGCCATGTTATCCGAATCAACCACGTTGTTCAAATCATTGGCGGCCTCCATCAAGTTGAGGGGAAGTGTCTCAACTACCTCGACATACTTCAAGGGGAAAACTGCGATCTTGATGTTCAAGCCTGGCAAATCGTCCAAGTTCACCGAAGTAATAGTGAAATCATAGGGAAAGGGCCGAGTCAAGGTATATCCACGGGCCCACTTATCGTCCTTTGTTTCGAAAATGTAGACTTCGTCGCCAGCATACAAGTTTTTGAAGTTATCATTCTTCAAAGTAGGATGCTTGTCAAAGGGAAGAAACGACTTCCAAAGTCTTCCGTGGAGAAACTTCTCAGTAGGAATCCAGGTCATTTTCCAGTTTTTTTTTTTTTCTTTCTTCTATTTTTTTAAGTTTTTGACTTTTCGATTATTTCTTTATGGTTTTTGATCTGTGGTCTGTTTCTCAATTGAAGAAGTTGAAAGTTCTCCACAAATAAGAGCAGTTCTATTGGGCCGTTGGTGTCGAGATTCTTCACCTGAACCTGATTCAGTATACTGGGCCGTCTCGTGCATGGTTGAACCAGTCTGCAGGCCAATTCTCCTGATTTAGGACACAGCCTACATGAAGAAACGAGATACACAGGGGAGCGACGCTAGCCGAGAATAGGCAGATGCTCTGTGGACAAATTAAGATAAAAACGTGACAGCTTTCGGGCCAATGAACCTACTTTGGAAAAAACTCCTCAACTAAGAAGATTTTTTCGAGTTCATTTTGTATTCCGTTGTGCAGCATTGTTTGACACCACCCTTTTTCTCACATTATCGACTTAGAATGCACTACTTAGCCGACAGTGCAGACGGGAACGAGCCCCATTCTACTTCTCTTGTTGGTCCTGATTAAATTAAATGTAGTACCCCAGATAAAAATATAATTTACGCTATCCAGTCGACAGCTTTGTGAACTAAATCTTTCACCTTCCGTATGTTATATTCCTTTCCCCCATCCCAAATGTAGATATCTCTTTCTCTCCTCCCAGAGTCAAAATCTAGTGCTTCAAGATTGGAAGCACTGGGGCCCATCACAATACGGTGCCCCAAATAAAGCAAGGCAAATAATAAAAACGTTCCGTAGCTTGAGAAGAAAAACATGGTGTTCCAGTATCCTTTAAGAAATACGACATATCCCATACAAAGCAAGATCACTGCCGCCCCAAAGGCCCCAAAACACGCACTGTATGGTTGGAACGGAGACTTGTAAGGGTAGGACTTATCAAGTCTGCCCACAATATCAGGCCTTTTCTTCAAACCGAAGTAGAATCGGATGAATGAAAGACACATCGTGAACCAGATAAACACTCCGGACGAAGAGATGAGACTGGTGAGGTTTTGAAACACTGCAGTGGCCAGCTTTGACACACACGTGTAGGCGGATAACGCTGGAATCAAAGCACAAGAAACTGCGTAATAAGGGATCCCGTACCTATTGCACCTTCTCAAGAATCCGGGTGCTTTTCTCTGTAACGCCAATGAATAGAGCGTTCGAGACGAGACGTACAACTGCGAATTTCCACAAGAAAATGCAAAAAGAAACAAGAACACATCAACAACACTGCCGCAATTGCATAGACCAACAGTCTGAAAGGCCACAGTCCACGGGCTTTGCGACCCGTTACCCACTTGAGTGTACACAGTAGAATGGTTGATGCAACTGGATCCACCGATGTACTCTATAACAGGATTATTCTTGAACTCATCTGGGGACACTCCCGTTGTTCCACTGTAATATCGGAGTAGTCGTGGATCACCTGCGTAAATGTTTAAAGACACCACAAAGGATGCCAAACAGTAGAAGAGCAAAATGCGCCAGAACACTCGATTTGTTGCCGACGGAAGTGCTTTTCTAGGCTCTTTAGCCTCGCAAGCTGCGATGCACACGATTTCTGTCCCGCTGTAAGCATAAGCAGCGACCACAATTGCAACTAATATAGAGAGAAATCTGCCCAAATCCCCACCGATGCCCTCGTCGAGAGGGTCAGAGCCACTACTTGAGAGATCGAAGGTAGGACGAAAAGGGCCGAAAATCAAGTTGTGCTGAAAATCAGACTTCAGATATTGCCAATACTTGAATCCCACTGCTCCACCTCCCTTGGGATCACCCAATGCCCCTCGATTAATCACGATCATGATGATGATTCCCAACACCGTGACAATCATCTTCATGAGACTAAAGACGTATTCAATTTCTCCAAAAATCCGCACGCTAACGATATTGCTCAGGAAACATAGAAGCAAAAAAGCAGTAACAAATGCGGCCGTGACACCTGCATTGGTTAAGATTAAAGTGTCCGAAAAGTAACTTAAAATTATGGCACAGGCAACAGTTTCACCCGCCAAACCAAAAGAAAAACTAAGAAAGTATAGCCAGCCTGTAGCAAAACCAAACGACTCATCAATGAACCTAGAACTCAATCCTGAAACACCATCAACGACCGAAACAAACGTAACCATTTCACAAAATGATACAACAGTCGCAAGAACAACCATTCCAACAAACACGAACGCTAGGAGAGTGCCGAGGCCTCCAGCAATGGAAAACGCTTTCCCACTGTTCAAGTAGAGCCCGACACCCAACGTTGCTCCAAACGAAATCATCTGCAAGTGTCGTACCTCAAGCTTTCGGTGCAAATACTGGCTGTTGGAGTCACTGCTCTTCAAAAAGCGACGGCCAAATCGAGCAGTATCTGATGGCTTGCTCTCGTCTCCCGAATGCTCACCGCCAAAGAATTTTCTCCACGGTAGTGGTTTGCGAAACCGTTTTTGAGACGACTTTTGACGCTCACTGGTTGGCTGTGTGCTGTAGTATTTGTCGAATTCCTTCTCGTCCACAACAGTTAGAACGTTTGCGTCGTTGGAACCGTCGCTCTCCTTCAACTTCCTGTCAATGTACTGGTCTATTTTGGAAAGCTCTAAAAATTGGCTGTACTCATCAAGCTGAGATATCCCGAAAACAGAGCCAGAGTCTGATGATATCGAATCGCGTTTCCGAATGGCTTTCTCGTACATCGCCACGTACTTCAATTTGCTGTTGGCACCTGCGCCTGGACTTGTGTTGTCTGCCAACAAATCTTGTCTGATGGTGCTCAAGATGGAAGAATCCAAGCTTGGCAAGGAAACTCCGGACTCATCAAAACGGAGCCCATGTCTATCCTTGGTGATGGTGTGATCGAGATCCTTCTCAGTTCCTGAAGATGAAACTTTGTCGTCTCCAAGCACCGAAGCAGATTGCTGGTCAACGGAGTACAGAGAGCGTCTTCTCGCTTTCCAGTTTCGGAAGAGTCCAAAGGATGCCTTATCCAGAGAAGACTCGACTTGTTCCAGAGGGGCATCTGACGGGTTGTGGTCCTTGCGAATGCTCGGAAACAAATTTGCCTCGACCGGTGGCGTATGCGACAGCGAAGAGCCATCAGAACCGTCAGATTCCATTTGCCATTAGAATCAAAGGTGCCTAGGTATGTTACGAACTTTCGATGATATTCTGTTTATCGACTTAGTACGAGAGTGCTACTAGACTACAGAGGAGGTAGCCTGCAGTACCAGAGGAGGAGGGAATCGATACGTTTGTTGAAGTAACCAGTTTCTCTTCAAAACCAGTTTACGTCGCTTGACTTATAGTCGCTTAGCTTATAGTCGCTTAGCTTATAGTCGCTCATTTCGTCTTCCTCTATGTAGAAATCTGCCAGTGTTCAAACCTGAAAATTGGTGCTTCAGCCAACTTGAAATACTCACCGCGACGACCCCGACTAGCTAGAAGCAACGGCAGCATCAGCAACCAATACCATGCTACCCACGTTTACCTTTTGGCCAGAGCCAGTTCACGAGCCACTTCCTGTTCTGTTCCCACATAACTTTTATTCGCATTCTATGCTCTCACAGACTTCGACTAAAAGTTGCGTCAGAAACCGAAGGTGTAATGGTAGCGACACTGTGTTGCAAGGTGTGAGCAAGCCCATCAAGCCTTGCAACGAAAAGTTCAAAAATTGCATTATCAAATAATGTCATCAATGATGACGTTTCAGCTGTTACACTGAAAAGAACAGATACTACACTTGATCTAAGCCAAATGGCAAAGAGATTTGGTTTCGAAAAAATGGAGCAGGATGGCAAGCCGTTTATATAGCTTCGCGCGCTCGTGCGGGTAACCTACTGCCTGCACTTTCTGTGGAGGTTCGTCTTGTGGCTGCGGTTGTTCGCATGCACTACAGGGACGCCGAAGTGGCTGTGGAACTTGCTTGCCACCTACCGCCACCTACAGCACGAAACAACACCAGCAAACGACGAGAATTTGGCAGGGGCTGTTTCACGTGGGTATGGGCTGTGTTTCATCTTCGAAACGGAAGTGCGCAAACAGCGCAAAGGCCTGCAACGTGCCACATTTTCAGCGTTCCCGTGCTGAATAGGAAGGTAGCGCTCACCAGTCGCGTGCGCCAGCTGAGTACATACTGAGCCGCACAGCTCATCGCTGGCAACTGCGCATAATTAGATTTTTTTTAGAATTTTCCACAATCATATATAGCTCCACCTCTCGCCATCTCTAGACACTCCATTTTTTTTCTCTCCACAGCGTTGAAATAATGGTGTACCATTCCAGATACAACAGAAAGTCGGCCAGACCTTCTCACAGAAAACATAACGGTGCAAGATATTATTATGACTCCGACACGGAGAAATTCCAGCGCCATGGACACAACCACCGGTCCAGCAGAAGCTCAACTTCCAGTCGCCACCACGACCGGAGAAGTTTCAGTGGCCACGGGCACAAACACGGCCACCGTCACGCAAAGCCCGAGCGCAGAAAGTACCTGAAGTACCACTACCCACAACCTTCTGGAAACGTGTTCATCGAGGAACCAGAAACTGAGTCGGAGGATGCCGATTCCGAAAGCGAATACGATGGGTTTGCCGCTTCAGACTCTGAGAATGAGGAGACATACGACTTCGAGTTGCAGAGCAACAGCGAAGACTCTTCTGTCGACATATACAGTGAGTCTGACGATGTCCCCGAGGGCCAGTACGAAGAAGTGTTTATTGTTCCCCAAGACATGGACAGCGACGCCTTCGATGATGAGCTCCTTGACGCTTTGGAGGCAGAAGGTGCTGTGACCAACGTCAACAATGATTTGGTCAGGTTCTACGACTCTCTCTCCGAAGATGACTTTGACTCTGACATCATTGTAGACTCGGAGGTTGAGTCTAGTTCCAGCGATTCTTTCAGTGAAAGTTCGGACTCTGAGTCTTCTTCCGACGAAGAACTTGTTGTTGTTGGCGCCTCGGGTTCCAGCTCAGAGTCGGACTCGGAGTTAGACGCGGCCTCTATCTGCTCTTCCGATTGTGAATGTTACTCGCAATCCACTAGCGATTCGAGTGATTCCAGCTCTGGGTTGGAAGAAGACCTCGAGGATGAGGTCGAGTCCTTGACTGACTTAGAGATGGATGTGGACTCCGAAGAAGAATTGGATGACCTTGAGGAGGCTCTTGCACTTGTGATGGATTCGTCCGATGAGCTCTCCACCTCTGAAGAAGAAAACGATGATATCTTTTACGAGGTCGATTCTGACTACTACAACTCTGACTCTGCCGATGATGTCGCTGTGGAGGACATTGAACTTGACAGTTCTGATTCCGATTCTGACTCGTCTGATGACGAAGGAATCACAATCTACAAGCATCGCTTTGATTTGCCTGATCGCTATGATAGCGACAATGACTCAACTGACCCAGAGTTGGAGGACTTGGAGGAAGAGAACTTGCTTTTGGCTAATGACTCTGATGACGAATATGAGATCATCGACTTGAGCAAAGACTTGAAGGATTCAAAAGACTGCGAGTTGGTAGAGGTTGATGAGAAGACATACAAATTGAACCTCAGATTACCCTCTGTAAACAAAGAAGAATTGCGCGTGAACTTCTTAAAGAACGAAAACGAGTTGGTGATCAGTGGCAAATTTAACTTCGCCGCTGACGAGTCGGACAGTAACAACGACAGCGAAGAGGAGTTGGAAGATGACATCGAAGCTGAAGAGCAAACCGCATTTTCATCTTCGTCCTCATCAGAGTCGGAGTCGGAATCAGAGTCCGACTCCGAGTCCGACTCCTCAAGCTCTTCTTCATCATCATCTTCTTCGTCCGAATCCGAGGAAGAGCAAGAGGAGGAACAGGAATCTGCGTCCGCGAGCTCCGAGTCTGAAGAGGAAGAGGAGATTGTGGAAGACACTAACCAGTTGATCAAGGAATTCAAAAACCACGAAATCCAGTTCGAGAAGCGATTTGCTTTTGACAAGATCATTAAATTCAATGAGATCAAGGCCACATTCTTAGATAACGGGGAATTGGAGCTAATCATTCCTAATGAGGGTGTTGAAATTGACCAAGATGACAACACTTTCGCTGTGTCGATTGAGGGTCAGCAAGAGCAGAAAGGAATCGAGAGTGTTCCCGAAGAAATCGTCGAGGCAGTAGCAGAAGCAGTGGCAGAGGCTGCTGCTGCAGACGCGGAAATGGCTGAGTAAATGGTAAGGTTTTAATGAGTAGTGGTCGCATCTTAAGGGTATGTAACACTGGATAATATGATTTCACGTTCGATGTATAGGCATCCCGTTGTTTTCATGGATAGCAACATGAAGAGTGCCGGAAGATAAAGAGAAAAACTTCGAGACTCAGAAACGCAACAGGAAAAACAAGAAGAAACCGTTGAAGCAGTCCATAGAATATATATATTAATGTGCTTGAATAATAATCTGTAGTCTAATCCTATGACAAATCCATTCACTCCTTGAACTGAGTTTTAGTGACTTGTTTAAGTATTGCTACGAGACATTCGGAATAAAAGATAAGAAAGATAATGAAACCGTTTCGCAAGCGAACCAGCAAGCCGGGAAATCGTGGTTCATGGCATTTGTTAGGAGGTAAACACAAGGCATTTGTTACGTAGATTAATGTGCAACGAGTACGAGATAGGCTTTTCGCAGCCAGTAAACCCGGCCACGGGCATGCTCATTGTGCCCCCACGGAAGAAAAAAAAAGACCGTTCAACACCGGAATTTGGAACAGAATGAGCATTTAGACAACGCCTACAAACAGCAGAGAAACCGGGCCCATATTCTGTTTGCAAGCCAAACGGGGTTGCACGTTGGTTCCTCATCGGGAAATTATTTACGAGGCTTTGCATTGAGACTCCATGCGGCGAGCACTGAAATTCCCCAATGTGGCATCGAAATTGGTAGAGCTTGCTTGGCAGTGCAGGAAAGCAAGAGAGCCCCGGAGCTTGGGCCAAATAAAACAGCAGTGCTTTGGCCAAAACAAAGCTGCTCAGACGTCCATTGTTAAACCTTTGAACATTTTTAAAAAGGCCCAAAAAGTTCGGGGATCTATTCCAAACCTATACGTCGATCCATAAGTACCCCAGGTTTTTCCGCATTGCTGCGAATTTATACCCTATGCATTTCAAGCTACTAGCGTCGCAATTCCTATTCGCTTCGGCACTTGGTTTCCAGTGGTTTTGGGAGGACGATGAGACCACCACACTTCAAAGTGCTATAGCCACATCGTCAGGTGCTCTGGTGTATTCCACAGTGCCGCTGTCATACTATGCTGACGGCGAAGCGTATGTTCCGAAGTCCACTGCTTGTCCCACCGGAAAGGTGGTCAGAAAAGCGACCAAGATCTCAGCAGACGAAGAAAAATACATAAGCGGACGACAAGAAATCACGAACAAGAACTTGGAGACTTTTTTGGCCAAAGTCGCCAACCTCAAGGGCTTTGATGCTGAGGAGTTCCTTGCCAATGCCGAGCGCAACATTTCCATAGGCTTGGCGTTCAGTGGAGGTGGATACAGAGCCATGCTTTGCGGCGCAGGCTCCATGTTAGCACTAGACAGCCGCTTCGATGAGCTGACGGACAGCGGGCTAGGGGGGCTTCTTCAGAGCTCGTCCTACATCACGGGGCTTTCTGGAGGTAGCTGGTTGGTGGGCACGCTTGCCGTCAACAATTGGATTTCTGTGGCAGACATTCTCGACGAGGAAAGTGGCATATGGGATTTAGAGGACCTGGTATTCAATCCCAGTGGAATTAACCTCATCAAAACCATAGCATACTACAATAATTTGCGTGAGGCCGTCGATGCCAAGGAGGATGCCGGCTTCGAGACCACCCTCACCGATGTTTGGGGAAGGGCCCTCTCTTACCAGTTTTTCAATGAGAGTTTCTATAAGGCGGGCGAAAATGTAACGTGGTCGGATCTTCGACAACTAGACAGTTTCAAATCACATCAAATGCCTTACCCGATCTTTGTGGCTGACGCACGGAATCCGGGTGCCAAAATCATTAACCTCAACTCTACGGTGTTCGAGATGTCTCCCTATGAGCTTGGATCTTGGGACACAGCCTTGAACGGTTTCGTGGATAGCCGATACCTAGGGACAGACTTGGACAATGGCGAGCCCAATGGCTCTTATTGCGTTACCAATTATGACAATGCTGGGTTTTTGATGGGTACTCTGTCGTCTATTTTCAACCAGATTCTTGTCAAGACAGAAAACCTGAGCAGTATGAACTGGGTTCTCAAGAAATTGTTGGAAATGATTTTCGGCTCGTTCCTGGAATCCAACACGGATATTGCTTCATACGAGCCAAATCCCTTTTACAACTGGAAAGCCGCAGATCTGGAGACCATCACATCTTCCGACTCGTTGAACCTTGTTGATGGAGGTGAGGACAACCAGAATATCCCATACTACCCTCTCATTCAAAAAACAAGAAATGTTGATGTTATTTTCTCTTTCGATAACTCTGCAGACACTTCTACCAACTGGCCCAATGGCTCGGCAATCACATACACGTACAAAAGGCAGTTCACAGTCCAAGGTTACGGCACTCCGTTCCCTTTTGTGCCGTCTTACGAAACATTCATTGAAGATGGTCTCAATCAACGACCAGTGTTTTTTGGATGCAATGCTTCCGATCTCGACGTGTTGGTCGAGTTCCATGGGTCAAGCCAAAACTCCACCGACATTCCGCTTGTTGTCTACATTCCTAACGCAGAATACCTGTACGAGTCGAACACAAGCACATATAAAATGACGTACGACCACGAGGAAAAATGGTCCATTATCACCAATGCTTACGAACTTGCGTCTATGAACAACCGGACCGATGACGAGAACTGGAACAAGTGTGTTGGGTGTGCTATCATTCGTAGGGAGCAAGAGCGCAGAGGTGAGGAACAGACGGAGGAGTGCAAAGAATGCTTCCGGGATTACTGTTGGGTTGGAGGAGTTGAAGACAGTGCTGAGCCTGCGGCGCTGGAATTACTAGCGCTTGTCACCGCTTCCGTAAGCGAAGCCACTGGTGCATCCGCAACTACTTCTGCTTTGAAGTCGTTCCAGTCGGCGACCAGCAAAACTAGCACCAAGGGCAGGGCCACCACAACTAGCTCTAAGACTAGCTCTAAGACTAGCTCTAAAACCAGCTCTAAAACCAGCTCTAAAACTAGCTCTAAAACTAGCTCTAAAACTAGCTCTAAAACTAGCTCTAAACCCAGCTCCAAAACTAGCTCTAAAACTAGCTCTAAAACTAGCTCTAAACCCAGCTCCAAAACCAGCTCTCGTCTGAGCTCGAAGTCCACCAGTGACTCTTAGGTTCATATCGAAAACAATGAATACTACATACTAACGTAACGTTCAATGGAGACAAACGGATTCTGCGCTAGAGCGAAAACCTTTGTTCATTGAAGCTAATACACAGTGCATCTAGATAGCACCATAAACGACCCTCAACTCTGCCCCTGTAATCTTTGCCTTTTCAAATTTCACCCACTAACATGGAAGAGCATATGGATTTTCTTTCGCAGCGCATTTTGCACCCATCCATCCATTGCACCTCAGCACTGGCTGCAGGACCAAGGCATCGCAGCGAAAAATCAGACCTCATTAACCACTGCTCCATACAAAAAACACCATTTTCTCGCAAAAATATGGTGAAGTCCTACGACAGATATGAGCAGGAGGCTGTTTTCGGCGTGATCAGCTCCCATTCGAATGTGTTGTGGCTTCCGCCGGCCCCTTCGCAGTCGTCCAAGTCCACTGGGAGAGCGGTCACCGGTGCTTTAGAGGACATCTTGGTATGGGACATAAAGACGGGCGAACTCATGGAGCGGCTTTCGGACGGCTTACGTCCTGGTGAGTCGAATGCAAAGACGACTTCCGCCCCTTCAGCGGTGACTAGATTGGCGTACCATGAGCAAACAAATATCATAGCTGCCGGCTACATCGATGGCACCATCAAAATATGGGACTTCACGTCAGGATCTGTGATACTAACATTTTCTGGCCACAGAGCAACAATCAGTGCACTCAAGTTTGACAGCTCCGGTACTCGCTTGGTGTCGGGATCTGCTGACTCGTCGTTAATAATGTGGGATTTGGTGGCAGAGGAGGGTCTCTTTAAATTGAAGGGCCACAAGAGCCAAATCACCGGAATGACGTTGCTCAGATCTGCTCAGAGCGACACAGTCACTGATAATGAGGAGGAAGACTATCTAGTTTCTGTATCGAAGGATGGACTCATCAAAGTCTGGGATTTGAAGTCCAAGCAATGCGTGGAGACCCACTTGGCCCACGCAGGTGAGTGCTGGTCATTGGGCACAAACGCCACGGCGGATTTGTTAATAACCTGTGGCAACAAAGACCAGGTCAAAGTGTGGGATGTGGACATGGCTCGCGAAGATGGTGGTAAACTAGAGTTGAAGGGAGAATTCGGCAAGCAGAGCAGTGCACGATGCACAGACATCTCCTTCACGAAAATCAAGGATGCTTCCGGCATTTTTGACGTTTTCTTCTTGCAGAACTCCGACCGCACCTGTGAAGTATTCCGTGTAAGATCCGCCGATGAGATCCGCAAGGGAATTGCTCGGAGGACAAAGAGGTTACACGAGAAAGGGCTCGATGAAGACGAGATTTCGGAACTGCTTCGGGAGTCGGAAATCAGCATGCTCATTACTCCACTCTGCACCGTGCGGGCTTGTGCAAAGATTCGCTCGTGTGTGTGGGTGCCTACTTCTAAAAAGAGCCTTGAACTTCTAGTGTCATTGGCAAACAATAGCATTGAGTACCACAACATACAGTTGCCCGAGCTAGTTAAAAAGATTCAATCAAATCAAGTCTCCGACATCAAGTTACATACTATCGAACTTGCGGGGCATCGCACAGATGTTAGAGCGATGGACATCTCCGACGACGACAAGTTATTGGCCACTGCATCCAATGGCGAACTCAAGGTGTGGAATCTTCGTACCCATCATGTTCTCAGGACATTTTCGTTGGAAGGTGGCTACGCATTGTGCTGCAAGTTCTTGCCTGGTGGGACTTTGGTAGTTGTTGGCTTCAAAAATGGTGATTTGGAACTCTACGACTTAGCATCTTCGACCATGATTGATCGCAAAGAGAAGGCACATGAGAGCACTATGGCTGGCAGTAAAGAAGACGCAGGTTGTGCCATTTGGTCTATGGATATAACGCCAGATGGCAGACGCTTGATCACTGGTGGAAACGATAAGAAGGTCAAGTTTTGGGAATTCAGCATGACTCAGGAGCTTGTCGCCAGTACTTCTGCTGTGGTGTCCACTTTAAAGCTTACGCATATCCAAACTTTAGAGCTCACAGATGATGTGCTATGCGTAAGAGTATCTACAGACAGCAAGTATTTAGCGATCTCGCTTTTGAACAATAATGTGCAAGTCGTGTTCCTCGACACTTTGAAGTTGTACCTCACACTCTATGGCCATAAATTACCGGTGTTATCGATAGACATGTCAGCTGACTGCAAGTTGATCATCACGTCTTCTGCAGACAAAAACATCAAGATTTGGGGTCTAGATTTTGGAGATTGCCATAAGTCAATTTTCGGTCACCAGGACTCGGTGATGAACGTCCGCTTCCTTGCAGACAGCCACAACTTCTTCAGTGCTGGCAAGGATGGCATGGTCAAATATTGGGATGGAGACAAGTTCCAATGCGTGCAAAAATTGCCGGCTCATCAAGGCGAAGTGTGGGCGTTGTGCGTCAGCAGAAGCGGGTCCTTTGTTGTTTCAACGTCCCACGACCATTCCATTCGTATCTGGAGTGCCACTACCGACCAAGTGTTTTTGGAGGAAGAGAAGGAAAAGGAGATGGACGAAATTTACGAGAATGAGCTTTTAGGCTCGTTGGAAGCAGACGAAGCACCTGCAGATGAGGATGCTGACGGGGCCGACGAGAATGGCGGTGACGTGGGGAAAGTCAACAAGCAGACTATGGAAACATTAAAGGCGGGCGAAAAATTGATGGAAGCAATTGACCTCGGTGTCGCTGACGTTAAGGCTACGGAGGAATACGAGCGTCAGTTGGCGGACTTCAAGGCAAAGAAGGTTGGGGCTTCGATGCCTATCAAGCCAACGCCGAACGCCATCTTACTTGCGTACGGAATTACAGGACTGGAACACGTATTGTCGGTGTTATTGAAGATCCGTTCGGCACAGCTCGAAGATGCTCTCTTGGTCCTTCCCTTCTCATACACGGTCAAGTTAATGCGGTTTATTGAGATGTGGACGAACGAGGAGAATATAAGCAGCAACTTGATCAATCTTTCTGTCATCTGCAAGGTACTTTTCTTTGTGTTGAGGGTGAACGCCAAAGAGTTGATCAACCAACGGGACGAAGCACTTATCAACCACTTGATCCACGTGAAGAGCCAGTTACGAGGCGAGCTCAGCAAGGCATCGAGGCAGCTCGGCTACAACACTCAAGGATTGAATTTCAAGAAAACACAATGGAAAATGAATCACGAGACGGAATTTATCGACGAGGCCGAGCAGAGAGAATACGAAGAAAAACGAGCTCTCAAGCGGACGTTTGCCACGGTATAGCGTGAAATTCCACACCACATCCAATAGCATATATTACGTAAATAAATTCTAACAAGACACCGGCTAGAGCCCACGCACCAGAGGGCCGAGTATAAAACAGCGTCGGCTGCAAACTCCACAGAAACAGCGCAGCCGAAAGCAGGCACCAGCTATTCGCTAACAGACTTTCACTAAGGACCTGGCTCCTAGGTTTCCTGCCGTGGCGGCAACACCACCGTATTTGGCTCCTTTGGCCTGTGCACCAGGAGCCGAATGAGCCAAAGGAGCCACATGTCATTGGGCCACGAGCTGCCCATCGTGCAGTGCAGTAGCCTGGCGCATTGTCTGCTGTGATGTTGGTCCAGTATGCACACAACCACTGGAGTGCCGATCGCCAGATTCTTCGGAAAGCGGGTCCGTCTTTCCCGAACCAGGCAAGACAGGATTTCGCCCCGGAATTGCAAGGGTAGACTACGCCACGGCGATGCGTTGCTCTTTGCGAACCGAGGATTTTTGCTCCACGCTAAGGCCGGTGGGTTTCTTCCGGTCAAGTAATTTCGCATCCGGCATCTGCTTATCAGCAACCGAAAACGTCAACTTGGGCAGGTGCGAATTCGGAGAAAGTAAGAAAAAGTGAAGGTGAGACAGAGAAATTGGCACTAGGCTAAGCACGCCCGGAAATTCAGTAAAACAACGAGTTTGCACCCACAAACAGCGGTCCGTAAACGGAACTTTTCCCCGAACACAGAACTTGAACAGAACTTGTCCCCGAGGACATTCGCTGGCCCTGCGGTAATTTCAATTTCCTCTGTCCGCCTGTGGTTTTTTCTTTGTCTTGCGCCCATTCTGTTCTGCCCGCTACTGCCATCGTGAATCTTGCCTGCGACTTCTCCGCTACCATACTATATGCACCCGTAAGTGATCGTACTTCTCCTCCCACCTCCGGCCAGACTCCGTCTTCCAGGCGCAAAAAACAACTTCGCTGACTCAACACTAGCTCTGGTAGTCACCGCCGTCTCATATCGAAACCCACATAGCCTCTACTGCTGTTTGTCCTCTCCGCCATGAACGGCATGCAGCCCTCTAGAATGGGCGGGACCTGGCACTCGTCGTACAGTGTGACCGACCGACAGAAAGTGATCCAGATTTTGACCTCGACCCTCAAGGAGATCCAAAATAGCAACTACAGCCCCGAGAAGGCCGCCACCATGGCCCAGGAGTTCGAGAAGTACACCTTTCTCAAGGCCACGTCCAAGGAGGAGTACATGGGATTGATCAAGCAGAAAATCACCCAATTACGCATGGGCATCCGCAACGCCGCCAGCCAGCAGCAGATGGTCTCGAACACCGGCTCGGCTGACCTCTCCTCCGGCCAGCAGGCGCTGTTTTTCCAGCAAAATCGCCAGCAGGCGCCTCAGATGCTGCCACAACAGCAGCACCAGCAACTTTCTCAGCAGCATCAGCAGCAGCAGCCCCCACAGCAGCAGTCACAGCAGCAGTCGATGCAACCCACTCAGCAGCAAATCCAGCAGATCAGTGCCATGATCCGGTCCTCTCCGATTCCGCCAGCGTTGTTGGCAAAAATCCCCAATTTACCTCCGAATATCAACACGTGGACTCAGATCTACGAGTGTGTGCAAAAAAAAATCATTCCAAGCTCTGCGATGCCCATTGTGAAGGAGATCCACAATGCCCATTTCCAGTTGGCCTTACGGCAGCACCAACAGCAGAAGGTTGCTCAAATGAGACGCATGAACCCTAATCTCGCCAGTGACACAGGTCGCAGTTCCCAAATTATGAGTGAAAACTCTATGACTAACAACAATAATGGTAACAATGTTGGAGGCAACGGTGGCTCGAAGATCGATAATGTTAATGTTAATGGCATGAACGCCAACAACATGAATATGGGCAACATGGCAAGCAACGTGTCCAACATGAACATGAACAACATGGGAAACATGGGAAACATGGGTAATAATAATGTGTCTAACATGAACAACGTGGGCAACATGAATAGCATGAACATGAACAACATGGGCAATATGAACAACATGGGCAACGTGAACAACGTGAACAACATGAACAGCATGAATAACATGAACAACATGAACAACATGAGCAACATGAATAATATGAGCAACATGAATAACATGAACAACATGAACAACATGGGAAACATGGGTAATAATAACGTGGGAAACATGAACAACATGGGCAACATGAACATGAATAACATGAACAACGTGAATAACATGGGCAACATGAACAACATGAGCAATATGAACAACATGGGCAACATGAGCAACATGGGCAATATGAACAACATGAACATGAACAACATGGGCATGAACAACATGGGCAATATGAACAGTATGAATAATGTGTCCAGCGTCAATAATGCTAATGTGAATCGACAAATGCAGAACAACCCTATGAATATTCAGAATGTTCCGCAAATGTCTAATCAAAGCAATTTCAGAAATGGTAAACCTCAGAATACAGCTCAACAACCAATAAAGTCGTCGGGAGGAATGCAAAACCAACCTCAACTGAATCCTCACCTTCAACAGCCAAATTCGGGCGCCCCAGTAGGTCAGCAACAAATTACCTCTCAGTTGATGAATGACCAAGCTAGAAGAATCCCTAATATCCATGTTACTTCGCAAGATCTTGGGAAGTATAGTGCAGATGCGTTAGCACTATTAAGTCGCTTACAACAGAACGGTTCAATTCAACCGAATTTGGATACAAACCAGAAGCAAAATTTCATTCGGAAGTATATCTATCATCAAAAGCTCAACGCCTTCAAGGCTCAACAGAAAGCTCAAGGACAAAATGACCAGCTGCAGCTGCAACTGCAACACGTGGCTCGTCAGCAACCGCAGTCACATCCTCAACAGGGTACTCCAAACAATTACCAGCAGCAGCAACAACAACAACAACAACAACAACAGCCAATCGTCCCAGTCTCTGCACCTTCCCAGCATCTTCTGCTTCAGCTGCCAAACATGCAGCAAATACCACAACCAAACTCTAATCCGGTTTCAAACCAAAGTGCAATGGCTGCTCAAAACTTTCCAAATGCCGTACAGCAGAGAGGAATCAATGCTCAAGTAGGTGGCAATGATGTTCAAAGTTCAAATAGCATGAATCAGGGACGTATGGCACCAGTGGCCGTGAATGCTGTCATGCCTGCATTGACAGATGAGATGAAGTTGAAGTTAAGAGCGCTTTTTGAGGAAGTTTCACGGGCTAACTTACAACTCAAGGATGTTACTATGTTGTTGTCAGAGAAGGAGAAGGCTCAGGTGAAAGAGGGAATGATCAAAATCACTCAACAATATGCAAATATCGATAGTATTTTGAGCTATTTTTATGTCCTTACGCGAAACATTGAGTCTACGAAACGTTTGATTCTGATGAAGCAAATGACCAAAAACATAATTGAGAGTTTGCAACGGGGCATATATCTTGCTAGTCCAGATTTAGTGGAAAAAATGCGTTTCCAATATCAAAAGCATTTCGATTATGTTAAGGAGCAGATCAATATTCGAAGAGCGCAGCAGGCTAGAGGACTGATACAAGGACAGGGCCCACCTCAAACTGCTCCGACACAAGCACAAAGAACCGGACCAATGAACCAATTTCCACAAAGCAATCAACAGCCAGGGCAACAAAACTCTTTGCAGCAGCAAATGCTTCTGAATTACAATACAATTCAACAAGGGTCGCCTGTCAATGTAATGAGTCAACAACAACAGCAACAGCAACAACTCATGAGGAACAATACAGCTGCACCTTTACAAATGCAGAAAGGTGCTGGTTTAGGTGCTGGTCAAGTTATGGGTTCAAGCCCTCTTGCTCCTAATGTTCCCTCGCCCTCAACTCAACTTAATACCAAGCAAGGGCAAAAGATAACTCAAAAAAAGCAAGCACCCAACAAGAGAAGATCCTTGAAATCGACCTCAGCAATACCTACTCCTACAGCCAGCGCAGCAACACCTGCCACTTTAGCTAACGCTATCAAGACTCCCAACAGTATTACAACTCCACAGATCCCTACTAGCCAGAGCGCAAAAGGTACGCCAAACGAAAGTTCACCGCAAGGAGATGTCAAAAATCAAGCTGTAGGTGAAAAGGGTGCAACCATTGGAGAGGTATTCGGCTCTGGAGAAGTTGATGTGGAGATCCGCAAAAGAAGGGAGCTCTCTAAAAGTGACCCAGAACAATTCTTTTTCCTTTCACTCTCTAATTTGCTTGGACTTCCTAGAAGTGATGACATAGATGGCGCTGTAAATGGGGAGGCAAAGGATGAAAACCAAGTGCTACGGTCTCCACTCTCACCTTCTGTAGATGGTGAATGGACTGCTGATATCAAGTCTCGAGCAATAATTACTGCTTTCAAGCAAGTTGGAGTGATTGACGATCTTGCAGGGTCGGATATTCTACAGGAGTGTTCAAGATTGGCTACTGAGGAGATGTCTTTAGAGGAGAAGAAAGATGGCTTGAAGCGTGAGCGAGAAGACGATGAAGAAGACATGGATCTTTTTTTCGAAAAACCCAAGAAGGACGAATTGGCAGATCCAGGTCTCATGGAGCTCGAGGAATGGAAGCTGTGGCTCAGTGGGCTTCAGGAAACTTAGGCAAGTAGTGTGAACCGGACTGATGCTGTATCTGGTAGTAATGCATATTGTCATTTGGATCCATGAGTAAAGACCTCGAACCGCATTGCGAGCACAGCAGGCCAGAGCAAAAATAGAGACAATGTCGGATAGTGACAAGATATCCGTCGCCTTTGTGTGCTTAGGTAATATGTAAGTAATGTGGAACCAGCACTGTGGGTGGATTGAATTGAACTTTTGGATTTCAGCTACTAACCGCATATAGTTGTCGTTCACCCATGGCAGAAGCAGTGTTCAAGCACAAAGTGCAAGAATTAGGACATTCAGACAGATTTCACCTCATTGAGTCTTTTGGTACCTCTGGCTGGCATATCGGAGAAAATCCAGACTCTCGATCTGCTAGCACCTGCCGCAAACACGGAGTGCCGGTGCACCACCAAGCACAGCAAATTACCAGTAAAGATTTTCAGCGATTTGACTACGTTATTGGCATGGACGAGTCCAACAGAGAGGACTTGTTACATATGAAACCACGTGGCAGCAGGGCCAGGGTCGAGATTTTTGGAAAGTGGAGGACCGACCCTCTGTTTGCGCAGATTGTTCTGGATCCGTACTATGGCGGCCGGGGAGGATTTGAAACTAACTTCAAGCAGATATGCCACTTTAGCGAGGAGTTCCTTAGACAAGAGCTCGAAGAAAGTTGAATTTTTGCTGGCGCCAGTTACACTTAGCGAGTGTATTTGGTCGAAGATGTCAGCCGTACTGTGGCTCTCGCGGTCCCAGTGATAACGACAAGATTGGTAGGGCTCGCCCTAAAACATGTGGATTGATAGGAATCGCAAAGTAGTCTTGTCAAAAATCGTCTCTAAATGTAAAAGAAGAATTAAAAGAAAATAGAGCTAAGATTGAAAACTTGTAGCAAGCAATTTTGCATAGCTGGGCCGGGTTGGGGGCGTGTGCGTACCAACCAGAGCGTAGTTGAGTATGTTCAGAATCGAATGAAAAGGTTGTTACACCATAAACTAGTGACTGTGAACGATACAGGGAAGGACGGAAACCCGCTAGAGATGAGTTCCAGAAAACTACAGCAGGAGTTTGAAAAGCTCCAAAAGAAGGTTGCTGAAGGATTGCAGCAATTCGAAGAGATCTATGAAAAGGTAGGAAGCACCGAAAACGCTAGCTTGAAGGAGAAATTGGAAGGTGACTTGAGGAAGGAAATCAAGAAATTACAGCGGTCACGGGACCAGGTCAAGCAGTGGCTGGGGGATAGCAGCAACAAACTAGACAAGAACGTGCTTCAGGAAATCCGCAGCAAGATTGAAAATGCCATGGAGAGGTTCAAGGAAGTGGAGAAGGTGTCGAAGATGAAGCAGTTTTCCAACGAGGGCTTAGAGTTGCAGACCAAGCTTGGAGCCCGTGGGTTGGATGAGGCTAAAAAGAACGAGGCGCTGCGATATATCACCGACGTGTTGGATGAGCTAAACAGGCAAAACGAGCTCTTGTCGGGAGAGATTGCGCAGATCTCCAATAAGAAAAAGCTGAGTGCCGTCCAGGCCAACCTCGATACGCTCAATGGCAGTATTGAGCGCAATAACGGCCACATTGCCAAGTTGGAGCTTGTGCTTCGAAGTTTGGAAAACCAGACCTTGGAACCCGAGAAGATTGATGAGATCAAGGACGATCTAGACTACTATGTGGAGAACAACCAGTCGTCAGACTTTGTGGAATATGACGATTTCTATGACTTATTAGAGCTTGATGATTCTGCGGAGCCGCCTGTTGTACTTCACGTGGCAGAGCCTTCTGTCTCCGCCACAAGTCCGAAGAAAAACACACCCAGTCCTGCGCCAGAGTCTAAGCCATCAGTTGGCAAAGTGGATCCAAAGCTGGGCGTCAAGGCCACAGAACCAAAAGCGGCTGTATCATCCGAACCCAAAACTACTGAAGTCAAGTCTTCAGATCATAAGCCTAGCCAGCATCGTGCGGTATCCGCCGGATCTTCGATTTACCCAGGGACTTCGAGCGAAGCACTATCTCCCTCTGTTGTATCCACGGCAAGCGCTTCAAGTGGAGGTGTAGCTCCCATGTCAGCACCTTCAGCAGCGCCATACAGCAGGGCACCTCCACCAGGCTTGAACCCGCAATCTAAGTCGTCGACTCCCGTGACGGCGCCGAAGTTGACCGTCGCCGAGGAACTAAAAAAGAGGGCGTTGGCTCAAGCGGCAGCAGCAGCCTCGAAGTCACCAGCAACAAATCCCTCCACGCCGACAGCCACGGCGCCAGGAACTGTTCCAACGATGGTATCCACTCCCACGTTTCCTCCACAATCAAGTGGGGAACTGGCGTCGCCGCTGCCTGTGCTAAGCAGCGAAAACAAGGTGTTGTTGGAGTCAACTTCTAGACTTGCCAGTTTGGTCCACGACCGATTGAGCAACCCACTACCATTCCAATCTATCAGCCAGCAGTTGGAGGCATCACTTCTCAACTGTCCTGATTCGTTTGATCTGGAGAAGCCACGGCAGTACAACCCGGTCAATGTACATCCGTCGTCGGTCGATTATCCCCAGGAGCCAATGTACGAGTTGAACGCTGCGTCTATCATGCAGAAGTTTGATACTGACACATTGTTCTTCTGTTTCTACTACAACGAAACACAAGATGCCCTCTCCAAATGGAACGCAGCACGGGAGCTCAGTAGGAGAGGATGGGTATTTAACATCGACACCAAGCAGTGGTTCAGCCAAGACTCGAAGCCAAAGTCCAGGGCATCTGCACTTGGCGCCGCAAACGGTGACAAGGAGGTGGCAAGTCAAAGTTACAAGTATTTCGACTACCAGAACAGCTGGTTGGTGAGGCGCAAGGATGACTACGAGTTTAAGGCCGAGTGGAAACGAACGTTTTGATGTGGCGCAGCGGCACGAATGAAATACGAATATAGTGGTATTGTACATACATGTGGTGTGTATGTGTGTATGTATTGGCATGGAAGCGATTGTAGAGAAACCCCATGAGCGCACACTAACTGCGGAGGTCAGATATAGATTTATTTTTTTCTTGTGCCGGTTGATGTGGACGCGCGTGGGCATACGCAGCTGCGACAGGCCAGGCCAGGCAGCGAAGTGAGGCAGGCCAAGCCACGATTTTATTCTATGACGGGGCCTTTGGCGGCCAGCTCAAATTCAGTTGCGTTTTGGGCCGGTTTCAGCAAACTCGCCTCTCGTGCGAAGCTCCAGCGTCTATTTCCTGTATTTCGGAGGCGGGATAAAACTCTGTTTGGTTTTATTTTTAGCCCAAGCTGGGTTTTTTTGCACCAAAAATAGTGCGCGGCTGCTGTAGGAACGCCCGCACCACTCAAATTTGAACTCAAATTTGAGTTGGTTTCACTCTCAGGCACGCTCCCCTGCAGACGAAGCGAGGAGTTAGAAGCCCCATTAAAATCATCTCAGGTTGCCCATCTCCCCCAACGCCTTTTTCGTCCTGGGCTGTTTCTTTCCACAAGCATCGCTTTTTCTTCTTTTCCAAAGAGAAAACAAGTAACCCAAGAAATCTATCCCAAGAAATCTACCCATGGACGCAATCCTCACTCCAACACCCGTGCTACGGCTCCGCGAAGAAGCCACCTCGTCCACCTCCTACTCCACCGGCACAGATGGATGTGTGGTGTGCCCGACAGACGTCTCCACCTGCCCCAGCTGCCCGGCGGGACAAGAATGCAATCTCAAGGCACAGACATGTCTGTCATGTCCCGAGTACGTGTGTGTCGACAGCACATCCAGCGGATCGGGAAGTAGCACGCCCATCGGTGGGATTGTCGGAGGCGTCGTTGGAGGCGTGGCTGTGATCTCTGCATTGCTTTTCCTTTACTACAAGTTCGTGTACCGCAAAAAGCACCCTCGGTTGCGTGACGACTCGGACTATGACAGCAAGTACGAAATGGACGATCTGGGAGGCTTCGACGACACGCTAAGCTCCGGTGGGGAGAAGGCGGAGCGGCCCGTGGCGGTACGCACGCAGCTGGCCAGCTCGGTGGCCAAGAACCACCGGCTTTCGTCGTACGAGTCGTTCATGAGGCCGCCTGGCTACAACAAGCGAGCCGGTGCGCTGCGAAGCAATGTCCAGCGCCGGGCCCAGGACCAAAGGGCTGCACTGCAGGACGGAAGAAGCCCGTACATGGATAAGAATGAGGCGAAACGTAACTCGGTGGCTACGACGATTTCCACTACAAACGCATCCAACATCTTGCCAATTGCATACATTCCTGGTGTGACCATCCGCGAGACCAAGAACAATACGCGGTCCATTTTCCTGAACGACTCTGACTCGGTGTTTTCGGACGTTACAGGGCTTGAAAATGCGCTGATTGTTCAGGACCGCTCTGGGCCGCCCACCAAGAGCACCATGACCGCCATTAGGGCCCAGCCCAAGCTTGTCAACGTGACGCGCATTGACGAGAATATCGAGGAAGAAAACGAGGACGACTTGGACGATGACGATGTGGATGATGTGGATGATGCTGGCGACGTGGACGAAGTTGTAGTGGACGGCTTTGATCATGTCGATGCCGTGGACGATGTGGGCAGTAACAATCATGAGGACTGGTCTGCTGGGCTAGCCAATGGTGATGATGCGGACGGTGATTCTGACTCTGACGTCGACTCAGACATAGGCGAGATCCACAGGGCAAATTCTACTAGACGAGCTCCTCGTCACAGCCCCGTGTATGACGGCCATGAAGACCAGCCTTTTGTCGATGGCACACTAGACGATACAGAAACCATGGAGGAAAACGACGATAAGTCGTTTGTTCTAGACATAGGGAGGGCTGTTTAGGATTTCTAGTATCAAGAATGTGCATGGAGGTGGATTTTTTCTTTCGTTGTCGCCATTTTAGTCGGTTGGTAGACTGGACTCAGTTTATGAAAGCTAAGAGCGCCCACTACATGTCCTTGATTCTCTCTTCGGGTATCGATTGGTCGTATTTACAGTCTAACAAGATGTCTAAGATGTCTAAGTCTCATGCAGAAATGGAAAAACGGGTAGTTACTGTAGTCTATGTGGATTGTACAGAAGGGCTAGAACTTCTTTCCGTCCATTCGTTAAATTTACAAAGAACCATCAGTCTCGAAAACCAAAGACGGGTTTTATTGATTCTTTTGTTTTTTGTTTTTTGCTTTTTGTTTTTGCTTTTTGCTTTTTGCTTTTTGTTTTTGCCTTTTGCTTTTGCTTTTTGCTTTGTTTTGTTCTTTGTTTTTTGGAATTTCTTTATTTTTTAGAGTTTATGTTGGTGCTTATACCTCTAAAGCAATTTGCACTTTCGCGTAGTGCATGTTTTCCATGCGCTTTATGATGTCAGATCTACTAATCATTAGAAAACAAAAAAAAAATCGAAGTTGACTAATTAATGAAAGCTGCTTTAGCCTTTCGGCTCCCCCAGATCTGCAACATCTCGGACGATCCACAACTATTCAACGCCTGTTCTGCTATTTACTCAACTTGCCTCCTCAGACTCGGAGTCTTCTCGTCCGGCCCTAAACGTCAAATCTCGGGGTATTCGCCCCTCGGAATCACCTTTAGTAATCCTTTGTCCACCGCCCGGGGCTGGCCAGTCACGTGGAACACCTGCCCCTCCCCCCACCTCGGAACTCGTCCGGCCGCCTTCCGCTGCTCGCTCCTTGTCGGAGCAGGTGCGCGCCGTTTCTGATTTAGTTGCCCTGGGCCCCCGGTTCACAACAGTTGTGCCCTCGAATCTCCACGTCGGAGCAAGCTACCCCCAACCTGTTTTTTTTTTTTTTTTTTCTTTTTTGCCAACGTTCCCCATCATATAAGTACCCTCGTGCTCCCGCGTCCACCGAATTTTCCCTCCCCACCAAGAATCTTGCAATAATGTCCGATATCGATCAATTGGCTATTTCTACCATCCGTTTGTTGGCTGTGGATGCCGTTTCCAAGGCCAACTCCGGCCACCCAGGTGCCCCACTTGGGATGGCTCCAGCTGCTCACGCCGTGTGGAAAGAAATGAAGTTCAACCCAAAAAATCCCGGTTGGGTCAACAGAGACAGATTCATCTTGTCGAATGGTCACGCCTGTGCGCTTTTGTACTCCATGTTGCACTTGTACGGTTTTGACATGTCGCTTGATGACTTGAAGCAATTCAGACAACTCCACTCTAAAACCCCGGGCCACCCCGAGAAAGGCGAAGTTCCGGGTGCCGAGGTAACCACCGGTCCTTTGGGCCAGGGTATTTCCAACGCCGTTGGTGTTGCTATTGCCCAGAAGCAGTTTGCCGCCACGTATAACAAAGACGACTTGACTGTGTGTGACTCCTACTTGTACGCATTCTTGGGTGATGGGTGTCTTATGGAGGGCGTGGCCTCCGAGGCTTCGTCTTTGGCTGGCCACTTGCAATTGAACAACATCATTGCATTCTGGGATGACAACAAAATCTCCATCGATGGTAGCACCGACTGTGCCTTCACCGAGGATGTCTTGAAGCGTTACCAGGCTTACGGCTGGAACACCCTTTCTATTGAGAAGGGCGACACCGACTTGGAGGGTGTTTCTAAGGCCATCAAGGCCGCTAAGGCTTCGGACAAGCCAACCTTGATTAGATTGACCACTATCATTGGTTACGGTTCTTTGCAGCAAGGAACCCATGGTGTGCATGGCTCGCCATTGAAGCCCGACGACGTCAAGCAATTGAAGCAAAAGTTTGGTTTCGACCCCGAGAAGACTTTCTATGTTCCACAAGAGGTCTACGACTACTACGCCGGCCTTGTCAAGAAGAACCAAGAGGCCGAGAGAGAGTGGAATAAGACCATCGAGACCTACCAGTCCAGATACCCAGAAGAAGGTGCAGTGTTGGCCAGAAGACTCAAAGGTGAATTGCCTAAGGACTGGCACAAGGTCTTGCCTACTTATACCAAGGACGACAAGCCATTGGCTACCAGAAAGTTGTCAGAGACCGTTTTGACCAAGGTTTTGGATGTGATTCCTGAGCTCATTGGAGGATCTGCTGATTTGACCGGCTCCAACTTGACCAGAGCTCCTGATATGGTCGACTTCCAGCCCCCATCCACCGGTTTGGGTGACTACAGCGGTCGTTACATTAGATACGGTGTGAGAGAGCACGGCATGGGTGCCATTATGAACGGTATAGCCGGATTCGGTGCCAACTTCAAGAATTACGGTGGTACTTTCTTAAACTTTGTCTCGTACGCTTCTGGTGCTGTTAGATTGTCGGCGTTGTCGCACTTGCCAGTTATCTGGGTTGCCACCCACGATTCGATTGGTTTGGGTGAGGATGGCCCTACTCACCAGCCTATTGAGACCTTGGCTCACCTCAGAGCTATCCCAAACATGTCTGTTTGGAGACCAGCTGATGGTAATGAAACTTCCGCAGCTTACAAGTCTGCTATTGAGTCCACGACCACTCCACACGTCATTGCTTTGACCAGACAGAACTTGCCTCAGTTGGAGGGTTCTTCCATCGAAGGGGCCTCAAAGGGTGGTTATACTATCCACAAGGCCGCTGAAAAGCCTAACTTGATCATTGTCGCATCTGGTTCCGAGGTATCCATTTCGATCGAGGCTGCTAAGAAATTGGGTGAGCAAGGCATCAACGTAAACGTTGTCTCCATGGTGGACTTCTTCACCTTTGACAAGCAAGGTCAACACTACAGATTGTCGGTGTTGCCAGACGGCGTTCCAATTATGTCGGTTGAAGTTATGTCGACTTTCGGATGGTCTAAGTACTCCCACGAGCAATTCGGATTGAACAGATTCGGTGCCTCTGGTAAGGCCGAGGATCTCTTCAAGTTTTTCCAATTTACCCCAGATGGAGTTGCTGACAGAGCTGCTAAGACGGTGCAATTCTACAAAGGCAAGGTGGTTATTTCGCCTTTGAACAGGGCCTTTTAAGCGAGGTTAGTTGTATACTTAGTTGAAGAGAGAAAACCTTAACTTTATATAATTCTTATCGCGTATACATATTCGATCAAGAATTCATACTAATTATTATCTACAGTAGAAATGGTAGAGATATTTTTTTTATTGGCATAACACATTTTCATGTCTCCGTCAAGGAAAACACTAGCACTGTACTTACTTGGAGGTGTCAACAACATATCTGCCCAAAATCTTACCTTGCTCCATCAACTCGTAGATCTTTGGCAATTCGGACAAGCCCACAACCTTGATTGGACACTTGATCAAACCTCTAGAAAAGAAGTCAATGGCCTCAGCGGTGTCAGCTCGGTTACCAACGTAAGAACCAACGATGTTGATACTTCTAACCACAGCACCAAAAACGGGAGCGGTGATCTTGGCACCAGCAGGCAAACCAACCAACACAACAGTACCAGCAGATCTCACGTAGTCAACAGATTGTTGCATAGCCTGCTCGGACACAGACACGTTGATAACACCGTGAGCACCACCGCCAGTGATGTCTTGCACGGCCTTGACAACGTCCTTGACTTGAGTGAAGTCAACGAAGGCCTCTGCACCCAAGGACTTGGCAAAGTCACCCTTGTCCTTACCACCGTCAATACCAACAACTCTGTAGCCCATTGCCTTGGCATATTGCACAGCCAAAGAGCCCAAACCACCTGCGGCACCAGAGATTGCAACCCACTCACCAGCTCTGATGTTGGCGGTCTTCAAGGCCTTGTAGACAGTGATACCAGCACACAAGATTGGAGACACTTCAGCCAAGTCTGTTCCCTTTGGAATTCTGGCAGCGTGAATTGCGTCGGCAGTGGCGTATTGTTGGAAAGAACCGTCGTGCGTGTAGCCGGACAAGTCAGCCAGGGCACAGTTGGATTCCTTGGTAGTTTGGCAGAATTCACACGAGTTACACGAGGAGTTCAACCACTTGATACCAGCATAGTCGCCGATCTCCCAGCCAACCACGTTTTCACCCTTAGCAACCACAACACCCGCACCCTCATGGCCACCGACCAAAGGCAATTTGGTAGGCAAGGGCCAGTCACCTTTCCAGGCGTGCAAGTCAGTGTGGCACACACCAGAGTACTTGACGTTGATCAAGAGCTCATTGGGCTTTGGCTTAGGCACGTCAATGTCCTTGTAGAGCAATTCGCCTCCGTTTTGCTCGAAGATGATAGCCTTTTGTTTGGTTGGGATAGTCATTGTTCACGTAAAAATGGGATTGGATACAAGTGCTTAGCAGCTGATTGTTTTGGTTCTTGAGATTGAAGAACTGTAAACTGGGTAGGAAACCACTGGAGAGGGAGAGCCCGGCCTCCTTTTATAGATTCTTGTAACGAGGGGATCCAGCACACGGAGTTAAGAGCTGCACGGTGATCAAGTCAACTCTAAAATGTAGACAGAGGGCCGTGTGTTGTGTGCCGGACGATCTGGGGTATTTTCCAGCCGGAGCTCAGTGAAGCACCATGAATTGCGGAAGCAGTGGGGCCGATTACCAGGCACTGGACGGAGAAGGCCGCAGCAGAAGGGCCATAGCAAGCAATTGGGGCGGAAGCAAAAGGCAACGGGCTTGTAAAAACAGGCAGGCCGAGGCCGGAGATGACGAGCGACGCGAAGCAAGGCAAGAGGAAGCGGCCGCAGCCAGACATGGCGAAGCTTGCAACGTCCCCACAAATCGAGCGCCATTCTCCGTCAAACAACAAACCGGCGCAGGCGAAGGAGGCCAGCAGCGTAAAAGTGGGGAGCGCGGCATGGAGAGGTCCATGCTCGGAGCTTACCACCGCGCCAAAGTCCGCGCACCTGGGCCGGGCCTGAGCTTCTCCGCCGAAATTAGGAGCACTGGATGGGGCCTGGTCTTGCACACCAATGGACGAAAAACTGGGGAAACTACACGCCGAGTGCGGCAGAACCCGCTTGCATAGGGGCGGTGTCTATTGTCCGAGAAACGGCAGCTGGAATGAAAACAGCATCAACGTTTTGCAGGGCCTGGCACTGAGCGGCCGGCCATAAGCGGCACCGCGCACTTGGCGCGGGCCTAACTCCATGTCGGCACTGGCGCTGTGCGACGGTGGGCCAGAATAGAGAGTCTCTGGCATGGCTTCAACAAGAGCCTAGAGCGGGACATTTGCGGTTTATTGCGGGTCTCTATGGGCGGCTATTTCGGGTTGATTTCGCCATGTAGCGGCGACAAGCTCGCGGCCGCTAGTTCATTTTTGCCCTTGCCCGTGCAAGGATTCGGGTGTCTTTATATAGTGGAACTACCGTGGTGGTTGCCAGCTGCCCGTGGCGCGTGACCTCCAGGGTTACACGGGCGGGCCCGACCGTAAGTAACGTTCCTGGCAGGCAGCGTCCGGGGCCCGGCTGCTGGGCCATGGCACCTAGAAAAGGTGGCTCTTGGGCTCCCAGCGCTCGTTCTGTATGAACTCCACCAAGGTCGGCGAGCCGGTCTGCAAAAGCGGATGGCCACTGACCACAGTGAGGAACTTTTCTAGGCCCTGGCGCCTGGTCTCGATGTTCAAGTCATTGAACTTGTTCAGGCTGAGGAGGATTTTCCCAGGAAGAGGCGGGATGATCACGCGGGTCAGCTCTTGCTCCAAAATCTTGCGCAAGGCCACGAAGTCGCTGTATCTGCGGCGCACCCTGCTCTGGCGCCTTTTGAATGCCGGGATGTTCGTGCGGCAGACGATCTCGTAGTCCGTGTACTGTTCTCTGCCGAGGTGTGTTTGGGGGTTCCGGACCTAGTTCGTTAGTAAGGGCGTGCTCGGCGGCCAGAACCGGGGGTGTAACGTACCTCGATTTCCAAGAAGTTTTCCGGCTCCCCGTAGATGTCGTTGAAGGACTGCTGCCGGTGGCTGCCGGCGAGGATCTCGCTGACGGGCTTGAACGACTGGGACATGTCGTGGGCAGTTGAGATAGTTGGCGAGAAGTCGCCAACTACACCCGGCTGTATGCAGGCGGGCACTTAGGCTCTTGTGTTTTGTTCACTTTCGCCTGTGCTTCTGCTACATTGCTTCTGCCTACGGGCGCCGAACCACACCGCTCTACTTGGGCAACCCCGCTCTACTCGAGCCAGTGCCGTCTACTTCAGTGCCGGCTGATCTTGTCAAATGTCGTATACAATCTTTAATGTCAATACAATCTTCGTAATGTCGTTCATTATAATATACTCAGAAGTAAACCTGGTTGATCTTGGGCACGTCGTGCGCCCGGTTGGCCACGGCAATGCAAATGTGGGGCCAGCCCAAGAAGAAGCCTAGCCCGCTGCCCCAGGCTACAAGCGAGGGGATTCTTCTGGAAATGAGCTGTGCGTATGTTGTTCTTGGAAGCATTGAATATTTGGGTCAGGGGAAAAAGTTGAGAAAATCAGCAATGTGGTACTCTTAAGGCGTGTGAGGTTGACACCGTGGCCTGGCGGTAACTGGTGCTGCTTTTATACTGGGGAAACCGGTGTATCGTCCGACCTCGTCACCGAACAATGGGTGCAAAAAGCTGCGGTGCAGGAAATGGAGCGAAAGTGGGTCGATCGCGGTGCCCAAACGTCAGCAAATCGCAGTGATCACACCACTATTAGTCACCTCATGGTTGAGGCATTTTCTCGTTTGATGCTCCCGATTATTGCCTTTTGGTTGTCGAGCACGCGTGACAATGCCGTTTAGAGACACGGCTAAAGCTGTCACTTGCCCATCTGCTGGGCCTGGTCAGTATTGTAGAAACGCCCGTGCGCGCACGCCCGCGCCGGTGCTGGTTCTCCATCTTGTGTTTCTGACTACAGCTCCCAGTTCTCGAAATGCATCCCAATATACTACCTAAAACTATAGCGCCACAGAAAGACAGACTGTCTCGCATAATGTTTTCAAACTGCCATCAATTCATCTTTGTTAGGTTTTCTTTAAATTTTTTTTTTTTAACTTTTTTTGTTTTTTTCGTAAGTCTGTCTTGTTAAGTTGCTCGCACCTATGGTCCCCTTCCCTAGTTCTCTTTCTTGGCCATCATCACCTCTTGTAAATCAAAGGTATTGCCATTCACCTCCGTGTCACGAATCACGGCCACTCTCATCAGCGCCAACAAGTTGTGTGCTGCATTCGAGTGTGCGTATACATGTCCGTTGAAAGCCTTGGTGGCATCCTTTCCGAGCGAAGCTCTGACCAAGGCTTGTCCACCAGGGTGCTCCTTGATAAAGCTCTTCACGTTGTGAACAATACCCGAAATAATGATGAGCCCCTCCTTCTTGGCGATCTCGTTGAAGTACGCCCTGTCCCAAACAGGCAATTCCTTGACCTCAACACCCCAGTTCAACTGTTCCTTCTTCCTGTTCAACTTCTTTTGCTGCTGCTGGAACAAACCTTGCTCAATGGCGTTTTGAGAGAACGTCTTCAAGCTCCACGTCAAGCCCACCTTGGACAACATCCAAATGGTCACCTTCGTTGGGTCGTATTGGTACCACTTCAAAGCATTTCTGTAATCAGAAGGAAACTCGTGATGGAAATTGTGGTAGCCCTCACCAAAAGTAACAAGCGCTGTGAGGACGTGGTCTCTTGGTGTTCTTCTGTCGTCAAAAGGTTGCTTTCCAATCCAGTGGGCCAACGAGTTCACACAGAAGGTAGCTTGCTGGATAACAAAATACTTCAAAATACCACCATAGATGAAGCCTCCTTTGTAGTCACCCCAGCCGAGACCGGCAACAAGTGTAGGCACAATCAAGGCCGACGTGATCATCAAGAACAAGTAGTGACGGTGCTGGAACACCACAATCTTGTCAGAAGTCAAGTCGGATATGTCAGCTCTGGCTCTGTTCTTGGGGTTTGCCTTTGTCAACATCCACCCGAGATGCGAGAACCAGAATCCCTGTCTGGCGTCATATGGGTCTCTGTGGGTGTCTGTGTATCTGTGGTGAATCCTATGAGAGTGGCCCCACCACTTGATAGAGCCCTGTACTGCGCCGGCGCCGAAAAAAGCATAAAATGCTCGAACAGACCAGTGTGCATCATACGACTTGTGGGAGAAAAGACGATGGTAGCCGGCAGTGATGGAGATACCGCTGAAGACATACGACACAAATGCAAGCACTGCCGTCTTCCATTGCAATGGAATATGTTGTGCGTAAGCAACGCCAGCGGCGGGCACCGCCAAAACCAAGAAAAAGTTGAGCCAGTTGATGTGTTCGTACCAATTGCTGAGGGTCCAAGGCTGGTCGGAAATATGCATTTCTTGAGAGTACTTACGTCTTTCTCTCTCATCCTTTTCGAAAAAAGTCTCAGAGTCCTGTGTTATCTGCTCGGCAGTGACATTGACCAAGGACTTCGTACCCATCAATTTCCCACCAACTCCGGCAGCCACGATTCTGGGCGTTTTTTTGTGAGCGCCGGCAGCGAGTCTGTTGAGCGCAAGGACGTCAACACTTTCTAACTCGTTTGAAGACGACATGGTGAAGATGTTTGTCAAGCTAGGTGGAGCTGAACTGGGAGGGCGAGAAGTGCAAAAGTATTTATTAACTCTCCTGGCGGTGTGCAGGTGCGAAAAAGTTGGGTCTGCAGTCTATCAAACCGAGGGCCGATGAGACACGAGCGCTAGTAATTTGCGAATTTAATTCGTCTCACCATATTGAAATCCAACAAAAACAGACGAAACAAGGAGAAAGAACGACAGCACTAAAAAAATCTCCCCATGGAAAAATTTCCTTGTTGCCAGAACACACGCTTTTGTGGCTTTGTTGTTGAATTTTTTTTGTTATGTCGAAGTGCCATTCGAAAATGAAGGGCGGCCAACGTGCCAGCTGCTACTGACGATAAGCGGACAGCGGACTTTCCTTCACGGTAGGCGCCATTTCTTTTGCTGTTTCCAGAGATTTTAGGCCGCTCACCTGTTTCTTTTTCGATTTCTGGCATATAGTTCGGAGCATAGGCTCAATTTACCCTGAATTGTTGGGCAAAGTGGCGGCCAATGCAGGAAGCCCGACGCCAGTGCATCTGACGTTTGATGGCGCGTGCCTGAAAGCTAGTGGTGTACGGGGGTGCTGGGGCCCTTTGCCCGAATCTGTCCAAAAGACGGCGCTTGCTCAGTGCTTGATCACCTGCCATCTTCCGTCCATCCGACTGCACGGAGATTCTATACGACAAGCGAGGTGTTTTCTTTCGTGATTTCTCCGTCACACTGAACAGGCACAGCCGCACATTCTGGACGGCTTTCTGAGTTCGCTTGGGCACGTTTCCCGCCTAGTTGGCTGTTTTTGTCAAATTCGCTGGTCGGCCTTTCCTTCCTTCCTTCCTTCCTTTTTTTATTTTTTTTTTCTCTTTTCTTGTTCCAACCCACCTCATTTCACCCGCCGGGAATCTGTTGCCTGCTGACTTCTCTTGCCCGCTAGCTTCCGCTTTCGTTCTGCCGCCGTCATCGTGAGCTACAACAGCTCATTCAAAACACGTGATTTGGTCTGCCCAACGTTTCAACCGCTCGGCATACCAACGCATGTTCTTCAGGAATATTTCTCGGGTTTGCCACCGCAATTTTGCGTCATATTGGGTTCTTTTGAATGTTGCAAATCCTCAAAATTAGCCGCCCGTTGCACGCTCCGCTCTTTGCGCGCTAATTCCGGAATGTGAAATGTGGACTGATGCAAAAACCGTTCTGCCCAACTTAAACACATTCCATAGCGACTCGCCCGGTGTTTGGCCCCACACTTGGCCCGGCGGAGGCCGCCTTCTGCTACTACTTGGTGCAAGTATTTTGCCAGCTTTGCCCTGGTCGCTCATATGCGTGCGCAGGCTAGAATCGATGCCATAGGCCAGAATTGAGCTGCGCCCAACGGTCCCAGCGCATGCGTCAGCTGGAGCAGCACGAACGCCAGCCAACAGCGGCTCGGATGGTGATGCAAAACTTGGCCGTATCTGGTGGATGTCTACGCCCGGGATCAAAAGCGCTAGCAACGCCCGCGCACATGTTGCCATCCTTATTCGTTGCCATCCTGCACCCAGCACACCAGAACTCTCCCCACGCCACACACTCCCACCATATCCTGCATCCAATGCGGTCACCAATAGGAGTTTCTTAGGGCCAAGGAAGAACATGACAACACTTTCCACCTCAACTACCTTCGCACTCCTTCCACCTCCTACGAGTTTACCAGCTCTACAGAATCAGGAAATTTTGCTGTTAAGGCCCTCTCCGACCTCCAGCAAGTGTGTGAACCTGCCGTTGTTTTTATCTGACCCGCCTCTCTCTCTAAGCGAGTGCCCATTGACTTTGTTTTGCCGTACCCCACTTCATAACCAAATTAGCCTGCTAAGCGTGTCTAAGACTGAAAAGTGCTACTCGACACATCTTGGCTATTGATTCTGTTGCCGTCTTGGATCTGGTTTGTGGCTTCAGCTGTGCTTCCTTCATCCCGGTTTCCCTTTTCCATCCCCATAGCTACAAAAGCCGGCATTCACCATGTCCCATAACTCTTCGTTCCTGAGATCCCCGCATTCCCCGAAAGCAAACCACCAGCAACTCAACACTCACAAATCGCTGACTTCAAGGAAGCCTTCCATTGTTGAATTGTTGTCGTCGCCCCCTCCGTTACCTGTCGAATCTCACACTTTCCCTTTGGATGATTTCAGCTTATCCAGGAACACCTCGGTGTCATCGAGGTCGTCGTCTTTTGCATACCAAAATTCCCCATGGCTGGACTGGAGCGACGTTCTTTTGGCAGACTTGATCGAATCTAACAAACTCATCTCCATCAATTGCTCCTATTCTGTTCAGCGGGCTTTTGAAACTTTGGTTGATCATGACTTGACGTCTTTGCCTGTCTCCTTATCTCAGGATGACTATAACCTTGCTAATTGCTTATCGTTTGACTACTCGGATTTGAATACCTACCTTTTATTAGTGATGAACAGAATAAACTTGAACGAATTGTCTGTGGATGACATCACTGATGACTCCAAGGATTTCACCCGTCAAAATAAGCAGGAGAAATTGTTGGCAATGATAGCCAAAGCCAAGAAGGGCGAGGAAGTGCCGGTGGACTTTATAGTCCGTTTACATCCCAAGAATCCGTTCCTCAAGTTTAAGGACTCCGACACTCTTTACAAAGCAGTAGAGGCCTTTGGCAATGGTGTCCACAGAGTTGCTATAATGAACGGTGAGAACAAGATCGTGGGAATATTGTCACAGAGAAGAACTATCAAATTTCTCTGGGAAAATGCAAGACGGTTCCCCTCTTTGGAGTTTCTCTTGAACTCAACTTTGCAAGACTTGAAGATCGGCTCGACCAATCCCCTTACCATTCATGGTGATCAACCATTGATTGAGGCTTTGGAAAAAATGTTCAACCAGAGAGTTTCATCTCTCGCCGTTATTGATCGCAATAGGTGTTTAATTGGCAACATCTCTATTGTTGATGTGAAGAATGTTTCGTCTACTAAAAATTCGCATTTCTTATTCAAGCCAGTTACAAACTTCATCTCGTATAATCTTTCGCAGAAAGGAATTGAAAGAGGTCAGGATCAATTTCCTATTTTCCATGTCAACAAGCAGTCGTCCTTGGGCCGTGTTATCGCGAAGTTGGTTGCTACTCAATCACACAGATTGTGGATCGTTGAATCGAGATCGACATCAGTATTTTCAGCAAGCCAAAACAGCCCTAACTCTTCGCTGCATTCGTCTGCTTCTTCATCCACGGTGGAGAACCTTCTTGCTGATTCTACAACGATACAGCAAGAGTCTGGACGCCCAGGAACTCTCATTGGGGTTGTTACGTTGACGGATATACTTGGGCTTTTCGCTCAAAGCAAATCAGGCATTAAAATTGACCCACAGACAGCGAGAAACAGCAGAAGAAGGTCGTCCACTTCCACCACAAGATCGTCTATGGATAGTGCGCCTATCAGTACGGGAGTTGCCAATGCTCCATCTACACCCTCCACGCCACAAAGCAGTCATCTTCAGCCCAACCAAGAAATGTTCCGGACTTCTTACAGATCAAGCAAGGAGTGAAGTTATCTGCTACAATCTCACTATTCAACTAGCACATTAGATGATGAGCTCATCAGTTTCGGGTCATGCGAGCGATACGGCTCTGCATGGCATCACGCACTCAAGCTTCAGGGGGTAGATATATCGCCATCAGCATTTGACATAAGTACATACGAATTTGGGCGCAAGACTCCCAATATACATTTTCCAACATTTCCCACTACAGAGCCAGTATTCCAGCAGCTCTGGGGGCCGACGGGGTCGTGCGGAGTATCTGAAACGTGGTCAAACATAAGGGCGCGCGCCCTATAACACGTGACACGACGTTCTGCCCCTACGTTTGTTCCAGCAGCATGTTCAAGGCACAATGGCAAAGAGCGTTCGTCACAAACCCTGGATGGGGTTTCCCGCATTGAAGAATCATAGAAAGCCGTGGAAGTAGTTGGAATGTCTTGTGGCCCCACGGTTGCAGGATTACCGTGCATCAAGGGCGGGTGACGTAACTCTGAGAACGGTTACCCGGCATTTGCCGTTTGGTATGCCGCAGGTGGGACTGGCAAGTCGCACTCCTATAAGTAGCCTGCGCCCTGCCAAAAAAAATTTTTTTAACATCTTTTATTTCATCAGCAAAAATGGGTAAGGAGAAATCTCACATCAACGTCGTTGTTATTGGTCACGTCGATTCCGGTAAGTCTACCACCACCGGTCACTTGATTTTCAAGTGTGGTGGTATCGACAAGAGAACTATCGAGAAGTTCGAAAAAGAAGCCGCTGAGTTGGGTAAGGGTTCTTTCAAGTACGCTTGGGTCTTGGACAAGTTGAAGGCCGAGAGAGAGAGAGGTATCACCATCGACATTGCTTTGTGGAAGTTCGAGACTCCAAAGTACCATGTCACCGTTATTGACGCCCCAGGTCACAGAGATTTCATCAAGAACATGATCACTGGTACTTCCCAGGCTGACTGTGCTATTTTGATCATCGCTGGTGGTGTTGGTGAGTTCGAGGCTGGTATCTCTAAGGACGGTCAAACCAGAGAGCACGCTTTGTTGGCTTACACCTTGGGTGTTAGACAATTGATTGTTGCTATCAACAAGATGGACTCCGTCAAGTGGGACAAGAACAGATTCGACGAGATTGTCAAGGAAACCTCTAACTTCGTCAAGAAGGTTGGTTACAACCCTAAGACTGTTCCATTCGTGCCAATCTCTGGTTGGAACGGTGACAACATGATTGAGCCATCTGCAAACTGCCCATGGTACAAGGGTTGGGAGAAGGAGACCAAGGCCGGTAAGAGCACCGGTAAGACCTTGTTGGAGGCCATTGACGCTATTGAGCCACCAACCAGACCAACTGACAAGCCATTGAGATTGCCATTGCAAGATGTTTACAAGATCGGTGGTATCGGAACTGTGCCAGTCGGCAGAGTCGAGACCGGTGTCATCAAGCCAGGTATGGTTGTTACCTTCGCCCCAGCCGGTATCACCACTGAAGTCAAGTCTGTTGAGATGCACCACGAGCAATTGGCCGAGGGTGTCCCAGGTGACAATGTTGGTTTCAACGTCAAGAACGTTTCCGTCAAGGAAATCAGAAGAGGTAACGTTTGTGGTGACTCCAAGAACGACCCACCAAAGGCTGCTGAGTCCTTCACTGCTCAAGTTATTGTGTTGAACCACCCAGGTCAAATCTCCTCTGGTTACTCTCCAGTTTTGGACTGTCACACTGCCCACATTGCTTGTAAGTTCGACACCTTGTTGGAGAAGATTGACAGAAGAACTGGTAAGAGTTTGGAGGCTGAGCCTAAGTTCGTCAAGTCTGGTGACGCTGCTATCGTCAAGATGGTCCCATCCAAGCCAATGTGTGTTGAGGCCTTCACTGACTACCCACCTTTGGGAAGATTCGCTGTCAGAGACATGAGACAAACTGTCGCTGTCGGTGTTATCAAGGCCGTTGAGAAGACCGACAAGGCTGGTAAGGTCACCAAGGCTGCTCAAAAGGCTGCCAAGAAGTAAGCTGTCTGTGATTTTATATTATTTAAATATGCTAATCATTTGAGCTTGTATCAAGTTTTGTTCGTAGCTTTTAATCTGGTGTAGAATTGGAGTTGTTGAGTTGAGAAGACAAGACGATGTAGAATCCAAGAAAACCTTCCATCCGATTGCAATAAGCAACGGGCTTGGAAATGAAGATCCGTTGACTCTTTTCGGCTTGTATGCAGGCCGGAGCCGTGCAAAAACAACTGGCCACAACAGAGTCAGGTTTGACGCGCAAACCCGCGGCTGACTCTGGCGGCAGAGGTAGATAAAGCCCATCGATTCCACGTGGATGAACGTTTAAATATTTCGAGCAGCCAGCCGTCTTTTTTCGTATTGCTGCTTTTGTGACTTTTTCTGACGTTTCAAGTATGTCACGCTTGACCACTCCGGTTGCTGCATTGCTGCAACTCGCCCGCAACTCTCGCATGTGCCGCTTATCAGTGCCGCCTACTGCAGCAAAATCACCATCATCAACCTACGTTGCAGCACGAAGATGCAATGCAACAAAGGCTGAAACCCTGAGCGCAAGCTACTCCAAAGTGTATGACCCTTCCGAATGCGTGTCGTATGACAAACTTGATACATTTGCGAGGAGACATTTTGGACCCACGCCCGAGGATGTTTCTCACATGTTGGAGACGATAGGGTATAAAGACCTCGATGATTTCTTGACTGCTGCCATCCCCCCGCATGTTTTGTTCAAGCGCAAATTGAAGGTGGAGCCCCAAGAAGGCTTCACTGAGCTGAGCATGCTCGAGCACCTCAACGCATTGGCTGCAAAAAACAAAATTGTCAAGTCATTCATCGGAAAGGGATATGCCGGTACGTATGTTCCGCCAGTGATCCAGAGGAACTTGCTTGAATCTCCCGAATGGTATACGTCGTACACCCCGTACCAGCCGGAGATTTCCCAGGGTCGTTTGGAGTCGTTGCTCAACTACCAGACAATGGTGTCATCACTCACAGGTTTGGCAATGGCTAACGCGTCTCTTTTGGACGAAGGAACTGCTGCTGCAGAGGCTATGGCCATGTCCTTCCAACATCTGCGCGGCAAGAAACATGTTTATGTAGTTGATGCTAGCATCCACCCCCAGACGCTTGAGGTGCTCCACTCGCGAGCCTCCAACATCGGCGTCGAGATCCTGGTTCTCCCCTTGTCTAAATCGGAGGGCGTTGATGCTTTGAAGGATCTTGGTACAAAGCTCTGTGGCGCTTTGGTTCAATACCCCGCCACTGACGGGTCCATTATTGACTACACTGAGGTGGGCAAAATCGTACACGAGCTGAAGGGCTTGTTCGCAATGGCCACGGACTTGCTCGCATTAACATTACTCAAGTCGCCTGTGGAATTTGGCGCTGATATTGCCTTGGGTAACGCACAGCGTTTCGGCGTACCTTTTGGTTACGGTGGTCCTCATGCGGCATTCTTTGCTACCACCGAAAAGTTCTCCCGCAAAATGCCCGGCCGTATCGTAGGTGTTTCCAAGGACAGGTTGGGAAAGCCGGCTTTGCGTTTGGCGTTGCAAACTAGAGAGCAACACATCAAACGTGAAAGGGCTACCTCTAATATCTGTACTGCTCAAGCGTTGCTCGCAAACATGTCTGCCATGTACGCTGTGTATCATGGGCCTTCCGGCTTGAAGAAAATAGCCTCTAGAGTCTATGGATACACATGTGTTCTTAGTGATGCTATCAGAAGCAGCTCTCCGCATAAGGTTGTGAATGACACTTTTTTCGATACTTTAACCATAGAGTTGTCTGGTGTCACTGTTGACCTGGTTTTGAACGACGCTTTAAACCAGCACAACATCAACTTATTCAGAGTTAACAACAACACCGTGTCGCTTACTTTTGACGAAACCGTTACTCAGGCTGATTTGGAAGGCTTAATTTCGGTGTTCACGGGTGCATCGGCCACCTTACCCGCAAGCTTGCCTGAATTTCCTGGTGAATGGCGCAGATCCGACGAAATCCTCACCAATGAGGTTTTCAACTCGCATCACTCCGAAACCTCGATGTTGAGGTATTTGCATTTGCTTCAAAGCAAAGATTTGTCTTTGGCGAACTCTATGATCCCTTTGGGATCTTGTACGATGAAATTGAATGCAACTGTTGAGATGCAATCCTTGTCGATGCCTGGATTCTCACAAATCCATCCTTTTGCTCCGTCTGACCAAACTCAGGGATATAAGGAGTTGATTGCAGGCTTCGAGAAAGACTTGAATGAAATTACCGGTTTTGCTGCCACTACACTTATGCCGAACTCCGGTGCACAGGGTGAGTATACTGGTTTGACTTTGATTCGTCAGTACTTCAAGGCTCGTGGCGAATATGAGAAGCGTAATATCTGCTTGATTCCCGTTTCTGCGCATGGAACCAATCCAGCATCAGCAAGTATGTGTGGCCTCAAAGTCATTCTGGTGAAGTGTTTGGATAATGGTCTGATTGATGTGGAAGAATTGAAGAAGAAGGCAAATCAGTACAAGGACAACTTGTGTGCCATTATGCTCACATACCCTTCCACATATGGCTTATTTGAGCCTGGTGTACGGGAAGCTATTGACATTGTTCACCAAAATGGGGGACTCGTGTATTTGGATGGAGCTAACATGAATGCTCAAGTTGGGCTTACGTCACCCGGAGACTTGGGTGCGGATGTTTGCCATTTGAACATCCACAAGACTTTTGCTTTGTCACACGGTGGTGGAGGACCTGGACAAGGCCCAGTCTGTGTGGCCGAACATTTGGTTCCTTACTTGCCCGCACACACCTTCGTTGATACAATGCATGCCACATCAGAATCCATTCGTGCAGTGAACTCTGCACCATTTGGTTCGGCTGCAGTGTTGCCAGTTTCCTACTCGTATATCAAGATGCTCGGAGCAAAGGGGTTGCCCTACGCATCAACGCTTGCTATCTTGAATGCTAACTACATGTTGAATCGGTTGCAGGACTCGTACAAAATCATGTTTGTTGACCATTCAGCGTCAAAGGAGGAAGGTGTCAAGCATTGCGGACACGAGTTCATTATTGATCTCAGAGAGTTCAAAGCAGCTGGAATCGAGGCGATTGATGTGGCTAAACGTCTTCAGGACTACGGGTTCCATGCACCAACGATGTCTTTCCCAGTCGCCGGCACCTTGATGATTGAGCCTACTGAATCGGAGAACCTCCAGGAGTTGGACCGCTTTGTTGACTCCATGTTAGCAATACGTGCAGAGATCGCGGCCCATGCCAAGGGTGAACCTTTGGGCAAGGTGTTGAAGAATGCGCCACACCCGCTTGAAGATATAATTTCTACGCCGCAAGCAGAGTGGGATGCTCGTGGCTACACTAGAGAGCAGGCAGCGTATCCACTTGCGCATTTGAAATCTAGCAAGTGTTGGCCTACAGTCGCTCGTGTTGATGATGCGCACGGCGACATGAACTTGATTTGTACGTGTCCGTCAGTGGAGGAACTTGCCGTGAACTAGGGCCAAGGAAAATAGATTGATAGAGTAACCAAGGAGACTACGCACTTAATCGCTGGAACTGGCGTAGAACAGGCAGCTATGATCCAAACTGGCAAACGGTAAGTATAACCCACCAGCCAATCGCGGTGCTGCATACAAGGCGCTATCGTCTTGCAACTTGGGCACCAGCAACTCCGTCACGGGTCTCAAGCTCCAGTATCATGGAGTGGCAAAATTTGCGTAACAAGCGCCCGTCTCTCTCAGCAACGCTGCAAGCACCCATGGCCCAGATCCTGCCCCAACAGCAGGCCAGCCTGCGGTTCCCGCTCCACAAAAACACCACTCCGTCCGGCTTGTTAGCAGGCCAAGAGCCGTATTTTGCATTGGACCCTGGCGAGATCAGGATGTCGTATTTTGCGTCGCAACACCCGCTCTACTGCGCTGATTGGGCGTCTGGCAGCAACGGCGACTTGGTGGCGCTCAGCTCGTTCCGGGAGGGCTTTCATAACCGGATACAGATTGTTCGTGGCCAGCCGTTTGCGGTAGCGGACGAAGGGCTCCAGGAGGTTGGAAGCCCACGCAACTTGAGCATGCCAGCTTTTGACAGTGAATCTACGCAATCGCTGGCCACAGCGTTGTCGTCGGCGACGTCACCGGCGACGTCATCGGCTACCACGTCTTCGACGACAATATCAAGCCCCGCAGTGGCGGGGTACGACTTTACGGCAGTTGCCGAGGCCGTGGTGGATTACCCGGTGACTCGCTTATTGTGGGACCCGTATGGGGCGGAGAGGGTGGCAGCCTCTTCGGAGGTGCTACGTCTCTACAAGCTCGGGCAGGAGTACCAAACGGACTCGATGTTGGTTCAGACGCATGTACTAGCCAACAACTCGACCGCATACGGGGGAGGAAGCGCACATGCTCATGACATCAACTCGTTTCCGCCGGTGACATCTTTTGACTGGAACCGTACTGACCCATCCATCATTATCACGCTGTCGGTGGACACGACGTGCACGGTATGGGACTTGAACCGGTCGCGGTCGTTGGGCAGCAACAAGGACACAGCACAGGTCAAGACGCAGCTCATAGCACACGACTCGGAGGTTTTTGACGTCAAGTTTCTCCACATGAGCACCGACGTGTTTGCCAGTGTGTCCAATGACGGGTCCATGCGGGTGTTCGACCTACGGTCGCTCGAGCACTCCACGATCATTTATGAGCCCTCACACCTACTGCCGGTGGATGCGAAGGGAAGCGGGCTGGGCACCCAGTACAATCCACAGGCGCTTCTCAAGCTTCTGACGTCTAACATTGACCAGCACTATCTAGCCACGGTCGGGGTGAACCTGAATCAGGTGCTCATTATTGACATGCGCATGCCCGGTGTGCCTGTAATCACTATCGATGGTCTGTTTGGCGGTGTGAGTCACGGAGCCATCAACCTGATTGAATGGCATCCGGCGGCTAACGTGCTTGCCACCGGAGGGGACGATTGTCAGGCGCTCGTATGGAACTGTAATGATGGCAGCATTCTTCGAACCAGTAGTGATGGTAAGGCGCGGCTTGACATGCCTGCGATGGCTTTTCTGGAGGAGCTTGAGGTCAATACGGTTTGTTGGCGGCGGGACGCAGGTGACTGGATGGGTGTGGTCAGTGGCAAGGGATTCCAGGCTTTGGAGACGATCAGGGTGTAGATTAATGGGCTGGCGGAAGAAGAGCAAAGGAACAAATAACGAAACAAGGCGAAGAGAGAGGTACGGAAATTCTACTTTGAACAGAAGACTTGAAAAGAGATCTAGAAAAGTATAGATCAAATAAACAGGAAGCGTGCATAACTAACATGGAGAAAAAAAAAAAACAAGAGAGAACAAGAGCAAGAGCAAAACAAGAGCAAGAGGAGAACAAGAGCAAAAAGAACAAGAGCATCGATGAAACTAAAATATACAATAGGACAAAAAAAAAAAGTAGATGTAGGCAGGCAGCAGGCTATATATGGCACACGTTTCTCCACTGGGACCGCAAAACATGCTATGCGGCATTTACGTGTAACAATCCAACACCAGGGTTCTTTGTTTGTCGTTGTGTGAGAGGAAACAAGTGCGCTTGCGTAGAAGCGCATTTATGCAAGTCGTTTAAACCATGCAATACTCGAAGGCTTGGACAGCGGTCGCTGTGCTTGCGAGACATAGATCCGGGCACCCCGGTCCCCGGTCCATGTTACGCCTCTTACCAAGGGCCGCCTGGCCAGTCACATCGTGGGCCCGTGGGCCCGTGGGACCCTGCGTCGCAGCTAGAATGCAAAATTTAGCATGGAATTGCTCTCCGGCCGGGCGCCTCAGCCTCGCCACCGTAGTTAAGCCGCACCGCGAAAGGTAAAACACAAACCGACCCAAGCTATCTAACCTCTTTCTAACCTGCAGACATCTTGTTCTATATAGTTGCAACGACGGAGCAATTGTAGTTGCCCGACCGCGAAGAAAGGCCGTAGCGCCATGGAACTGCGCCCGGAACGCCGTTCCTCATTGTGCAATCGCCCCCGCTTGGTCGGACCCTGGCCGCTTTTCCGGCCCCACCGCTTCCCACTGTCTTTATTGCCGAGCCTCCTGCTTCGCACAGACCCTTTAACTGCACCCCCGGCCTCATTTATCACCATGCAGTGCCTGCAGGCAGTGCCCCTTGTCGCAGGGTGCGTCGTTGCAAGGTACCCACTGTTCTCTATTTTTGGGGTTGGCTTCAACGTGGTGACAAGCAACCGTTCTCTCCTGATAACTCCACCACACATCTCCAGATTCGGCGGCCCCGACCTACACCTTTTTGTTTCCCGGCGTGCTGGGGCTCCTCCATCAACCACAACTAAAAAATCCCGCTTCTGCTCCCGGCTTCTATCTCTTGATTGTCTCATCGCCGGCTTCCGCTTGACCTGCACCTTCTGCCATTGTGAGATCCCTCGCAGGCCCTTAGATGAGTCGGGCCTCCGCTGTGCCATCATTTTCTCCCCAGACCGACAACTCCTCTTCTTCCCCCTCTGTCCAGCAAACCCCAGTCGCCGCTTCTTCCACGGCCCAGTCGAGTGCCCCTGCCACGCCAACCGCCACAGCCTCACAGTCTGCCATCTTTGTCCTGCGTGGTTCTGAGGTCTCCGATTCGCTGCCTTCTGTGTCTTCACTGCCAACGGTTTTTCTGTCTTCTGTCCCTACAGCGCAGACTCGCCTGCTCTCGCTTGCTACAGTGTCGTCTGCTACTTTGCCCGCTATTTCGGCTGTGTCAAGCTCTGCGTCTACGAGCCGCACCTCCTCCCCAAGTTCTGTAGGTTTTCCCACGCTGTCGTCGTCGGGCCAACCCAGTTCTTTGTCAGTCATTTCCCCCTCGTCCTCGCTGCCCGGCATGTCCACTGTCGCTCCTTCAACCTTCCTGACGGAGTCGCCGTCCAATGTGTTTCTTGGCTCCTCGGCCACCTCGGCGCCCGGAACATCGACGTCGAGTTTCGGGCTGGCGTCGTTGACCTCGGTTCTGACGCCATCGTCGTCGACCTCGTCCTCGGTGCTTACAAGCGCATCGCCACTTGTGCTGCTGTCGCCGAGCGCCTCTCTCTCGCTGCCACTGTTGGTCTCGTCCTCGCCAATCTTATTATCGTCATCATCATCATCATCACAACCATCATCTTCTACTCTTTCGTCGACGTCCTTGACGTCGTTTTCCTCGTCGCCGGATTCTTCATCTTCCGTTTCGTTCCCTGCTTCATCCTCGTCATCGTCGGCGTCGTCAATTTCTTCGTCATCTGCCTGGGCTTCATCTTCGTCTTCACTGGCCCCATGGTCGTGGGCCAGCAGCTCTGCCACCTCGACCGCTTCGTCCTCACAGCCACTGTCGTCATTTTCCTCATCTTCGTCCTTAGCATCCAGCTCGCAGCTGTTCTCAGCTGCCTCGTCCACTTCGGAAAGCACATCTGAAATCTCTTCATCTCTACCAACGAGCTCCGAGTCTTCGTCCGTCACTCTGGCCACGTCTGCGCCCGGTTACTCGGTTTCGACGCTCAGTGTACTCCCCGATACTACCATCACCACCCATGTGACTATCCCTACTGCTGCTTCCAGCACCAACGATTCGTCGAGCGGCTCCAGCACCTCTTCGAGAAACGGTAAGATAATTGGAGGTGTCGTGGGCGCTGTGGGCGGACTGATCTTGATTGGCGGTTTGGCGTTGTTATTCTTCATCAAGAAGCGGAACAAGACTGTGCCCAACCATCTGCCGGACTTTGCTGACCAGAACCTAGGTAGCGACAACGAGAAAACTGGCTTCTTGAAGATTTTTGGCGCCAAAGGCAGTGCCCCGACTCACGGTGGAGGCGTCACAGGCTACAACGACTTAGAGCACCAGGTGAATGCTAAATCAGCGGTTGCTGCTGGTGCTGGTGCCGGTGCTGTTGCTGCTGGGTCTAGGCAAACTCGCGATTATAACGACGACTTTGAGTACCGTGGAGTCACCAACAGTAATAACTTAGACTCGGTATTCCGGTCCACGGCCAGCAACACTGATCCTAATTCCATGGGACACAGCACCACTGCAACTGGAACGCCGATCCAAGGCCATTCACGCTATAATTCAATGGTTGCTCCAGCGATGGGCACCATGCCCGAAGATGAGTCCTACGTAGGCCATGCTGGGGCTGGGAGAGAAAACGCCGATGTGCCGTACCCCACGAACGATGATAAAGAAGACGCCATGTTCTCGAGCGATAAATCATCGGATTCGGACGATGAGTTCTTGTTCAATGAGCAACCAAACACCCTTTGGAACCATCCAAACAACAGCAACAACTCAAGACTGAGGTTTTTTGAGGACTTAGCGTAAGGTCACTATAAAACTAATGCATTATTTTATTGTCAGATTGTAAGAGACCAACAGTCACAGGCATGTTTGTGAAATGGAACTAAATGTCAAGTCGGCAGTTGAATAGCCAAGTCTAACGGCAGCTGCTGGCACATGTTTTGGTTAGGACCTATTTATATATTATCACTATTAATATATATTTTGAAGTTTATAGTTTTCCTTTTATTATTATTATTATCATTGTTATTATTATTATCATTTTAATTTTATTAATCTAATATTATTATTGATATTCTCTTCTCTTCAGAGCTCTACCTTTCTACAGCTTCAATTTAAATAGACGTTCATTCGATATCTAAAGATTAACGACAAGGCGCCTATTTTTATTTTTTTTTTTTGATTTTTTTTTTTTTTGTCTTTTTGCTTTTTCTTTCTTTTTTTTCTTTTTTTGATTTCTCCTTATTCGATTTATCCTCTCTTTCCCGCTTGAATGAGGTCTGTTCTTATTTTATGTCCTTGGATCAATTGCTTCTGATTGCAGACGACTGCATATCTTACTTGAGCTTAAGCAATGACGCAAGTAGGAATCCATCCATGCGAAGTTGACAGGGTCAAGAAGTTGTCCTTGTTTGGAGCAGAGGAAGAAGAGGTGTTGTTAGTTTGAGGAGCAGCCATAGTGAAGTTTGAATTGATTTGTGGATGAGTTTAAATTAACAATTTGGGGAAAATCTTCTCTAGTTAAATATTTTTTCATCTCAACGCTAAGTGCCTGTAAGGTAGGTGCCTGGTGAGTCCGCGTGGTTGCAAAAGCTTTCCGTTTTGGGCTCGCACAATGGTGCCCTCGAGTACACCCTCCACAGCAGAATCTTGTGGTCCGGTATGCGTGCGTTTCAGAGCTACAACACTCAAAAAACTTACTACTTGCGGACGGCTCCTCGGCTCACTTGGGTTCAGTGTGTAGATCGGTTATCTAATATTTGCTTCTCTCGCCTGGTTATACCGGTTGAGTGTAACGAAGAGTCCGTTTTTGGAAACCGGCCTGCTGCTTAGAAGTCGACCGACCAAATCGAGGTTCCTCAAGTCCCCCAGATGCAGTCGGACGCAGCTTTTCTACTCCTGCCGAAACTCTAAAGGTCGGAACTTTTTCGATCAGTTTCAGCTCACCTGACTCTAATTGTGTTTCGTTTTAAGAAGGTAGAAAAAGCGTAAACCGCAAGGTACATTATGCTACCAGTGCGCAGTCGTTTCGCGCGCTCTGGTCGTTGGCCGGGAGGTACTGATGTACAACCTCGAGCTTTTCTTCTTTTTCACCTTCCTTCTTCCCCCGTCAGTCTACAGCCCAAATGTCAGCGAAGAGAGCGTTGGTCAAATTAGTTGTGGGAGCGGGCCAAGCGGCACCGGCTCCGCCCGTGGGTCCTGCGTTGGGTTCCAAAGGTGTGAAGGCCATCGACTTTTGCAAAGAGTTCAATGCCCGGACTGCTCAGTATCAGCCTGGCACCCCGATTCCCGTTTTGTTGACGGTCAAGCCCGACCGATCGTTCAGCTTCGAACTAAAATCGCCCCCTACATCGTGGCTTATTCTCAAGGCAGCAAACGTCTCGAAAGGCAGCGATAAGCCCGCGCAGAACATCGTGGGCAACATCTCGTTGAAGCACGTCTATGAAATTGCCAAGATCAAGAAGACGGATGACAGACACAAGAATGTCGACTTAAAGGCCATTTGTGGCGCGGTGGTACTGACGGCCAAGGCCGTGGGTGTGCTGGTAACGCCATAGTTGGAGTTTCCCAAGCGACTTGTCGGACGAAGATTTGTATATAGACGCATAGAGTATAGGTGGAGAGGATAATACATAAGGAGTACATGAATATCTCTGTTTCACAGGTGGAGAGGATAATATAAGGAGTACATGAATATATCTGTTTCACAGGTGGAGAGGATAATACATAAGGAGTACATCTCTGTTTCACAGGTGGTGAGAATGATATAAGGAGTACATGAATATATCTGTTTCACAGGTGGAGAGGATAATATAAGGAGTACATGAATATCTCTGTTTCACAGGTGGAGAGAATGATATAAGGAGTACATGACTATCTCTGTTTCACGTTTTAATTCCACACAATCCATCTTGGCTTATTCTGTGCATTTCGAATTTAGTACCTGGGGTTCTCCCGCAGTTCACCCAGGTGAGTCTATAGAGATTAGTGTATGCTGTTGTATAAGTTGGATGTCACCACATCACTTTTTCTTCTTCTCGAATGCCGCAATGTGTGCTTTTGACTGGTCAACTGTAGTGTGGTCGTGATCAGATCCCTTGAACACTTGATAGTCAAATGTACCGTCACTGTTAATGCGCTCTTCAACAGTGCACATATTCACGCTCTTCAACCACGGATCATTGAAACACTCATCCACAGAAATACGGCATGCCGGTGCCAACTCAACCATACGACCAATCAACGGCCTGCAGTCCTCAGGCAAAGCCAAAAGCAAGCGGCCAGCTCCAGTTTCATTGGAGGTGTGTGCGCTGCCAGTCCTATTCTCGGGGCTTGCTTGCACGTCCACGTCCTCGATAGCTTCTGAGATGTCGTTCATGTTATTCACCCCTCCTACTTGGTCTGGTTTCTTGAGAAGCACTTCACTAAACTGGATCCCCTCCCCACGTGTAGCAAACAATTTGAAGCTGTTGTCTGACAACTTTGGCACCTTCCACGGAAATTTTTTCAACATCATGCAGCAATAAATAATGGCCACGGACCATACATCAACGGGCCGGGGGTCATACTTGGAGAAAACACAAACCTCAGGCGCCAAATAAGGGTCTGAGCCAACTACTCCCAGAGCCTCAATCAACGTCTTGGTAAACGGATAGGAAAACACAACTGCAGAGCCAAAATCGATAATCTTTACAATTCCTCGCGCATCAACCACACAGTTGTCTAGCTTTAAGTCTCGATGAGCCAATCCCATAGAGTGGAAGTAGTTAATTCCAGCAAGAATTTGCTTGAAGCAGCAATCTATCTCTTCCCGCGACATTTGGTTGGACATCACGATGGCAAACAAGTCGTAGTCACAGTATTCCATGACCTGCAAGATCCGCTCATTTTCGTAGCAGATTTCCACCGTCTCGATAATATTGGGATGCTTCAAAGTGGATCCAATGCAGTACTCGCTGGTGATCTTTTTTGCATAGTCTCTCTTACTCTCATTTTGATACTTAGCTCTAAACTCTTTCACGGCAAACACTTTTTTATCTGCCAATCTCGTAACAAGCTTAACAGAGCCACCGGCACCGGCACCAAGATTTTCACCCAATTTACTGTACCGCTTTGAAAACGGTAAAGGCTGCTGGTTTATCATGCCCAGCACTGAGCCTTTGCGGTCCTGGGAGCGCAACATGGACGGAGTTCTGCTGATAGAGAGAGAGCTAGGGCCATACGAGCCCACGGGAGACTGCGAGAAGGAAGTGTCCGAAGCTGTTGGGTTCAAAGACAGCGCAGTGAAGGAGCCATACATATGCGAGCTTGAGATTGGAGTAGCATTCGACGAATGTGCATGGTTCGAACGCAAAGACGACGATAAGTTACTAACGGGAATCGACTGCGACGGCGAGGTGCTTGATTTCTTAAAGAAACGTTTCAAGTTTGCCATAGAGTTGTGTCTTGAAGTCACTGACAAGGCGGAGGACGATTCGGCAGAGGACGTCGAGGAGGGCGACGTCCCAAACACAGGCATGTCGTGTTGAGCATTGTTATAGAAAGAGCCCAAGTCGGTGGAGGAGTTGGCCTGCTTGGGCGGCTTCTTGGAATTGAATAAAAACGAGAGACTGGAGTTGGAACCTTGGCGGTTGGACTGCAACGAGCCCGCCTGGGCCTGGGCCTGGGCCTGGGCGACGCGCTGCTTCGAAATGACAAACCGAGGCTCAATAGACAGAGAGTTCACATTGGGAGACTGGAAATGCACTGATGAGATGGGCTGGCCATTTGGTAAGTTGGGCACATGGTCCAGCGAAGTAGTGGACATCTGTAGAGAAGAAGGAAAGTTGGAATTGAAAGAGTTCGAGTGCTTTCCAGCAGATCCCGGGCCTCTGCCACCAGGAACACCGTAGGGGATGGAGGAAGACAAGCTCTCAGAGCCATAGCCACCGATGGAGAAGAATGACGTGTGCGAGACCGAGTTTGTGCGGTGAACACGAGGACTGGCACCAGTGGAGCCCGGGACCCGAGCAGGGAGATCACGCACAGGCTGGAACGAGTCATCGAAAGGCCGAGCGCCAGTCACGTCTCGAGGCGAGGAATCGAAGCCTCCCGATACCACTACAGGCGCATTTTGCCGAGGTGATAGACTTCCCGCGACAGTAGCAAGCGAGGGCCGAATCAGACCGGTCTCAATCGTGATCCCTTGCAGATCTTGGCCGTCGACAGAGTCAGCGTCAGCAGCCAGCTGCTTGAGAGTGGGCTGCAAATCAAGATCCAGCGCCTTATCGAGGATCAGCTGGTCGGGCACCTGCTGTTTCCCGGCGCCGTTTGTATTGTTGGCAGGCACAACATCACTGGGGCCAAGAGTGTGAGCAGAGTCCAGACGCGCAGCGGCGGTGGCGGAGATTTTGTCCAAAGAGCTCAGGGAGCCGTTCTGCGATGACGCCTGTGAGTTGTTCTCACTTAAGAGCTTCGTGAGCGAGCTCACCGGCTGGCGAGCCAGGGATTTCGCCGCAGGAAACCCGCCGGGGACCGTGGCGGGCGGGGGCAGGGGCGAGTCCATTCTTCTCGGGGTCTTGAGGTGGTACGGCGGATAAAGAGGAATTGTGGCCGTGATTTTCGAACAAGGAAGTGGGAGCTGGCTGGAGCAAGACGGGTCAAAAGCGGCACCTAGCTCGGGCTGACAAGCAGAAAGATTAAGACAGTAAGCAGGAAAATGCTCTCACACGAGGGCCGAGAGCAAGCAGCGGGAAATCGAGGGGAGCCGGCTGCAGCAGAAAGACGCGAGAGGGCCAGGCAGAGTCGGGGCAACAGCGATGGGGCATACAATTCTGTCGGAGAGTGTTTTCTGGAGCTAGCGAGCGAGGTTGCACACGTGACTGCGGCAGCCCCAAGATAATCGCGGGTTATCAGTGGACGCTCCTATTGGCGCACGGAATCGGCACACCGTGCTATAGCGCGCACCAGAGATAAGGCGCCGCGGCGGGCCAAGAAGCGCTAGGAACGGCAGCGCGGCCCGGGCCATGAGCAGAAAACATGCCTCTGGCGCAGGCCGCGCAGGCAGGGCACGGCAGCTCGGCCCTAACCAGCTAAATACACAAGGCCGGCGTGGATGGGACAGGGTTCGGCAGTTGAAGGAGGTCTTGGAAGCCTGCAAATAGCGTGACCAATCTAACCTCCCACGTCTCCACGGTATCATGACATCATGGGTTATGATTGTGGTGGAACGGCCATCAAGTTTAGGATCTTCTTTCGTGGCTTGTTTGCCTGCTGCTACTTACCAACGAGACAGACAAGTCACTGACTACGGCCACCTGCTTTATGCCATGGGAGCCAGAGCGTCCAGCTACAGTCCAAAACTCATAGCAAACACTTGGGCGTAGAATAAAGCGTTCCCACATCACGAGAATACAATTGAGAAAGAAAATAGGATATATGTACGATCCTTGCACAATGACAGGGACGGAATGCACTTCACCGGAGAGTTCTGAGAAGAAGCCTGGCTCAGCAGTTTAAATGCACAGAACACAGCCTCACCTTTAGCATACTGCCTCATCTTTAGCACACTGCCTCGCCTTGTAGCACACTGCCTCATCCTATGACATCATCTTTTACGTGCCAGCTTTGGCTTCCTCTTGGAACTAGTCGTATCGGTTTCCTCGGTGAACAACTTGCTTCCATGGGAGCCCATAGGCATGCCCATGGACTTCTTCATCAACTTAAGCTTATAGTCCAACTCCTCCAAGTCCTGGGGCACCTCAAGAATGTCCTTTTTACGTGCGTCTGCTTGCTTCTTTTTCTCCTTGTCGATTCCAAGCTCCTTCTCGCGCTTCTTGCGCTCGATCGCTGACAGCTTTTCTAACTTCTCAATCAACTGCGCTGTTTTCCGAGCGATATCATCCTGGAGCTCGTAGTCGAAGTACTCCTTACGGCCCTTGGTAAGGATGCGGCACTCTTGGATGAGATTGCCTCCGTCCTGGGCACCAAGCACGGGCGACAAGAGCGCAAACAACACCGACTGGCTGCCTTGCTGAGCATTCTTGAGAAAGATAAACCAAAGGGGAAACATCAACAAGTAGACCAACAAGCCCCAGAGAGTGCCCATCGAAAGGAAACGCCGCATGGATGGCGTACGCATGAGCCCGGGGTTGACGATGCTTACACGAATGTTACAAGGCGCCTTATCGGGCCGCTCATAGTCGTTGAAGCTGCGTTGCAACAGGCGGCCAAAGATTCCCAACAAGAGCTTTGAGGTGCCGTACACGCTCCAGGGCCGAGAAGACGGGTACTGGCGAGAGTCCCAGAGGAGATCATCGGGGACAAGCTCCGCCAACGCCTGCGACGAGCATGTGGTGATCACCACCCGGACGTCTCTATCAGGCGGCTGCACGTGAAAGGAAGGCTTCAACAACGTTAGCAAATGGTAGTGCGCCAAGTAGTTGACGGCAATCTGAGCCTCCGCTCCGTCCTCAGACACTTGTCTCTGCTTGCCCTTCGGGATAGTTTCAGATGCGCAACAGATCACCCCGTCGAGCCGCCGGGGCGGCTGGCTGTCCAACCATTTGGTTGCGAACGTCCGCACCGAATGGAGCAGCAGCAAATCACACTGCTCCACGTAAATCATGAAGTTGTTGGTTCGTTCACGCATGTCGTCGATGAAATCCACAGTGAACGGGTCGCTGGCCGAGCGGCTGAGCACAATGACCTGCGCTCCCTTGAGCGCCAACTCGTACACCACCATGGCGCCTAGGCCCGACGTGCCGCCAGTGACAATGAACACCCTGCCGTGCAAGTCGCGTTGCCAGGTGTTGGACGCGCCGCCGAAGTACCACTTCACAGCAGCCAAGGCTGCTATCGCCGGCACGTAGAGCTTGAGGCGCTCCCAGCCGGGAATGACGTGCGGGCCGTCAAAATAGACGCTGGAGAGAATGTCGATGGGCATTTGCGTGGGGAGAAGGGCGGCGGCAGGTCTAGCTTCGCCGGGCGTGGGCAGTAATACACGTGAGATAAGTCACGTGCACAACTCTTTGGCGGCGCGGTCGAGGCATCTCGCGCTCGCAGTACCGGAAAAACACCATCGCCAGGCCACCAGAGCACCAAGAGCGTCCAGCGAATACGCCCCACAACTTAGCAGCGTGCTCAAAAACGGCACACAGCTCGCAGCATACACAATGGACGAACTTGCGCTTTTTGTGACCGCAGGCGACCCCGCCGATAAGCACGCGCAGGAGTCGGTTGCGGCAGTGGCCCTGGTGCACAAGTCCCAGCATTACACGACGTTCCGCAATGCCGAATGCCCGGTGAACGGTGCTGCGCTCACGGGGTTTGGGCCCGGGGAACGGCTCTTTGTGGCGTCGCCCAACAAGGCGTTGGTCACGGCGTACGCTTGGGGCAAGGAGAGCGCAGACCAGAGATTTGCGGTGCCGGAGCAGTTGACGTGCATGGCGCTAGCACGGCAGCCGAGGGGCCCTGCGGACGGCAGCGGCGATGCAAAACCACACTACCGTGTGCCGTGGCTTCTTGCCGGGGGCTCGAAGAGCGGCAAGGTGTATGTGTGGGAGTTGGCTCTGGGCGAGCTCGTGTGCGTCAAGGACGGCCACTACCAGGAGATTTCGAGCATGGCGTTTTCGGCTTGCGGCACGTTTCTCGTGACGGGCGGCCTAGACACGCGAGTCAACGTCTGGAAGACTCTCGATTTGGTGTCGCCGACTCTTGCGTCGTCGTGCAAGGCGTACGCTTCGTTTACTGACCATGCGCTCGCCGTGACCCAGGTCGAGTTCGTGGGTGCTGGGCTTTCGACGGACTTCCGTGTTGTTTCGGCTTCGCGTGACAGTACCCTCCGGATCTACGACGTATTGAGCCGGACTCTACTAACCACGTTGGTGTTTCTGGCCGCCGTGGAGTGCTTTGCACGTGATCCCTCTGGCAGAGCGTACTACGCTGGTCTTAGCGACGGTTCCATCCGCCAGGTCGACATGTATGTGGTGAACCCGTACACGCACGTGTTAGAGCCATTGGGCGGTGCCGGCAAGATCGTCACGGTGGCCGCAGACCCTACGATGGCTGCGACGTTCGTCCACCACCAGAACGACTCCGCCTGCACGCCCACATGCTTGCAAGTAACAATGGACGGCATGTGTGTGGTTTCGGGGGACTCACAGGGCCGCACGTTTGTGGCCGACGTGGTTACCAAGCAGGTTGTCAAGAGCTACACGCCACGCCGGTCCGCCATTGCCTACCTCCAGTTGGGATTGGCCAGCTCGGACCAGCTAGCCACCGAAGCCTCGTTTGAAAAGAAGCACAGGCTATTGCCTCCGCTCAAGCGGGTGCTTGCTCTGCCAAACTTGGCCGAACGTCTGGTCACGATGCAGATTCCTGAGCTGACGTTGGCTTCAGGCACCTTTGACGACTGGTTGCAGCGCAAAGCACAGGAGGAGTTGCAGTTTAAAACTCCCTCAGACGACCAGAGCAGTGGAGAGTCCAAACGCGTGCTCCAGGAGAAGCTCGATCGGGTATCTGCCGCATACAGCTCGTTGAAGGAAATGTATGATGAGTTGTTGCGCGAGCACCAGGCAAAGGAGGAATAGGGAAGTGAAACACACCGACATCAGTGTTGAAACATGGCAATGAAACACACCGACATCACAATGTTGAAACATGGCAATGTGGTGGCTTACAGTCAGCGAAAACAGGCACGGGCCTCCTCAAACGGTGCTGGAGCCATGCGCTAGATCCACGCAAACGGTGAGAGCCATGCGGTTGGATCCACGCAAACGGCCAGGTCCGAGCAGAAACACAAAAAAGCCGGAACGGGCACAATCTTAGGAACTTTTAAAGCTTTATTTTGGTTTTCGATTCTGATCACAAAGAAGAGTTTTAGTCCAAATCCTCTGGAACTAGATATCTGAGTTTGTGATTGTTCATGTTTCAAAATTTTGTTCAATCTTTTCTTTTCTAATGCAACTAACTGAGTGCATGTAATCCAACTCCAGCTTCTATGAGCAGTTTTAAATCCATAAAACATAGCTATGAATGGGTTTAGCAGTAGTTCTCTCTTCCCTCTGGACTTCGATATCTGTCTGCATACAGCACGATGAGTAGTACTTGATGAGCTCAGTCGATGAGCCCCAGCCCACAGCTTCACCCATCGAACACGTAACATGTTGGAGGAAAAAGCTGACAAGGCTTCGAAAAAGAAACTCAAGGCTTTGGCCTTCCGTAAGACCAAAGAAGAGCGTGCGCTGGACAAAGCACAGAAGGAGGCACGCCGAGCAACGGCCGAACCTCAGGTGAAGAGATTGCCGGAAACTGGGGCCAGCTCAGAAACCAGCCACAAAAGAGCTAGCGGCGGCAGCGACGGCAGCGACGACGGCGCAGAAGGAGAGCAGGCGAAAAAGAAAAGAAAAACAAGAAGAGGAAAAAAGGGAAAGGCTGCTAATGGAGGGACTGGGCCCCGTTTTATACTTTTCGTTGGGAACCTCCCGTACGACACTCAGCAGGCAGAAGTGGAGACCCACTTCCAAACGTGTCGCCCGGACCGTATCAGAGTGCGCCGGGAGAAAGGAATTGCGTTTTTGGAGTTTGACAACGACACCAAGGAAGTCCAGTCCAAAATGAATCTCGCTCTTCGCATGCATCACCTGACGTTTCGGAACCGCAAGATCAACGTAGAGCTTACTGTTGGAGGCGGCGGGAACTCGCAGAATCGACAGAGCAAGCTTAAAGAGAAGAACGAGAAACTTCAACTGGAGCGCAAGGAGCGGCTCAAAAAAGAGGAAAGCAAGAAGCAAGAAAAGGAACGTGCCTTGAGGGCCGAGCTGGGCGCCGGCGCTGTCAACGGAGGAATGCACCCGGCCCGAGCAGCCTTGATGGAAAACTAGTGGCACAAAGAATATCATATATTAAAGAAAAGTGTATCACAGAAACTTCTTGTCCTGTAAGGTTTTGCCGACTGTTCATTTCAGTTCTGTTCGTCTGTATTTCCTTGTTTTTACATTAGAGTTTTTCCTGAGCAGAAAATTGCTCCCCAATCATCTCAGAATAGAGACAGTGATGTAGTCCCACAGCAGCTGTGAACAGGCCCCGCTTCGACCACTCCATGCGTAAAGTTCTATACCGCTCATAGCCTACTGCCTGTAGGAAAATAACATCAACATCAACCGGTCGATGGGATGGTTGAAAACCTGTGCTGGCCGTCCAGCAGACCAAACTTACAAGTTATTCATAAATCTTATAAGATTGTACACTTTTTGGCCTTGCGGATTCTCCTCTTCTTCTCGGCCAGCCCATACTGGGGCGTAGTGCTTGAGTCACCGGCAGTGCTCGACACATACAGCTCCTTGGTCTCGTTTTTGGCGTTAGGAGGGTCTAACACTGCACGAATAGAGTAATCAAAGAGCTCCTGGATACCCGACTGCGTAGCAGAAGAACATTCAATATAACGAATAGCTCCAACATCTTTAGCTAGTTTCTGGCCCTGAGCCGTAGACACAGGCTGCTGGTTCTTGGCGTGCAACTCGTCCAAAACATGCAACTCATCCCTCAAGTCAACTTTCGTACCCACCAATACAATCAAGATGCTTTTGGGCGAATGGTGCAAGATCTCAGGGATCCATTTGGCCTTAACATTTTGGAATGACTCAGGACTGACCACAGAAAAACAGCATATGAAGATCTCTGTTTGCGGATAAGACAACGGACGCAAGCGGTCGTACTCAGACTGTCCCGCAGTATCCCATAGGCCCAACTTGATAGGTTCACCATCCACCATTACCGACGCAGAGTAGTTGTCGAAGACCGTTGGAATGTAATCGTTGGGAAAGGTGTTTGTAGTGTATGAGATCAAAAGGCATGTTTTTCCCACACCTCCATCACCAACAACAACTGCCTTTATGCTTCTCATCTTGTAATTAGGCGAGACTGAGGGTTCTTCCGGAGAGCAATTGTATGAAATAAAGTACAGGCAACGACTATGTTCGTTTTAGTTCCGCACCAATTTCGGGAAGTGTGAAATTTTTCGATGGGGCGTTGGCGAGAAAGAAACGTGAATAATCAGGGAATAGCGAAAAGGTAAGCGAATTTCTTGCAATTAAAGGACGTGGGGCTGAGAAATTTCCTATTATTGTTGGAGCAAAACAAAATTCGGTTGCACTATTTCTTTGTTCTTTTGTTTGGTTTTTTTTTTTTTTCCTTTTTTTCCTCGATTATAGTCCAGTGCGCGCGCCCATTATCTGGAGATGTTTTTGGAGGTTGACGGTGTAATCCGGCATCTAGCATTTAATGCTATATCTGACTTCAAGTGCATATTGCGCGAACGGCGTATGTTGATTCAGCAAGGTGTGTGCATTAGCTGTAAAAAGCATATCACTGAATTTAGACGGGAGGATGCTCGCATGTTTTATACTGTTCTCGCATATTTCAGTGTTTCAGAGTTTTTGTGTTCAAGTCCGCTAGTTTCATGTTTGTTTCATACCCTGCCTCCACGTCATGCACTTCTCTATTCTCCAGTATATAAATTGCACACCTCTCTCTCTTTTCTGCATTGACAGATCTGTGGCTGATTGCAAGAGTAAAATCGACGTGGGCACATTTTCAGCACAAAGTAGCTTAATTTTTTCTGGCATAGTCGAAGAAGAGAGAGCGTATTGAAGGCGTCTTGTGTTTTCTTTGTTCTCTTCTTTTTACAATTTATTTCTTGGCTGGTGATGCAAATAACGAAGTCTCAATTTGTATAACGACCCGACCCGGGTTTTGCGGGGCATGAAGGTCTAGAATCATAAGTGGAAGCCAAGAAAGAAACCCCCGCTTGAATCCGCGGCGCTTGCAGAAAATGCATTTGAGAAGGTTCTTTTGAAGTAAACGGAGACCAGATCGATCTCCAACTCGATTGCCGGATCATTGCGCAGGCTCGTTTCTTAGCGCAAACTGCTACGGCTTTCGCAGCAGAGATAAGTGGAAAAAGGGAGGCGGGCACGTGACGAGGTTTGTGTGGCCAGCATGTATATCACCTCAGAGAGAAAAATACACTCATCTTCAATTGGCAAGAATGGCTTACAAAGATTTGGTACCAGTCGGAACGTTTCTCATTGCATGTGCAACATCTTTTGGATTGGGTGTTATCTACTCGAACACCCCTTACGATTTTTACACTTTGTGGCGGCCTGATGAGAGTGGATTTGAGAGGTCGATCGCCCATTACGCTCAGTGGGCAAATCTGCCTATGAGGATTCACCACATCTTGCACTTTGTAGGCGTTTTGGGGTTGGTGGGGTGCTTCATTAAGTTGTATAAGCCGCATCCAGAAGTGAAGTACTTCGAGTATGGAACCTTGGGTTTGTTGATGTTGGCGATCATCATCTACTTGACAAATTTGAGAGTTGGTTCCAACTCGTGTGTATCAGGAGAATGGGGCGAGGTCGATCCCTTCACTGGTGTGAATGTTATTGCTGCTTCGCAGGTTATGATGGTGATTGTGTTGCTCGGTGTTTTGGTTTTGCAAGCTGGGTTGTACTACGCCCAATTGTACGAGGCCAAGTTACAGCGCGAGTTTCTTGAGAAGGAAGCAAAGGCTGCCGAAGCAAAGGCTGCTGCTAAGGAGGAGCCCGCAGAGGCAACCACCAGTGCTACTGAGGGTAAGAAGACCAAGGCAAAGAAGAGAGCTTGAGTGAAATGGCTGACTACGTGTTTTCGCGGAATGCGCCCAGCTGGCTCCGATCGATGTATTTGACATATTTCTTGTATTTATGGAACTCTGAAGAATATAAGGTAAAAGCGGATAAAGAGAACCATAAAGAAAAGAGAAAAGAGAAAAGAGAACCATAAAGAAAAGAAAAAAGAGAAAAGAGAACCATAAAGAAAAGAAAAAAAGAGAAAAGAGAACCATAAAGAAAAAAAAAAGAAGAGCAGAGCAGAAAGCTACGACAGGGCCAGCACCCACGAGTTCATAGTAGAGCCGGTGCGGTACTGAGCGAGATTTGGTGCGCAGCACGACCAATGAGAACAGCTCAAATAAGCAGTCAAAAAATCCAACCCACAAACTTCTTTGCAAACATGGGTGTCGCTGAAAAAGTTTGGGGAGAGTACCCAGTCTATTACAAGCAGCCAATCAGAGTATGTACGCACCAAGCATTGCTTCTGTTGCTGATTTGTTTGTTGCTTATTGTTTTGACACGGTGTCTTTCTCGCCGTCTCGTTCCGGCCTAGTTCTGTCTTTGAGCTTATACTAACTAGTCTAGTGGATCCGCTACCACACTCACAACAAACCACACTTTGTGTTCTCTTGTATCTTGGGCGCAGCAGCACCGGTGCTTTTATTGCTTACGCCTCTTAGAGAGAAGTACATCTACTCGTCCCATAGACCAATTCCGCTGGTGTATCCCTTACCACAGAGAGAGAGGGACGGCAGCTTGGCCGGGTACGATGACGAGTGAAGTAGAGCACATACCGAATAGAGACCATGCATTGCTACGTGTAGAAGAGGCGGAGTCGAGCCGGAGTAGGTAGAACTACGACAGAAGGGCCGTGGGTTAGGCCGGTCGTGCGCGGCACACACGATCAAAGAAGATTTTCGGCTCCAGCTCTCAGCGACCTTCCAGCGAACCAAACACTACCGATGTTCAGAGCAGCGTTGCGCCCTGTGGCGGTTTCTGCAGCATACAGCGTGCCTCTTCGAGGCGTGCAAAGCCCGTTTGTCGCTTTTGCGGGCCGTTTTTTGGGCCACTCGGCCTTGCGTTCTGCCAGTCTTTTTGGCAACGTGACCCAGCCAGGAGAAGTGGCGGAGAACGCTGTGCAGCAGAGCAAAGCGGGCCCGGAAACCTCAGCCATAAAGCCACAGGATGACACAAGGTTACAGGAGTACTACATGGAAGAGGCCAGGCGAGAGCAGGCCACCAGCGACAAGTACGTGAGTGCGCTTAAGCGCAGGGTGTTCGAGTTGAATGTGGCGCAGAATGGGTTCTTCAAAAATGGCCAGATTGTACGGGACCCCGAGAACGGAAGGCTGTACAAGGTGACGTTGACGGCGGAGGAGATCGACCTCTTGGAGCCCACGATCTACTTGCAGTCGTACCGGATCAAGTCGTCGATGAAGAAGGCCACGGTGGTGAACCGGTTTGTACGGGGAGCCACGGTCAAGAAGGCCATCAACCAGTTGCATTTCAATGCCAAGAAGATGGCTACGGAGTTGGAGCGTTTCTTGAAGCGTGGGTTGCAGCAAGCGCGTGAGGCCGGGTACAACGAGAACGAGATGTACATTCAGGCCTTGTGGACCGGGTCGGACGGGCGCTGGACCAAGCGGCCGGACATCAAGGGCCGTGGGCGCACGGGTATCATCGAGCATCCGTATATCCACTTGAAGGCGATCCTCAAGACAGAGCAGACCAAGCGGCGGATTGCGTGGGAGAAGGACGAGGCGTGGCGGCGGGCCAAGGCCAAGTCGTTTTTGAACAACGAGCCCTTGAACTTTAGTGTGCGGGGCTTGTATCGGTGGTGATGTACATAGTTAATAGAGGTGGAGAAGCCCACGGGGAGCACGGGTGTAGGCACTGGGGGTTCGGGGTTCTTGGCCAGTACGGGCTGGGCGTTGCTGGGCCGTTGTTGATTTCTTTGCCTGCTGCTGTTGCATCGGGCTTTGCATTGTATTCTTTTTGTTTTTTGATTTTTGTTTTTTTGTTTTTTTGACTTTTGTTTATTTATTTGTTTGTTTGTTTATTTTTTTATTTTATTCTATTTATTTTATTTGATTACTTTTTGTTTTTTTATTCTACTATTTGTTTTTATTTATTTTATTCTGCGCCGTACTGTTTTCACTTCTGCTGGCTTTTGTTACACGCGCTGCAGAATGCTCGGCTAGCGCCGTGTCGAGACAAGCTACTATAATGGCCATCTACAAACACCGTTTCCTCGGCCGTTCCCCGTATTTGTCTGCCGATACTTCGCCTTAGTCGATCTCCCAGACCAGGCCGTCGCCCTCCTCTATCAGCCTCTCTCCATCAGTCTCCCTCTACCAGTCTCTGCTGAGCCTTTACTCTGCTGTCCCTCTGGCGCCGCGAAATGTCGCGCTAGGGCCTGCCGCCCGATGCTCGCGCCAGCTCGGCTCGCGCCACTCTCCCGGCTCCACTCTTCCCGGCTCCACTCTTCCCGGCTCCACTTGTCCCCAGTGGCGCCCGCCGCCCCATTCCGTCGCTCTGGCAACTGCTGGCCGGCCCCCACCTGTACCTCCCTAACAACCCTCGCCCCCGTTTCTACTCCGTCACTCCATTCAGTGTGCATCTACTCCGCGCACTCACCTGTCTTTCCTCTCCACACTAGTGGCATACATATATATCTACGCTGCCTCCCACCTGAGTTCTTTTCTCTTTTCTCTTTTCTCTTCTCTTCTTTTTTTCTCTTCTCTTTTCCCGCTTCTCTTTTGCTACATCTCCTGAATTACGTACCATACACGCCGTCTAGCTTATACCACCCACTGTAAACGCCTGCCCTCCCTTGCGTTTATTGGCCAAGTCTGTTCCCTCAGTGTTCTGACCCCTCCAAGTGCAACGGACCTCCTTTCGAGTGTGCCCGTCCACAGAATCCTGGATTGGCGTGTTTGAAACAGCCGCCTGCTGGCACCGCTTCCTGCTGCAAATACGCCGAGCTGTGTCCGTTTCCGCCAGCCAGACCTTGGTTCCGTGATTGCGCCCTCCCCCCTTTGTGCGACTTGTACAGTTGAGACATTCTAGCGACATCCAATTTAGCTGAGGTCCAGGCCATTCGCAACCTCCCAGCTCACACAGGCGCTGCTCGATTTCGTCACTTTGCCTGTTGACCACCCTGCCCAAATCTACCTGCACGTTCTTCTCTACACGTTCTTCTTTCTGGGCTCTTCTTTCTGGGTTTTCTTTCTGGCTCTTCCTTCTGGCTCTTCTTTCTGGCTCCTCCTTCTGGGCTTTTGCACTCTGTTTTTGCCAGCTTTTGCTCACTTTGCCTAATCCGGCCCGACTGCACTTTCCGCTGCTCACCTCACCCGGTCTCCACTATTGCTGCGCATATCCCTTGTCGCATCTCCTGCTAGAACACTATGGGTTTAATTGATACGGAATTTTTTGAGAGCTGCTCCTACGAGGGCAAAGGAACCCATGTTATCGTGTGCAACGAATGTCTGGCACACTTGTGCTTATCGAACTTGGTTCTTTCCGACCAGTTCTGGGGCCTGTCCGGAGATGCATATCTAGTAGATAAGCTTATCAACATCCTGTGTGAAGACCAGGACTTCGAGACCTCCATGAGAACAGGCGTCTACGTTATCAACAAAATTAAATGTCTGCAGTGCTCCACGCGCTTGGGCTGGCACTACAAAAAATCTTACAACTATTCCGAATACTATAAGGAAGGAAAGTATGTCATTGAGGATAAGTACATTTGCAAGATCCCCAACCATTCATCCACAGCTGTGCTTACCCAGCATGCAAAGCTACTGCGCAGGAGGAGATCCTCGGCTAGCATGAATTCCACTCTGGGCGATGACGTTAGCCTTGTGTCCGCGCACCGGCCCAAGCTTGATGCTGACGATTTCGACTTTTCCACTAATCTGGCTGCAAAGATCGAGCCGAGGAGATCCTCTGTCTTGAACTTCCGTGAGGGCATTTCTCACTTTTTGAGTCGGAACCGTTTGCTGGGTATAGACAAAGACAACTTTGACGAGAGGGACGAAGACCCCACTGCATACCTCAGCTGATAGACTTGTTTCATGCTCCATCCACGGATCCCATCTGCCACCACTGCTCGTTGTTGTCTATAGTATTCGGCTGGTCTATCGCTAGGTGTGGCTGCTATCCCTTGGTTCTGCTTTTTGGAGCACCCCCTTTAATTCGGTTTGTTTTGTTCTGGTTTCGGTTATTTTTGGTTCACGTTTATTTTATTCTATTCTATTTTCCCTTCTCTCTTTATCCATTTTTTTCCCTCTCTTCAATACCCGGTGGCATACGATTCACATTCCGCTATGCACTCAAGGATGGATTTTACAGATCCTTACACACTACACAAATCTGTACATATTTATCCCAATATCTCTGATGCTATTATTAATTCTCTATGTGAAAGTAAGAATGCTAAAACCGAATTCCAAGAACACTCTGCAAACGTGGAGACGGGTGACCCATGAAGCTCAGGCTGTCTTGGTTCGCTTGCCCTTCCGATCATCTGATCCCGACCGTTTCCTCGTCTTCGGGGTCAACTTCATATACACTAAACAGTACGCCGAAGGATCGCTCAATGCCTGTCTCTCATCGATCCGATTGATATACTCGTCGTCGTATGTAGACCACGTACTGTCAGGTTGCAAGCAATGAGCAACATAGTGTCCAGACAGGATTGATCTCCCTTCATGGACAATTACTCCCATAAGTTGGTACTTGATGGGCGCTCCATCGCGGCTGTAAGGACCCAAGTCCAAGAATTTCGGGTAGTGGATCGGATGCTTAACCTTCAGCGACGAATTGCCGTTGAACTTGAATCTCTTTAAGTGGATCATAAGTGTCTCTGGACTGCGTTCAATTGCAGACTTCTTAGTAGCCACTGTGCGTTTCTTGCACTTCTCGCAGAAATAGCCCGACGAGCCATCTTGCTTGTCGAGCCGGATGGTCTCTGTGCTGAAAAAATCCTTCAAAGATTTCTCTATGGTGTACCTCGGGACAGCAACAGCAGGTTCCGGGCCTTGGTCATCGTTGGACCGAACCCGCTTTTTGTTGAGTCCTAGGGATAAGTCATAAAACTCCTGCTTGGTAACACTGTTGGTCTTGCATTCTTGGCAAATAACCTCTTGGTAGAGAAGACCACCGAATATATCGTATACCACAGACTCGTTCAATTTCTTTCCCTTGGGCGTGCTGTCTTCCTGGAGCCGCGACATCAAGCTCATAAAATACTCATGAGAGTCCTCTTGCTGCCATTCGCTCATCATGCAGTTGATGTCCTCGAGCCTCTGGACTATCCGTTTGGGGTTGATATACTTGCGGCCCCCGCTGCGTGGGGCACCGTCGAGCCCCCACATCTTCAAAGCCAACTCGGCAAATACATGGGTAACGGATTTAGGTTTGAGCTGCTTGTGCTTCCCTTGAGCTACCTCGCTGAGGTAGTACTGAACTGCTGGAATGTGGACCATAATCTGAATGGCAGAGTTCATGTAGCAAGTGACGCCAAAGTTCAAAAGACCCACAGGTTTTCTGTTTTTGTACGCCCCACTCCATTTGCGCAAGATGCCATTCTCGTCCCCGCTATCGTTCTCTTGAAGAGAATAGTGGCTGTCCACCGATGAAGGAATGGGTGAATGGCGCTGTTGGGTACTTTGAGATTCACACTCGGCTTCAGCCTGCTTGATGTCGGCCAATAAGTCGTGTTTTAACTGCATGTGCTCCTCTGTCTTGTCATCTGCATCTGCATCATCGTCCGAGTTGGTATAGTCTTTGCCGTAAACATGCTTTTTGTCTGTGCTGTTGCCGTCACTACTTTGGCTTAGCCCATGCCTCGCTTTGTGTTTGTCGGTATCGCTTGAGGGCTCTGTGTCACTGGGACATGCATGAGACGCTTCACCATCAAAATCCTTATCTTCTTCGTAGTCCTCATCATCTTGGTCATCGTCATCGTCATCGTCTTCCTCGCTCACCTCGTTATCATTAACTTCGTTGTCATCTCCATGCACGCCTTCGTCGGTGCTGCGTATGCGCTTCGAGACTTCAGAATCGTCTTCATCAGCATCGCTGCCGTCACTTTGTTCCAAAGCAGCGCCAGCGTCGCCAGTGCGCTGTGCTATTTGCACCTCGAGCTTGTGTTCTGAATCCACGTCTTCGCCCAAGTCCTCGTTACCGTCTCCGCCATCTCCATCGCTCGCTTCACTCGAGTCCCGAAAGCCCCGAAACGAAGAGTCCGTGTAGAACTCCGACGCAGATTCGTACTGTGTGTCTGACGACGATGGCGAGGCTGCCGGTTGTTCCTGCTGCATTGAGCGATGCCTTTTCTCGGCCTTACTTGAGTATTTCTTGCCCGTATACGCGGCAAGGGCCTCGGCCACTGACTTAGGACGCAGTGTCTCGGATTTACGCGCCTTCTTAGCGCTGAGCATGCTCCCAACTTGTGTTGGTGGTGTGTTTGATTTGAGGACAATGTACCCAGCAGTTTCGTCGGACTGCTTTTCGCTTTCTGGATGTTTGGCCAGGACAAATGTGAGCGGGTTATTGAGAATTCGGTCCACGAGGGGGTTGGACATATTTTGGCAAGAAACCAGCCTTTTTTGCTGATGTTTGTTCCTGGTTTAGTTGGCCTAGATGAGGTCACAGGCCAGATTGGAGCCTCGCGAGATGTCTAGAATCGAGGTTTTTGTATCACGAGACTGGCCGGCAGAACTATGTTGTGGAGCAAGCAGATTTGCCTGGGATGTTTTGCCGGTGGCTGTTTGCAGGTGCTTGCCCGGTGTTTTGTTTTTCCGCCTTGATCGGTGAAAACTCTTGTTCGCCGTAACGAGGATGAACTGCTCGGTTTGTATTTTGCAGACAATGTACTACTTTTTTTTTTTTATTTTTTTTTCTCCTCGCAATGCCTTTTCTCTGCGCGTCGCCTGCACGGGCAGGGAAGCTGCCACGCTTAATACGGAAACTTAATCTAATAGATCTAGCTAGCAAAGGCTGGAATTGAAAGAATTGAAAACAATTGAAAACAATTGAGAGTAGTACGTTTTGGGGCCCTTCTCTTCATCCGCCTCCCCCGAAAACTCGACGTTGCGCTCGTTTTCCGATTAGGCCTGTAAGTTCAGCATACCCAATTCTGGCCACTTCCTTCTGGTAATCTCGATATTCAAGTTGCAAGGTCTGAAGCTTGTGTTTGAGCTCATTATCAACTGCACTGCCATTATCTGCAACAGCATACCGCTTCTTATTCTTGTTGAAGCTAGGATCAAGTCCCACTCCGCTTTTGCTTTCTTCTGAAGACGTCCGTAGATTGCGCTTGGTGCCTTTGCGCAGACTTTCTATATTGCTCGACACTCGATGCTCTGCTTCATCCACCAGGCACATGTCATCGAATTGTCCCACATCAATAGGACTGGCTGGACCCATCAGTAGCACATCATTCTCTCCACTGCTCTGTAAAGTAGTCTTGCTGTTGCTAAACTTTTGGTTCATGAAGGCTCCGTGAGATCCTTCTACCAGTGAATTTTCATCTGCAACAACATGCTCTTCAATAACACACTCCATACCATTGTTGGTCTTGCTTGGCATGACATCCGGAATCACATCTAGGCGTTTCTCCTGATCAAGCTCGCCAGCAACATCGTCGTGATCGTCGCCATCATCGTCATCGTCGGCAGCAATATCATCATCATCATCATCATCATCATCATCATCATCATCATCATCGCCATCGCCATCGTCGTCATCATCGTCATCATCTTCGTCATCGTCGTCGTCATCATCATGATTATCGAGGACATTTTCCTCAATAGACTCCTTGCTTTCGCTTCCATTTATACGCTTTTCCATGACTCCCTCATTGTATATGTTACTTTCATCATGGTCCATTTGTCGATCAAACCTGATGCCACTGTGTATTTGAGACGTTGCTACACGCTCAAATAACCGATTAAACCTAGACGCGTGTCGTGTCTGGTTGCTGTAGTCACAGTCGGCCATATGCTTCATCACTTCTGAAATTCTTTCTTTCACACTTCGTTCATATTCTTCCCTAGACTGACGACTAGGTGCAAGTCGAGTCTGCCAGGACTCTTTTAATATTGAACTGATGATTTCGTCATCATGAGGACCTTTAAAGAGATTGATATTGAGCGAGTAATACTGCTTAGAGTGGGCCCCCATATCCTGTTTATTATGCTTGGCCATGCTGTCTTTGTTGCCCGGATCATTTTCTCTCGTGTTCAGGCGTTGCTCCTCCACATACCCCACGGGATAAGTACGGAAAGCGCCAATTTCCACTTTACCCGTCTTCATTGTTTGGATGGGATCAATAACAATTGCCAAATAAGGGTCTTGAAAGTTCTGATTGAGACTTTGCGTTGCGACGTCTATTCCGCTCAACCAGCAACCGTATCCGGGATGGGAATGATACCACCCAACAATGCTATCTTTTGGTTTGACTTCCCGAAGCAGATCAAGATACTGTACCATATACTCGTATGCTTCATTCTGAGCATTTACCCGGGTTTCTGTTCCTTCCACCGGTAGCGAATAGACGTCCATAACAATGAACAGATCCCGTACAATCTTACCTATTAGCATGCCCATGATTTCGATGGAGCCACCCTGTTTTGCGTGTATATTCATCTTAACCATTGCCAAAGTAGTTATGTGCACAGTGGTGAAGTATTTTGGCAGGTTTCTCCAAGGCCGTGCTGCCAATGCCTTGCTATCGGAGTCCAACTCGTACAAAGTTGCACTCTTAGCCACCTGCATTTTCAAGAGACTGTGATCGGTTATGGGTACTCCGAAAGCATGCAAATTTTGTTCTGTGTTCATACATTTTGCCAAATCTCTTAGGGAGCGATCGGCCATGATGAGTACTTGACTTATTTATTGAACGACAGAATATACCGGGGTGTCACGTCACACTTCGAAGTCGAGACCATTCAAGAAACACAATTGCACATGAAAGGCGCGCACAGAGAACTGTATGTCGCTACAGTTCTCAATTCTTTCTGGAGCTCGGAATTAAGTAGTATAAATTCTTAGGCTCAGAAGTCGTAAATTGCGAAGAGCCCTTTCTAGGTTCTTGTGTTCTTGGATTTCCTCTACGAGATACTCTCTCTGCTGATGCCTCCTTGATGTAGTACTCATGCGCATAGTCTTGAGAGGAGCTCGCATCATACACCGATGGCTTGAGCGGTGGGGTGTATATTTCGCACGGCGTGGGTCTTACAGTTGAGGGCCATTTGGAAAAGTTATTCGAAAAGCGCCTCAAGTGAATTGGTGGCGGTGCCAAGGCAACGGGCATTCTGGGCGAGAGTAGGACTTTTGAATTTGTTTTGGAGGGCACCTCTCTGTATTGGACATGTATGGTTTTATTCATGAACAAAGAATGGTTATCGCGAGCAACTGCACTTGCGGCCGAAGCTTCCGTTTCGAACGTTACAAAAGCGAAAGTCGAAAGCAGCTTATGAATGATGTTCACGTCTTTCACCTCCCCGTGGTAGGAGAAGTGGGACCTAATCTCTTCCTCTGTCACCTGCTGGGGTAACTGCCCAATGAATATAGCAAACTTGTCAAATTGGCTTGATCGAACGCTCACATCGTCGATGTTTTGGGCCCACTCAACGTGTAACTCGTCGTCATCTGATAGACAAGCAAATGCTCGGATGGCATCATCTCTGTAAGAAAATTTCACAAACCAATTGAAGCTTGCTTGGGGAGAGGAGCAGTCGATTACGCGACCAGTATGAGAACTTGGGGCGACCAACTCAGGTTCACCAAACTCCCACATTTGATTTTCAACTTCCAGTTTAGCCATCTCCCTGTAAAATGACACGAAGAGCGTACGGTTTACTTTGGCAGCCTCGCATCTAAGTTTTCGGCCATCCAACTCGGAATTATGGCCCAACTTAATTGCTTGTTTGCAATCGGTGTCATTTGTATATTGCACAAAAGCGTAGGGCCTGTTCATGGGGTCTCGCAAAACTTTGACCGAGGCCAATTCTCCAAAGGCCTCGAAATGCTGAGTGACTGAGCGACAAAGTTCGTCGTCGGAGCGTGTCGAACGAAGACTGGCAACGAAGACGCACGACGAAGGCCTTCTTCTTGAGCCGTCGATGGGCTTCCTCGCCACCTGTTCGTGAGGAGTGACTTTCAGAGGCAGCAAAGGCGCCTCGTTCTCCTTGTTGTTTTCCATTTGGGTGTTGCAAGAGGTGGTTGCAAATTCTTTGCGTACTTGAGCCATTGATACTGAGGAGTTGATGCTGTTTTTATTTGTAGACCACAACGAGATAAACTAGTGTTTCCAGTACCTATTGTAGTTTGTGGCAGTACAAGATGAGTAGAAGTGAGTGCAAGACCAATTTTTTGCGATTGAGTACAAAGCTGTCAAAGGTCGAAAGAAGCCAGTAAAAATTCGGATTAAAACAATTGCCCACAAAATTAAGAAAGAAAGGGGAAATTGTTCGATTTGACGTGACAAATCAAATGAGCCGAATTAATACAGCAAAAGCCGAGCAAAGCAAATATATAAATAACAGTGCTGGGAACGTAGAACTAGATACCAAATTTTGGCTATAAAAAAAGATCTCCGCCGGGCACATGTGAATTGTTCTATCCTTATTAGTGCGGTTACTCGGGGATGGCTGCAAAAAGTAAAAAAGAGAAAAAAGAAAAGAGAAAAGCCCACGGTAACATGCGTTGCGGCATATGGATATCGTGGCACATATATACCCAAGTTACCGTGAGGGTGCAAGTTAGGAAAAGGGGCACTTGCAACTCCATGGAAACATTGCTGAAACGATTGACCAGCTTTCTGAACCTTTAGCAGGAGCGAGCGAGCGCGCACACTCAAAACACACTCAAAACACACACCTGCACATTGCAACTAGCAATTGCGTAGCAGGCGGCTGATATATCGAGAGGGTAAAAGGAGAACATGGCACCATGTTACCTGCAGTACATGGCACAAAATCGGGAAAACCTGCGAGGCAAAGTTTCATGCGCACGTCAACGCAAACGCCGAGCACCAGGGAATGTGCTGCAAAAACGATTCCGGGAAATAAATAGCGAGAGACTCTAGCCTGGTTGGTAAATGAGGAAAGAAATATAGCTAGAGGTGCGAATTACCTGAGAGTAGTGCGAGCCACAAAAAGAGATAGCGGTCAAAGTTCGTTCGGCGTTTTATGCTCTGGTCGAGTTCCAATTGCGGAAGAATTTAGCATCAAGCCACCGTAGCGAGCGGAAAAAAGGGCTTGATCCAGAATTGGCGGGGCCAGAAGGAAACAAAATGTTGCGTGCACAAAAAGAATCAAATCAAAAAAGCAAAAGCAAAAAAGCAAAAGCAAAAAGAAGCAAAATCAAAAAGAAGCAAAACCAAAAAAAGCGTTACAACGCATTGAAAATTTAGCAGTGAACAAGACAAACATTAGTTTTCAACGGCCCAGATACGCCAACACCGTCGTTCGGAGGGCACCCAACGCGCTCGGACATTCCCGCTTGAAAAGCGTTTTAACTCCACATTTTCTCCCGCGTTGGCCGAGTTCGCCCATTTTTTTTTTTTCATGGGGAGGCATCGCCAGACTTACCATACATGCAGGATTCCAGCGTGACTTCTCCGCTTCTCCTCAAACGCTGTGCCAAACCCATCAGAATTCTGGAGAAGTTTTTTTTGTCCCTTACCCCATATTTCTCACACTGCTCTTTTCCTTCACTCCCCGGAAATTCACCAGCTTTTGATAGGGTAACACCAGAGGTACTTCGTTTTTTCTTCAAAAGTTTGATTTTCGTCAAGTCTTTTTTTTTTTTCTTTCTTTATATCGAAAGACGAGAAATTCAGAAGTGGGGTTGTAACACCGAACAATAAACAACAACGGCTTACACGATAACCAAGAAATTATCTGGTTTTTGTCTAGAACCAGTGAGCAGACGATCCTCAACCTTTCTCCGAAGTCAGCACCTTCTGCTCTGAACACACCACTTGGGCTCAACGAGTAATTTTCCTTATTGTCCATCTAATCACCCAAACCGGTAATATTGAGCCACGTTATGTTTTCCAAGCCCGAACCCAAGAGAACAGACTCCGCTACTCGACCCTATAAATGTCCGATGTGTGATAAAGCGTTCCATCGGTTGGAGCATCAAACCCGGCACATCAGAACACACACAGGGGAAAAGCCACACTCGTGCTCCTTCCCGGGATGCAACAAGAAGTTTTCTCGTCTGGATGAGCTCACTCGTCACTCAAGGATTCACACAAATCCTAACAGTCGTCGGAACAAGAATCTTTCAAAAATGGGTTCAGAGACTTCCATTCCCAGTGAAGGAACTGCCACGCATTCTGCACCTATATCAATACCACTAATGCAACAAAGTTCTGTTTCCAACTCTTACACGCAAAACGAATCTCCAGATAGTGTATCTCCTCCAAAGTTTTCTAATATGAGTCTTCTGTCAAACGTCAAAACATCTCCTTCGCTAGATCAGATTCCTGAGACAACGCTGCCGGTCTCTACCGAATCATCGTCGCATTCTGGTAGCTTACCCAAGTCCAGTGATACAAATTTATCGCCTGCATTTGAAACTGTAGAAATGGTCCCCAAGTTAGAGACTACTTCTGCAATTCCGTCCGTTGCAAGCTCGTCTATGATGAATATTGATATCCTCGCCTCTGCCGCTACTGAAGAACTAAGATCTCTCAAAAAGACATCTTCCAACAACTCCAGCACTCCCAGGATCCCAAAACTTCATCGTAATGCACCTCCTGCAAATTCACAATCACTTCCTTCACTCAAGGATTTTTTCAGCGGAGGCGAGAGGCCAAAATTCAGCGGATTTGCTCTACTGGGCTCTCTGAATAATCTCCAATATTTGTCTAACATAGCCCTCACCTCCAGCAAGACTACTAGCCAAAGCCCAGGGAAAGCTCCGTTTAGCACACTTCTGTCGCTTCAGAAAATGACGCCTCTAAATCCACAAGTTCATCATCCAGCGCCTTCCAAGAACCATATTTTGGAAGATAGCGATATGGACTATGTACAACAAAGGTTGAAGAAAAGTAGGCCGAATTCGCCTGCTAGTAACTTCACTATTCCAAACTCCCCTGTTTTGGGACTTTCCGCTGTCAATACGCCTATAATATCTGCAAGCAACTCTTCTACGAATTTGTCTTCGTATTTCAGATCGCATCACGGTTCATCTACTGTTGCTCATTCTAATGATTTGCCTGGACCTGTGTTAGATTCTTCAACCGGTGTAAAACCACCACGCGAAGGCAATGTAACTCCGCCACTTCTAAATGTCCCCCGTGAATCTAACAATTCAACGACCTACTCGATAAGTGGTACTGAGCAGACGTCCAAAGAAACGAATCATCTTCCTCCCCTTAAGAGCTTGAAATTGGGCTTACCACAAAATATTTCAATGCAAAACGGTTTCGACAAGCCTGCGCTATCTGAAAAGGGTCCCATTCCTGCTGGCACTAGGGAAAGTATTGAAAAGTGAAAGCGTCGAAAATCGTGCCCTAACTCAGAAGTTTTTTTTTCATTTGCATGCATTCTGTCTTTATTTGAGACGGACTATCCTTTTTTGATTTTTTTTTTTTGATTTTTTTTTTTTGCTTTCTACTGATACTTTTTATCATCATCTATATTCTCCTTCTAACTTTTTGGTCGCATCGTGGGCTCCTACTATAGGACTTATTAATCTTTCCAAACTGGCACATGCATTCTTAATTAATCAGCATTCATCAGACGTGGCAAATTACTTTGCTAGATGTGAATATATATATATAAAGTCATTTATCTTGAGTTAAAAACCACCAACTGCCCAAACCTCATTCTCATCCTCAATGCGATCGCTGAACATGGTCTCGTTGTCTCCTCCCGCTTCAATACGCTCCCGCTCAACAGATGCTAATCTACTAGCAACCCTCTTCGTATAGTCACCAATGGATCTGGGTTGGATTTGGGAGCCAAAAATCGTAGTGATGGTGCCCTTAGAAGCATTCTCGAACCAAGTAGAAAACAATTGTTGGTTAATATCAGTGACCAATTCGAAAATCGCCAAGTATGCTTTTTCGGCGGCCAATCTAATTGGAATAATGGCGTCTCTCAAACAAGAGAAAACGGTCGGTGCAAGAACATCATAATATGGTTTGATAAATGTCTTGTGTTTAAACCTGGCCACGGTTCTGATTGAAACAAGTGACAATCTTCGAGTGTCACTCGAGCCCGAAATTGGCTGGAGAGCTAATTTGCATAATTGTTCAACTAATAAAGAGCGACTCTCTTCTGGTATTGTGAATTCCCCATCATAAGACTGTGAGCCTTCTTGCTTTGGCGATCTGGACTCGCCGTCAAGTAAAAGAAGCTTACCTATTGCTACTGCAGCATTGTCACCTATGTACGGTGAGTTGACATTTGAACACAAGACAATGAACTCGATGATTTCATCAAGCAAGTCAGTGTTAAACACATGAACAGGAGAATCACGAAGGAATGAGTTTATAGACAACACAGCAAACTTGAGCTCAGCCTCATCACTACGCTTGCTCAAAATCTTGTTTTTCAAAATCAGAGCTGCTTCTTCCTTCGACAAAATTTGTGAGAGCGAACCAAGTAGTCTAGCATAAGCTACTGCAGACTTGTCGTTAACTGTACTGAGCTCCACCTCAATTAAAGCCATAATGGAAGTTTTGGAGGCTTCACTCATATTTCTGCCACCCTTTAAAACTACCTGCAACATTGCTCTTAGCAAGGCATTCTTAATGCTCTGATCAGTGGAACTTTTAGCACCAGTGACCAATTCAGTCACAAGAGAGTCAACCCGTGGCTGAAACTCGATCAAGAGACCCAACGCATCAACTGCGCCGCTTCTCAACTTTTCATTAGTAGGGTCTGACAAAGATCTGACAAATGTTCTCTGCAACTGTGGAATGAAGGGACGCAAAAATTGTGGAATCCTTTTCAACAAATTCGTCAAGGCCGCTAAAATAGCAGACTTGATATCGGATGATACCTTTTCACCAATCACACGAATCAACGGTCCAGTAAGAGGAGTAGCAAAAGGCTTCAAACTTGCAGCGGGTGTGCGGTCAATTATCTCTGCAATGGACAAGGCCGACAATTCCTTTTGTTCGCTATTTCCATACATCAAGCCATGGGAGAAAATTGGTAGGATACAACTTGGTCCGCGGGACAAAGCGAGCCCAGCCAAATCCTCGCCACGAACGCCGGCAATTACCAATGCCTGGTGAGCTGGTTTGACCAATTGTTCAAGCATCTGTTTGTCTTGAGCCTTGACTAAGGATAGCAAGGCATTGAAAACGCCATTTACAACCGCAGGATCGCTATCACCCAAGTAAAAGATGAGTTGCGACACCATGTCCAGCACATAGAGCGAATAATCAAGATTTGTCTGTTCAAAAAATACTGCAAGACGTTCACAAATGGCCGCTCTCTTCTCTGGGTCTTGATTCTTGACAAGCGACATTAACTGTTGCATTACTGGATGAACACCTGCATCACTGTCGATAGATAATAACGTCTTGTCGAATGCATTTTCCACTTCTTGGACTTCCTCCGGTGAGCCGGTCTTCTTAGTGTCAATAACAGCCTGGAGCAATGTATTTATAATAGACGCAAGCCTCGAATAAAGTGCGGGACCCGCAACCGATGCTAAAGAAGAGAGTGCCTTCGCCTTGAAAGCATCGATCGGGGGAGTCATCAAAGATGGAATCAAAATTGGGAAAATCACATCCGACTTAGCCGCCATAATATCTTGCAATGCGAGCAAGGCGTTCTCAGAATTATCGGACTCCAACAAATTCAACAAGTATGGGAGAATGTCATCCACAACAGACTTGCCCATTTGCTCTTGGAGTGCATCAAATGCCTGAGCAGCAGCTTCTCTCACTTCAGCAGAAGGATCTATCAAAGCATTACGGATGATGTTGGTGAAAGTTCCTTGGAAATTTGTCAACGCCTCTACGGATGCTGAATTGATCAACTCGGTGAGAGCGATACAAATTCCCTGCTTAGCATCTGAGTCACTCGAGATAAGCAACTCTTCAAGCGTAGGCAATAATTGTGACAAAGCATTTGCACCCACTCGGCGCACCACATCCCCAAGAGTAGCTGCAGCAATCGCTCTGTGGCTTTCGTCGCTGGAAGCAAGACGCTTAACAAGCATTTGAGTCAAGCTGGGGATGATTTCTTTGACGGTTCTTGGAGTATTGGCAACTAGGGCTTTCCAAATGTCAATGGCACCAGCTCTGACTACACTGGTCACATCAGAACGGCAAATATACAAGGCAGCCAAGATCCTGTCGCGACGCTCTTGACCCAAGACTTCCACAAGGTTCTTATTAACCTCAACTTGCTCCTCAGAAAGCTCGTTTTTGCCCGAGATTCCAGTAACTTGGAACAATAAATCTCCTGTGAGTTCAACAGAGGAAAGACGGATCCGATATGATGAGTCTGACAAGCCTTGTTCCAATTCGGGCAACAACAAGTCCACAGCTTTTGAAGCGTAGTTCTTGACAAGAAGCCTTCCAGCTTTTAAGGCTGTCTCACGAATCTCCTCATCGCTCTCAGCAAGGCCCTGTAAAATAGGTGGGATTATCTTTGATAAGTACGGAGCAAACTGGGAGCCAAAACATACAGGCAAGTAGAGTAAAAGTGGCATGAAGCCTGCACGGACATGGCCGTATGGTGACTGGGCACTGGCCAAAATCGAGGGTAACATCTCGTCCAATTTCAGAAGCCCAAGACCACAGATTACCTCAGCAAGTGCTTGAGCAGATCCAAGACGGTCTCCGGCCTTTGATGGATCATTCAAGGTATCAATAAGACGAGGAATTAAATCTGGAAGTTGCTCTTCACCAAGCTTTTCAATCAAAGATCCCAAAGCCCTAGCACCAGTGGATCTGGTTTCAGGCACAGGATCAACCATGGCTATCTCTAATTCACTCACTAGTGAAGGTAAGTACGGTAAGAGATCTTTGCTATCCACTAAAATTGCCATATTACCAACAATCTGACATGCTTTCTTCTTTGTGGCTGCAGATCTCTCTCTCATACCACGATGGATAACGTGAATAATAAGAGCCAAAGATGGACCATCAATATAATGCACAAATTGAGTTTTAATCAACTTATCCAAGGCATCATCAGTGTACTTTGTGGGATCTCCAATGGCTTTGATCAAATCCGGAACGATAGCCTGGATTTCTGGGTTTCTAATAACTTCACCAAACCGCTTGAGCGATTGGTCAGCAGCTCTTCTCACCTCTTTATGAGAATCGTTCAATACACCAACAATCTCGGGAACAATGGTTGACAACGATGCAGATAATTGAGTAGGATCAAGATATGCCATCGATCCAAGTAACTCTACTGAGCCCTTTTTAGATCTCCATGCGATATCGTCCAAGTTGCGTATAGCTAGCGGAATCAATTGCTTGACACCATAACTGGTAGTAGACTTCATGATTTGTCTCGACGCATAATCAGTTGCCTCTCGAACTTGAGGACTTGAATCCCCTAAATACTTTAGAATAATAGGCAATATCTCAATTACATATGGCTCAAATAAAGGACCCAATGATTGAGACAAGCAGTCAATTGCATAAGCAACTCCCTCCCGAACAGCCTCATTTTTCTTGTCCTCAGAAGCAGTGGTAAGGTTCCTCATCACGTCGTAAGCGTATAACGACTTGATGCCGGAACCCTTCACTAAACCAGCTATACCATAGGCAGCTCCTTTGCGAACAGCTAAACTTTTACCACTCCAAAGCTTTTCAAACAATTCATCAAAGCGATCCTGTAAAGTGCTTTCGAATGCTTTCGTAAGTGGGGCGATACATTCAGAAACAGCATACTGCACGTCCTCGGAGGGAGTATCAAGTGTTTGCATCAATCGATCAAAAATTATTTGCAATCTTGAATCTGATGCTTTCAAGTGACGGCCTAATGATCCATACAAGATAATCACCAGTTCCTTGATTCGGTCTTGTTTCTTAGAGCCCTTGTCTTCTTGTGCAAGGCAATCTTCAAAAATTGGAATCAAAACCTCAACAAAGTCAGAACCACTCTCTTTGATTACCTCAGTGCCAGCTTCCAAAAGCTCTTGAGCTACCAATGGTTCCTTGTCCCCAAGATTTTCTTTCGTAACCAAAAACTCGAAGATTGTTTCAATAGCACTCTTCGTCTTGAAAAAAGGACTAAGAAATTTTAATGTCAAAGCTACAGATGATCTAGCTTCCCATGGATCTTTCTGCAACGCATGCTTATTAATTACAAGCCCGAACTTATCCTTTGGAGGTGGAGGTGGATTTTCCTTTTCGCAATAAAGGTTGAGCAAGGCCTCCAAAGTAGTCTCAAACTCATTTCTTCCCGCATCTTTCAGGATCTTTACACCTGAAGTGATGGATTTAGCAATAGTAAGACGAAGTCCACTATCACCATTATCAGTGTAAGGAAGAAGCTTGGTGAGCCAATCCGAAGGGAGTTTGAAAGAACTATCATCATAAATGGTATTGGCCAATTCGGCAATATTCAGATCATTGTCATGTTTCACAATGAATATTTGCTCAGAAAACTGCATTTCTTCCGACAAATCAAACTCAGCATCAATTCCTTGAAGAATTGCATTCTTCACAAAAACATCAGGAGTGATTAAATTCTGAAACAACACGTCAATATCAGCCTGCGTGAAATTGACAGATATTTGCTGACAAATTGTGAGGAAACATTCCTTGGCCATCTTGGCTTTTGACGGAATTCTCATTAATGCAATTATTGACTCCAAAATTGGCACACGCGGCATGCGTTTGTCTTGAAGCATATCTAGTGATGAAAGGATGCTAAGAGCTAAAGATAGGTGTTCCTCCTCCGGGTCCTCATCAGAGAATTCAGACAACGTTACTTGCTTCCTGGAGTTCTTCATAGCTACAGCTTTTCCGACGTTCAAAACTTCAAGTATCAATGGTGAAATATAAATCAATCCATTTAGGTGGAACCAATCATCCATAACAATCTTGATACGGAACAAAACATTACTAAGTGTCTCTAGCAAAGGAGTTTCGGTGAAATTTGCGGGTATGCCCTTAATATTCAAGAGTCTCAATGTGACTGCTCCAGTTATCTCTTCCAATGGATGTAATCGATCCAGACACACATTCGAAGCTTTGATGAACGTTTCAGTACCAAGCAGACCAAATAAATCAACTGAGCGGGGATGTTTAAGGAGCTTTAAGAGGTCAAAAACAGCAGTGAAGTACCAGTCACATCCTCCAGTCGAAATAGAACACTTGGAAGAGCATAACGTGCGTATTATGTAAAACGCTCTCTGGTAGCGCTTTACAAGGCTATTGATTTTGGATCTGAGCTCTGCTTCTTTGGCAAGTTGTATATTAACTTGCGTTTGCTCTTCTCTGGTCAACTTCTTTTGTGTCCCCTTCTTTGCAGAAATTTCCTTTTGCAAAGTTTCTTCCCATTTTCTTGTTTCATAGTCTTTTGCGTTTTTATGCGCAACCTGCTTAGGCTTGTCATGGCTCAATATGTCGACTATTAATTCGCCTTCTTCGGCTTTCCAAATTCTAATTGCTGTTTCGTCGATATCCTCAAGGCTGGCTATAGACAAATCTGCCTTGAGTGCCCCGGCAATTCTAGGTTGAACAACATCCGCATTGATAAAAGCAATGGTGTTAAGTGCTGCACAAGCCGCTTTGTAGAGCATTCCATTAATTTTTGTTGTCTCCATAGTATGAAGTATAATCTCAATTAACTCTGAGGCGTGTTCCTGTAAGACAGCATTGGGGTCAAGCGAGGCTCTCAAAACCAAACCAATCCAACTGTCCTTGATTGGGATTTGCGGATGATGGGCAACGACGAACAACCCAATCAAGTTTGCCATGGAGGTTTCTTTGGAAGGCAATTGCATCATGCTTTCGAAAACAGGAGAAAGGAATTTCACATTAAGTGAGAGTTCTGCTTCAGGAGAATCTGACTGTTCTTTTCCCTCAACCGCAGTCTGGATTGCTTTAACCAAAAAGGATGATGCTTGCTGCTCATCCACGGTCATAAGGGTTGCGATTTGTTTGACTGTCTCAATGCGGGTACTATGGTCGACATATGAAGACAAAGCCAACGACAAAAATGCCAAGCCAAACTCTGGGTGCTCCTTGCTATGCTGAAACGAAGCAACCAAAGCCTTCAAGCACCAAAAGTGCTCCTCACCTGCCAACTTGGAAATCACTTTGGGGCTGGTTAAAATGGAAAACTTGTCTTTGGATGTATCAAGAGAATCTGCAAACACTTGTTGGATGTTCACCGCCAGTGTGTCAAGCAAGCTGGACAAAGCGATGCAGACATAAGCAGACACGATGCCTTTGTTTGAAACAGTTAATAGCGGAGACTTGTTGGCTTCTGCCAAGGACTTCATCATGCTTGGGTATATCGATTGCAAGAAATCACGAGCTCTAGGCCTTTCTGCGAAGGAAGATGTGGAAAGAAGCTGCAGCCCCACTCTAGCAGCCCAAACGCTTCTCAAAGGGACTTTGGGGCTTTCTAAGCCAACTTTAAATTGTTTGGCAATATCGGCTTCGTTTGCCAAAGTCCAGTTATGGCAGAGGACATGCAAGTACGCCAGAGAAAAAACGGAAGCCAATTCCAGAAGAATCTGTTCATTTTGTTCTTTCGAAACCAATGGGAGCAAAGACGTAAGAAGTTCTCCGGACACACGCTCGGAAGAATCACGAATACATCCATACGCTGATGCGAGCAACACTTTGCTTTCGGCACTGCTGGTTAGCTTATAAGTCTTGGAAATCTCTCCTATGATCTTGCACAAATCGTCATCCAGAATCTGCGGTAATGCGTTAAAGAAAATGAGGCTCATCGTCACGTTGGCCAGAAGTCGGACGTTCTCCTTGCTGGCCTTGAGCCCATTGAGCACATGGGTCAAAAGATTAGACGAAGCAAACACCGCAGAGAGGTCAATACAGTCCTTGCTCTCAAAAATGGAACGAGTGATATGGCAGAGGCCCACTTCGGAAGATCTCATAATGGCCTTTTCGACATTAGGAAGCACTTCGGTCGAAAATTGGTCCTTGGACACGTAATTTGCAAGGTACGCACGAGAGAATAAGGCAAGAACGAATGCTGAGGGCGGCTCCTTGGCCAAGATGGCCTGAGCTGTGTAAAAGGACAAAATCTGGGTGCCAAGTCCCGAGCTTTGCACGTACTCAAAGAGACACGGCTCGACCGGCAACATGTCGTGCAAAGCATCGGCCAACACAGCAAGGAAAAGTAGCGCAGCCTGCACAGGTAGTTTGGCACTAACTGCTCTCTTGACGGCACCTGAAAGATAAGCCTCTTGCAGCTTTTGATCGAGCTGACCAAGCACTATTACCAAAGCATGCTTAGTCTGCGTCACGCCAGACTGTGTTGTTCTTGCTCCATGTGACTTACGGCTAACGCCCGCCTGAGGTTGAGAGCGATCGCCACACTTCACTGCCGAGTCAAGCAAAAGCACTTGAGATTCCCCAATTTTGTCGGCAAGCAGCTCCGAGTTGCCTTGAGGCCCACCGGTGCCTTTTGTATTGACAAACACAAGAATCTCGTTGATCCACGATAAAAGGGTGAGTACGTTGGTCACCGCCATGTTGGAGCTTCTTCCTGCGACCTCGTGGATGCTGTTGACAAAGAACCTCAAGTAGGATTCGTCGAAGCGTACAAAATCCACCACTGCCTGCAAAGCTGTGGACCGCGACCTCGCGTCTTGGTAGTAGCTGTAAGTGTTGAAGATGGAAAGCGCCAACTTCTGTAGCGTCTGTTTGTCGGAGGCAAGCTCAGGTCCAGCATCAGCCAACGCCGCCAGAATTGCCTGGATTGTTGGCACCCGTACGCCAACCCGCGAGTCTGCGAGGAGCACTGGGCCTTTTTCCTTCACGGAGTCCCACGATATGTCCAACGGCGCCATGTGAACGGTAGCTGGAGTTCTGGAAAAGTTGAAGGCAGATTTTCATAGCTTTGTCCGCTATGTGTCACGTGATATGTATCACGTGATATGGACCGTTCCACGTTCCTGGGTTACGCCTACATTTCAGGTGCTGTCCGTAGCGGCCCTGTGCCGGCAGCGCTTGCAAGAGTGGCCAAGCACGGCGGGAAGTGTTATGGCCAACTTCAGCGTGGGCAACTCAGCAGTTACCCGGCACGCATCAGCTATATATATAGGAGGCTTTTCCGGGTGCGAATTTTCTCCCCATCAACTATAACAGTCAATGAGGAAAGGCTACAGTTAAGTCATCCGCTGCAGCAAGGCTCCTGCCGACTCACTTCTGTGGGCGCTGTGGACAGCATCACGGCCACATTCACCACTCTATTAGTGATGGTTATACGATCTGAGGCTGTAGTTGATCGGGTCTCCAACAACGCCCGTCTGTAGTTATGAGTAGGCCACGACTTGCCATGAAGCAGGCTTGCTGGTACGGTGTCGAAACGTAGGTCAGAACCCGCCACAGAACAGAAACCCAAGGCAAGGCCAGTCGGTGAATGGTGTCCGGTAAAGTTGTGGGTGAATTTGTGGTGTACGGGTGTTTTCCATGACAGGCGAGCGTTCCAGTAGGTGAAGGTGGCAGCAGCGGAATCAGCGATGTTGGTCGAAGAAGTGCCCAGGAAATCGCAGGCGAACTCGTCGACGGTGTACTTCACTTCGCTGGTCAGCCTCCAGGCACGGCCGGCCTTTCGGGGCGGCGAGTCCGGGGGAAATGGAGGCGGGGAGGACGCCAATCGGAACCCCAAGAACAGGCCCAAGGTCAACTACAATCTCACCGAGCTCCTCAACGCCCAAACGCAGGCCAATTATAGCAGTGGTGCCGTGAACAGCGGGGTGTACAAGTCGTCACAGCAGTTGCACCTCGAGCGGCTTGTGTCTCGGCGGCTCGTCGAGTTGGCGAAGGAAACGCCGCAGAGCAACTTCGAGCTTCCCAAAACGTTTGCTTACACCAGCATCCACAAAAAGTTGAGTGCTAGCGACAAAAAGAAAATCCGGTTGGGAAACACACCTTCCACGAAGCGGATATTGGCGGCGCGGCGGAACCTCAGTCTGTACTTGGAGGAGGAGAAGAACCTCATTTCGGTGAACACCATTTTGGGCGTGAACTACGCATTTGCTGAGCAGCAGGACGACCGCAGTGGCAAGAGGCAGCATATTGTGAGCAAGCCGAAGGTGAAGCTCTGCTCCGTGTGCGGCTCGCGGTCGCCGTATTCACGGTGTGGCCGTTGTGGGCTCTACTCGTGTTCTGTCAAGTGTCTACGGCTCCATCACCAACTGCGCTGTACGTGAGTAGAGAGGAAAAGGAAGAGGAAGAGGAAGAGGAAGAGAGAGAGAGAGAGAGAGAGAGAAAAGCAGGGCATGTATAATGCATAAGTGTCTTTTTATACCGGTATTATAGACATAGGCCATAAATAAATATTAGCGTGGTTTGGGCGGCGTTAGTTGTATCAATCTCCGTGCTTGAAGCAGCAGCGAATGCTATAGCGACACGTGCCGTAACGAGCCCAGTTGGCACAGGGCTTGGACCTCCAGTTGGAGGGCCTGTTGACTGCCTTCAACTCCTTCTCGCCGTGTGCAAACTGGCACTTTTCGCCATAGGGGCAAGCTCCCGACTTCATGTATGAAACGCAGAGCTCCGTCTTGTAGAGCTGTGTGTTTAGGTGCTTGCCGTGGCCGTGGCCGTGGTTCTGGCTAGCAGTGCCCGACAGCGTCGAGGCATTGGACGAAGTCGATGACGACACTGAGCTGTGTCTCGATGCAGGGCTGCGCTTCTTAAAGCTGGCGTCGCTCCCACGGCTCCGCTTGGGCTCTTCCACAACAGAAGAGTAGTTATATGCCGTGTAGTTGGAGTCGTGCTTGAAGTCCTCAAAACTGTTTTCTGTGAGGGGAAACAAAAGACTGTGGGGCAAAAGCGACCGTGCGTACTCCAAGGAGTCCGCGTGTAAGATCTCCTCGCTTTGGAAGGAGCTGGGGTGTCTTGTGCCTTGGGTGGAGAACGGATTGGAAAAGTTCAAGTGGTGAGGGTACTGGGCAGTCGCTGCCACAGCGAACGGTGCACCTTGGCTCGTCAGGTCCCTTCCGGGAGACTCGAGCCAGAGCTCAGGCAACAAGTCATCCTGCGATCCCGAAGAGGAAGAATATGAAGTAGCCGAGGGCGAGGATAGGGAAGACACTGGAGAAGTCTTGAATTGGCCAGGCTTGGAATCGCGGGGAAATCCGCATTGCGACAGGAAGAGTGTTTCCATTGTGTGCAACTAGGAACAATGTAATTGGGAGAGAAAATAAAATAAAATAACCTGAGATTCAAAGTTATCAGCGGGCAAATCGTGTGACAGATTTTCCGAAGGTTTTCTGCCTCAATGCCTCTGTTTAGGTGTCAGAGCAACGCTATTTTTAAGTAAACGAGCAGCTGAAAAGTCGGTCCTCTGATCTGAGAGCAAAGTGCGGGCGAGCAGTGTAGTGCGGCGGTCGAGACTCAACGACGGGCAAAGAACCGAAGCACAGTCAGAAAAGAAAAGAAAAAAAAAGACCAAAATTAGTATCCAAACGGCTAGGCGTCAAAAGTGCCAAAAATATATGGCCAACTTTCCTAGGTAGTGTGGCCGGAATATATAGCAGCCAGGTGAGGAGTACTCAGATGAGGAGAAGGCCCTGCAGGACGGACAACAGAGTGCGGTAAATAGGAGCGAGGGGAAAACCTGAGCGAAATTTGGGGTAGACAAAAACAGACAGGCCCAAGCGACAGTGTTTTCTGTAGTGAGCTGTGCTATATCGAACCAAAATTGAAAGGTTCGTTTCGTGTATTCTGCGGACTAGTTGTCGGTAGAACGGATGTGTGGCAGCAATAAAAATAAAAATCAATAAAGAACCGAGATGTGAACGGCGGAGCACTGGAGAAATTTATCCAAACGACGGAGAAGCATGCGGTCTCGTGCTCAGTTAAATAAGCCCAGTCGAAGATCAGGTGAGTCCGATCGATCGGTGGTGGAATGCGATGCTCGGCACGCGATGGCGCCACGACAGGGTGCACCAAATCGTGCTTGAAATTGGGCGCGCGGCAAGGCGAGATCCGGGGGTGGGGGGCCTGCGGCGCTAGCGTTGGCCTGGGCGGAACACCGGGCACTTCCGAGGGTGTCGTGCTCGCATGTTCGTTTAATTGCACCTTTGCCAGTTTCTGGTAGTGCTACGCGCAACCATTGCCCGGCGGCGACAGCTGTTTATCCGATTCCATTGGCCCACCGCCGTGTGACTTTTTTCCCAGTCTCCCTTCCAGCACACTTACTTCCGGCCGTGATAGCTTTCATGTTCAATCAGGCGTGCCCGCGTTTCGTAGCAACGTTCTATTGTCCACTTTGGCCTATTTCCCGCCCGTCGTGTTGTTTAGCGTTTTTAGCTGTTTTTGTTTTTTAGCTGTTTTAGTTTTTTCGACTTGTAGTGTAATTCCGTTTGCGCCGTTATTGCTGGAATCGGGTTTTTCCTCGTCGTGTCTGCAGATCGTTCTCCGTGCCGGGCCGCGCTGAAGATCTTCTCGAAGCCTTTTCCACGCCCAAAGCTAATTTGCGGCAAAAGCCTTTTTCGTGCTTTTTTTCTCCAAACGGGCTTCTAATTGCCTGTACGTATTTGCTGTCTTCAGCTATTTTCCCTTTTTTCCTTGCGTTGCCTTTTTGTGTTGTGCTCGTTTGCTTCCGTTTCTGTCGTGTTTATCTCTTGTGTATGCTGTCTTCTTTTAGGTTTTTCCGGTCTGCTCCCGTTCCCCGTTGTGGGACCGCCGTAGGGAGAAGTTCCCGAATCTGTTTGCATATTCAACGGAACACAATCTTTTCTTTTATTTTTCGTTCGTCCCATCTCCGAGGAAACCTTACTTAGTGTAGCCGTGCTTCGGTCGCGGAGATGGTTCCAGAGACTGCGAAAGCGGTCTAGGCCAGGTGCGCCTGGTTTCTCAACACAACTAGCCCAAATAAACCCTTGCCTCCCCTTTCTTCTCTCTTGCTCTTTGGCCCTTCATTTTTCTCCTTACAGCCACGATAGCGTTGCACCTCCAACAAGTGGTCTTTAAACGGTCTTTAAACCTGTACCTCCCACGGCTCGACATCCACATTCCGGCCCCAGCCTGGCGATTCCATGCCTCCAGTCTGATGGCTGGCGTACTGAGCCGAGGGTGCTAGGGCTTGTAAGTGCTCCGGTATTTCAAGCTCCAACAGTAGGGCAGGCCCCGGCTTGTCCCGTTGGAGCTGCCGCAAACCTTCCGTGCCCGGTGCTTAAGCGCCAGTAAGACTGGAAACTTCCCCGGCCAAAGCGGAATATGCGCCGGCCGCAACCAACCTCGTCCGCTGCACCGCCATTGCATTTTCACCGACTTGGCTGGCGCTTCGAGGAGGAAGTGACGCTTGCCGCCAGCCTTTTCGCAGCCACCTTTATGTGAACACCCGTGCATCTTCACATTCGTACACCCGTACATCCCCGCACCCGTACACCGGTTACGTGCGGTTTGGGCCGCGAGAGCAGCTTGTCTTGGCCACGGTGTGGTAAGAAGCGCCTTTGACGAGGAGAGTTTCTTGCGGTAATTTGCTGGTGGCTTCTCTTTGCTTGTTTGCTGTTGCGTTCGTCATTTTTTTGTGCTCAAACTGTCCACGTATTTCCACTCCAAGCTCCCTCGTGCACTTTCGCTTTCTAGGCAGTCGCGACACATCTACAGGTGATGCCACACGTCTCTGTTTACCCTTTTCACCGCCATGGCCATACTAAATAATCTAAAGGACGTGCGGGCATGGATGGGCCTGGCGTCTCCACAGAATGTGCCCCAGTGGCAAGTCGATAATTTTCTCCGCCGTGTGCCTCAGGCGCCACGTCTGTCGAAGCCTGGACCATCTTTTTCTGCCATGACGGAAGAGCGTACACCCACAGAGCCCAAAAAGAGCTCCACATCAACACCATCCAGCTCCTCCGATTCAGCTCTACGAAGGGCCCAAGTGCCAAGCGCTTCCAAGGGCTCAAACACTTCACCGTTTTTCCACTCTGACTCGAACCCATGCGTTCAGTCTGGGCCATCGCATTGTGCCCCATTACCGAAAGCCCCAACTTTGGACTCAAACTCCAATCTTCCCGAAGTTTGCTCTACCTCTCATGGCCCGAAACAAAACAACTCCAGCAAACTTCTGCTGGCTTGTACAGCAGCGCCTCTGCTCAATTTGCCCACCAATCATTTCCCGTTAACAGCCACAGGTCCTGGCCCTTTACAGTCTTCCACCCAGCTTCCGAACCCACAATATTCTGACAACTTTAGTGACAGCGACTCACAGGTGGAGAATTTGATCGACACCCACAAGTTGGGCATATCCACACTCAAAAGGTCCATTTCATCAGATTTTCATAAGCCTAAACGACCGCGTGTTCAAATCCCTCATATACAGACAGGTTCGACAACTGAGTCTGCGATAACTCAAGAAAAACACACGGACTTTAAACCGAGTGTGTCCAGTCCTGGAAAAGTTCAAGTGGCTTCTTCCTCTCGGGTCGCCACGCAAAACCCCGATTCGGACGTTCGAATGTTGCAGGCATACATTCGAGCATGTGAGCTGAAGATACAGCTACTCACCAAGCTCAATGCGGTCAACGACTCATCTTCTCTTTCCTTGGATGCCAAAAAGCTATGGCGTGAAAAGCTGTTGACCCCAAAGATGAACTCAGTAGAACAGAATTTAGCATCTATGCGGCCCAGATTTTCCTTCTTGGATCCTTTGCCTCCCCAGGAAGACATCTCAAACTTAAACTCCGACAACTCTCTTGTGGCTCTCCAAAATCAATCCATTTCAATCGTGTCTCCTCCTTCACACGTTCTTTCTTCGCCTGTACTCGCCACACAGAACGAACATCAAGCATCCCCATTCGAGCATTCAGCTCTTGATGCTGGAGCTCTGAATTATAATGAAAATATTGCTGAAGCGCGCCGCATAATACTAGAAAGACGGAACAACCCAATTCCTCACAGAAGAGAACTCGAGAAAGCCGGAGATGATTCTGAAGACAATTTTGGAGGCGATTATATGGATGGTCTAGAGTCATCTCAACCTGACGAATTGGATACTAGTTTGAGTGGCTTCGTTGCTCCAGATGACGAAGATGATGGCCTTATCGATAACACTTATATTAACACTCAAGGAACGCAAAATGAGCGAAATTACGAGACGGATATGGACAATGACTCTTCAGACTCACTCGACGATCTGCAATCGCTCATTGAAGAGATCGATGATATCCGCTTATCTCAAGATGTTGCTGCCCGCTTCGAATCCACCCATGTCAAAGTTGCAGAAACAATCGAAGTTTCGGATGCAGAAGACCTGGAAAGTGGAGACTTCACCACTCAGCTCAATGAAGGAAGAGATGAAGTGGTTGAGATTCCCTCTGAGGATGATTTGGATGACATCGACTTGGACGGGCTCAAGGAATTGCTGTATATCAAGTCGGAACAATCCCATAACAAGATTCCAATAGTCAGTGAAAGCGATTTCAGTGATGATGACGACGAAATTCTCAAACTTTCCAATGCAGTAAAACCTAGGCAATCTCTTAGTGAAACACAGCGGAAAGTTCTCCCTGGCTCAGAGGAATTTATTGAGGAGGTTTACGATGTTTTGCACAACGTTTTTCATTTGCAAAGCTTTCGCTCCAATCAGTTGCAAGCTGTGGTATCAACACTCAAGGGGAAGGACGTGTTTGTTTTAATCCCAACTGGTGGAGGAAAGTCTTTATGCTATCAACTTCCTGCTCTAGTCAAATCTGGCCGCACAATGGGAACAACTATCGTGATTTCGCCTTTGATTTCCTTGATGCAAGACCAAATACATCACCTCTTAGCTAAGAATATAAGGGCAGGGATGATTAGTTCCAGAGGATCTGCGGAAGAGAGGAATGGCACATTTCGTGCGTTGACTAGTGGTCAACTTGACTTGGTCTATTTATCGCCTGAAATGGTGAACACTTCAGGGAGAGTTCAAAAGGTCATAACAAAATTGTACGAAAATAAGATGCTTGCGAGGATTGTTGTTGACGAAGCTCACTGTGTAAGTTCATGGGGTCATGACTTCAGGCCTGACTATAAGGGAATGAGTATTTTCAAGCAACAATATCCTGATATCCCAGTGATGGCACTTACTGCTACTGCAAACGAAAAGGTCCGCCTTGATATTATTCACAATTTGAAGATGTCAGACCCAATTCTACTCAAGCAAAGCTTTAACAGAACAAACCTATTCTATGAAGTTAAGAGCAAACCAGCTAGTGTGTATGAGTGGATAAAGGATTATGTGATTCAAAAGCAAAGAGGAAAAACTGGAATTATTTACTGTCATTCAAAGCATTCGTGTGAGACGACAGCAGCCAAACTCAATGAATGGGGCATAAGCTGCAATTTCTATCACGCGGGAATGGATCCTAATGAGAGGTTTGAAGTTCAAACGAAATGGCAACAGAATGAAATCCAATTGATCTGTGCTACAATTGCTTTTGGCATGGGAATTGACAAACCCGACGTCAGATTTGTGATTCATATTTACATTCCCAGATCTTTGGAAGGCTATTATCAAGAGACTGGACGTGCTGGACGTGATGGACTAGAAAGTGAATGCATTATGTTTTATTCTTATAAGGATGCCAGAGCTTTACAATCACTTGTTCAGAGAGATGATAAGCTTGAAGAGTCTGCTCGAGAAATGCACCTTGCTAAGCTCCGGCAGGTGGTCCAATATTGTGAAAACAAGACAGATTGTCGACGGCGGCAGGTTTTACACTTTTTTAACGAGACATTTGATCCAAAAGATTGCAACAAGATGTGTGACAATTGCTGCAATGGCATCACATCTGAGAAGCGAGATGTCACGCAACATTGCATCAACATTGTTAAACTAGTGCAATCGATACAAATGGATAAGGTCACAGTTATTCATTGCCATGATGTTTACAAAGGATCCAAAAACAGCAAGATCATGAAGCTCGGTCATTTTGAGAATGATTTTCATGGAATGGGGAAGGATTTGGATAGAGGTGACATGGAAAGAATTTTCTTCTACCTACAAAGCGAGGGAGCGTTGGTCGAGTACCAAGTTATGAAGGGGGGTTTTGCCTCGACTTATGTCAAGTTGGGACCAAACGCCAACATTATCATGAAGGGCAAAAAGAAAATCGAACTTGCATTTGCCCAGACAAAGAAGACTCCATCATCCTCTCGCGGCCCAAAGCTCACTGCTTCGGGCAACGGGTCGGGATTGGCTAATTTCAGGCATGCCGAATCATTTGTCAGTGCTAGACAATTCAGACAGCAGGAAGAAAGCGAGAAGGAGAACATTTTCAGTGGTGTAACAGTTAGCGAAGGCACCAAGATCGTGTTGCCCAAACAAACGCACAACGGTAAAGTCAACGACTCAAATAGTGAAGCTATGGAAAAGGCATTTAATGAGCTCCGAAACTTTCGATTACTTAAACTGCAAGAACTTGGTTTTGGAAGACCCAACTACTTCATAGGTGACGCATTGCTAAAAGAAATGGCAATCAAGCTCCCAACAAATGCCAGAGCTTTTTCAAAGTTGGACTCCGTCAGCAAAGATCAAGAACCGTATTTTGTTCATTTCAAACGAATCTTGGGTACACTCTCCAGAGAGAGGAAAAAGGCAAATCTACTTGAAGGGAATACTTCTCTAGATCAGTCTGCATACGGTTATAGTCGTAGAGCATCACACTCTCGGCATTCACAACCATCGAGCCAGAGGCGAAGAACCGGACAGCGAAGTCAAGGAGGCCAGGCCAAGGGCAAAACTAGGCATAAATCTTCAAACTCCCTGCGGACACAAAACTCTCGGACATCGCAGGCAGGTTTGAACAGCCAATCGGCGCATATACGCCAAATGCCTATCTAAAGCGCAGTAAGTAGCCAACTTGTTACATATCAGCATTCAATAGCATGATATTCGCTTAGCGCTTTGTTACTTGGGCATTACGAAAATTACCAGACAAGCCATTTAATGAGGAAACAAAGGCAAACAGGACTTTTCCGTCGGGGCTGGATGCACATAGAATGTTTTGTTTCTGCTGCACAGATCTCGTCCAGTTTGTGTTTGGTTTCGGATTCTTCCTTTCTCCAGCTTTTTCCTGTTTTGTTCCCGTTCATCGGAGTTAAGGCACTTGCACCATCGGACAAATAGTATTTTAGCTAGTGCGCTATAGGCCATACAGGACCTTGCCTCGTCCCCCGCGATTTGCATACTCCACGAAAAAATAAAACTAAAAAAAACTCAAAGACCCCCAGCTAAAATTTGGCACTAACCCACAGAGGAACAAAACTGTGGACGGGCATTGAAACAGGGGTACAAAGTCGTCCTACTTGCACAATGTCTCACCCCTACAGCCGAAGGCTTCTCAAGGAGTTCAGGTCAATACAATCGTCCAACTTGGCTGGGGTTCGAGTGCTACCCGCCAGCGAAATGACCAAGTATTTGATCTCGCTCAGCGTTGAAAATCCCATCTACGCCGGGGCTCAGTTTCTCTTATCAATTTCGATTGGTCTGGACTATCCCGTGGATTCGCCGCTGGTGCAATTTCTCCACCGAGAAGGTTTTTCAATTCCTTTGCACCCGCACATCTATTCCAATGGGCACATATGCTTGAATGTTCTAGGGAAAGATTGGACGCCTGCTTGTGGCGTAGAGACAATTATTTTGAGCATCCAGAGCATGCTTGCGTCAAATGGGACGCTAAGCGGGCCGCCAGACGACCAGCAGTACGTGTCGAGAGCGCCCAAAGACCCCAAAAGGGGGAATTTTGTGTACCATGATGACAACGTGTGAGTTGGTGGAACGCTCGCTCGAAGATACTCTTCCAGAAGACGAAATATAGCAGGACCGGCGAGGGCCCGTTTTACAGAAACGTTTGTTGTTGTTTTTTGTTTGTTTTTTTGTGTTTTGGTTTCTGAGCTCATCCAGGCAACTGAACAAGTGAGTTTTTAAGCCCGGTGCTTCACCGCTAGATGGCTGTACCTTCCTTACTGACATGAGCGGTCTACCAAGGCCACCGCCAGTTGACTGTTTGCAGCCACCTGATGCCAATATAGGAAGTGCTTGCCTATGTTCCCACGTCACTACGGCTCTGGTATGCAAAGTCGAGAAGGGGTTTGTTTTGTTTCAATGTTAGACTTGTGTGGCGGAAATGGAGGTTGCAAAAAGCCCAAATTACGAGAACTACAATGTGGTTCGTACCTAGAGGCTCCAAAATTGGTTACCTAGCGTGTGCTTATTGAGTGGAAGTCACGTTGTTTCTACATTGGGTACGAGGTTGCCGCGAGATTGCATCAGCTGTCAACACATGGATCTCTCCACTACTGTCGCGGTTTCACGGAATGGACGGGCCGCTAAGGTGTCATTGGATTATATCCAAAATAGATGCGGTTTTGGCATCCGGGAACTGAATCCATACGAAAATGTATAAGATCTCGCAAGCTAGACTTTCCAAGTGGCCTTGTGGGAGAAATTTGTTATGTTTTTGTGGTGGTTTGTTTTCTTTGCTGTTCTTGTCCGGAATTATTTTTTCCTCAAGCCTCAAAATTTACTTACTTAAACTTGCGCAACATTGTACTATAACTCAGGGAAAAATAAGAAAAAAAAAGAAATTTGAGTTTAATCATACCGAAGTGCCGAGCCAACATCTAAAAGTTGGATGCGCTTATGGGATGGAACATACGTGGCCTTAGGAAAATGTGGTCGGGTTATTTTTTGCGCTGATCCCTCGTGCCGTAACCGGACGGGTGCGGAGTAAAAATGACGTGCGCTACGAACAAGTCCTTGCTCGGGAATTGTTTGATGGGGAAGACCCAATCTTGAGTCAGTTCGGAGAAACTCCGAGACCTCAGAGCCACTACCTGCAGTGCGGTCATTCGTAAGATATGCGCTGGGTACTATATGCAGCAGGAACGAAAATTTTTCCGGGAAAACTTTATAGCGTGGGATTGTTGTTGGGCCTCATTCGCGCCATGCAGGTGAGGAGTAACATTCAAGTGCTGGATCAAAGTGGTCAAATTTTAATCTGGTGAGGCGCAATGGGCCATGCAAAGATAAGCTGATGAAGATGTTAAAGAAGTCAGGAGAATATCGAAATTGGAGCGAGAAAGCAAGCATTGGGAGGAATAAAATATGATGGGAAAAACATGGAAAAATTGCATGATTTAAATTAAGAGAGAGGCAGAGAGAAAAAGGACGGAAGAAAAAAAAAAAAAAAAAAAAGGTACAATGACGATGAATATCCAGAACAACATAAGTTTTGTTCGAGATGCAGAATCAACAGTCGGTACTGCTCAAATTAAGGAGAGCAAAAATGAGCCTTCGGTTTCCGGGTGTGCACAAGAAGCCAGAGTGCGGCCAGCCCATGAGGAGTTCAAAGCGCATAATACATTGATTCCTGCACGTGTGGTGATTCTTCGTACAAACAAGCGATTACCCCTCTCGGCGCTCAAGCCAATGAAAAATTTTGGTTGAGACGACCGGTTTTCAGTTCCGAATCTAATATTATTCATTTACCGTGCTTCCGGTGCAGCTGCTCTAAAGGTACTTTTTCTTTTAGCAGAAATCCGAACCCGCCGCTGTTACTTTGAATACTGTTGCTTAACTTGCTCCGCAAACTCAATTCGCAGCTCAAAACCGCCCCAAGGTTCTCCCACCCTAACAATCCGCTCTTCCCGGGACACCTGTCTGCATATTTACATCAATTTTCAGCAACTCGTGCCCCTTCGAACAAACTCAACAATTCAATCTCCACTCGCAATACTACAATACAATCTTCCTTATTATGGATTGCCTGCTGGTTTATATCAAAGAAGAAAGCTACAACCTGTTAATGAGTGACAACTCTTCTCTTGGTAAGATGGACGACTTCGATGTGTCGCACATCGCAGAACCTATGTCAACGGTGTCTACTACAGGTGTTCATAGCATCTCGAAAGATAACAATGTTACCATTGAACAAGCATGTGACTCTTGCAGGAAACGCAAACTCAAATGCTCCAAAGAATACCCCAAGTGCCTGAAATGCATCCAGCACAACTGGTGCTGTTCCTACTCGCCCCGAGCTGTCCGGTCGCCATTGACCAGAGCTCACTTAACCGAAGTAGAAAAGCGTCTAGACCAATTGACAAACGTCTTGCGGTACATCTTGCCGAAGGGCGTCGATTTGGATGAGATGCTTGGGGCAGACAACCATGACACCATTCTTAGACAGTACCGAGATAAATTGGCAGAGTGTGTCGATGCTTCCAACACGCATCTGCCTTCTTCCAACTCAGTTTTCTCTAACCAGGATTCGATGAGTGAATCCGTCACCGATAAACGAGGTGATGATTCTCTTTTTGGCACAGAAGAGTCGTACGATAAGCAAAGAATCAAACAGGAAATCATCAATGATTTTGTGTTGAACAACATCCCCACCAACGCAAAGCGGTTCCAATATCTTCCCCCATCATCCACATCCAAGGATCTGTCACAGATCCCTCGTGCTGTCCAGAACGGCTGCGCTCAAGTCAACACCATGCAAAACGACTTCAATCAGCCAATGCGGATGGCCTCTGCTGAATCAAGCAACTCTGCCTCGCTTACGAGTCCTACGTCGCTACTTCTGCTCAATTCGTACGACAACTATGACTACGAAAACGATCGTATAGAAGCACTCCTGGGCAGTGTACTGAAGAGACAGAAGATTCAGCAGAGTCCTGAATACACATCAATCTTCGACGAGGTCATGTGCGATGACTTTGCCTAACGACCTAACACGACAATCTTACTTCTCACCATGTATTTTATAAACGTTTAAACAACAAAAGTCCTGCGGTGTGTGACGACAGTACAGTTAGTAGCACGTGGAACCCATGCCTAGTGCTCGAGCGTGCGTGCTTCCAAATCGGCGGGTCTAGATTGCGACTAAAAGCTTAGAGTGCATCACGTGACGTGGAACGGGCGAGAGCGTCGTTTCTTTTTTGTCTCTCGCGGCCTCGGTCCGGGGCTCGGTCGTAGCCGCCGGGTCCCGGTGACCACTCGCGCGTCGTGTGTAGCACAGTTATGAGTAGCTGAGCTTGACAGGTCCTGTTCCCCAGAGTGGGGTTTGAACACAGCAAAAGTACGCTAGTCTTTGTATCAGGCGCTTCAATTTTTTGGATTTGTTGAGTCTGTTTCGTCTGTGTTTCACCCGTGTTGCATATAGGTTGCAGGTCTGTCCTTGTTGTAAAAAGGGGATACACAAATACTCACGGGTAGGGGGCTTTATTTATTGCCGACCAGTCGTCATCTACGTGACACTCCGCTGGTGAATACGTCTGTTTAAGGTAGGTTTAAGATCTGTTTCACGTCCGTTTTATGACCCTTCTTGTGGCATAGCAGTACGATGTCTTCAGCACAAACTTGGTCTTCCTTGAAGCGCAACATCACTCGTCGTGTGCGCCAGGCGCTCCAGGAACTTCAAGAAAGCTTGGGCAACTTGGAGCATGTGCCTGTGCCTGGCCGAGTCCCAGTTCCAGTTCGCGTGCCAGTTCCAGTTCGAGTCCCAGTTCCTGCTCGCAATGGCGGCCGTGGCGGCAGCAGCTCAAACTTTGTTGGCATAGGTGGCTTGTGGTCGGGCCGGTCTTGTTTGTGGGGCTCTCCAGTGAGGCGGTTCAATGGCCGGCTGCCCACGATTAGTGGCGGGTTCTCCGTGGCCCAAAGCACGCGGTTCTTTTCAACGTACAATCGGTTTGGCGGGTTCAACAGTTGGCGTTGGGCACGCATTAATCAGTCTGTTTTGTTCCAGAATTTTTCGTCCAAAACACAGTTTCGGCTGCGTCTGTTTCATAAGTTCTACAAAACGCCAACGCTCACCCAGCTTCTCAAGAAAAAAGGAGCCGTCCACGACGAGAACAAACGCACGCACGCCGACTACCGAACCGTGGTGTCGGTGGCCAAGCCGGGCGTGCCGGCTCCGCTCAGGCTCAACATTCTGTTGACACAGAAGTTCCATGACTTGGTGATGGACTTGGCGCGCCCGGCTGGCTCGGAATGCACTGGGTGTTATGTGGACTTTAGGTTAGAGCCCCGGATCCTCATCCCTGCTTCCACAATGTTGAATGGCGACGTGATGAGGGAGCTTGTGGCCAACCTCAAACGGTTCGAGCGCCACGTCGCCGACTTGCAGCGTGACTTGCACCGCTTGAGCGAGTTGGGCGAGCTTCCACTCAAGTTTGTTGCGTCCGAGAACGTGATCCGGGTGTTTTTTCCTAATTGCGACCGCGAGCAGTTGGAGTCGCTTCTTGTAGAAAAGAACGTGGTGAGTGGAGTTGTTTATGAAGATGTGTCCAACAGGTACCTGCAGCTCGCGGAAGAAGGCGCTGTGTCGTCAGTCTCGGAGTTTGACATCTTGAGCAGCTGCGACTCGATGTCGCTGGGTTTGTCTAGCTCAGACTCCGAGTCTGTAGACGACGCCAGCGAGATTTTGTCTGGGTCTTTAGAGAGTTCCGAGGAACGCATCGTCCATGTGGAGCCTGTGACTACTCTGCACCGTGTTGACATTGCTGACGAGATGTACTGGGCCTAGTCCAATTGCAACGTGGCCCGGGCCATGGACTTTTCAGTCTACTAATGATAACGATGCACGTTTTTTTCTTGTTTACATTTTTCTTTTCCGTTTATTACACTGTGCGGTGGGTTGATTATGGTTTATCTGTGCGTGTGCGGCGCTGCTGTCAATGCTCTTGTTGGATGAGGAGGGCATAAATCGTTTTGGATAAAGCGTTGTACACCTTCCTCGTCTGTACGCTTTCCTCGGCTGTACGCTTTCCTCGTTTATGATTGGACATGGATAGCGATATGAATTTGTATTTTATAGTCTATCTGCTTCCACTTCTTCATCACTCTTTCGCTAGCCAGTGTTTTGCACCCGCGCTTGGACCACGCGACTGCAGGGAGTCTTAGCTAACAAGCACAATCTTGGCCCAAATTACTCTTATTTCCTAATTCGAAACATGAGTGATTCGAATAGCCAACGACGGGCAGTAAATTCCGCTTCTGCTTCCTCAGTCCCAACCACAACATCTGCCGCAATGACACCCGGCAGCCCCAATATACCGGACGAGGCCAACAAGCCAAATTCGGCGCAGCCCACCACGGAGTCCACTTCCCTTGAACAAGAAACAAATGGCCAGCCTCGCCCCGGCGATACAGAACAGGCTTTGGCTGAGGATCCGGTCCCTGATGAAAGCTCGGTTTATACCACCAATGGCGCGGACATGGCACCAACCTCCAGTTTTGGTGGACGTGTGGACGTGTCCTCGGAAGATGGCGATTTTGAGGATTCCAACGACAACCTTGGCATGAACAAGGGCCTGCAAACGGTGCTGCTGGACGCCGCCGAGGTCCCGGAGCCAAGCCCGGTGCCTTCCACGGAAGAAGAAGCTTTGTCAGAGTCTTCGCGTGGTCTAAACGACGCAAGCTCTGTAGAGCCGACCTTGTTGGCTCCTGACGAGCCCCAGGCCGCTGCAGATTTGCTCCCGCCTCGCACGTATATCTCCAAAAGTATTGGCACCTCTGCCAGCGGTGCCACGGAGCCCAGTTCAAAAGCTCAATCGCTCTTGGAGGCGCGGCAGAGCGAGATCTCTATCAAGTTCGATTCGAAGGACGTGTCGCAGCAACAGTCCATCAACTCGGGCGTGGAGAGCGTGAAAAAGACGTTCCGCGATATCCGAGATACCATAGGCCAGTTGCCGTCTGAGCTTCTTGGTGGCAGCGCCATAGACTGGGAGTTATGGGGCCGGGTAGTGAACAACTACCACGAAATGGTGCTCAACGACCAAGACGAGCTAGTGCGTGCGGTGACTGCCGGAATCCCAAAGGAGATTCGTGGCATAATCTGGCAGTTGGTTGCCAGGTCCAAGAGCCTCCAGCTTGAGGAGTTGTATATGCAATTAAAGGCTGAACCGTCTGTGCACGAGCGGGCTATCAAACGGGATTTGACGCGAACCTCGTTCTACACCAACGTCGATGCTGCCGACAAGGCTGGCGAGCTCTACAATGTCATCATGTCCTACTCTAACTTCGATCCTGATGTCGGCTATACTCAAGGCATGGTGTTCATTGCTGTTCCACTTGTGATGAACATGACTGAGGGCGAGTGTTTCTGCTTACTTGTGACGCTCATGAAGGACTATGGTCTCCGTGAACTCTTCTGTCCCGAGATGAAGGGCTTGCACTTGTTGTTGCATCAATTCGACCGGTTGCTCGAGCAACGCCTGCCTTTATTATACAATCACCTTACTCGACAGGGTATCCGTCTGCTGATGTACGCGTCCCAGTGGTTCCTTACTTTCTTCAGCTACAAGTTCCCTCTAGACGTTGTTTTGCGTATATTTGACATGGTGATCACCCAGGGAATAGAAGCCGTTCTTCGCTTGGCACTCAACCTCATGCTTCAGAACGAAAACAATCTTTTGTTGCTCACGTTCGACGCGCTCTTGGACTATCTCAAATCGAGTCTCTTCAACGTTTACGTGAGTAGTGACTTTCTTAAGGGCGAGCCGCAAGAAAACAAGCGCTTTTCGCTCCTTGCACGGAAGCCGTCTGTCAAGTCGTCTGAGTACTACAGGTTGGATGCGTTTATAGATGATGCCATGCTGGTAGAGGTGAATCCCTTGGACCTTGCGCGGTACAAAGCGGAATTCGACCAGATGATTGAAAAGGATTTATTGCGTACAGAGGAAATTGAGCGGCTCCGTGCATCTAACGGCAAGTTGCGTCACGAAATCAAACAGGTGGAGAAGGAGTTATACATGCTTAACCACGAGCACATGGATGCCGTGCAGACGTTGGTCAACACGAAGGTGAGCTTGCCAGAGCTACTAGGAGAAATTGAGGAGATGAAGCAATGTGTAACGTCGTTGGAGGCTGACATTGCTGAGATGAACTCGAAACTTGGCGCCAACAGAGAAACCATTCCGCAAGATATCGAAGCCCGCATCCAAGAGCTTTTGGAGCAAAACGCACAGGAAACTGAGCGTTTCAGCAATTTGGAGGAGCAGTTCAATCAATTGACGCTTGAGGACGAAAATCTAACAGCGGAATTGAAGAGATCGAAGAAATGGTTTTGGAAAAAATAGAGAGAAACATTTTCGCTGACCAAACCCGCCTGGACCTGAGCCGATTTACACTGGATATGGGTGCAAATACCTGGTGAGGATGAAGTGCGACTGTCCGTATCACGTGCCGGAAGGGCCCATACCCTAACGGTTTGTGTGCAGCATCGTCCTTCGCCGTGCTCGCTCGCGCCAAAGAAAATTTTCAGATAAACCTTAACGACAGTTTCTTGTTATAGTATCATACGGCAAAAATGGGTAGAGGACCAAAGAAGCATCTCAAAAGATTGGCAGCTCCACACCACTGGATGTTGGACAAATTGTCCGGTGCCTACGCTCCAAGACCATCTGCTGGTCCACACAAGTTGAGAGAGTCTTTGCCTTTGATTGTGTTCTTGAGAAACAGATTGAAGTACGCTTTGAACGGTAGGGAAGTCAAGGCTATCTTGATGCAAGAGCACGTCAAGGTTGATGGTAAGGTCAGAACAGACTCCACTTACCCAGCAGGTTTCATGGATGTCATCGCCTTGGAGGCCACTAACGAGAACTTCAGATTGGTGTACGACGTCAAGGGTAGATTCACTGTCCACAGAATCACCGCTGAAGAGGCTTCCTACAAATTGGGTAAGGTGAGAAAGATTGCTTTGGGTAAGAGAGGTATTCCATACGCTGTCACTCACGACGGTAGAACCATCAGATACCCAGACCCAGCTATCAGAGCCAACGACACCGTCAAGATCGACTTGGCTACCGGTAAGATCACTGAGTTCATTAAGTTCGACACCGGTAAGTTGGTCATGGTCACTGGTGGTAAGAACATGGGCAGAGTTGGTGTCATTGTGCACAGAGAGAAGCACGAGGGTGGTTTCGACTTGGTCCACATCAAGGACGCTTTGGAGAACACTTTCGTCACCAGACAATCCAACGTCTTCATCATTGGTGAGGAGGCTGGTAAGCCATACATCTCCTTGCCAAAGGGTAAGGGTATCAAGTTGTCAATCACCGAGGAGCGTGACAGAAGAAGAGCTCAACAAGGTTTGTAGGATGCTTAAGTAATCTTGTAATCGACGATATATCTGTAAAGATTGTAGTGATGGAGAAGACGAACTTGAAATAATAGAGAACAGAAAAATGTCTTGGTGATCTTTACGAAGTTCTTTTGAAGCCAGTGACTGCCTCTGACAACTTGCTAGGTTGGGTCAGCCATGGCTTTCCTACAACTGAGTATATCATGGATATTGGTATTTCGCTTTAATTGCACTTATATTCTTCCTCTGGAGCCTGGTTTTTCAAGCCTGGTTTTTTGGGCCTGGTATTTTTTTCTGCTTCAATAATTCACGGTTTGTGTCTTTTTGCTCGCAGCCAGCAATAGCTGCGAAAACAAGTTAGGGCCACTACGGCTAGAAATAGAAAAGCGAAACATAGCAGCATCAAAAAGTGAAAACACCCCACATAAAAAACACCTTCCTTGTACAGAGTTCACAAACAGCAAAACTCTTTACACCACAAACACAAAAAGCCACGCCACCTGCCTGCGGTACGTGTTTGTGCTCCTTTGCCCAACAATATATAAACAGCAGTTTTCCCAGCTCGTTACTGCTCAGTGCCAGATAACGCCCTGCACAACGCTTCGTGCGGTTGTCGCTATCGCAGCTATCGCACCGGCCCAAGGTTGGCCCCAGCAGCTCTTGACCCATCCTCAACGCCGCAATGCTTCGCTTGGTGACCGTGGGATTACTTTGCGTGTTGATACTTTTGATAAATATCTCACGCCACTATCCACAGCCGCTCTTGCTACACAAAAGTGCACCAGCAAAGAGACCTTTACGCTTTGGGAACATTAACTTTCTCCACACTACGGACACCCATGGATGGCTCAGCGGCCACTTGAACCAACCCACCTACGATGCCGACTGGGGTGATTTTGTGTCCTTTGCGCAGCACATGAAGGCCAGCGCACATGCCCGTGGCCAGGACCTTCTTCTTGTGGATTCTGGTGACCGCCACGACGGCAATGGCCTCTCGGACACAACAGTGCCCAACGGTGCTCGTGCGCTTCCTATTTTTGTGAAGCAACAATACGACATCATCACATTGGGCAACCATGAGTTGTACCTGTGGGATAACTCCGAGCAGGAGGCCGAGCTCTTGGCACCTCACTATGGCGAAAACTACGTATGCTCGAATGTCGAGTACTTGGGGCCGCACGGCAAGTACGTTCCCTTTGGCCAGAAATACCGGTATTTCACTACTGAAAAGCAAGATTTGCGGGTGCTTGCTTTCTCCTTCTTGTTTGACTTTGATAGGAATAACAACAGAACCCGAGTCACGCCCATCGAACAAGCCGTCGAACAAGATTGGTTCCAGGATGTTCTTGCACTGCATCCGGAGGAGGAAGTTGACATGATTGTAGTGGTTGGCCATGTTCCTGTGACGAAACGCTGGACAGAATTGCAGATTCTACACTCAGCGCTCCGCAGCCGGTACCCTGACACATTGATTCAATACTTTGGTGGCCACAGCCACATCCGGGACTTCCTGGTGTTTGATGACAAACTGACTGGTCTCCAGAGTGGACGCTTCTGCGAAACACTCGGATTCTTGAGTGTTAATACGTCATCCGCTGTATCTGACATCAAGGATCGCTTTTTCCGCTCGTACATTGACTTCAGCACCGACCTGTTCATGCATCACTCTCACAAGACTGACAGGGCCGAGTTTATCACCAAACAAGGTATGCTGGCCAAGGCGTCGCTTGCTGCTGCTCGGAAGGAGCTCCAGTTGGATAAAGAGTTGGGCCAGGTACTGCAATCGAACTACTTCATGGATTATGTGCCACTCACGCACCCTAAGAACCTTTACCACTTGCTCACAAGTCGAGTTTTACCCACTCTCACACCGCAGCACGCCAACACGTCCGTCCATGATCAACGGCTCATATTGATAAACACCGGGTCTGTGCGATACGACTTGTACAAGGGGCCATACACTGTCGATAGTCATTTCATTGTGTCTCCTTTCCAGAACGACTGGATGAAAGTCAGCCTTCCAAGAAACCTTGCTTTGAAGATTGCTCCTAAACTCAATGAAAACGGGTATATATTAAGCTCAGAGACCGGGCTGCGGATGGTCTCGAACTCTAATTTACGTCCACCACATCAGAGGTATTTACAAACACAGAGCACGAAGCAAGAAACCAATCAAATGCCCATGGACTACCCCGACTTGGACGGTGAAGTGGACCTCGACGGTAAGCTCACTAAGGGCTACGTGACATATGACGACTTTGGAAACTCTGGTGACGATACTCCGCACCGTGGTGTCAAGCATTTCCCACTACCTAACGTTGTTCAGAGCACCGAACTAAGGCCGGGCCACAACGGGGTTATCGACGTGGTGTTCTACAGCTTTCTCATTCCAAATGTAAAGTGGGCAATAGAAAAGCTCGGTGGGCAGGTGCCAGAAATTGAGTTCTATTCGGACGTTTATTTAGGCCAGTTGCTAGACCAGTTTGTGGCAGCTAATGAGCTCTAAGGCAAGAAAGAGAAAAGGCAATCCCCCCAAAAAAGGAAAAAGAAAAAGAAGTAATAGAGTAAAAGATTCAAGAAGCCCAAACGGGAAACGAGAAAACACATTCATAGTTATCTATTCTAACAAGTGTATGCAACTAATGTTAACCTATAGAAAGGAGGGCGACATTAATGAGCGATTTTTTATAATGCAAATTTGCTCAGAGAGAGACGGTGCTATCGTGAGGCATGTGGGTGATTCTGTAGTCAAAATTGTTTATCGTCTCCGACTCGTCGCTGTTGGCCACTGTTTGATCCACAACCATATTTAAGTTGAAGCCGAACCACGGGCCCCATATAGGCCTGGGTTTCTGTGCGGAATTCAGAACGACCAAGTCAGCGGATTCACCCAACCTCGAGCGGCCACTCTCGTCAAAACGAACTTTGCCGTTGACAGTAACAGTGTAAACACCGGTGCCCGGAACTAGATGGGTGTCGAACGATGTCATCTGGTGGTTTGTCAAAGGGCACGCAAGCCACTTCTTCTGGAACTCAAGCCGAGAATCGTTCACAGGCGGTTGTGGTATCAACGGGTTGCCATTAACAATAACAGCGCTGCCTGGCTTAAGCTGTTTGGCAAACTGTGTGGCATAGCTCTCTACTGAAGGGAACTGGGGCTGACCCAGGGAACCTGGCGAGTGGAGCAGAAGATCTAAAGACGCAAGCAACTTCTTCAAAAAGGGCTCGATGGGCTGGGCTAGAACTGAGTTAGTCACACATAGCCAGAAAGGCTTGCAAATTTTTCTTATTCACGTGGAAGTACTTACATGGGTCCTGCTGGGCAATATTCATGGCAGATGAGATATGAGCTAAGAGAAGTGAACAATGATGGACTCGCGCGAAAGTCACTAGGTGAGCGTGGGGCACACAAGAAGTGAATACCAAGGCAGACCTGAGAAAAGACGAGGCCACCGGTTCGAGCACGAGAGCTTGCTATCTTGGGTGGATGGTCTATTGTTTCATAGCATATTCGCTCATCGCTCCACGTCGTTAATTTTTCGTGTTTTCGTGTTTTCTTTCATTTTGTAGTTTATTCCCTGGTTTTCTCACTTGCCTCAGCACTAGCTCCACGGGCCATTGGATCGCTGAGACTCATCAACGAAAGGCTGACAACACCGTGGAATACACTAAAAAATGCACACAGTGGTAGCGAATAAGAGAGCACTAGAGAACACCAAAGCGGGGAAACCCTTTCCTGCTTTCCAGGCGAGTGTTTTTGGAATTGTCCCACGCCCTACCACCATCTAGTGCAGTGCAAAGCTTCCAGCCTCGACTCTCAACAGGTTGAAAGCAGGTGCCTTCGGTACTAGATCCAACGCAATAGAGCTTCACCCATACCTCGGATGCGCTTCTCCACAGGAACGTAGGCTTGTTCCAACATGGGCCTCACCCCAAAGAAGGTCCTGTGCTCAAAACCACAGCAAGCAATATAACTTTGGTATAAAGACGCAGCATTCTCTCCCCAATTGTCATACTTTCTTCATAAGCACTGAGTCAAATACAACAGTCATGCCAGACGACGCAGCAAACACCGCCAAAAATATCGCCGTTTCCGTAGCTGGATCGCTCGGTGGAAACAAGGTCGCCGATGGCCTTCATCTTGGCCAAGCAGGCCATATCGCATCTGGTGTCACCGGTGGCATTTTGGCAGGAAAGGCCGAAAACAGTGCCGAGGAGAAGGCTAAAGAGTAATGTGCTCACTGAAGCCAAAACACCGATGAACTCACCTTTCCATAGATTGTGCAGCTTGCTTTTCTAGATCGACCTCTATCGCAGCGAATGCAACAAGTAATGAATATACAAGCTAGAGAACACAGGGCACCTGACTGTAGCGTAGCCTATCATCGCCTGAGCACGATACCCACTCCAAGCAGCAGAATCCTCGTTAGCAGAGTGCATAGCTCAGGAGCGGTAATTTCCCAAACCGCTTTTTTGCATTACGTCAAGTTATCGGATCCGTCTGCGAATTGCGAATGGCGCAAGCCAGACCATAGGGCCGGGGAAAACAAGCTGGCATGATCTTGGGTGCGCACGACCAAAACCCGGACAGCATCGAGCAGGCATTTTGTAGGTTGCTGTTGCATTTTGCGCCGTCAATTTGGCCGACTACGTGGTGTGTTTGATCGCGGCCGAATCAGGCTCCATTTCATGTTGGAGCCAGGTGGAACCAGCCAGCGTGGTGTGCACACGGCGGAGTGGCCCATTGTTTAGTCGCATTCGCTGGGCCCAGTTCCTGTTTCGGTGCGCGCATGGCTGGTTTGGGCCTCCGTTTATCTGCATTATCCTCTTTGGATCTAGGGGCGACCAGCACTGTGCTATAGCATGCAATGGGGCCTGATTCAGATCAGATCTCTGATTTACTCAGCTAAATGCTGCCCGTCTTCTTTAAGTACAGCTCGTCCTGCTCCCTTTTTTTCTTTTTCTTTTTCTTTTTCTGTTTTGTCGTCTTCTCTTTTCGTTTCTGTCTTTCGTTTTCTTCGTTGTTGGGTCAACTCGTCATTTGCCTTCCGTCGTTCGTTGTGTTACTGGTTTGGCCGAATCGTCCTAGTTAATTCTTTTCGTTCTTTTAAGTTTGTTATCCGACTGCGCTCCTCGTTTCTCAGCTAAGTCTGTTGTTTTAACATCGTTTGCATAAGTGGAAGATCACACAAGCCTTTGCTATTTTCCATTTTCACCCCTGTTTGCTCTTGTTGGTTGAATTCGATTCTCAGTCCGATATTTTCCTACTTCGGGCCTGACGCAATTCGATCTCGTCACTCACTTCTTTTCCCCCACGCACTGTTTCCTATACACAGCGCAAGGCCGATCCGCATCTTTCTGATCTGAGAACTGACGGGTCATCTACCATTTATACTCCGCCTGCTGACAAGAACACAAAGCCGCAGGAAAAAACCTGAAACAATAGTCAAACATTGTTCCAGGAAATCACGTCTGCTGCAACTCGTCCATTCGCTAGTTCCATTCTCGCCGGTTCCTGCGTCTACGTGCCCACGGTTTTTTTTCGATTCTCCCTGTTCTCTGCGTCAAGCGCACGCTCCGAACATCACAGCAGAACAATTGGGTTCCTGATTTTTTTCTAAATCCACATCCTGTGGCACCCCCTGCTCTTTGTGATTTCACACAAGACAACACTGACACAAAGGTCAAACAAAGCAAGCAGACATTGACAGCCTGGTTGTTCCATTGTTGGATATCGTTGGACCCATCTGACGGCGCACCTCCCCACACCACCTGGCAACAGCCGCTTCTTTGCCTAAAATAGTTGCACCCAAAATTGCACCCAAAATTGCACCCATAATTGCACCCAACGGTACACCCCAAGTTGCACCCGAATCCGACCTGGCAACACGCCCTCACCTACACACAGCCATCCCTCGTTCGCTGTATCCAAGCATTATGAGTGTTGTCCAATCGTCCATGTTCACCAATCGCCTCAACTCGCCCTTCGTGAACACCTCTCACCACGGCGAGACCTCCTCCTTCAACGAGCTCTTTGCCCTGCTACAATCGAGGTCCAATTACCGCAAAATGAAGTCTCTTTCACCAACAAGCTTTTCTTCGCCCGAGCTTTCAACCTACACAAAGAAGCGGTCCCACAGTGATCAGTCGAACACCCGTGCAGCGGCCCCTCCCGCTCCGGCTGACTTGCCCTCCCCCAAACGTGCCAAAACCGTACCTTCATCGCCTGTTTCTCTCGACAAGTTTTCCATTACCCCATTCCACTCTGCCGAACACGCCGCCCACGACCTCCCCACAACCAAAGTTACACTTCCCAGTCTCAACGATGCGCTAGCTAACATTTCCGGGTCGCAAAGCCCGTCCACACGCCTTGGTTCAGTCAAGCCTCTCATTCCAACAGTGTCCTTAGACTACTTTGATACTTACAAACCCAACGACGAGAACTGGCGCTACGGACTCTTGGACTCCATCCGCAGTACAAAGCCGACGTTTTCGTTGGATTCATACGCACACAATGACCGGCTCTGCTCGTCAACGCAAAAGCTCCCCTCGTTCAATGAGTTGCAAAAGTCAAGCAGGCCAAGGTTTGATTCCAGAGTGGGCACCAAGGCATTGCCCACATTTGCTGAGCGTAAAATCAACTTCCCTTACGAGTCTAACTACACTTACTTAAACAAGACGTACTTGAACGACGTTGAACGGTATCCCGAGTACTTAGAGTTGGCTCAATCGCTAGTCCTGCTCTCTCGCCCACCCGAATTCGGCCCCGTTAGCGGCCAGCAACAATCCAATATTCCTCTTCACTCTGTTCATCAACATTATGAACACCCGCATCATGAACACCAACGCCAGCATCAGCAGCAGCAGCAGCAGCCACAGCACATGCATCACTCGTATAGCAGTCATAGCCATAGTCACAGACATATGGATGAGTTCCGTTCTGGGCATCACGAACATTCCGGCAAGTCTCACGAGCATAGCTTCAAGCCCCAATATGCATCATACGGCTCAAGCAGCCACTACAGAAACCATGTGTTGAGCCCACCCAGCGCACAGCTGACGACAGTGGCTTATGCCACTCCAGACCACAGCTTTGAGCTCAAGCTGGCATCGCCAATTCTGCAGGAAAGTGCACCACAGTCACAACACCAAGCAAGGTTCATCCCCATCACTCCTCCATCTGTCAAGGACAAGACTAGATCGGACTTGATGAAATCGCCAGGCAAATCCTCGCAAGGGGTCCCTAGATGTTGCATTTCGTGCGGCTCGGACCAGTCGCCATGCTGGAGGCCATCGTGGAGCATCAAAGAGGGCCAATTGTGCAACTCCTGTGGCCTTCGTTACAAAAAGACTGCCGCAAGGTGTCTTAATTCCGACTGTAAAAAGATCCCGGCCAAGGGTGAGTGGGCCTTGATGCAAAGCAAAGGAAAGACTCGCTTCGAGGACGGCGAGCCTGCCTATGCCTGTCTTAACTGTGGATGGAAAGTTGAAGTTAGAAAGTAGACATGTCTCGACCAGCAGCTGACAAGCAACCTTTGACAAGCGTCGCTGCTACTTCATTACTGTAACTCTTTCCCTATCCAGCCATGGAGCCTGCGTGCTTCTGGTATTTCACATGCTTCAACTTATTGAATATCTTGTCGCATTCAACACATACTCATTTTTTTGCTCATCTTCGTCATTGTTATCCCCACCGCCATCGATAACTAACCATCGATAACTAACCATCGATAACTAACCATCGATAACTAATTGACCATAATCGCTGTTTTGCCATTCGATAATACATGATACATACCTATACCTATAACGGAAACGTAGAATTAAAACACAAAAAACAGAAACGAACAAGATCGAGTGGAACCAAGTACCGACTCCCGGACAGTATACTAGAATTTTGCACCCACGCTACATCATTACACCCGGCAACTGGAAACCTGTACCTCCCTAAGAACCAGCCCGTGAGAGACGTGCGCGCACCTAGCTCACATTCGTTGTTCTCTACCCTTCCACGGCGCGACCCCAAACCCGCACCGCCGCCCTGCAAACCACACACCATACTATCTTCAAGCCGACAACCCTCAAGTGTGCGCACCCGTCTTTTGCCAACCACTTTTTCTCCCACAATGCCCGTCATCTCCATCAAAATCAAGTCGTCCGGCGACAAAAAGTACGAGGTGCAGGTCGACACCGAGTCGTCCATCGAGGACTTGAAGACAATCATCGCCGCGGAGGCCGACATCCCAGTGGAGAGCCAGCGGTTGATCTACAGCGGGAAAGTGTTGAAAGATACAGAGACCGTCGCCTTCTACAAGATACAGAATGACCATAGCATCCACTTGGTCAAAAGTGCTGCGGCCAAGGCCAAGACACCACAGAGCCTGGGGCCGGGCTCGTCTGCAGCTGCGGGTGCTGGTGCTGCTTCAGGGTTGAGCGGCGCCGCAGACTCATCCAACTCGTCTCCCAGCTCAGCGGCGGGCGCCGTACCCTCGAACATTGCTGCTGGGCAGGGCTTCAACCCGTTGTCAGACTTGACGGGTGCCCGCTACGCAGGCTACACGCAGTTACCCAATGCGTCGATGTTTGGGCCCGACGGAGGCATGGGTGCTTTCCCAGACCCCGAACAGATCGACTCGCTAATGTCCAATCCAGAGTTCCAGCTGCACATGAATGCCATGTTGCTGGACCCGCGCATGTTGGACATGTTGATTGACCAGAGCCCGCAGTTGAGGGGCTTGAGCCCAGAGGCCCGTCAGATGTTGCACCCCATGTTCCGCGAGATGTTGTCCAACCCCGAGAGCATCAGGTCCATGATGACCTTGAACCGCCAGATGCAGAGCGGCGGATTTGGCGGTGCTGGCGCCAACGCATCGTCATCGGCATTCCCCGCACCAGGATCAAACCCAACCGTGGAAGGCGTCGAGGCCCCTGCTGACTCCCAGGGAACCGGGTCGAATGCCAATGCCGCTGCTAACCCATTTGCCAATATGTTCCGCAATGGTGTTCCGCCATTCGATCCTTCCTTGTTTGGTGCCCTTGGTGGTAACCAGCAGGCCCCCGCAGACAACAGACCTCCCGAGGAGAAATACGAGGACCAATTGAGACAACTCAACGAGATGGGTTTTTCGGACTTTGACCAGAACGTTGCAGCATTGAGAAGGAGTGGCGGCAATGTCCAAGGTGCACTAGACTTCTTGTTGTCTGGTGGCTTTTAATGACCGCAGCCACCGCTTGCGCCGCTGTGCTCTGCTGCACCCACTCGGGCTAGAGACAATACGAGTGTTACAATGTCGCCTTCGCTATCATACGCAATGATCATACACACCCCTGGAATTGGTCAAACGTGCCTGTAGCCTGCCGTATATTCATTTTTCTTCTCTTCTGTGTGCTGTGTTATCCGGCCAAGTCAAAGTCGTGTGCCGCTCAAATAATACCAACATAGATGCGAACAACTGACTTATGTTACGGTCCTAGCTTCTACACCCAACAGAACGGAGCATGGCAGGTGTTAGCGAAGCACCCAGCAATGACACCGGTGATGGTGCCCATTCCGAAGATCCTGTTCTGAATTCAAAGCTGCCGCATGAAAACTCCTCGAAGCAAGCACTGGCCAATGATGACTACATTCCACCGCTACACCGCAAGCTAGGGCCATACCAAGATGCCGTAAACGCACCAGTATCGATGACAGAACATACGGATCCGGTGTATTTCCAGCTACGCAAACTAGTGGGGCTCACAGTCGCCTCAAGCAAGCACGAACCGAAGTTTTCCGGCGAATTTCTTCAAGAAATGACCAATTTAACCGCCGAATTCATGCATTACTTATTCCAAACACTACACAAGATGACAGAGTCTCAACGACACCTGCTACCGGGTATCGCCGACCTTGATATGTGCCTCTCCATGCAAGGGATCTCGCCGACCGCCTTACACGAGGAGTACTTGCGGACAAAAGCTCTCAGCAGCGAAACGAAAGCGTACACCAGCCAAATCTATACTGAGCTTAACGAGCTTCTACGAGAGTACAATGCCGATAAGTATAATTTGGACAAGGAGGATCCGTCTATTGTATTTCATGCAAACGAGCATCATGAAATCGCTACACTTGTGCCACGTCGGGTAAGAAGACGAGATTACATCCCAAATTTCCTACCCGAGTTGCCCCCAGACTTTACTTATACTCTGACAGGGAATTACATGAAAATCACTACAGATCTCAAGGAAATTCGTCTCAATCTTGCCGAAGAGTCAAGACTCAACGAGGCCTCTTTGTATCGGCTAATTGATGATGACGAAATGCGGTGGCGGGAGTCACTAGAACAAGAGCTAATTGCGCTCGATTCCTCAGAAAAGGATTCGGATGTAGACGACATCATGAGTCATACTGGAGATCGACTAGGCGATGGAAGTGTGTCGCCTGAAGTGGTACATGGCACAGAGAAGCCATCATTATTAAACGGGACGGAAAATAGTACAGCTGGTATGGAGAACAGTTTTCAAAAAACCAACGAAGAAGCCCACAAGTTGCCTATCAGCGACAAGAAATTCGACTTTGTGGATTATGCACAGAAGAGACGTCGTGCAAAGGAAAAGCGATTAAAGCTGATAGAACGGCGCAGAAAGCTACGCCGAGAAAACGTATTCATGCAAGCTGAAAAGTTTTATTCGCCTTATGCCACTGCAGTCCCCACAAAAGCAGAGTCTGAATATTTTGAGAGTATTTTGGAAACAGGATTCAAAAAAGTTATCAAAGCGACAAGACTAGCTGAGCAGCGAAAGGAGGCAGAAAAGGAGCAGTTACTAAAGGAACAGCGCGAAAGAGACGAGCAGCAAGATTCTGCGGGCGGGGCAATTGAGTTTGGGTTTGCTTTCAATCCCTCTGCAAATATTCTGGAGGACAGCGACGAAGAGGATATGGAAAATGGCAAAGACTTCGACTTTGGAGATAATGAACAAACAAACGATGTACTCAGCCATGACTCAGCATCCGCAGTGCCTAGGAACGAGACTCGCTCAAAATCTCCAAGCAATGGACAAATTTCTGGGAAAGCTCCTCTCAAGACACCTCATTCAGAGGTGTTGGAGGAGTCTGATGCTCATAGTGAGATCGAAAGCGAGCTTGAGAACTTTCTCGGCTCTGAAAGTGCCGAGAACAACAAACTCCACGACTTACATGACACGCCCATGGAATTGGCTGCGGATGAGGCTCGCTCCGCTGAACAGGAGCACACCAGTGATACAGACCAGCCAAAACTGCGCACCAATGGAGATGCTACCAGCCCAATGCAACAGAGTGAATCGTATAACGGCCCTGGAAATGCAACTTTACCACGAAGGGAGGGAGCTGAGGTTTCAACTGTGAGCTGGGCAAATGCAGACGACGAAGAGTCGGATGCAGATGAATTAGAAGATTTGGAGTGAAGAAAGCGTGCGAGTGATTCGAGAGATCAGCAGATTAAACAGCAAGAGGGCGAGAGTGGAAACCTGAAATCCGAAAAAAACAAAAAGACCATAAACAGGAATAAAAACAAAACCAGAAGTAATGACTACCTAGTGCGGCTCACCACACAACGTGTGTCATGGATGTCAAGTTTTTTGCATGTGCTTGAGTATACGTACGCGGCTTGGACTTTCCAGATTCCCCACCACTACTTGTAGTAAGCCTCCGGTCGCTTGAGCCGCACAGAAGTAGAGCAGACACATCCGTACACCGGGCCTTAGTATAAACAACTATCGCATTCGTTTCTCCAAGACCAGGACGGGTCAGTTTTCCACCTAAGCAGAGGCCCTTTAAACTTGCACAGACGAGCTCACAAGCACTGTGATCCATCCGCGCTGCTTCCAGAAACCGCCAGGCGAGGTTTACCCATCTTGTTGCATTTGGTGCCCCAAACTTACCAGACAGAACCCCACGCTCCACGGCTCACTCCCACACATCACTAACAGAAAAAGCTCCCTTAATCCGCCAGCCGTGCTGCACAAATAAGCAGAATCCTATATCCTGAGTCGGCTTGAACGCTCTGCGCACACGCTGCTCCAAGCCCAATGACCAGCGTCACGCTACCTTCGTCAGTTCCGTTTCCCGTGACCGTCAGTGCCGTGCTCAGCGTGGCGGGCCAGAACGTGCAGAAGCACTCGCTCTTGTTCAAATACAAGTACTGGGATTATCAGGCGGACCCCAGCTCGTCAGAGCAAGATCCGCCGAAGATCCGTGTAGAGAGAATCGGCAGTTTCGAATCGCCCATCGAAGGTGAGATTGTGGCTGTGAAAATTCGTCCCAATGACGAGATTGCCCATAGCGGTGTCGAGCTCTACGTGATACGAGAGAAATGCACACACACGGTACAGTATGGTGGTCTCTGTGCTCTTTGTGGCATGGCGATTGAGGACGAGAAAGACTACTCCGGTTACACATACGAGGACCGAGCCACGATTTCTATGTCTCACGACAACCTGGGCCTCCGGGTGTCTGTTGATGAGGCTGCCAAAATCGAGAAGTCTGCAACAGAGAAGTTGGTTGAAGATAAGAAGCTTATTTTAGTGGTGGACTTGGACCAAACGGTCATCCATGCTACCGTTGACCCCACGGTGGGTGAATGGCAGCGAGATCCCCTGAACCCCAACTTCCCCTACGTGAAGGACGTGCGCTCGTTCTCTTTGGACGAGGAACAAGTGCTTCCTCCAGGGTGGACCGGGCCACGTCCACCGCCGTCCAAATGCTGGTATTACGTCAAGTTGCGGCCAGGGCTTGGGGATTTCCTCGCGCATGTCTCGGAGCTCTACGAGCTTCATATCTATACCATGGCCACACGTAACTATGCATTAGCGATCGCTGGGATCATCGACCCCACCGGCCAGTATTTCGGTGATCGAATTCTCAGCAGGGACGAGAGCGGGCTGCTCACGCACAAAAACCTCAAGCGTCTCTTTCCGGTTGATCAGTCCATGGTGGTGATCATCGACGATCGTGGCGATGTTTGGCTGTGGGAGTCTAACTTGATCAAGGTTGTGCCTTACGATTTTTTTGTGGGCATTGGTGACATAAATCTGAGCTTTTTGCCGAAGAAAAACGGCCAGCTCCTAGGCCCCACCAAAAAACGCAAATCGATTGCTCAATTGGAAGAGTTAGAAAATTCCGATTTAGACGCGAGTGAAGATACTGAATCCAGTAACGAGTCTAGTGAAAAGCCTGGCATTGATGAAGTGGAACAGGAAACAAATGGAGATGAAAAGAGTGGATCTGGAGAACCTAGGAACGACGTTGAAATGTACCCTGAAGGGGATAACTATGATGGCCAGGAAATGGATAATGACCACGAGCATGACCAGCAGTCGCCTGTCGATAGAATGCTACATTTGGGAGGTGGAGAGAACAACAAGGATCTTTTAAGAAAACAGCTGATGACCAGAAGCCAGGTTGTAGAGCAACAACAACACGATAGACCGCTTGCCAAGCTCCAAAATAACTTGGATAAAATGCTCCACGAACATGACACCCCTACGCCAGAGAGTGACGGGGACGACGAAGACCAGGACCATCTACTTCGTGACGATGACTCCGAACTTGGCTCATTAGAATCTGCCTTGAGATACATTCATGAAGAATACTTCAAGTTATTCAGCAAGTACCGCGAAAATACATCGCTACCGAGACCGGACCTAACTACCATTATTCCGGAGCTTAAGCGGACGTGCCTTGACGGAGTTGTTATCCTTTTCTCAGGAATTATTCCGCTTGGCATGAATATTGACAACGCAGACATTGTGATCTGGTGTCGCCAGTTCGGTGTGAGGGTTGTCAACGAGGTTTACCCTGAGGTCACCCATGTGGTATGTAGAGACCCCAGTGCAACTTTAATGAAGCCTGGTCTCACTCTCAAGGTGAGAGTGGCAAAGAAGACGCTACCGGGAGTAAAGATAGTGAGTCCTGACTGGCTCTTCGCGTGTCTCAGCTCGTGGAGCAAAGTCCTTGAAGACGAATATTTGATAGATGTGCCTGAGCAAGATTGGTATGTCTCATCTACTGACGTTGAAAAGTATCAAAATGCACTTGAAGCTCAGAAACAAAAGCAACAAATGCGAGGGCTCAATATGAAAACGCGCCAGAGGGAAGACTCGCTTTCGTCGCTCGAGGAGTATGATTTCAACGACGCGAGTGCAGAAGTGGACGACTTCCTAGCTGGGTTGAGTGAGGACGAAGATGCAAACGATGCAAAGGCTGAAGACGACTCTGACGCTAATCACAGCGAGGAAGATTCCGAACAGGATTCCGAGGATGGTGAGCGCAGTGGCTCATCTTTTCTCCGGGGACACTACAGCGAGTCTGCGCAGAAAAGAAAGGCTACAGATGACGTTCTGGACGAGGACGAGGACGAGGACTACGTCGAGGAGAGCAGAGGCAAAAAGAGAAAGACAGAGGAAGACATGGACATGCTCGAGAAAGAGTTGCTCAATGAACTAGATAATATGGAGTGATTACCTTAGTTGAACATGATGGTGAAGGTGTTCGGAGCGCATCAGCTCTGCGCGCCGCAGTTCCCAAAATGAAGATATGGCGAAGTGGAACCAGGCTCAGCCAGCATGAGACTATGCAAGTGTGCCTGACTGGTGTCATGCAGGGGAAGACCGGGAGCTCAAAGGTGTTAGCATTTACGCAGAGCTCTCAAGCTGTATGGTTGATAAAAATAGCAATTCCGTTGGTGGGGCTAAGTGAGATCATCCATGGCCTGCACATATGGCACTGTGCAAGCACGATTCCTCGCGTTGACAACGGCTTATTTCACTATTCAGGTGCAATCTACAAACGGTAATCCGGATTCAATTGACCAAGTCTAGCTATTTATATCCATGATTTCCGTCCTAAACGCGTCCTAATTTAATTGCATTTACCCTCACATACTACTTTTGACGTGTATACCACACAATCATCGTTACTAGTTTGCCGGTACCAATTCCAAGTGAGCCAGCACAGACACGCGAACACTGGAATCGTTTAGGGTAACTTGCACAATTCACAAAGGCAAGGTCTCTGCGGAAAGTATGTTCTTCCGGATTTTGGTGCTCTTCTTTACTGTTGCTTCCATCGTCCTCCTGGTGTGGTCGTTGGTTGGCTCCTACAAGAATGAGCTGTATTTGACCGACAATTATCTCCTCAGCTTCCAGTTGTCAAATTTGAACCTCACGGCGCTTTTCCAGGATGGAATCGACTCTAACTCGAAAAGAGATTACATTCCACCGGATGCCGTTTTTGCAGAATTCGAACAGGGATTACGTTTGCAACCAACTAAGACTATAATGGAGAAAAGAGACGTTGATACCGCGTCGTTGGCCGCACAGTACACATCGATCTTGGACTCTGGCGATGTGGATGCATCGTCTGTTGTCGCCAGCGTGGCGTCCCAATACTCTGTTGGCACTTCGGACATCGCAAGCATCACTTCTGCAGCAAAAGCAGCAAATTTGGCGTCGGAAGCGGCTGCTTACGCTTCGACAGCATCCATTCCGGACTCGATTGTTTCTTTAGCATCTGAAATCACCGGTGACCTCTCGTCCATACTCTCCAACATTGCAGATTCGGCCAATGTTTCCGATTTGGGTCTCTCCGATATGTACTCTGTGTCGTTCTACGGCTATTGTAAGGGAGATTTGGATTCCGAGCTCAAAAAGATCAGTGGATTAGGCAAGTTTGGGAAGCAATTCGAGAACAGCAATGTCAACTGGACATACTGCAGCTCACCTAAGCTCGGGTACAAGTTTGATCCCTTGACACTTTTGAAAACGGAGATTACACAGGAAATCAAGGACTACACTGACGGCTTGTCAACTCTTACGGGCGGACTCTCGGACACGTTTATTGCCGAGCTACTTACTGTGGTGAGCTCGATTACGTACGACGACGTGGGACTTCCGGGAGACTTGAAAAAAGACATCAATCTACTCCATCGATGCACTGTTGCTGGATACTCGTTGATCTTCGCAGGTGCATGCTTAGCGTTCATATCGTTTATGACCCAAATAGCGGGTCTCTGCTGCTCACCGAACAACCCGTTTTTGTCGTGTTGCAACTTCATTGTGATGACGGTGGTTGCACTAGTGATTGTACTTGGTTCGGGGCTCACCACCGGCGTTTACATGTATGTGAGACGGGCTGTTAACAACGCGTTGGATGAGTACGATGTCAAGTCGTACTTGTCAATTCAGTTCTATGCGTTCTCGTGGAGTGCCGCAGTGTGTGCAATACTCTTCGTTGTTTTCAGTATCATCGGATACTGTTGTGGTTGCTTCCACTCGAATCGCAACCTTAAATTTGGCCGAAGACGGGAGCCGGAGCTCACCTACGTACACAAGGCTTAGCACGGCAAAGCATCCACGCATATCCAGGCAAGCTACCAGTATCCCGGCAAGCTACGAGTATCCCGGCAAGCTACGAATATCCAGGCAAGCTACGAATATCCAGGCAAGCTACGAATATCCCGGCAAGCTACGAGTATCCATGCAAGCTACGAGTATCCCGGCAAGCTACGAGTATCTAGGAAAGCTATATTGGTTGAAATTTATCTACTCTTTTTCTACTGCCTGTGGTTCCTAGTTGGTGGTGCTCCACTACGTTGGGGCCTGCGCCAGTGTGCGCGCGGTTTGCATCTCATCTTCCTCTCATCAATAAACGTCTAGCATCTCATAAACAGCCTTGGCGAAATAACATATCGTTTTCTTCCAACGCAATCTCACCCAGCAGTACCACGTGCCCTGAAGTCTGCTTAGCTCGTTTTAAGCTTTTTGTTGTGTTCCATAGCTTGAAATCGCCATGCTTTGTGCACTCTCTGGCCATCAAGCCAAAGACCCGGTGGTGTCGCCGAAAAGCGGTGCCATATTCGAAAAAACCCTTATAGAGTCCTATATAGCAACGGCAGGAAAGGACCCCATTACCGACCAGCCGTTGTCTGCCGAAGAGCTTGTGCCCATAACGTCCAAAGTTCCCGTCATCACGCCGCCCAAACCTCTTTCTTACAGTTCAATTCCTTCCATGTTATCTGCATTTCAAAACGAATGGGATGCCTTGGCCCTAGAGGTTTTCACTTTACGCAAGCAACTTTACAACACCCGTGAAGAGTTGAGCGTGGCCTTGTACAGATACGACGCTGCTGTGCGAGTTGCTGCCCGGGCAATCAAGGAGAGAGACGAGGCTCAACAGGCGCTCACGCAGCTTTCGGAATCCTTTGCTGTATCTGGCGATGCCAAGACCCACGGCCAGCCGCTTGTCGAAACTGGTGCTGCCGAAGCGTCAGGCGAGCCCAGTGAGAAGGGCGCCTTGCCGGTGGAAGAGCTCAGCCAAGCTCGCGAGGAGCTCTTCCTGCTTCACAAGCTGACGAAATTGACCTTACCGGTGACGGCGAAAAGTGCCGTGCTGATTGAAAAATCAGAGGCCTTGGTGGGTCTTGACAACATACTGGCCATGCACATTGATACATCAACAGCCCAGACGATTCTACAGGGAACCTTCGGCACGGTACTTCTTCCGGCTGGAGCATCCAGTGCCGACGCAGTGCAGAAGTACCGGGAATTCACTGCATCAGGATTTCTCCACGACGATACCGGTGCACGTGCATTTGCTGTGGATGATAGTGAGATGTGCATGCTAGATAGTGGTGATATCGTCAAAATAGACATTGCAGGTCTTCGGAGTATCGTCACGCATCCCAGCAGACCGTACTTTGTTGCTATAACCGACACCAACTCGTGGGTGTTTGCCGGGGCCCAGGGCCCGTTGTTCACGTCGACCGCATGGCCCTCAATCGATGCGTTCGACCTCCATGTGGATGGGATGTTGTTGGGAGTGGCCCACGGCGCTCACGTGGACATTGTTGACGTGACAACGACCCAGTCGGTTTCTACAATCGATTTGGGATCTATGTTAAAGGCCACTCAAATCCAGTTTGCCTACAATGGCTACTGGCTAGTGGTAGGCGGCGTAACGGCAGAAGACACCGGTCTTGTGACAATCTACGACTTGCGGAAAAACTCGGTGGTGCACTCATTCGCCTCACCAGAACCCAGTGAGTTTGCTCTAGATCCATCGTGCCAGGTGCTAGTGACGAACATGCGCAACTCGGGAAAGTTGCAAGTACACTTGTTTGCCAAAAAAGGAAAGAAATGGACAGCGAACGCAGCGGAGCTGGCGTGTGGTCCGCTACACCACTTGCAAGTCGAGAGTACGGCAGCCCAGCTCAAGGAAACCGGCAGAGCCAAGTTTGCTGGCTTGTGTGGAGATGCTGTGGTGCACTACGAAATCTGTTTCAACTAACGTTAGGTGAGTAGAACTGAAAAAAAAAAAATACAAGGACGTGGCACGGTGTAGAGTGAAGAGAAATTGAGTTAATTTAACATTATTAAATTCAAAGAAAATAAAATATAATGACGAAAGACGAGAATGTGGCGGAAAGACAAGAACGTGGAAGAGCATAGAACATCGTGGTGGACATGAATTGATATCGCAAGCTTAGGGCCGGGTCCGCTTCGTGGTTCGCGCCTTGCCTTGACTCGCCTCGCCCGCGGCCTTGACTGGCACTGCAAAGCAGGAAAACCAGGTCGGTGCCCCGGTTAAAGAGCCGGGTGGAGCGCCCTTCGGCTCTCGACATGGCAGTATCTTCTGCAAAACGGCTCGCCTTCTTTTTGCCGCCTTCTTTTTGCCGCCTTCTTTTTGCCGCCTGCTTTGTGTTCTCTTTTTGCCGCCTGCTTTGCGTTCTCTTTTTCTTCGTTTTGCGGTAATTCTATTGTTTGGCCCTGCGTAAGCTCGGCCCTGTATGGCGCTCGCTTTGGCCCCACGGTGGTTCCAAGCACGAGTGCTCCACGCTCGAGTCCCCCACAAATGGCAATATCCAAGCAAGAAAAGGCCCAGTTGGACGCGTTGGTCGACCAATGGCTCGAATTGGATATCAACAAAGACTCCAGAGCAGAGATTTTGTCGTTGCAGAGCGACGGCAACTATGACGTCTTGCGATCCAAGTTGGCCCACCGCATAGCGTTTGGCACTGCGGGTCTCCGGTCGTCGATGGAGCCTGGCTTTGCCCACATGAACGACGTGACGGTATTGCAGGCTTCTCAGGGCCTCGTGGAGTATCTTTTGCACGGAGCGGCAGCAGGCGAGGAAAACACCGCTCAAGGGCCACCGTCGCTTGTAGTAGGGTACGATCACCGGTACCACTCACAACGGTTTGCCGAGATCACCGCCAGCGTGGCCCTCTCGCGTGGGTTGATTGTGTACTTCTTGGGGTCCGTCAACGCCCTTTCCGAAGAGTCGAACGCCGGCGACTTTGATGCCCGGTTGGACCGACTGTATGTGCACACACCCATGGTGCCGTTTGCAATTGACCATTACGGAGCTTCTGCCGGGGTGATGGTGACAGCATCGCACAACCCGGCACGGGACAACGGCTACAAAGTGTACTACGGCAATGGATGCCAGATTATTCCTCCGGTGGATCGGGAGATAGCTGCGAGCATTGATGCCAACTTGTCTCCATGGCACGATAAGCATGTTTGGGACGTTCAAAAGAACTTTGCGGAAGGGCTTTCCAGTGGCCGCTTGCGGGCCGTCAAGCCCGAGGCGCAAGCACTCTACGTGGATGCAGTTATGAGCAAGTTGGTGACGGTGTCCCACGTAAGCTACGACTTTGTGTATACGCCCATGCACGGCGTGGGAGCTGAAGTTTTCTCGGAAGTCTGTGGTCGCATGGGTGTGGCATTTGACATTGTCTCTGAGCAAGCTCGGCCCGATCCAGCTTTTCCCACTGTCAAATTCCCCAATCCAGAAGAGGCTGGAGCTCTTGACTTGGCAATTGCTCACGCGAAAAGCCGCAAGTGCAGATTGGTAGTTGCCAACGATCCAGACGCAGACAGGTTCTCCGTGGCGGTTGACTCGCAAAAGCATGGCTGGAAGCAGTTGACGGGAAACGAGATCGGCATGCTCTTTGCGGCGTATGTGGCGGAGGTGTTGACACCACCACAGGACTTGCCCAACACGTATCTCGTGAATTCCACAGTCTCGTCACAGCTTCTTCGTGCAATGGCCGCTAAACTCGGCTGCAATTATACTGAAACATTGACAGGGTTCAAGTGGATTGGCAACGAAGCAATTGCTTTGAAGCGCAAGGGATACCGTGTGCCGTTTGGCTACGAAGAGGCCATTGGGTACATGTTCGGGCTTGTGAACGACAAGGACGGCATCTCTGCGGCGGTGATGTGGATGCAGCTCTACGAAAGGTGGTTTGCCAGCGGCACCCAGGACCCCTTTGACAAGCTTGACGAGATCTACGGCAAATTTGGCTGGTACAAGGAGTGCAACGGCTACTACAAGTTGGACGACCTCACTAAAACAGGCCAAATCTTCAACGGTACGATCCGGGCATCTTACTCGCCAGACGAGCATTACCCACGCCAACTTGGCGACTTCACCGTGGTGGAATGGCGCGACCTTACCGTGGGGTATGACACTTCGACCTCCGACCATGTGCCAATTCTTCCTACGGACGCCAATTCGCAGATGATTACGGCAGTTCTCGAGGAAACAGAACCGCTGAGTATGACTGGCGAAAGCAGCAAAAACAAAGCTCCTACAACCGGCACGGAGAGCAGGGTACGGTTCACGTGCCGTGGGTCGGGCACGGAGCCCAAGCTCAAGGTTTACATAGAAGGCAGCTCCATCAAGAGCGAACATGACGCGCACCGGTTGGCTACCAAATGCTGGACCACGCTTCGCGACGAGTGGTTTAGGCCGGAGGCGACCGGCTTGGAGGAGGTAGTTTGAGTACAAACGACCCACGTTTCACTTGGCTTATGCTCGGGTCCTGTTGCTCTTGTACTTTATTTATGTGCCTATTTTGGTGTCCTTTCCTGCAGCCTTCCGACATTGCAACACGTTCCAAGAAAATGAGCCATTTGGTCCTCCTGCACATGCCCCAGAATCACCATTCCAACGTATCTCTATTTTTCTAGTAAGTAGAAAAACATCCCACGCGAGCAATCTGCCAGTGAGTCGCCATGGTCATTCTAAAACGCAGCGACTCCGACTTACCGATGTACGTATCCCCAGGCACGGCTCCCATGGCGCTTTGATGCGCACGGCAAGCCCCGGCCCCGGCTGTTTTCTCCCTGTTGGCTCTCATTGTCCGTGGTACAGACGTGCCAAAGACTACCGGTGAGCCACGTAGAGTGAAGTGAAATTCGTTACTAACTTGCCAGATACAAAAACCGGCTCCAGCCGAAACGGCCGTCGCGAGGCACATTCAAAAAATTGTGGGTGGTCTGTGTGGCGGCACTATTATTGTGGGCGATAGTTAGACGCACCAGAACGCCAAACATTCGGGAAGAAACCGTTCACAGCCCGCCAGAGGACTCCCACCAGTTGTATACTGTAACTAAGGATGGCGTGGAGCTTGAGGATCCCGAGGCTATCGCGGCGCAGGCGGAGAAGGCGTTCAAGGAGACGGTAGAGATGTACGACCTCGCAGACTTCCAGGGCCGGCTGCCGAACGACGCTACAGGGGCGCAAAACGGCGATGTGGTGTTGTTCTTAATGCCCTTGCGTAATGCCGAGCACGTGTTGCCCATGGCATTCCACAACTTGATGAACTTGACGTACGACCACTCGTTGATCGACATAGCATTCTTGGTGTCGGACTGTTCGCCCGGCGATAACACATTGCGGACGCTTTTTGAGTTTTCGGTGGCACTTCAGAACGGCACGCTTGCTGACGACATGTTGGCCATGGAGGCCGCCAAGAAGAATGCCAATATCAAGGGCACCAACGAGCTCTATCAGTTGTACATGGACCAGAACTACATGGACAACGTGCGCAAGGCGTACAACTCGCCGGAGCTGTACCACGCTGGCTATCGCAAGCCGTTCAGATCGGTATCGATTTATGTGAAGGACTTCGGCCAGGTGATTGGCCAGGGGTTCTCTGACAGACATGCGGTCAAGGTGCAAGGCATCCGACGCAAGTTGATGGGCCGTGCACGGAACTGGTTGACGGCGAGTGCATTGAAACCATACCACTCGTGGGTTTACTGGCGAGACGTGGACATTGAGACATGCCCGGGCTCCGTGATACAGGACTTGATGAAATTCGACTACGATGTGATGGTGCCCAACATCTGGCGCCCGTTGCCCACATACTTGGGCAGTGAACAGCCCTATGACTTGAACTCATGGATAGAATCCGAGCCGGCGTTGGAATTGGCCAAGAAACTAGACGAGGACGACGTGATAGTTGAAGGCTACGCAGAATACCCCACCTATAGGGTACACTTGGCATACATCCGTGATGCCGGTGGCGATCCAACGGAAGTAGTGGACTTGGATGGCGTTGGAGGCGTTTCGATTCTTGCTAAGGCCAAGATCTTCCGCCAAGGCGTCAACTTCCCTGCTCACACACTCTGGAACCATGCCGAGACCGAAGCGTTTGGCAAGTTGGCCAAAGCCATGGGCTTCCGCGTAGGCGGATTACCGCATTATACCATCTGGCACATATACGAGCCAAGTGAAGACGATCTAAAGCACATTGCGCAGTTGGAGAGGAAGAAGAGACGAGAGAAGAAGCATGCGTAGGCCCCAAGAGACAGGGAGCGAGTGTCATCAGTGAGATAATTAAAGCATTACCGAGTCATTAGGGAGAAGAGTAATAATAAATAATGTGACGCAAGGGCGAGTAAGAGAAAGCGAGCTGGTAAAGAAAAAGAAAAGAAAAAGAAAAAGAAGAAGAAAAGAAAAAAAAAAAAAAAAACATTTTTCAGTAGGAAGGCAGGTGTTTTAATCCACGTGAAGCCGTGGGCTCCACTCAGAGATTGTTCACATCCGTTTTGATCATCATCAAATGTTAAGCTGAGGGAATCGAACCCCCACTGGCGACGTCGCGCTGCATCGCCTAACCAGCTGGGCCACAGCGAATAGAAACACAAATTTTTTTTTCTGCGCGTTAACTAGGCCCTTGAGTATGGGATCTCTTAGATGCCAACTTTCCAAAACAGGCCACAATGCAAATAATCAGAGGTTTCGATGCAACGGCCACAGAAATAGAATGGACAGAAGTTATAAGATGTTATAAGATACTATAAGATACTATAAGATACTATAAGATACTATAAGATATAATAAGATATTATAAGATATTATAAGATATTGTATATATGCGTAAGTTCCTAACACGTCGAGGATTATAATACTCTACAAACAGTAAAACGACAGTATTAGTGGAGTCTGTCTTCCTCTTGCTAATAAGCTCCAATTTCCGAATATAACCCATACTTTTGTTGCCAATACCCTCCAGACATATACGTTTCTCTCTGATCCACTGGGCTCAATATCCACTGGGCATGGAGCAATTTTGACTTGCAAGACACTTTTGAGACACTTCAGAGCTGAATGGATTCCCAGCTATGTAAATTTTGTTTCAAAATCACATCGGTCTATCTTGCCAATTAGAATTAGAAATCCACATACTCTTATAATAATAACAGCATGCAGTTGTCGAGCACCAAAGCATTTCGACGTTATGGCCCTGGGCAATACTGCCGCTTTTTCCCTCTTCCCTCTTTTACTTTCCAAGAAAGGTTGAATGCAGCGGATGACGAACAAGGATTCTGTTCTGTACATCCCAGCATAATTTCAGGGCAGTACAGGGTTGGATTTCAAGAACGAAATACACAACTTCAATCAGGTCTCTTGTTTGGTACTGGCATTTTAGTGATGTCTCTTTTCAAGCCCAAGTGCATTTGTATCAACTATGTAATAACGACAAGCCATGCTAGCACGGCGTACATTAGGAGCACTGGGTAAATCGCCAAGAATACCCTTCCTGGCAAAACACCAGAGCACTTCAAGCTCATGCTTGCGGCATAAACACTCCACAACGCACAGAGGACCATGACAGCAAGCCGAAGTATGCGCCAGCTGATTAGAATTGTACATATCAAAGCACCGGCAACGATGGGGAACATCAGGTAGCCTGTGGCACTGATGGCAGATAAGAAGGAAATAGAGCCACGCAAAAGCTGGATGTTAAGGCCCGCCACGAAGTAGAATATCCACATAAACGTGAAAGAGCCGGAGAACACAACGTTGGCCTGGTTTTTGGGCGCAGCCACGCCCATGGTCAGGGCATAGGCTAACGAGAAAATGAGAGGGCCCCACAAGTCCCAGTCAAGCGTCGCAACATCCTCTGGCGACAGTGCCTCGTCGGCATAGTCGTCCGGGACCGTGCGGGCGGAGCGACTGATCAGTTCGGGCAAGCGAATGCCGTTCTGCGAGGCCAAGTCTAGCAAACGATTCTGCTGAGACTTGGCAAGCTGCTGGAGCTGTGCGGGCCAGACTACCACCGCCACTCTGCGGCCAATTTGAGCTAGGTCCCGCTTCAAGGTGTCGAGCACGGGCTCGTCTAGCGTGTTTCCTCCGGAGAAGCGGCGTTCACTGATTTTGTTTGACTGCTGGAACGTGTTGGACTTGAGGAATGGAGTGAATGCGGATGACAAGTCCACAGTCGGAGCCCAAAATGACAGCGACTGGCCAGGAGCTGGTGTTGTAATTGCGGCCGTCTGAGTACCCGTGGCAGAGGCTTTCTGGGCGGCCGGCGGCTCTACCTCGTCAGGAATGATGAAGTCGTTGTCGCTGTTGTGAGAGTCCCAGCTCATTGTAGGAAAGGTTTACTGTTTTCGAGCGGTTTGCCGTCTTTGGCGTAGTTGTGGTGGTGTTAGCGTTGGTGTACTAGCGTTGGTGATAATGATGCGGTAAGTGGAGTGCGCATTGGAAGAAAAGAGGAAGAAAAGAGAAGAGAAGAAGAAGAAAAGAGGAAGAGAAGAAGAGAAGAAAAGGAGAAGAAGAAAAGGAGAAAAGAAGAAAAAAAGAAAAAAAAAGAAAAAAAAAAGAAGTGTAAACCGTGAATGCTGCTCGTTCGCCTATATACCAAATAGTGGAGTTCTAACACTCGCAAAACATCTTCGGCTATGAGCACCGGACCACCAACAAAACAATATAACCAGCATAAAACAAGACTAGCTAGGAAGTATCATTTTAATTTCCGGATAATGAGTATCGGCGCGTCCAGAATCCCCTGAAGGAGCGTCACATTGTATTGTGTAACGCTGGCCTTTGCTTAGCTTCTACTCTTCTCCAGGCATTTTCTATTCCTTCATGTAGAGCATAATCGGCACCGAAACAGAGCAATGGAGACTCTAACTCTCCATTTCCTCGCTCTCCACCACCGTGGTGTGACTACTTGGCCCCAGCAGGTTCCAATTGTTTGATTACCCGGGCCGGAGACCCAACAACCACCGTGTTGGCAGGCACATCGCGTGTCACGACAGAGCCTGCTCCGACCACAGCGCCGTCGCCAATCGTCACACCGGGCATCACGTGGACGCCCAGGCCAAACCACACGTTGTTTCCTACGTATATCGGCTTGGCAAACTCCACGCCGGCCGCCCGCTGAGCTGGGTCTGTAGGATGCGAGGCGGTGGAGAAACTGCAGTGGGGCCCCACCATGACGTTGTCGCCAAACACAATGAGCGTGCAGTCTAAGAGCACCAAGTTGAAGTTCGCGTAGAATCGCTTCCCGATCTTCACGTTGAAGCCGTAATCCACGAAGAACGGAGGCTCCACGTAAGTATCGTCCTCGACCTTCCCAAAGATCTTGGCGAGGTATTCCACGCGTGCTGCCAAGTGCTTTTGCAAGTCGAAGTCATAGTCTTTCATGCGGATATCGGCGTAGTCCACAGCCATCTCGTGCGCCAAGTTGCGCCGGGTCCAGAGCTCTTTGTCGAAGCAGTTGTACGGCAACGACGAGATCATCTTCTGGTACTCCACCGACTTGGGGATGTTGTTGAGATTTGCGTACGCATACTCGATTAGCTGTTCGTCGAGCGCGAGGTCGGCCATTTTTCGGGGGTCCAGGCTGTTTTCTGCTTGCACTTTTGCTGTTGTGCTTTTCTCCAGCCTCTGCACTATTTATACTTGGCACTTCCCCAGACCGTCGGACTGCGGGGCCATCGTATCTTTGCGAACGCGGCAGGTCATTGCGAAAACGGCAGGTCAGTACGAAAACGGAAGTCTTTCCAGATACCCATGTTTGGCGGACGGCACTTGTTACGAGGCTGGGCACACGGGAACGGCAACTGCTCAAACTAAACTTTCAATTTTAATTATGTAGTCCTCTCTGGCTGCCGGTGGCTTTTCAGAAAATCCCGGGGTTGACTCCTCTCTGTACACCGTACTTATCTGAAAGGTGGCTGACCGCCTCAAAGTCCTCCTCGCTTAGCGTGAACGTCTTCAAATTCGAAATCAACCGGCTCTCCTTGACCGACTTGGGCAACACCACCGTGTTTCGTTGTACGCCCCACGAGAGCAACACCTGGCCCGGGTCCACGTTGTTCTTCTTGGCAATGGCCACTATATCCTCGTTGGTGGTCAAGGTTCCGAGCTTGGAGCGCATGGGACAGTACGCCTCGATGACCACGCCCTTGTCTTGGAAGAATTTCGTCAACTCGGGTTGCGTCAACAAGGGATGTGCCTCGATCTGATTCACTGCCGGCGGGATGGTCACCTCGGGATCCGCCACAAGCCTCTCGTATCTGGCCTGGTCAAAGTTCGACACACCAATTGACTTGGCTTTTCCGCTCTTGGCAAGCTTCTGCAACTCCTTGTATGTGTCGATGTAGTCCCAGTCCTTGTACTCTTCGCCGGTTGCTGGATCCTTCGAGATCGGCCAGTGGATCAAGTACAAGTCGACGTAGTCCAAGCCCAACTTTCTCAACGACTCGTCAAGCGCCTTGGCTGCTTCTTTGTGCTGGTCGTTCCAGAGCTTGGTGGTCACCCAGATCTCCTCGCGTGGTACTCCAGACTCCTTAATTCCTCGGCCAACTTCCTCCTCGTTCTTGTATACTGACGCCGTGTCGATGTGTCTGTAGCCATTTTGCAAAGCCAACTTGACGGCTGTGGTACACTCGCCTTCGCTGGCCTCCCACGTTCCAAGGGCAACCTGTGGGATTTTTCTTCCGTCGTTCAAAGTGTAAGTCGATGTGTTTGCTTTCAAAGACATGGTGTGGATCTTGTTTAACAATTGAGAATTCTGGACGCTTGCGCTGAACACGCCTTGGTTTTATAGTTGCAATTGGGCGCTGTGATTGCTCCGATAGAAACTATGGCTAAATGATTAGAAATCATGCGGCGTGCGCCCGGCGCAATAGCGTGGGGGCTCCCAACTGAATCAGCACCTGTACATCCCTAAGAAGAAACCTGTACCTCCCTAACATTTGCATCTGACATTATTTATTCTTCCTTGAACTGAAGATTCCGCGCATTGAAGTCGTTGATATCTTACTGGAGCCCGACCTCTTGCTTGATGAAGACGTTTCGCTCGCCCTCGAGTCCGTACGCAGTAAAATTGGACGGTCGCCTGGCGTCTGTGTTTCTGTTTCTGTTTCTTTGACGGCATGCTTTGGCAAGTGCAACTTTTTGAAAAGTTTCAGTCTAGTCTTATCGCTCGTGCGTGTAGAGCTGATAGGACTAGTGTGTGATCTTGCCATCGACACAGGATGTAAGTGTTTATGGGACCTAATTGACTCAATATCACTGGCCGGCTCTGCTCCCGATTTAGAAGGCTCAAGCAGGGCTGTTGCACTAGTAGTTCGTATTCTGCCATCGAACGGTTGCTTTTTCTCTTTGTCGCCTCTCGCAGTTTTCAATTTGAGCTTTTCCTCTTTTCGAATCATTTGCGCTATTTGCTTATCCAATTTCCGATTCAGCTCGGCCCGTCCTGCCTTCAAGTCTTTCATTTTGAGGTTGGCGAGATTGCTTGATGAAGAAACCCTGTTTAATTCATCATCTGTGCTATATCTTGCACCTTTGAATCCTTTAGAGATCTCTTTGGCCTCTGAAGCTGATTCACTCATTTCACGGGTCTTATTTAACAATTCTGCTGCGGCATTAGTGTCCTCATACTTCTCTGTTCTTTTTTGCTTATAATTTTCTTCTTCAGTCCAACTCTTTTCAAGCGCACTATAGTCTCTCTTTGCCTGAGCGAGCGCAAGACCCATTTGTCGGGCATTGATAGAACGCAACATAAGTTTGACATCAGTACAAATCGAAGCTGTCTCGTGAATTATGTCTATCACGTAATTGCTAGGTTCGGGAGAGTCGGGAGAAACGAGCATTTCAAGGGTGACTCCAGTAATACCGTCATTTTCGTGTTGCTTGCCGTTTTCATCTTGGAATTGTGAAGGGCTCACAGTTTCGTATACCGTCTTGTCAAACATAGATCTTTGCCGGGAGCTAATTGAGCTCTTTTTAGTATTATCAAGAAAGAGCAAAGGTGTGGGATTGTCATCATTTGCACTACTACTCTCGTCAGAGGTCAACTCAGGGGACGAATGACCCTCTTCATTTCTAACACTTTTCGGAGATTTCGGACTCTTCATAGGGCTGTTTGAAGAAAGTTTGGAGTGAGACTCTGCAGTTTTGAGAGACGAGACGCCCCCTTGGCTTGACCTCGATGATATTGACAGTTTGTGAACGTTTGAGGTCTTTAAAAGTAAAGCAATATCCAAATACCCATCATCCACAGTGTCTAGAAATCCTTCGTACTCATCTAGAGGAAACTTAAACGACGATACTGTGTCGAGATTCATTTTTTGCATCAACTCAAGAAACTTCCTCTTCAACCTCTTACCCTCTTTTATTACCAAAGCCTCTTTTCTGCCGATAATTCCATAAAGAACCTCACACACTAGATCATAGAGAAGTGGAACTTTAAAATACCTGGATATCCACATACAATCAAGCGCACAAGGTTGGAGAGTCCATTTGTTCCCAATTTGACCAGTATACAAGTACTCTGCAAAGGCTCTTAATGAGTCTGTACAAAAAGGAATGTATAGTTTCCGGGGAATAAGCGACGGTTCCATGTTGAAGGACTCCAGATCAATGTTTTCAAAGTTTAAAAGACTAGGGCTCTCTCCTTTTTGAGGTTCTGACACCGGTACTTCGTGTATAAGTGAAGATGAAGACCTATTTCCTGACCCGTCCAGCCCTGAATATACATTCCTAGATGAGTCAAACGAGCGACCTGCCAATGATTCATCCAAAGAAATTTTTGGGTCCTTCACAGATAGTTTTGCATGCATCGGACTCAAGTCCAAGTGACCCCCTTCATCCTCAGAGTGTGTCAGAGTTCCACCGCCAGAGGATGTGTCAGAGCGTTCAGGCTGCCCAGATATTGAATGTCTAGGAGAATCAGCAGGCGAAGATCGTGGTGATTTCGCAGGCGGTATACTCCTGAGAACTGTCAAAGTGTGTAAGACAGAAGCACGTGGGGACCAGCCTTCTGCCGAGTTCTTACGTGAACTGGAGCGATACGATTGGGGAGTCGCAGGGACATCAGGAATTGGCTCACTTGGCATAGGCAACTGCGACGGTAAATCCTTCAAATGAGAAATGAGCATAGAATTGTTAGAGCTGTTAGAGAAAGCAGAGCCTCTCCTGTCTAGCACTTTGTTGTGGGGATCTATGGATATTACCCCACATTCATTAGGAGGGGGCAAGGATTCAGCACTTTTTTCTTGGAAAGGAAGTCTGAAGTGTGGGGCCTCCTTTTGGGATGGGACTGTGTTGCTCAACTGTAGATGATGACTTGTCTTGTGCTCGTGAGAAGCGTTTGCCAAATGCAGTGATTCAGTTGATGAATTGCGATGTTTCCAGCTATGGGAACCAGAGCTGCTTCCACTACTCTTGGAAGATCTGAGTTTCTGGTGAGATTCGTTTTGAATTTGGTCATGCTCAAATTGATCAATTGCTTTAACATAAGCTTGTGCTAATAAATTAATAAAATATTTCCCCCATCGAGCCATTAAAACAGATAAGCAGACAGGAATCCGGTCTCCATTAGAAGAAATGAACTCAAAATCGGAGATCAAACCGCCATAGCGGTCGAATGCATTTCTTCCCAACGTTATCGCTGCTGGAGGAAACACAGAGCGAACTTTAGTAAAATTCACCTTAGGAGCCGCATAATGCACGTAGTCATTGAACGTTGCAGTGTGTAGTTTCGAACTTTTCTGAGCTTCGGATATGTTCGAGAACCTTCTTTTTGGTGGCTTTTCGAGTAACTCATCAATATCACTCAGTTGCAGCATTGATGAGGATGAAATCTCTTCGGCCGAAAAATCGGTTTCACTGAGAGAACTAGAGTCACTTGCAACGGCCCTATTATATCTCTGTGAAGGTAAACGGTCGCCAGCCAACTCTAAAGAAGCAAGAATATTCGTCACAGGAAGACTTACTGTTATGAGAGACGAAAAAAAACGGACACTGCTAGTGGTACGCGATGTGACGTAGTTGCCTAGCAAAATGACCTTGTGATGGGATCGCCAAACAAAACCTCCCCAAAAGCGGTGCGATCCATACTCATGATTGCAGAAAATGTTGAGACGAGACCACTTGCCTGTAGGCTTATTGTAGATGAATATTGATATGTCATAGTCGTCAGGGAGAAAGCCTATTATGACAAGGTTCTGTCCAAACACGCCACCCGTCGGGTAGCGCAAGTTGAAAGGAACCGTTCTCCGAAGTAGGTTATAGGTAAACTTTCTAGACTTGAGGTTTTTTTTCTTGTGTAATGGTGCAATTTTCGGTTGCTTGATATGCTTTCCCACACGAGCCTGTAGTAGAGGATTCAAAACCTCGTCAGTGGAAGACTTCAAAGTAGGAGAATATATGAAGATAGACTCGTTGAAAGTCGTCTTCGAGGATGAATTGGGAGCTCTGTCACGTTTAACATTTTCCACTTCGTCGTTAAAGTTGAGAATGACACTGTCGAAGTAGTTAATTGAAATATTCTTGCTGTCGTTCGTCGTCTTGAAATGAGGGACCAGTTCGCCATTCACTATGACAGGGGGGAAAGTAAGTGGAGGGCCAGCTTCCACGTACTTATTATCTACCAAGTCAAACACGCTGTTTGCGTATATAGGCGCAGAATTTTGATCAAGTCCCCCAGCGATCATTAGACCAAAATGGTCCATTTTGTTGATAAAGCTGAGGTGGGTGATGGACGTCATTTTATGGCAGAAGCGGGGTTTAGGCACAGCCTGGTTATCTTTCCAATCAGCACCATCGTGAAGCAATTTCCAGGATTTGGTAAGTATGTTGAATTCCCATAAATCGTTCAAGGGAGCCAAACGAAACAGGTTGTTTCCCTCGGACTCTTCTGCAAGAGCCAAGCCACCAAAAAGATAGAGACAATTCACTCCGGTGGCCAATTCATGGAACATTCTTGGAGCAGGTCGGGGAGAGTTGGCGGGGATGGCGATTCGAGACCATGTTCTGGATATGAGATCTAAGTAGAATATCTCGCCGGAGAGATAGTTGCGCATCTTCCGGATCTTTTTGTTAGCTGTCTCCCGTCTAAATATAGCAGATATGTCGGCTATAGAGAGTTTGTCATCAAGCTCAAGTCCGATCGTAAGGCCTCCAAAAGTGAACACAAACGAGTTGTAAAGCACGGCAGCAGCGCCTGTCCGCACATTCAAATTGAGTCGATCATCCTTCTCTATAGGCGGCAATTGAAGCGTGTGACATGCACTAGCAGTAGGAATAAGAGTAGACATTGCGTCGAGGGTTTGTTTTCATGGGCCCGTTGAGGTCGGGAGTCCAGGGACGTGGAATGGACCGATGTGGGGAACCGGCTATCACGGAGAAAAGCCGAACTTGAAAGCTGACGCTGGCGACCTGAAAATGATCTGTGCTCTGAACACAGCAGCCTGGCAAATTCTCAGTCGGGGCGATTGTGAGAACGACACCGGCAATGACAGCAGGTGATCAGGACGGAAAACGTGGAAAGGGAGGGAAGCTAGCCACACAGATAGGAACAGCTGGAAGATGCTTTTTCCGCACGAGTAATTGTGCTAAGCTCTCTCTGTTTGGGGTGACACAATTCAAAAGGCTCACTGGCAAAGTTGGGACAACGGCCACCGTCACCAAAGGCAGTTTTGAAGATTGTTACACTGCTTTTTGACTGAGCGGAGTGCGAGTTGATGAGTTTTCTTTAAATGCGCATGGCCCCTCGATATGGGCGAAGTAGGAACGGTGATGCGGGCGGGCGGGGCGGGCGGGCCTCGAGCGAGAAATGTAGCGGGGAAAGGGAGAACGGCTGCAAAACCAACGAAGGAAAGACGAAACAAATACGAAAATTTTACACATGGAACTGTAGGGGACATGAGCTCTTTATATAGGCGGCGAATATAACAATGCTCTGTTTGTGAAACAGTTAATGTGTGTGTTTGTTGCACATGAGATGCTTATTGTGCATCGGCCCAGCACGGCCCAAAAAATGTCTCGAGCCAGACGTGGGGCATAAGCAAAGGGAATAATTGGCCACCAGGGCCAGTTAAATGGGGCAGTGGAGAGGATCGATCTTTTTCATAATACACAAAAACCAAAACAGTCAAAATCTTTTGCCTACAGAGAAGTGCTACTGATCGCCGTGTTTGCCTTATACTTTGATAATGGGATTGTCGGTGCTTCTGGTGGGGCGGCGCCTGGCCCGCTAATTTGGCCGTCTTAGGCCGACTCCAGGGCCGCGCCATTCCACTTTATTTGCGCGCACCATTCTGTTTGCCTGGGGCCGCATGGTGGAGCGGCCCATTGAATTCTATTTGGACGAGGAAACAATAAGTTTCATCCTATTTTTATTTCAAAAAAATGCCATAGAAACACGGCAGCAGGGGTGTAGGAGTCTGGTTTGAAATTCGGCCCATGCTCTAAATCGCATGATACGGTGGTAGCAGACTCTAGGAAGCAGACACTAGGAAGCATATACCGAGGAAGCAGACACTAGGAAGCATATACCGAGTGTGAATGGACCAAGTATTTTCCACGCTGGGCTTGAGAGCCTGAGGAGTGTATTTTCTGTGGATTCAGTAACGGTGAATAAGGGCCAGTTTTGCTCGTTCGATGGAGTGTGCTTGTGGAAGTTTCAACATAGACGGACTTACTCAAGCATTGCACAGCACTGGGATCTGGTTCCTCTGCAATAGGGTGGACGAGAGTCTGCGAGGAATCCAGCGGGATGTTTGTGAGATTTAGATTGTCGTCAGCACAGTCTTGGTCGATGGGGCAGTTTGTCTAGGTCTCGATGTGTGGCTACCTAGTGTAACTGTTACTTGAGTCTTTTACTCAACTAAATAACCACCGGTTTTCTTTGCTGCCAAGCGGAGGATTTGGTTCATTTATAGAGCCGCTTTCTCAGTTCAGACATTGTCTAAAACTGAGTCATGCTATTGTTTGACGAGAGTTCGTGCACGCTATTATTCGGCAATACTTGCTTTCCCTTGATGCAGAGAAGAATTTACAAATACTCCACCTTCTCGCTATTTGGCTTGACGTCTACTGGCTTCTTGGACTTTGTGGGTGCGTACTAGTTTCATTGGTGGATAATTTTGTCAAAAAGTTTGATTCGCTGGGCGTGTGGCGTAGTTGGTAGCGCGTTCGCTTAGCATGCGAAAGGTCTCCGGTTCGACTCCGGACTCGTCCAAACTTTTTAACTTCTCAACGACAATGTTGGCTTGATCTCGACTATTTGTAAGATCCAAAACTAGATGCAAAGCTGTAACCATCCAACCTCCGCTGGCGTATTAGGTTTGCCCTCGGCTTTCGCGCGTTTGGGCCGCCAACTTACTTGCTACCATCACCCTCGGAACTCGTCTCGTTTTGTTTACTCGGAGAGTGCTTCCAGCAAGCTTGACGCATAGAAAGGCTTATATGCCGGCGACATCCAGCAATCACCGACCCTATCCATTTCCGAGGGTCCTACTGACGTCCCCCCCTCCGCAAGCAACTGGCACCGCTCATTTCATTCAACTTTCATCAATTATCATCCCGTTTCAGCCAGACTTTTCAATCAAAAAATGTCTGAAGCCTCTGCCGTGTCCAACAACACAGACGCCAGCAATGGTTCTACCAGATTGAAAAAGTTGACGTCTTCGTCGACTTGGACTTCTCCTTTTAGAGCAGGAGGGAACAAGAAGAATATTATCAAAGAATTCAAGGATAGCAACTCTGTGACTCAATTGCAAGTTCCCAAGAAATTCACATCTCACCCACATTTGGAGGCCGAAGCCAAAGCGTCTGAAGCCGGTTCTGAAAAGGAGTCTAAGAGTGACAAAACAGAAGCTCCAACTGAAAGCAAGTCTGAGGGGGAAGCTACTGAGCCAATTGAGGCGGACGCTGCATCGGACATCGAGTCGGAACGGCCCTTAACAGATGCAGAGCAATCTGGTGTTGCGGAGTCCACTGAAGATGTCGAGGGTGCCAACGAAGAGGACGGTGAAGAAGACGAGGAACCCGAAAGCGAAGCTGAAGAAGACGAAGACGGGGAAGGCGAAGCTGAAGAAGACGAAGACGGGGAAGGCGAAGCTGAAGGAGACGAAGACGAGCAAGATGAAGCTGGGACGGATGCTTCGCAAAAGTCAATTCCAATGGAGAGTGCTGGAGATGACCAAATTGAGGACATGGTGAAGGATGCACCAATTGAGCTCGATGTTGATGCTAGTGCAAAATATGAGCCCGTGAATCCCAACCAAGAAGTCTTGGATAAGCTCCAGGATAAGCCAAACCTCTTGAATAGATACACTGAATTGAACGCCGCAGCCATTGGGTCTGTTTCCAAGAGCTTGGATGATCCCAACAAGGTGATTGACTTGGGAAGCGGTCTTCGTTTGACCCAGCAGCAATTGTTAGACATTGCCGCAAAGCGTGTTGCTCCAGTGATTGCAAGTATTAACGAAGAGGTCTCCAAGAGTCACCAGGAAGACAAGCTCATTGAGAAGAAGGAATTGGACTCTGTGGTTGCTAAACACCACGTCAAATTGGGCAAGGATTTTGACAAGCATGTGTCTAAAATCGAGAAGCTCAAGGCAAAGTTCAACAAAGACATTGCTGCTAAGCTTGCTGCAATCCAGAGGGAATCAGAGGCAAGCACTGCGGCTGCTGAGGACTTTGAAAAAAGAACAAAGCAGGACATTGCCACTGCTACAGAGGAGTACGAGGAACGCGAAAGGAGGGCCGTCGAACAACACGAGATTGATAAGGAAACCTTGGTGAAGAATCACGATGAGTTGGAGGCTACGAAGAAGCAAGAGTTGGAGGACACTAAGGAGAAGCAAAAGACCACTACGACTGATATCGAGAACTTGCAGGAGACAAAAGTCGAGTTGGACAACAAGAACTCTGAGTTATCTGACGAGATCGAAAGGTTGACTAAAGAATTAGCAGAGCGTGAGGAAGAGATGAATGTATTGAGTGGAAAATTAACATCGGAGAAGGAAGCGTACAACAAGAACGAAGAGACCAAGAAGGATTTGAACGAGAAAGTTGCCGTCGCCCAAAAGGGTGTTGATGAGAAAAAAGCATCCAAATCGAAGTTGGGTGCCGAGGTTGGTCTATTAAGTGCTGCTGTAGCTGCCTACGCTGCAAAGTTAACGTCTTTACATTCTGACAAGGAGAAACGCGGTCGCAGATTGTCTGAAGCCAAAGAAAAATTTATCAGCTGGAACCAGGAGAAGAAGGAGATGGCAGAGAGAACGGCTAAAGAGCATGAACAAAAGAGGTTGGAGGCCAGGGAAGCCGCAAAGACCGAGCAAGTCATGGCTGAGATCGAAGAGGAGAAGAGGAGATTGGAAGAGGAGAGAAGACGCCAAACTGAAGAGAGAGAACGGTTAGAAAGAGAGGAACAAGAGAAAAAGGAGAGAGAGCAAAGAGAAGCAGAAGAAAAGGCTGCACAGGAGGAAGCAGAGAAGCAGGAGGCGGAAAGAAAGGCTAGGGAGGAAGAGGAAGAAACCAGAAAGAGAACAATTGCTGGATACCTGCCTCTTGCTATTGATCCTGAACAGCAGCGTCAAGAAAGAATTAAAAAGCGCGAGGCTGAGAAGCAAAAGTTACTTAGTGAAAAAGCGGAACAAGACAAGATCTTCAACGATCGTAAACTCCAACGTGAACTGGAATTGGAAGCTTTGCAGAAAGATATTGAAGACTTGAAATTGAAGCAAGGCAGCAATGCTCAGGCTGAGAAAGAGGAAGCTGAAAGATTGGCCAAAGCCAAGTTGGACGAGATTGAAAAGTTGAAAACGGAGCATGAGGCCAAGCTTGCCTTCGACAGACAGAGATTGGAGTTTGAAGAGTTGCAAAAGCAAAGATTGGAGGAGGAAGTCGTCCATTTAAGAAAAATCAGAGAGTTGAGAGAGGAGAAAGAGCGGTTAGCAACTCAAACTCGCGAGCACCCAGATCTTGACCAAATCCAAAAGTTGATTGAGGAAAGAGAATTAGAGGTAGCTCGCTTGTCTCAGAAAATTGAATATGATGATGCGGACTTAAAGGCAGAGATGAACAAACGTCAAACTGGCACCTCCGATCAAAAGGTGGCCCCTTCTCCGATAGCTGTTCCAAAGCCTAAGGATGATCCAAAGGAGTCCAGTGATAGTAGCAAGAAATTTGCAGGTGGTGCTGCAATTGGTGGGCTCGCTGCAAGCGCTGCTAATTCTGGAGACAAGGCCAAAAGCTCTGCAAATATTCCTTCAATCGGCTCTTTAAAAAAAAGTTCTGAGCCTGTCGGAAGGAGCAAGAGCTTAACAAAGAGCTTGAAGGGTATGCTCAGAAAAAAGAGATCTGATTCTTCCGGTGCTGCTCCGGCAAAGAGTAATGCCACGCCACAAGACACGGCTAAGGTGACTCCAAAGGCTGAGAAGTCTGCCCTGACCACCAAGGATGTAAAGGCCGCCGACGTGAGTAAGCAACCTGAAGGCTTCGATGGGGGACACTCGTCGGATGAAGTTTACTCAGTGTACGAGGAGGTGTCAGACTCTGAGTACGAAAATAATGCAGGAAACCCTGACTATTTGGAAGTTGATTCTAACGAAGCGCAGAAGTTGCTTAACAGAAAACTGTAAGCATAAGAACAAAAGTTGAGACGTATGGCTCGTGCCATTAAAAAGCATCGTGATGTTTTAGTCTATGATTTGGAGTCTGCAAAGTGCGTTATTAGTTATGTTGTATTGTTTTTGTTTGAATAAAATATACTTTTCACATCTCAACTTTAGTTCCATCATATCTAATCAAACTTCACCTTTTTTCCCTGTGAAGGGACTATGGCGGCAGAAGCCCTCTGGGCTGTGGCTAACGCCACAGACGATTTCGTTCGCTTATCCGTGCCAGAATGAGAACGCTCTGTATTTTTCTTTAGAGGCCTTGTTGCTACTCTATCTCTGCTGACAGTGGGTCTAGGGGCAGGAGAAGTCAGAGGACCCTCGTGAGACTCAGAATTATTTTCTGCGTCTTCATGGGATCTCTTCTTGGGATTTCTCTTGGACCTATCCTCGCCGTACTCCAAGCGCAATGGGCGGTTAATAAAGTTTTTGGCAAGCTTAGATTTCAAAGCCGTCGTGGGGCCCTCGTCGTTGACGAAATCGATGAATGCAAAACCTTTGCACTTGCCTGTATCTTCGAAGGTGGCCATCCTAATCTTGACAATATCACCACAATGTCTAAAGTGCTCTTCAAGCAAATCTTCTGTGGTGTCAAAGGAAAGATTTCCAACGAACAATATACGCAGCGGAGGGTTTTTCAGCAAGGGCTTGTTTGCATGCTCCTCTGGACGGCCCTCAAAAGAAGAGGCATTTTTGATGAGCAAACTCCGTCCGTTTAGCTGCGACTCGCTAAGAGCGACCACGCTGTCGACATGCTTGGAAGATGGCAAGTCTACGTAGGCAAACCCTTTGATCTTGTTGGATTTCTTGGGGAGGTTGACACGCGAGATGTCCTTCTCCTCCACAGGTGGACATGGCGTATCCTCCGAATCCTCGGAGCTGGCAGCGTTCGCTTTCGTTTTAGCCACGATGAACCGGACAAGATCTTCTTTAGATGTGTCGTAAGCTAGGTTTCCGATCCAGACGCCGAAAGGAGATTTTGACGGCGCCAGCTCCAGCTCGCCTGATTCGGTAGCTGGTTTTGGTGGAGGATTCTTGCGGGCGAGTTTTTCCAAATCCAACTTGCCTTTTTTCAAGAGACGTTGTCTCTTCTTGGATAGCGGCACTGATGCGTTCAAGTCAATCTCGATTTCATTGTTTTTTTCTTCACCGGTTTCTGATTTCTCTGACTTACTGTGAGCATCGTGGGACCCGTTGGTGGTGGCTACTTCACTTGGAGTTTCGCCTTGTGAATCTTGTTGCAGCTCTGAAACAGAGCCGGCAATTTCAGCTATTTGTGTTTTGAGCTTCTTCTCCTTTTTGCGTTCTCGCTTCTCCCTCTTGCTTTCCAGTGGCGTCCCGGACATTTGTACGTTTTTTCACCGAAGCTTGGCTGTGGAGCTTTTGCATTTCGCGATGGGCTGCGATGCGCACTGTGCCAACTGCAGCCTAAAGTGAAGGGCAGAGACAGAAATGCCTATTTATGCAAAAAGAAATGCATGGTGTTTGGTCACGTTTTTTTCTTTTGTACCCACTTTTGCCCAAAGTATTTAAGATCGCTCTTTTCCCTGCTTTTTTGCTTTGAATCAAGTCCTCGATTTATGGTTCATTTGTTTCCTCGGGGTGTGTGTTTGTATCTCTCGTGGTTCCAGGTATAATTACTGCGAAAACTCCATTCGCGAGGAAATAACCAGAAGAAATCTGACTACACAAAACCAAAGAATAGTGGGGCAAAAGCCACACACCAACAGTAGACACAAGAAGCTACCACAACCACCAGTATGTCCATTTCACAAACCAAGATTGGCACAAAGAGAAATTAGCCCCACCTTATCTGTGCCATAAGCCTCGTCTCCAGTTGACAGAGGGCATCTGCAGGATTGCACCCCAAGAACGTGTGCTGTGATGCACGTGTACCTGTCCGCACAAGCAATCTAGCATCTAGTAAACCTAGGCCAAGCGACATAAGCAGGCAGAGCCCACTAAGCCTGATTGGTAAGCAAGACAAAGCAAAGCTCGTTGTTCAAAACACCGCAAGGCTCTCATAAAAGCCACTCACGTCACCCCAACGTCACCACAACGTCCCTGCGAGCCCAAACAAGGAAAACGCGGCCCTAATTGGTAAGAACCGTTGGACTTTCAGCCCCATTAGGTGATTTGGATCATAACAAAACCAAAATCAAGCAAAACTACATCAGCCTATGAGCACAATTTCAGAGGATCTTCCGTCCCAAAGCACAGAGACGTCGTCGGTGCAGGCCACCGGAGTCAGTTTACCGTCTTCCGACGCTCCCTTGCAAAGGTCTACGCAAAGAAACTCCGAGTCTGCGGTGGAAGAAGTCGAGTCAGACGATGATGCAGCTTCGCTCTCATCAGCTCAATTGCAACGAAGCGACTCCTCGGTAAGCATATCGTTTTTGGACCTATCCAAGCTTTTGTTGATCCCCGATTACGACTTCGGTGCGGGGTTCGACCAAGTCAGCGATTCCACCAAGCGTCGCTTCAACAATATGAAGAAGAAAACACGCGAGCGCTTCCGCAAGTTTCGTGGCGAGGGCACGGCGGCGCTGCGGGTTAAGCGTTTCTCTTCACAGGATCTTGCCAAGTTCTCGGAAAGCTTGAACAAACGCCTTAACAAGTTTGACACCTCAGTGCATGGTAGTCTACAGAGCTCAACCACGGAGAAACTCTTCTATGCGTTTGCCGTAGGAATGGTCGCGGCTACTGGGTTCATCATTGGCAAGTACCCAATCTACTTCCCGTTGTTCCATACCGTTCTTTTCTGCTTGATGATGCCTATCCGCTTCTACACTTACTTCAAGCTTGGGTATCAGTATTACTTGGCCGATTTGTGCTATTACGTTAACGTACTCTTACTTTTGTTCTTGTGGGTGTTTCCCTACTCCAAATCACTCTTTGTTTCAGTATTCTCGCTCACGCTTGGGACGTTGAGCTTTGCCGTGATCACTTGGCGCAACTCGTTGGTGTTGCATTCCATCGAAAAGACCACCAGTTCGTTTATCCACATAATGCCTCCGCTCACAATGTTTATTCTCGTGCACGAGACGCCCAAAGAATACCTTGCTGAGCGATATCCAGCCGTTGCAGAGGTGCAGAACTGGAACTTCGTCAATGGCATCATTGTCACATCAATATACTATACGATCTGGCAGGTGTCGTACCACTACTTCATCACAGTGAGGCACAAGGAGCAAATCGCTAAGGGTCGGGTGACTTCGTTCACTTTTTTGAAGCAAAAGAAGAGAAAGAGCCCTTTGGGTAGGTTTGTCAACTCATTGCCTTACACATGGATGCAGGTGGCAGCATTCACTCTCATGCAATTCATGTACCAGATATTGACGATGATTCCCTGTCCGATCTGGTTCCGGTACAAGTATGCTTGCGGTACATTTGTGGGGCTGATCTTCTTGTGGTCTGCGTACAATGGTGCCACGTACTACATCGAGGTGTTTGGCAAACGGTTCGAAAAGCAGGTCAAGCAATTACGTTCAGAGATAGACGATTTGCAGCTGCGGCTTGATAAGCAGGAGTCGGATAAGAGCACTCCACTGACGTCTCCAGTGATGCAGGCTACGCCGGGTATCCCACTTCCTTCAGGTGACATCGAGAAGCACTCGTTGAGCGAGAGCGATGGTGCTCGGTACCAGTAGAATTGCCATTGCACTGGCCTTGAGAGCAATCGCCGACACTTACAAAACTATTTATTTTTACCTTGCTGTAGCAGCATCCACTGCTGGGGTATAGTGTCTATTTTATATAGTGCTCCATGAAAACGCCTGTCTGCAGTGCGCACCAACCGAGTGCGAGCGAACAGACAACGAAAAAAAAAGTCAGAGAAAAAGATCACCTAACCCACAAAGGCCAGTCCAAACCATGATCAAGACGGCGTTCTCGCGGGTGCCGGTGAGGACCGTGGCACAGCGCCTCCTTTCAAGCGGGAAGCGTCTGCTCAGGCAAGGCAGCTCTAAAGTCCAGAACCACTTGGAGTTCTTGTCGAAGTTCTACACTCCCGAACTCATGCAAAGCATCCAAATCACAGAATCGCTCGTCAGCCCTGAGGAGTATTTGGAGTTGAAGAAGGGCGGCCGTAAGCAGCTCTCGGAGGTGGCACCTCAAGATGCAGCCCAAGACTACTCGCACAGCGACCCGAAGTGGGATGAGCCCATTCTTTACCCAAACCAGGCAGCGGATCACACGCCGTACCCCAGAATCCCCCAGATTGCGGCCCCGGACCGGTCCGATTTGCAGCTTCTGTTTGACGAGCCCCAGGGCAAAGTGGCCCCACGGGTGCAGAGCCGTTTGCAGGAGCGGGACGAGTTCTTCCGTCATTTGCACATGCTCACGGGCATGGACGAGCAGTACATGCGGCGATTATACGTACGGCCCATCGTGATGAAGCGGGTGTCGTGTCAAACGTCCAAGGGTAAAATCCCCAACTTCTACTCGTTGACGGTTGTCGGAGACCAGAACGGCATGATCGGGTTGGGAGAGGGCAAGTCGCGTGATGGCATGAGAGTGTCGTTGCGCAAGTCCCACTGGAACGCTATCAAGAACTTGCAGCCGATCCCAAGATACGAGAACCGGACAATCATTGGCGACATCGACTACAAATACCACGCGGTGAAGTTGTTCATCAAGTCTGCGCCGGCAGGTTTTGGCTTGAGGGTGAACCGCAACATTTTCGAAGTGTGCCAGGCCGCAGGCATCAAGGACTTGCGAGGCAAGGTGTACAAGTCGCGGAACCCAATGAATGTGGTGAAGGGTTTCATTGAGGCGTTGACCAAGCAGACGTCGTTGGAGGACTTGGCTGCTGGTCGAGGCAAGAAGTTGGTAGATTTGCGGAAGGTATACTACTCCGCGTAACGTGTAAATAGAAAGAGACAGCGAGTGCAAAAGAAATAAAGGAGAATTTGTCCACGGAACCAGCTTTGCCCAGTGAGCCGTGACTCGTCCCTGAACAGAGAACCGTAGCGCACGGCGTACGAGCTCCACGTTCATGTTCATGTCCACGTTCATGTTCATGTTCATGTTGTGTCACATGACCCGCTGTAGCCTCACCCAGAGAAGCCAGAGACTTTGTAGGCTCCACCGTATCCGATCCTCCATGGTAGTGGACACCACATACTACGACTTATTGGCGTTGGAGCCCAGCGCCACGGCGCTTGATATCAAGAAAGCTTACCGCAAGGCGGCGATCCGTTTGCACCCTGACAAAAACCCCGACGATCCTGAGGCACATGTGCGATTCCAGGAAGTGGGCCAGGCATATCAGGTTCTCTCTGACGACCGGCTCCGGGAGAAATACGACAAGTACGGGATACAGGAGTCGATCCCCAACGAGGGCTTTGAGGACCCCACAGAGTTCTTCTCCCAGATCTTTGGTGGCGAGGCCTTTAGAGACTGGATAGGCGAGTTGTCGTTGCTACTGGAATTGTCCAAGTCGGCAGAATTGTCCGGTTATGCCGACGAAGACCCCGATAAGCAGGAAGATCCTGAATCCAAGGTCCAGCCGACCGCTGGCACGCTGGTGTCTGCTGATACGCTGTCGAAACCCGATGACGTGTCATCTCCTTGGGGCCCCTCCGCCACGAACCCCGTTACGTTTTCGGCATCGGAAGTGGGTAGAGATGTGGGCGAAGATGAGCATGTATCGATGCCAAGCGGCCAACTTTTGCTTGATAGTGGTGCCACGGTGGAAGGCGACGGCTCACTCACACGGGAAGAGGCCGAAAAGCAAAAGCGCCAGCAAGAACTAGAGGAATTTGAGGAAGAGTGTCGAGTCAAAAAGGTCGAGATGACGAATGAGCTTAGCAAGAAGTTGGTGGATAAGCTTTGTCTCTATACCGAGTCGGACATGGCCGACGATATAGTGGACTCGTTCCGACAAAAGATGCGCTACGAAGCGGAATCGCTCAAGATGGAGAGCTTCGGCCTAGAGATCTTACACTTGTTGGGCTCCATCTACAAGACCAAGGCGAAGATTTTGCTAAAGAGCCAAACCTTTCTCGGCGGCTTGGGCGGCTTATGGTGGTCCATGAAAGACAAAGGTGGTGTCGTTAGAGACACCTTTCGGACGGTGGCTTCAGCACTAGATGCCCAGCTGACGATGCAGGAGTACACCAAGATGCAAGAAGATAACGAGTACCACAAGAAAAAGGAGGAGGAGGAGGAGGCAAAACGTGCGGAGGAAGAGAAGAACAAAGCTAAGGAAGATGTGGAGAGACTCGAGGAGGAATTACAGCGCGTGCAAGACGAACAGAGGCTGCATAAAGATGGCCCAACCGATGGTAAAGAACATACGGAGAAAGATCAATCTAAAGAGGCAAAGAAAGATGCTGAAAAGGTGCCTGAAAAGCACACGCAAGAGGACCTCCAAGAGATGGAGAAATATTTGCTTGCGAAGGTGCTCGCAGCAGCATGGTCAGGGTCGAAGTTCGAGATCCAGGGAACCGTGCGTGGTGTATGTGACCAGATATTGTACGACAAAGAGGTTCCTCTAGAAAAGCGGTTGGCCAGGGCCCGGGGCTTGAAGATCATTGGCCAAGTATTCAGTGAAACGTCGCGAACCGAACTTGAGGCAGAGGAAGCCCGTGTGTTTGAGGAATTGGTTGCTGAGGCTTCTCAGAAGAGACGGCGAAAGAAGCCATCGTCGGCTGACGAGTCTAAGGAGTGATTGTACGATTGGCAAACGGGTCGATTCGATACCTGCACCTATTTAATACGTAATTATTTAATTCTGGCGACATCGGTGGTCGGATATCGCCCCATGACATATGGCTCTAGTTGCAGAGCAGATAATACAGTTGACAGAGCAGAAAGTAGAGTATAAACACAGACTGACAAGCGAGCCTGGACAGACAATAATGAAGTTCGGAGCTCAATTCATATCAGCTCATGTCCTTTTTGAAATTGTCCAAGCGCCTCTGGTGGTCCTGGATGAACCGAATCACCTTCTTTCTGTTCTCGCGCAAAACATCGCTCCCCGTCGTTTCAATGCCGTCAAGCTTCATCAACTCTTTCAAAAGCATTTCTTCAAAGTACTTGAACTTATACTGCTGGTCTTCGTCGGAGAAATCTGCGTAGTTTTCAATGAATAAGTCGATCTCTGGCACGTAAGTCTCCTCGACGTAATCAAGGATTGTTTGAATTTCTCGGTTCGCCTTCTGGGCCTTCAGCGCCTTGTGCAGCCTGGCTTTCTTGGCCCTGGGCTTCTTGGCTCGGGGCAGCTCTTTCCGAGAAAGCACTTTGCCAGCAACCAATAGCGTGGGCAAAGCAACAAGTGCCAAAGTGACCGTTGCGGGAGTCGCCTTGAGCCCAGAGATATCTTTGTAGAGCTTCTCGGGCGTTGTGGAAGAGAGTGCCTCGACGTACAGCTTCACGTGCTGTTCAAAGTTCTCGGGCAACTGCTGCTCAACTTGGGCATAAATCTGCTTGAGGGACTCCGACACCTGCACCTTGGCATGCTGGAGATGCTGGGAAACCTGGTCCATATTAGTTAGTATCGGATAGAGACAACGAGATGCCGCCTAGAATGACGATGGGAGAGCTCAGAGATTTTCGCCGGCCGCGTTGGTAAACGTTGACTGTGAAGTGTTGTCCAACCTGCATGTTGAGTCTTGGATGGTTGGTACGAGTCCTGATTTTCTCTTCACCTTAGTCACTGGAGCACGATCGTAGCAATATCTAGTTCGTTTACCTCTAGTATGGATTTTCATGGGAGGCGTACGCAAAGCACGCCTATTAAAAACGCGTTTATGTTCAACTAAATCTCCCTCGATATCTGTAGAGATCAGAGAACATGGTAAATTTAGCAATAGAAAATTACCGTGCAATCTTCAGAGTCAGCTTAGCAATGTTTGCTAAGTGCTGAGTGAGAGCCAGGCCGGTCCTGGAGCATTCTATGTGTGAATAGCAAATCGACGGTTCACTGGAAAGAGTTTCATTGTTTTATGGACAAGCGAAGTATGCGCTAAGTAAAATCTTGGGAAAGGGTAAAAGAAAATGAAAACGAAAAAGAAAAAGAAAAAGAAAAAGAGAAAGTACTGATGCCATACTGCTCAGATTGTGCTGAGAAAGTAGCCTGCTTTGCTCGTGTGAGGATGCTATGTCAGGCTCGGAGGATAGCACAGAGCAACTGCTTAAACTTGGAATTTCTCCTGTTGCCATCTGCGTGAAAAACTCAGTGGGCAAAAAAGCTATAGAGTGCTGTTTGTGTTTTTGTCTTTCCTATCAAGTTGATGTAATGTCCACTGTGCATTGCAGCTAGATTGCAGCTAGAATTTCTCTAAGCGCATACCTAGTAATTACCGATGTTCGCTACTTGCCGGCATGCTTCAATGTCTTAGGCTCAATAGCCGAAAACACTCTGTGATCAAGTCCTGCAATTCGAAGATCATCGACTTCAATCCCAGAGGAGATTTTACCATTTGTGATTGTAGCGTAGAAAGCGATTCCACGCTGTAGCGGAACTTTTCAAGAGTGTCCCGTTCACCTGCGCCATCACTTCTAGCCAAAATCCACGTGTAAGCTTGCAATGCGAGTCTTAAGACTTTTGCACCAGTAATGAAAGACTCCTGAGATTCCTTTGTTTCAAGTTGAGAAACTGGCTCCTTATTATAGAGCACCCACTTGTCCTGTTCGTTCAGAGCGAGCGTCAGCAAGACTTGTTCCAGAATCATGATTGCGTTTCTGAAAGGGATTTCTATCAATCTTTCATTCTGCCTTGTTTTGACAAGAAGTTCGTCATACTTCGAAAAGATTATGTTGATTTCCTTGAGTAAGGTAATCCAATCTGACAGTGGTTGATACTTCAGCACTGTTTTGGCAAATATCTCAAAGCGGTTTAAGATCTGCGCAATGCTCTTGTCATCCATGCTTTCTATCTTTCCAATTTCACTAATGCCCGGTCCATCTAAATTAGACACTCTAGCGCTGAATTGACTCACAGTAGTGACATAACCAACTGAAATGTGCATGCATATGAAGAATAAAAAAGTAAAACCTTTCATGATGATGGCGGAAAAGAAAAGGAAGAAAAAATAAAAATGAAACAGGAGCAAAAACCACAACCTTTTTCATACCATTTAGGTCATATTCACCACTGTCATTTTGCGAAAAGTAACATCTGATCGACTGCAAGCAAAACCATTGTTCAAAAATGGGCGATCATTAATTTGATTAACATTTAGTCTATTACTGCCTTTAATTTGCCCGTTTCCGCACAGTTATTGTCAACTAGTGAGATGATGGCAGTTCGGAGATATCAATTTGCCAAATGTCATCATCCTTCAGTTAATCAGAGTGCATACTAGCAAGATTGATCTATTATGTGTTTTTTGAATGGATGCTGCATGGAAGTCTGCGGTTTCCAACCAGTGGAATTGAGTACTAGAAGCATAGAATGCAAAATGCCCAAGGAAAAAAATCAAATCACAACCGTAAGTAAAAACGCGTTTCGTACATTCACAAAATCGAAAGAGTCAAAAGTCATCTTCGATGCACAATCTATGACTTTTCTCTCCTGGACGTCTTGTGATGTATTTTCCTTAGCCCTTATCTGCCCAAATTCCTTTCTGCCTGTCTGTGTAACTGATGGTTTCTACTATTCTCTTTTTTCCTTTCTCTGTTCCCTTCTTATCCTTTTTTAATCAATGGTTAGGTGTTGTGTTTGCCTCCAGCTTTGAGATCAAGTGGTTTCTTTGCTATTGGCGGGGGTGATTTTTTGGACTTGCTAGCGAGGTCCAGATTTTCGACTTCCTGTCTGAGGGCGGCCATTCTTGCTTGAATGGATATGTTTGCTGTCGCTGAGTGTTTTAAATCATGTTTTCCTTCCAGATCTCTCTCTGTGTATTCTGGATGACTGCTGCTTCCATTTTTGAAAGAAGATGTCTCTGGCTGAATGGCCTTCAGGCTTTTGGGCAATTTTCTCTTTGGCCCCTTCGCCCTCGATTTGTTAGGGTGTGTGAGCTTTGTCTCCTTGGCCTGCGGAAGTGTGTTTGCCCTTTGGAGTGTAGAATTCTTTGTGATCAGCCGAGTAATAGTATTAAGCGATGGGTCAGTTTGGGAACGCATTATGCTTGATAAATGCGCATGGAAATCGTTTGTTACAGCCGTCTCTGTCTTGAATTTTGTCAGTTTTGGTGCAGTATTCGAAGATAGTGTTAGCCGAGGCGAGTTTAAGGTCTTGCTTGTTTCAGAGGAAGGAATTTCCGACTTCGAGTCGGACAGAGGTGAAACACTTAGAGCAGCTTTGCTGCTAGGCTTTTGGGGACGACCGGGTTTGGGTGGCCTTGCTGGGGCTCCTGTCGATCTTCCGACTCCAGAAATTCCATCAGGGTGAGAAGCATGGTCTTGTGCAAGAGCCTTAGGCTTAAGTGGCTTCATTGGAGGCTTTGCTAGAGTTGTTTTCTCCACTTTATCAGGTTTATTGTCACGCTTAAAAGTTGATGATATGTATGGATTTTGTAAAGTGTCACCTCCTTTTGTGCCTTCATTGCCCAGCTTGAGTTCTTGGGATCCTTGTCTGATTCTTTTCTCCAATTCGGTGAACGAAACTGGGTGGGCAGGTGCAGTATGCTTTTGCTTCGTGTCATCTGGCGCTCTCGACACCAAATTGAGCATCCCTGTGTATTCTACACCATCTGTTTTGGGTCCAGGGCGAGCTTTAAGGACCGGTAACTCGATGTCCACCTTCGTGGCACTTGCAGATACAACGGGCCGCTGTGGGAGCGTTGGACGATCAGCAGGTTCGTCGCTGGACTCAGATAACTTTGCAGAAGCAGCGAGAATGCTCGGTTTAACAGGGCGATCTGGCATTCTGGGTTTCTGTGGCCGTTCCGGGCCTCTTTTCGAGTGTGCTTCGACAAGTGCGCCAGGCTTGGCCGGTCTAGTCGGCCGTTTTGGATAGCTGGGTCCGGCTGTGTCATCTGGACGCCGAGGAAGCGCTGGAACTTCTTTCTCTGAATCATCTCCTGGCACATTGCGAGAACCCGTGCCGATTTCAGGAGCTTTTCCATTCCAAGACTGTTGGAATTTGTCCCGCTTGTTGAACACCATTACCGGCCGCAGGCTCTGCGGACTGGGCCCGTCCCTAAACCTCTCTTGGGACAATTTCGAGATCTTTGACAAGATGTCGTCATTGTTGGTAGACGACACCTGGGACATTGCAGTGATGTGAATTGGAGAGCCGTCTATAGCAGTGTTGGCCGTGGGCTGATATCGGCTCTGAGCGCGCATTCACTCTCACTACGGCCCCAGCTGTCGGGGCCCGAAGGTGGAGGAGGGAAAGCAATAAAACAGATAGGCAATAAAGCAGGGTGGCAGTTTCTGCGATAAAGCAGGGTGGTAGTTTCTGCGATTAGATAGATTTGTGGGAATAATTAATTGGGTCTGTCTATGGAAACTAGCGGAACGGACGGACAAAGCGGCTTTGTATTGGGCCCAAGCCAGCTACTGTGATCCGGCCTCAGTTCTGGTCTGCGCGGTCCTGCCCCACGCTCGGCCCCGCCGCGCGCCTTGGCTTCAGGCTGGCTTCAGCTATAACGGCCAGTCCATCATCACCACGAGACTACAGAATATGGCGACCGTACTCTTTGTATCTCTTATATCACGCCAGGATACACCGCTTTACATCCAGAGCTTCGACATTAAGCTGGACCAGGAGTCACGAGAGGCATTGAGCGCCGAAGATGCCAACAAGTTTCTCAAATACAACTTCCTCTCGCACATGGCCCTAGACGTATTTGCATCGCCCATGTCGCTCCATTTGCGTGAGGAACAGGGCAACGAGGACGGCATTTTGCTCTTGTTCATCCAGGACGGCGCCACTGTGTACGGCATGGAAACAAATAACGGGCTCAAGCTTGTTGTGGGGCTCAGTGAGGAAGTGCCATTCCGTTCGGCCATGAAGCTGTTGTTTCTGCAAATCCACAAGTGCTATTTACGCACGTATTGCAACCCGTTCACCGACTTGCTGCTGCTGGAGGACACGGAAAACATGCTACAGACCCCCACCTTCGACAACCGCATTCGTGCCATTATCAGTGGGTGGAAATAGGCAAATGTGCTCTTAGATGGGCAGACGTTTCTAAACCTCGACCTCCGGGTTGCCCGGTTGCGTTACGTGTATCTACAACAGCCGTATGACAATATGCATTTCTATACTTTCCTGCCCCGTACAGCCTACTTCAACACTACGTTGGCACCTCGCAAACTCAAGTACTCCTGGTCGAGCCCGGGCGTCATGTGACGGATAACCTCTTGGTATATCTCCACGTTGTGGTATCGAAGCGCACTGCTGGGTGATCTGTATTTGCCCTCCAACCCTGTGATGTCGCAGTAGTGCTTTCTTGGCTTCAAGCTTGGCGGAGCGGTGATCGACATGAATGTAGGCGTGTCAACGCCGAGTTTTTTGCCCTGAAGATATCTCATTTCGTCAGTGGCTAGCTGCTTTCCCGTTTTAAACCTGCGTGCAAGCTTGGGGCGGTTGGGGTTCTGCTTGAAACTGTGTTCCTTTGTTGTTATGTACGACAATTCGTATGCCTTGGACTCCATCTTAGTGTCCGTTTGGGGCTCTGTCTTGGTCGATGTAGACATGATGCACGGCGCCTTAGTTGGTTATTTCTTCTATATGTTCTTGTGCAGCGCACGCCCGGGCTAGTAATCAAGGTTTGGCCTGGTGACTACGGTGTAAACCCAAGTAGCTTCGAAGTTTATAGTGTTTATTTTCTAATAGTTACTCAAACTCTCACACACCTCTTTCTGGTTGCAACACTCAGCAACACTTTGGATTCTCGTGTACATGGCCCGAGCTCATCAATTCGTCCAAATTTTCTTGTGGGTCGATCTTGAATACCTTGTCAGGGTTCAAAATTGCTCTAGGGTCAAGCGAATACTTCAAGTGTCTCATCAAGTCAACTGCCTCCACGCCCAATTCCGACTCCAAGTAGCCTCTTTTGCCCACTCCCACTCCGTGCTCTCCAGTACATGTCCCCTCGTATTTTAACGTGCGGTCTACCATGCGATCCACAACCGTTTTTGTCTTGGCGTAATCCTTTGAGTTGTACAATAACAAAAAGTGGCAGTTTCCATCTCCCACATGACCCATCACGGAAAATCTGTTCTTGAACCCCAGCTTGATCAAATCTTCGTTCGTCTCATCGATCAATTGCGCCATTCTTGAGATTGGCACTGCAAAGTCGGTTGTCCAGATCTGGACATCTTGCTTGTCCTCTAGGATTTTGGACCCATACTCAAACGTAGACCACAACCCGGCTCTTCTAGCTCCCCAAAGAACGTCGTTTTCTTCTTTCGAGGTGGATCTCTCAAATTTGATGACGTTGTGATTCTTTGCAATTTTCTCAATAAGCTGCAACTGTTCAGCGATGGAGGATTCGCTGGGTCCGCCCACCTTTAAAAGCAAAGAAGGCTTTTCCAAAAACTTCTTCTCCGTGGCCCCACCCTCATTCACAAACGACATCATTGTCTCGTTCGCCAACTCGATGGCATTGAGGTGGAGCCCGGATTTAGAGATGATGTATTGAGCAGTGGCAGCCGCATCTTTAATGGTGGGAAACGAAGCAATGCTGACCAACTCGTTCTTAGGTCTTGGGTGTAGCTTGACAGTGATCTCGGTTATGATTCCAAGCGTACCCTCCGAACCGATGAATAGTCTGGTCAAGTCGTAGCCCGCTGCAGACTTCCTAGGCCTTTGACGGGTTTTGACGATCGTGCCGTCAGCCAAAACTACTGTCAAGTTGACTACGTTCTCCTTCATGGTCCCATATTTGTACGCATTTGTTCCGGAAGCAGAGGTGCCTACCATTCCTGCCACAGTAGCACCCATACCGGGATCAGGTCCAAACATGAGGTGTTTTCCATCATCACTGTTCTGCAAATACGCATCAAGGTCCTGCCAGCCAACACCAGCTTGCACGGTAACATCCAAATCATCAGCATTCAACTGGATGACATCATTGAGGTTTCCAAACGCCAAAGAAATGGAATTGGGGCCCCGCGTGTGCATGTTGTGCCCCTCAAGCGATGTCAACCCAGAATTAGCCACTACTGGCACGCGGTACTGGTGAGCGACCTTCATCACCTCCGAAACCTGCTCCGTGTTGGCAGGGTACACTACCACAGAGGGTTTTTGGTGCTTTGGGTCGGGCGGATGATGTGTGGAGAAGAAAGAGTCTGCGTGTGCAAGTATCACGTCGTTGTCGGAGGTGACGTTGCTACTACCAACAATCAGTTTGATTTTTTCGAGTGCTTCGGCGAATGCCTCGTCATCTGCGTAGACTGGCAGGCTCACGGTGGCAAGCGGTGTGGTAGACCTCTCAGCCAGCGAGTCTGCCTTGACACCCAGGCCTGTTTCGGGAGACGAGTGGATGTATTTCAGAAGGAAGTATGCCCCGACTGCGCCCAATGCAGTAGAGACAGAGGCGAAAAGTACAGTAGAACTGGACGTTTGCGGGGTCTTTGGCAGGGAAGTATTAGATGTGTTGGCTGACGAATAGTTGCGGCCCATCCGCAAATGCTGGCGGCCAATGTTTCCACGGTACGCCAATCTGGCGTGAAATCTAGGCAAGTGTCGAATGGCAGACAGCATTTTCGTAAGATAAAACCAAATGAAAGTAAGAGCAGTTCAGAACACCAGGTGGGCTGAAACGGTCCTGTGGTCTCGAAGGTGGTCGTTCAAACGCAGTGAATTGGCCGGAAATAAGAGTGCAAGAAGAAAAAGTCGCTTCCGGCGTGGCTACTAACCACTAGAAGCCTGGTGAGTCTTGTGCCAAATATCCGCGGGGCGGAAAAATTGTCGGGGCACCGAGCCACAGTGGGCTCCACGATAAGGCGCGAGATTGCGAGATCGTCCAGCCAAACGGACACAGATGGTGTGGTTGAGGAGCTCATGTGCGGCTTTGATGGGCCTGTTTGACGGAGAGTTATACTGTAAAGTTTGATGGTTCCTCTTTCCAAATCTTCTCTTCTTGTGCTATGTTTTTTACCCATTGTAGTTTATCCACGGCTCTCGCGGATTGCTCAGAAAAACGCGCGAGGCCAGGAAAAGTTGGAGCCACTGTTCGTCCTTCAAGATCGCTGCCTGAGGGAAAATCTTCACCTGTCTATTGTGGGAAGCTTGTGTTTGACCTTTCGTATTACGGTAATTTTTGAATCTCCCATTTCTGTATGAGCCTCTCCTCTCTTGCCCCTTCCTTCCTTCTTCTCTCCTTTTCTAGGGCTGTTCTGATGATCGGTTTCTATTCCTTATTTGGGTGCAAAATATGCCTTCGCAGCCAACGCGAAACTCTGTCAGTTCTCACCTGTCGATCATCGCCCAAGTGGAAGATCGCCATCACAATATTCTTTCTGTCTCGTATCATTCTTCTCTGGTACTTTAATTTCACTCCTTATAAATCTCGCCATATCCCGTAGTCGTTGAACGTCAGCTTCAAGCATGCGAGTGTACCTACAATATCTCACATTGCTCCTCATCGGAGTTTCTGGCGCATACTTGGATCCACAGCAAGGACACAAGGCAAATTACGAACAAAGTGTGCCCTCTGTACATACAGTGTCACCCCAAGACGATATCGGAGTGTTTTTCTATGATCCAAAAGTTTCTTCCGTTCCTCGCATGGCAAAACAAAACACCATCGTGGGGGACCCCTTTTATGAAGAGCCTAAGCTTATCCACCAGTATCAGCCAGGACAGATCCTCAAGATGAGAGAAATTATTCCCAAAAAACTTCCCCAGCACTGCCTGAGGGCATATCAGATGATGGTGCGTTCTACCGATTCGTTGAATCGGCCTGTGGCCATCGTCACCTCGCTTCTTGTTCCTCAAAATCCGAATCCAAATGCGTTGATGTCCTTCCAGGTCCCCACCGATTCGCCTTGTCCCAGCTGCGCACCCTCAGCAGGGTTGGGCGATTCGCTTATTAAAATTTCAGCTGGTTTGAGTCTTGGCTGGTATGTTGTTGTGCCCGACTTCCAGGGGCTTACTGCAGCATTTGGCGCCGGAAAATTAGCCGGACAAGCGACTTTGGACTCAGCAAAAGCTGCCCTAAAAACAAAACACATTACAGGGCTTCGAAGTGATGCCAAGTTAACGCTTTGGGGCTATTCAGGGGGCTCCATTGCCTCGGGCTGGGCAGGTGTGCTCCAGCCCACGTATGCACCAGAACTTTCGAAGAACTTGATTGGTGTCGCCCTTGGAGGGTGGATCACCAATTACATCCGCACAATCGAGTCCACTGACGGTACTGTGATGGCAGGATTGGTAGGAATGGCCCTCGGTGGTCTTCTTCACCAGTACCCTCAGCTTTATTCTATATACCAGCAAGAGGTCTCTCTGAAACGCAACTTCAAGCTCATTGTTAAGAAGGGTCCCAGAAAGTGCCTAGGTGGAGGATTGGCAATCTTTGCGAAGAAAAAGTTCTTTACCGGTAAACGTCCTGTGTTCAAGAGCGGGAAGAAGTTGTTCGAGAACCCAATTGTCGCCTCTATTTTGAAAGAGAATATGGTGGCGGCCAATGAAAATATCGGGGTTCCGCAGGTGCCACTATTCTTACACCACGCAATAGCAGACGTCGTAGCGCCTGTTGACGACACCAGGCGGGCGATTGACAACTACTGCAAGTGGGGAATAAAGTCATTCGAAATCAACATGGTCAAGTCGACAAACCACATCTCGGAGTCAACTTTCGGTGCACCTGCGGCGTTGCAGTGGATGAAAGATCGTTTCGATGGAGTCCAACCTGCCGCAGGATGTTTTCACAGGGAGTGGTGGTCTATTAAAAACTATGTTAGGAAAAGCAAGCGAGATGTCTCTGATGGTGATCTGCCACTGGACACCGAAGAGAGATGGAACGACGCAATGGAGGCGCTTTCAAATCCTCCCGACATGGCAGAAGCAGGTCTTTTCAATCGCGAGCAAGCGAGCCACGAAACGGCCTATTCTGAGGTTTTTTCGAAAATCATGCCTATGCCTTAAGGAATATTGGATGTTTATGTTTATTGGCCGTGGTCGCCGACTTTTTTTAGGAATGTGCCTATCGAACCTGTCCACATTTCACTAGGACGTGATTCCTTCTCTTAGATTTGACTATCTTCTTAGGGCCGTTGAAGGCGGGTTTGTAGCCTACCTTCCTTCAAATTTTATAGCGTTATTAATATGCCCAGTGGATCACAACATGCTGTAAAACCGCTTCCGAATGCCCTGAACAAAGCAACAACCGCCGCCAACAAATGGACAAACGAGAGCCCGAACAGGTTGCAAATTCCTGCACATATCCTATCGCGCACGTGAAGCGTAGTCTATCATCACCAAGTCACGTGCGGTTGCACATTTTGCAATATTCTTTTCAGCCATCTGGCTCCAACAAGCTCCCCCAGAAGCAGAATCGCCGCGTGACTAGTCCCCGGAAATGAGTCCCCACGCTGCCGAAACCCCTGCTCAGTCCATCTCCGGCTCCAGTTCTCTCGTCAATGCCGCTTCGGCCCACGGTGTTCGAGCCAGTCCGTTTGGTTCTTCGGCCGACCCTCTGTTGATCAAAAACACCGTTTACAGCAGTGCTTCCACTATCATCAGCCAGGCGATCTACTCTTTGGCCGACGCTGTATTCTCGTACGAGACTCCCGGTGATGCCAGCTTGGCCGACGTCCATTTGGCGCTTTGGGCCCAGACATTCAAGAGACAAAATGCCTTCGGTGCTGTTCCGCTTTTCCACCGGTTTGAGCCTCGCTCTGGAGCTGCCAATGCTATTTTAGGTTTTGCTTGCCGTGCCTCAGGTCCAAATTCGTCTCCTTTCACTGCTGTTTTGGCCGCAAATGCTTTTGCGTACATGCAACCATCGCTAAGCTCTTCCAAGCGTGTGCCATTAAGTTTGAACGTTAGTGCCATCGACTACGACACGAGTTCTGGCACCTTGTTGTCGAACTACGCAGGGCCTGTGGCCGTTGCCCGTAGTTTGGGTGTTCCTGTCGTGTCGCCAGTCAGCTATGATGCTGCTGACTTGCAAGCCACCGTGGTGCTCAATCACTACTTGGCAGCTTTGACTGGAGGGCCCTCCGTGCATTTGTACGATGGCCCTAACTTTGCTCGTACTTTTCAGCAGTTTTCTTCTGTTTTGTCTGTGGCTGACGTGGGCCGTTTGTACCTGCAATTGCTCACTGCGTCTGCAACCAGCCCTGTTGGTGTGGACCAGGCCGTGCAAATCGCCTTTAAGACTTTCAACGCTGTTGCAGGAACCAATTTCGGCCCGTTCGAGTACGAGGGCCATTCTGTTCCCGATACCGTGTTTGTTGTTCAGGGAGCCCATGAGGCAACTCAAGTTTCTGCACTTATTGCGAAGTCCAAATCCTCCGCTCGTGTCGGTGTTGTCAAAGTCAGAGTGCCGTTCCCTTTTTCGCAGCAAGCGTTTGCTTCTGCCATTCCTGCTGCCACCCGCAAGCTTGTTGTTTTGTCACCGGAGTCGCTGGGAAGCTTGAAGGCCGATGCTACTGCTGCGTTGTTTCTCACTGGCCGTTTTGGTGGTTTGACTATTGAGGAGTTCACCTATCCAGCAAACTTTGTATGGTCTCCGATCACCGTTTACAGGTCCCTTAGTACATATGCCTCAGGATTTAGTCACGAACACGTGTTACAAACACCGGTGACTCCAGTGGATGCTAGCGATGCTAACGTCACTGCCAATACTTCGCCTGAGGGCTCCTACTTGATTTGGACCAGAGACAACAGTGACCTTGTGGCCACTGCGGGCAAGTTGGCTCACTCGCTTTCTTTAGACAGCTCGAAGTCAGTTAGCATCAGAAACAAGTATGATACTTCCGTTGGAGGTGGTGTTTTCCTGTCTCTGATAGTGTCTGCTGCCAAGGGCCGTCATGTGCCAGCCGTGGTGGACTCAGCAGATGTTGTTTTGGTGGAGGATTCATCAATCTTGAACCACTTCGATGTTTTGGCAACTGCTAAACCAGGTGCCACTATCTTGATGGTTAACCATAAGAAGTTAGCCAACTCGGTGGAAGCTGATTTCGTGGAAAAATTGCCTGAAGAATTTAGAAAGGATTTGGCCACCAACCACCTTCAGTTGGTTGTGGTAGACTTCTCGATTATTGAGGAGTTGGACGCAGTCAGTGACTCCACTAAGGGTTTCTCTGCAGACTTTTTGGTCCAAGTTGCCTTCTGGAGGGCCGCATTGCCCGCCTTGGGTCCGTTTGTCGTCAACAAATTGTTGCAAGGAAACGGAAATGACTTTGAGTTGTTGGCTGCAGTGTTGGACAAGTTTGTGGCCACTGTTGATGACAAACAAGGCTTGAAATCGGTGGCAGTTCTTCCTGAATGGGTCGAGTTGAAGAACGAGGCTGAGAGAGAGGAGGCCGAAGAGAACAAGGAAAGTGATAAACCTGAGGCCGGTGAAATCTTGCCTTTGCCTTTCTTCCCAACTGAAACTTCGTTTGCGCCCAACCCTAGATCGGAGCCTTTGACCACCGAGGAAGTTGTGCACGCGGGTGTATCCGACGTTGCTGTCAAGTTGGCATTTTCCGAGGCCTATTCCACATCGAAGGAGTTAAGACCAGATTTACCAGTGAAGAATTTCGTGGTCAAGGTGCAAGAAAACAAGAGATTGACCCCTGCAGAGTACTCCAGAAACATTTTCCACATTGAATTCGACATCACCGGTACAGGATTAACGTACGATATTGGTGAAGCTTTAGGAATTCACGGTAGAAACAACCAAAAAGAAGTCGAGAACTTCTTGCAGTTCTACGGCGTGGATGGAGACTCTTTGGTCGAGGTGCCAAACAAGGAAGAGCCTCGACTCTTGGAGATCCGGTCCGCCAGGCAGGCGTTGACAGACAATGTTGACTTCTTGGGTAAGCCTCCCAAGAGATTCTTCGAAGCATTGGCACCATTTGCGGAGGACGAGAAGGAGAGAGCAGCCTTGGAGAATTTGGCATCGTCAAGCGGAGCTGAGGAGTTAAAGAAGAGACAAGATGTTGACTTCTCTTCGTACGTGGACATTTTGGATGAGTTTAAATCGGCTAGGCCCTCTTTTGACATCTTGGTTAAGATCATCGCTCCTTTGAAGAGAAGAGAGTATTCGATTGCGCTGTCGCAGAAAATGCACCCCAATGCTGTGCACTTATTGATTGTGGTGGTAGACTGGCAGGACTCGAAGGGCCGCACGAGGTTTGGCCACTGCTCCAAGTACTTGTCTGACTTGAGCATTGGTGACGAGCTTGTTGTTAGTGTCAAGCCATCCGTGATGAAATTGCCTAAGCTTCCAGAGCAGCCCATTGTCATGTCCGGATTGGGTACTGGGTTGGCACCATTCAAGGCGTTTATCGAGGAGAAGATTTGGCAGCAGGCCCAGGGCCACAAGATCGGCGAGATCTACTTGTACATGGGTTCGAGACACAAAAAGGAAGAATATCTCTACGGTGAGTTATGGGAGGCTTATAAGGCTGCTGGTGTGTTGACTCATATTGGAGCAGCATTCTCGCGTGACCAGCCAGAGAAGATCTATATTCAAGACAAGATCCGTGGCTCAATTGAGGAGTTGACTGATGCCATTGTTGCCAAGAATGGTTCCTTCTACTTGTGTGGACCAACTTGGCCGGTGCCTGACATTACGGCCTGCTTGGAGGATATTGTACAAAATGGGGCCAGAAGAGAGGGAAAAGAGATTTCCGATGTAGCCAAGGTTGTCGAGGACATGAAGGAGGACGGCAGATACATTTTGGAGGTGTATTAGAAAAGTGGTGGATTGGTGATATCTTTGTGCGTAGTCTTGTGTGGAATTATTTATTTTTTAAGTGATAAACTCAAAAAAAAAAAACACCTTTTCTTTTGTACTTTTTTCTTTTATTTTTTTTTTTTTATTTCTTTCTTTGGTCACTTTTGTATGTGCTCTACAGTTTTGTGGGTGCTGTTTCTTGTATAGATTTTTATAACGAGCGAAAGTATTTAGCGAACGAACCAACGAAAGTATTTAGCGAGCGAACCATCGAAAGAAAAGTCATGCCACAGTTTGGTTTATAAAGCGGCAAGAATCATGAAGAACAAGGTCACAAATGAAAGTTTTGCCATAGAACCAGCTCCCTCATATGAAGAGACAACGGGAGTTACCGTACCCAGAGACGTAGTGGATGGCCCGGTAGACGCGAGCGTAGAGAGCAGGTATTGGCTTGAAACGGACATTGAAATAAGCGTGGAAATGGCAGGTGAAGCTGGTCCCCCAGAGGAAGCAGACGACTCTGATGACTCTGACACACTGGGCTGCTCATAAGTTACTGACGCAGCTTTTGTGGTGCTTAAAGGTTGTGAACGTATAGAAGCAGAAGACAACGAAGCTCCTATACCATAATCCACTGGAGTTGCACTTAAGCTTGGCGAAGAAGAGCCTAAGGTTTCTGTTGTCGAAGAGCTTAAGGCTTCTGTTGTCGAAGAGCTTAAGGTTTCTGTTGTCGATTCTGGCCTGGTTGTAGATGATGTCCAGTCCGATTTGCAATCCGAGCAATCGGAATGAGTTGCGAGTGAAACGTAGGAGTTGGAGGAATCAAGAGGGTAAGAAAAAGTTGATGAACTCGATACGATTGTTGTTGACGAAGACTCCAGCGTCTTCTGGGATTCTGTGGATACCGAAGGCTCCGATCCTGTCACTACAGAGGATTCTGTGAGGGGTGTTTTGAGGGTAGTCAGCACAATGGAGGTTCCAGCTGTTGGAGTTGCAGTTGAAGAAACAGATACTGATTCAGTCACGGCCGTGTGACTAGCCACAGTCAGCTCACTTGCGGAACTGGCTTCCGTCAGTTCTCCTGGGGCGCTTTTGTAAGTTGTTTCTATTGTCTGGACTGAGCTCCCACTAGAAGAGGGACCAACACTCTCAATAGAAACCAGGTCACTTGTGGAGCTTCTTGGGGACGGGGATGTGGTCAGTAAAACTGTATGTGGTGTTGCTAATACGCTCAGTGAAGAGCTTAAGTTTGAAGTCTTCGATTCGTCAGTATGTTCCGAGTTAGCTGTCGTGCTACTTGATATTGGGGTCGTCCCAGTAGTTGGCAGCTCTGTTGAAGAGATCTCGCATTCAGAATTCGTACATGTGTATGTGGATACTACTGTACTATCAGAATACGTACACGTTGTGACCGTGAATGTGTGTATAACGGTTGTCGTGATCGTCGACAACACAGTCAGATCCGGAAATGTGCAAGTGGTGACTATGGTACTCTCTAAAGATGTTGTGGTAAGAGAACCCAGTGTCTTGGCGACCAACGACTGCAGAGTTGTTGTGGTAGAGGTGTACCCAGTTGACCATGTACTACTTTCACATTCCGTACAGACAAAATCTGTGGTTGCTGAGGACACAGTGGATTTGGTAGGGTTCGAAGCACTCAGATACAATGGAGAGTCAACAGTAGTTGGGACCAGGTTGGAACTTGAAGACACAACACTTGATGAAACCGGGAGGGAACTTAAACTCAAAGTGAATGAAGAGGAAACACTTTGCGTTGTGGCGGGGCTTGACAGCGGACCCAGACTCGAGCCAACTAGGGTCAAATGCAACACTGTCGAAGGAGTCAACGCAACAGAAGGCAGAGCAAAACTTAAATGATCGGAACTCGATGAAATAAAGGAAGACGCAACTGGCTTTGAGCTATATTCTTCAGTGGTGGAGAATGACAGACTCAGAGAAGCAGGAAACGTCGGAACGTACAATGAAGAGCTTGATTCTTCGCTCGATGATGTGGCCTGGCTCCTAGTGCATTCCGGGCAGAAAGTATCAGTTGTGAACGAAGATACAGTAACAACAGAAGGAGCCTGAACTGGAGAGCTGGGGCTTTGAAATGTTGCCTCGAGTGATGAAGAGTATGTTGTTGACGATTCCTGAGCAGATGAAATTGCGGAAGTCGTTGAAGGCCAGGAAGATGTAGTCGATGAAGAAAGAGAGGTAGCTGATTCCGATGTTTCCGATGTAATGACACTGCTTGATTCAGCAAAATTCAGAGACGACTGCGTAGCAGAGAAATATGTGGTCTCTGAGTCCAGGCTTTCGGACAAAAATGAGGTGGATGCAGAAAGCGAAGTCGACGGCTTCGTAGTCTCTGAAGGAATTGTCGAAGTAGTCAATTGGGAATTGATGTCTTCCGAAGAAATTGTTGTTGATTCAGAAATTCCGGTACTGGTAATTGCCTGCAATGTTGTAGTAATGAATGCTTCGCTTGTTTCTGGTGGCACTGTTCCAATGCCAAGGGTGGAAGACAAGGCAGGACAGTAAGTTACATACACCGAGTGAATGCTATCATATGTCACTGTAACCCACAAAGTTGTAAGTGAGTTGGAATAAGAACTTGAAGTTGCAGTTGACGGATTGCAATCTTTTTCGGGGCATGATATTACTGTAATTGAAGTAGTCAGATCAGTAACTAAAGTGGAACTAATCGTCACATACCGAGCCACAACACACAGCACCAAATAGAAAATGAAAATCATCGTTAGCGGATGAAAATCAGGAACATAATTTCATCTCAACTCGGCATGTCTTTATAAGTTGATTCTACGTCAGACTTGCTCGAGATGTGTTTCAGTTTACGGCATAATGTGCCAAACCCTAGGAGACCTCTGTGGCTGCAAAGTTTAAAGATGCAGAAATCTTATGCAAGAGGTGTTTGTTCCATGTTTCGTCAAAGTAAGAAAAATGTACACATTAACGAGTTTGGTCATATGTAACGCATTGAGACTTTGTTTACCTAAATAGGAAATTTTCGCTCATTCGCTACTGCTTCAGAGATTCCCTTACAGAAAAATGCAAAAGTATCGTCTAAACTCTGTTTAAGCGAAACATTATCTTGAGCCGCAGGTAAAACTTGACTATGTTTATTTTTAGGCTATGCTTCGTTTTCTCGAAAGCTAATATTTGCTTCCCAATTCAACAGGAAAGTCAGACATCACACTTACATGAAGGATCTCAATACGTAACGGCTATAAGAGATCGATTTAAAGTCATAAAAAAAAAGTAAACACGTGGACATTTAAGGCTATCCAAACAAATGTCCTTCGTTAATCATACATATGCATACTAAGGAATACGTGCCTTCCGACTCAAGATAAAACTTTCGAAAGTTGTTTCATCCCGCGCGGGTGCAGTCCTCGAACATAATGAGCTACACCATCCCGTTTTGCGTTACACTTTGTTGATCACCGCGTTTCAGAACTACAAGAAAATTTTCTTCGAACGTGTAAAAATTTATTAATAGATTGTTACAAGGTGAATTGGACAATGTCGAAGGAAGTCACTCCTGAGATCACAATTTTAAATGGCAATTGGCTAAATTGAACGAAATTATTCACATGCTTACAATAAGTAAGCAAATGGGAGAGCCATCAAAGCCAAAGATGCACCAACCTTACCAGCGCCGTTGAAAGCGGTGGAGACGGCTGGGGTCAGAGAGGAACCAGCAGTAGTATATTCAGCAGCAACAGTGGAAGCACCTTCCTCGGTGGTGGCAGCAGTTGTGGCTGCCTCAGTGGTCTCAGTGGCTGCCTCGGTAGCAGCCTCAGAGGTTTCGGTAGCAGCCTCGGTAGTGGCACCGGTGGTCTCAGTAGCTGCCTCAGTGGTGGCAGTGGCAGCCTCGGTAGCAGCCTCAGAGGTTTCGGTAGCAGCCTCGGTAGTGGCACCGGTCGTCTCGGTGGCAGCCTCAGTGGTGGCAGTGGCAGCCTCAGTGGTTTCACCAGCAGCGGTAGTCAAGGTGGAGGTGACAGCGGAGGTAGCACAGTCGGTACCAATGCATGCAGTCACAGTGATGACAGTGGTGGACTCAGCAGCCTCAGAAGCACCAGTCTCTGTGGCGGTAACTGGACACCAGGTGGTGTAAATGGTCTCAGTACCTTCGACGGTGGTGGTAACAACACCCTCGGTAGCTGCGACTGCAGCCTCAGAGCAGACACCAGCAGAGCAAGAAGTAACAGTGATAGTGGTGGTAGACTCGGCAGCCTCAGTGCCGGTCTCAGTTGCAGTGATTGGACACCAGGTGGTATAAACGGTCTCGGTACCCTCGATAGTAGTAGTAACTGGACCCTCAGTAGCTGCGACTGCGGCTTCAGAGCAGACACCAGCAGAGCAAGAAGTAACAGTGATAGTGGTGGTAGACTCGGCAGCCTCAGTGCCGGTCTCAGTTGCAGTGATTGGGCACCAAGTGGTGTAAACAGTCTCGGTACCCTCGACAGTAGTAGTAACTGGACCCTCAGTAGCTGAAACAGCAGTCTCAGAGCAAATGTCGTTAGAGCACGAGGTGATGGTGATAATGGTGGTAGACTCGCTGGTGACGGTGGTTTCCGATACTGGCAACCAGGTGGTGTAGACAGAGGTCTCACCGTTGCTGGTCTCAGTAGTAAGACCTTCAGTAGCTGTGACGGCGGTAGCGGAGCAGATATCGTGAGAGCACGAGGTAATTGTCACAACAGTGGTAAGGGTATTAGTGGCAGTTGTAACGCCCGCACCTGAACCTGAAGCGGAAGCAGAACCTGAAGCACCAGCAGAGGAGCTGGTGGCGTTGGTGACCTCCACAGTAACTGCAATAGCGGTACCATTCATGGCCTCGACTTCGGCGATCAAGTCACTCTCGGCATCTCTCTTGGTGATGAGCTTGGAGTTGAATCTTCTTCTCAATGCGGAGGTGGAGTTACTGGTTGGGCTCATTTCAGTGTGGACATGATAAAGAGACAATTCACCCAAGCCGTACAAAACATTAGCAGGAGCATAGATGGTTCTACCTGCATCGGCGATATCGTTGAAGTATTTGGTATCGGCTGGTTCAACGTAGTATGCATCGACAGTGTAGTCGTCGGCAGCTACAAAGTCAAAAGTAACCGGGTATTCGTCAGGAATTGGGAAAGGACAGTAGCCTGTGTCGAAGTCGACCACGCCAGTGGTGACACCATTAACTATACAAGCAACATCGATGGCAAGTGCAGAAGCAGCCAAGAAGGAGGCCTTAACGAGCGAGGAGAACTTCATTGGAAAACGAAAGCAACAGGGGAACGTAGAACAAAAGAACAAAAGACCGACTCCTTGGAGGGGGGCGAGGGGGCGGGTGACTTTTTATAGAAGCGCTGAAGGAGTACTGAGAGAATAATGCTGCAAATTGTCAGGAGCTGCAGGCCCACCTATTCTCTCGATAACCGACGTGCATACAAAATGCATGCGCGCAGAATCTACAAAGTTTATTTGCCAGGCTCTACTGCGGAACATGCATTTCCGCGACCGTTGCCCGACGTGCTACACCCTGGAGGTATCTTTATTGCGTGGGCCTAGAATTTCTTACTGGCCGCTACTGGACGAGCTACTTCTCATAGTTGCGAACTTCGAATGCATATGAGTGTTTTCTACTATTTTGTTCGTTTTTTCTTGGCTATGTTTTTTAGGTTGTGTTTTTTAGGTTGTTTCTGCTTTTTAGGTTGCTTCTGCTTTTTAGGTTGTTTCTGCTTTCCTTACGCGTTCACCTCAACTGTCGCAGAAATTGGCAGGGCCTCACCTGCGTTTACTACGGGCATTCCATGCTGTAAGGGTTGCCGCGAAAACGTGGTGAACGTGGATAAGGAGGTCAGTGGTGTGCACTGTAGGCGCGACGAGGTGCGTGGCTGCGGCGCGACCAAGAAGGGGTACGAGAACGTCACCGCTCTCGTTGGAAACGAGATATTCACGATTTCGGGCTTTTCGTGTGGAATGTGTTTGGAATGTGTTCTACACCGCGGCGCTTTGATTGAGTTCTAGACCGAACTGGCTGGTGCAGTGTTCGTCGAGTTGTAATCTTGTTCCTGTTTCGGCCTCCATTCCAGTTTGCTGCAGTAGCGGATTTTGTGGGCCGGGCCAAACAGCAAGAATGAGCTTCTCCAAACAGCCATAAAAACAACAATACGGGCGAAGGCAATGCCAGATCACGTGCTGGCTATGTCACTATTATTCCAAGGGGTAGTAATCCAGAGGAAGGAGAAAGAAAATAGATGATCTACGTAATACTCATGAGCTCTAAAAAGGAGTCCGATGCTCAGGCTTAGCAGGCATATATATATATATATATATATATATTATTGTATGGGTAAGTTAATACGGAACAATTAGTTCATCAGCCTCCTTTCTCAAGCAGATAAAGAGATCTTGAAGCACTTCTGCGCTGTACTGCAGGGAGCTGCAATATGACGCGGAGAACGAGCTTTATGCCGTGCCTGTCTTAAAAAACCGGTGTATCCGGTGGCCATGTGCAGGTCGCGCCCGTTTAGGATGGAGGACGCCGAAAGCAGCTCATTCCGAGACATTCTCGTTCCGAAAGACACGAATGTTTGAGCTGGCTTTCAGAGCTGTAACATCAAGTATGAGTGCATCTACGAATCTACCTCGGAACTAGGGGTTTCAAGAACAACGTAGCAAGCGGTTTTACCTATATTACTGAAAGTCCAAAACCTATCCGTATTATAAGAAGGTTGGTACGTGATACCTCAATGTGGCAAGTGCTATCCGTATTCTTTGATAAAACCATGGCAGAACAGAAAGGGTAATTGGCATTGTGGCCGAGTGGTTAAGGCGACGCACTCGAATTCGTTCGAGCTTATGCGTTGGGATTTCCCGCGCAGGTTCGAATCCTGCTGATGTCGTTATCTTTTTAGGCTCCCGTGTGCCTAAAAAATTCCCAACAACAACACCAGTAGGTGGGAACGGTGATGTCAGTGTTAACATTTTCATGCGAATGTTACTTCATCCTCCATCCAAAAGCTTGGCTGACTTCCATAGGGCGCTTTTATTTTCCCAATATGGAGGAGATTGCCCAAAGCGCGCCTTGTTGAAAGAGTCTTGACAGATAGAATACGCGGTGCGGTACGAAGTGCATGGCATGACGCGCTGCAATGCGATGTCATGTTCAGTCCAGATGAACTTGTCAGCAGTAAGATCTACGGAAAAAAAACGGCGTGCTTCGAGCTCGGTGTTTCTCCGTCCGCTGTACCTCAAAAGTCAGATATTCTTTCAGCCCCTTTTTCAAAGCAACATTCCACGTTCCCCCTCCAGCCCCTCCAGTGATGGACATATGTGAGCCACGAACTATCGGCTATACTTGGGAGTCGGGCAACTCGCAGGCCATTCTCCGCTGGGGTGCGTGGCCCAGTGCCTAATCCTCTCAGCCAGCCAGCACTTTTTATGTACCAGCCAAAATCAAGTGACGCCCAACCCGTCGTCCCATTTACTCCTCTTTCACATGGATTTCCGTCATCGGAATGATATCCCTGGCGGCTTGGCAGATGCTAACGGAGAAGAATAACCGGAAGTTGTGAGCATTGGAGCACTGCAAATAACCGTCTGCATAATCAATTTGTAAAACCGTTGGAGCATTATCATGGCATCTAGATCCTCGTAACTAACCAACGCGACCACGAAAAGACGCCTTGCTATGGGTTCCTAAAAAAGTCCGGACGAAGGCGTTGATTGGTCACTTGCTCGGAGCAACAAATGAAAATTTGAAAATGTGAAACTTTGAAAATGTGAACTCTGCTTCTTCGGATGTTGTCTCCGAGGATTCGTACCCTCCGTGAAACTCATCTGCCTATACCAAAAGCGTAAGACGGCCAGCACTTTGCCTCGATAGCCTTTCCAAACGCAGGTTCGATCCTTAATGCATGCACGGTTTTATTTTTTACTTTATTTTTTATTTTTTGTATTCTATTTCTCTTGTTTTTATTTTTTGTATTCTATTTCTCTTGTTTTTATTTTTTGTATTCTATTTCTCTTGTTTTTATTTTTTGTATTCTATTTCTCTTGTTTTTATTTCTTGTATTCTATTTCTCTTGTTTTTATTTTTTGTTTAATCGTTCTAGATCGAAGTGTTAGAAAGACAACGCCCAAGTGCTTTGGCTCATAGGCAAATAGAACGGGGCTTACCAAGATATTTCTGTCCCTGTTACGGAACGTTGTTTGTTGGCTTTTGGCTTGGTTGCCTGATTTTGGCCTTGACCGGTGGGCTTAGATAGCACAATTTGTATAAAAACTTTATTTTGAAATGCACTATATCTGGACTCCATGGACATGGAAGATCCGGATTAAATTAACTTTGAGCTTCTCAAAATGGCTCTAGAATACTAAGATTGTTTGTCCCAATTTAGCTCAACACCTAATCACCCTGCAACGCCTCGACCCCTCTAAATTGTTGAAACTACCCAGGACGTTGTTGCTTGTTTGTTGATGTATTCGTGCCATGTATTTTTTTTGTTTTGTTTTTTTTGTTTTGTTTTTTTTTGTTTTGTTCTGTTTTTTTGTTTTGTTTTGTTTTTGTTTTTTCTCTTTATGTGGCTTTCTTCATTCTATTGGCTTGTCTCCAGTTCTCATCAGTCCTTCCATCTCAGCAAATGAGCACCAGGCTCTAAGCTTGAATCCTCCTTTTCTGATGCTCTAGAAACTCCGTGCTTTAGCGCCATGCATTGAGCGCGTCAACCGCTCATGAACAGAAAGTGTCACTCTTTGAAAACAAGGCTTCCTTTGCAACTCTGCTTGTCTTTTTGTTTTTTTTTGTTTTACCTGTATGATCCACTTTTCTTCTAGATTTGATTGCGGCATTGTGGCCGAGTGGTTAAGGCGACGCACTCGAATTCGTTCGGGCTCATGCGTTGGGATTTCCCGCGCAGGTTCGAATCCTGCTGATGTCGTTATTTTTCTTTTTGCTTCCTCAACTCATCGGCTTTGCCAATTATCACAACAGAATGCCCAGAACACCGAAGCACGAAAAGCCGCCTGCTGGCTACGAAAAACTAGAGCCCACATTGACAAAGCTACAAGCAAAACTAAAAGATGCCCAGAGACTGTCCTTGAAAACAAAGACAAAGCATTCGTCGCTATGGCCCATATTCAAGCTCAATCATCAAATCTCTCGTTATGTCTATGTAATGTATCACGAAAGGAAAGCCATTTCCAAAGAGTTGTACGAATACTTGCTACGGCAAAGGTACGTCAACTCCGAATTGATCGCCAAGTGGAAAAAGCAAGGCTATGAGAACTTGTGCTGTGTTTCGTGCATCGTGGTCAACGAAAAGAACCACAAAACAACGTGCATTTGTCGAGTTCCCAAAGATCAGGTCGAGGAAAGAAATCAGGAAGGCTGTATTACCTGTGGCTGCCGCGGATGCTCTAGCACTGACTGATCCGGGGGGCAAATGATGGTTCGAAATAGATCAATTTAAAAATACATACCGCCGAAAAGACACCCGTACGGGCTCTTCCGGTGCGGCCGTTCGACAAACGAACTGAACAACCAACGTAACATTATAAAATCCACGACATTCACATGACCCTTAAAATAAACTGTGTGCACTTCATAGTTTCCAAGCGCAGAACTGAAAATTCAACATTAAACAAAGCAATAACCGGTACCGCGTAAACCCTTACCATCCCACGTAAACCACATTAAAAATAATCCGAAACCAACACATAACAAAAACAAAATAAGTCTCTCGTCGCCATCCGCCATTTAGTCCTTGGAGTTTTCTTTGTTTTCAATTTCCTCCACTGTGGCTTGCTTCAACTCAGAAAGAAGAGTCCTTGAGTTGCGGTTGACCGCAGGACTTTCAAAAGCTCTCATAAGCATGTCATCGTCATCATACGAATTCAATACAGCCCTTCCTGCTGCGAACGGGGAGTGGTTGAACTCTTCAAGGTAGGAAGGAGAGTGCCACAATCTGCAAGTTACAGAGCCACCGAGAGGAGTACGGAGTAGCCTGAGCGGCGTCTTCATAGTTGATTTGGGGGTTGTACGAGCTGTACCTGCAGCTCTCGGAGTGTTTGAGCCTATTTGTGGTTGGAGTTGAGGAAGATGCTGAGGTGCTACTTTGGACACTGAAATGGCCGGCAAATGCATCAGCAAACCACCATGATTTTGACTTAGCCCTGCGTTTTTGGCCGGGGTAATTGGCTCAAGTAGCGGGCCAGTCTCAAGAGGAGGAAGGGGCAGAAGCTCAAAGTTCAGGCTGCAGCTGAAGCTCAGACCAAAAGCAAGGTGCTTGCCTGCCAATAATGGTCTGTCAGGTGACTCTGTAATTATTTGGATTGGTCCTGGCGTGCGGAGTATTGACGAATCTGCATTGGCAGCCGTCTCGCTTGTTGCGTCATCGGGCTCGTTATCCCAAGACGATAAGGACCTACCGGCACTGGAGCGTGGTTGGGATCGTGTCGGTTGCTGACTTAGCATTTTAGTGTGGATATCGTCATCTGTCAAAGACGATGGGGACAGCGGCATCAGAGCGAACGCCTCCTTCTTTGCCAGGGCCAACTGGTCCATGACCTCATGGTACAGGCTCTTTTTATTGTTCTTTGCCTTCAAGAACAAATCTTCGCAGTCCTCCTGGATACACCAGAAATGGCCCTTTCCGTCCTTAGACTTTGCTCCTTTTACGAAAGCTTTGTTGAGTGAAAGATTGTGCCGAATCAGATTTTGCCAGCCGACGTCCTCGCGGCGATAATATTTGAAGGTATCTGAGATCCACTGGTAGATCAGCGAGAGCGTGAGCTGTTTATCAGGATGCGAGAGGATGGACATCCCTATGAGGGTGGCATATGAGTACGGTGGCTTCTCGGAAGACGACAACGAGAACCCCGTATCGCGAGTATCGCGACGAGATTTCTTCTGTTTCTTGCGTTTTGCTGAATAAGAGTCCAAGTACACGGAGTCATGGGGCACGTGCTCAGACCCGGCGAGCACCGAGCTCAGGAATGGAGATGAGGAGGCTATTGGTGAGTCGTACGAGCCTTTGGATCCGCCGGACTTCTCAAATACCGGTGGTTGCGGCGGCTGCGGCGACGAGAACGCCGGCGACAAAAGAAGGTTCTTCGCTGCCTTCTCTGAGCCGCGCACCGGTGTGTCGAGGACGGAGTGTGGCCGCTTGCCGAGAACGGTGTGAGGAGGAGTGGTGATCCGCCCAGACGCGTGCGTGATGGGAGTTTCCGAAGGATCGCGAGCCACTGTCACCGTTGCTGTGGAAACGTCACCAGGGTACGGGGTTCTGGACATGTTTCAGGTTTGACACACAAAAAGGAATTTGCAGCCACCGAGCTTATAGCAGGTTATAAAAGGTGTTGAACCCCCGAGTGGAATGGGCACAGGACTCAAATCAACGAGCGAGTAGCGGTGGTAACCCAGTAAGCGAAAGACGAGTCGGAAGCAAAATGGCTTTCCTCGTAACAGCGATAGTGGAACTTCTTCCTTAACTTCCGGGGGTCAAACTCAAGGAGCAAGTCGCGATTATTTGCGCAAGTAGCGAGGAAGCGAGGGAAGGTGTTCTGCAGCAAAACGGGCTTGGGCTTGTCTTGGAGTGGGATCAAAGCTTGGTGTTGTGGGGCTTATAACAGTAGGTTGGGATCTAGACGGGAGGAGCTCTAGCCCGGAAAGTCAGGGGACTTTAAGAACGATGGGAAGAAACGCGGTGGTGCAACGAGCCTGCATGTTGCAAAAAGTGTAAATACCCAGCGTGTTGCACTGCACATGGAGGCGTCGTGCGTCATTGCAGTACGCGACTGTGATGGGGAAGAGCAACGTCCAACTCTGTTGCAATTCAAGGGGGAGTGCCTGAAACAACCTTATGCGCCAACTTAAGCATGTGCTGCCGTCAGCGCAGGGCAGAAGAAGCAAACAGCGAAATTAAAAAAGGCAATTGTCCTCCACCGCAGTAACGACTATTCTTGCTGGGACGGGCTTACTTTGCACATATTGAGGAAAACGAAACCAAAATTTAACGTGCTGTGGGAGGTACAGGTTCGGCGGATGAAGTAAAACGCTAGGCCAGGCTTTCACAGGCAAATTTCACCCAACACCGTTGTCCTCCGAGATGAATTCAACGCCCTTTTCGCAGGCCGCCGTTGTGTGGAGAGGGTGCTGTTCATTGGAGTTTCAATGCGCACAAACACTGTGGTTAAAGGCCGTTTGTTTCTAGATGGGTATCCAATCATGGGCAATTTGGGACACTTTGGCGCCGCATATGCAACCGAAGAACCTGTGACCTTCTGGACGCTTATTTCGCACGCCTTGGGTTTGGTCCGTATTCTCCCGCACATTTGGTGACATCAAGCGCACCCAAATTCAACCTTTTGAAGGGCGTGGAAGAGCGCGAGCCATCTCTACCTCTACCCATGGAAATATGCAGATCAACACATATGTTGTTGCTGCCCAACGACCCGTAGCAAGAGCGGAGCGTTTAGGTCGATGTACGAAACAAGCAGTTATGGCTCCTTGTGGTCGCTTCTCTCAACCAAAAGCGCTTTTTTTTCAAGCTATGCAGAATGTCTATGCGTTTACTCCACACTGTCTATCCAGAGATTCACTACCCGCATTTATACTCAGAGATCTACTTGCTCCTGTATACAGTTCTTCTGAATCAAGTGTGAAGTGCAAACGATTTGGTCGTACTTTTAAGGCTCTTCCTCTTTAGATCGATTACACCAATATGGATGACACAACCCGGTCCTTACTTCGGTTCGTTGCTAGAGGCTTCTATTCTCGTCCCCATATTTTGATCCTCGATGCAGTGCTTCTCCATTCAGTTCTTTCCGAGGACGATCTTATATATCTCTTGGGCATTCACAGAAAGGAACTACGTTCTCTCTGCAGCAAATTAGTAGATGATCGTCTTCTTGCCAATCACATACAAAAAGAAGAGACACAGCATCAAAGGCTAACCAATCGCACCTATTACTACATTCACATCACTGAGGCTATCGATGCAATCAAATGGCGAGTACATTCCATAGTTTCCTCCATCAAGGATGAAATGTCGCTGTACGGGAACCCTCATGGCTATATATGCTCTCGTTGTGGGAAGAAAGTGAGCCAGTTAGATGCCATCTCGTTGTTGAGTGACGACAAATCCTCATTTATTTGTGACACGTGTGGTTCTCCTCTAGTTGAAGACGATTCACTGCAGCAAGCTTCTATAAAGCAGGAGACTTTGGAGCGGCTTATGGTTCAAGTTGATCCGATTATCGGGTATTTGAAAAAAATAGACAACTCACATATTGAGGACAATAACTTCGAGATTGCCTTGACAAAGGCAATCCCTGCACAGTCTAGCTCGACAGCTTCTTACACAATTTCGAACAGAATGACAGGAAAATCGAAATCACAAATGTCACAATCTTTACAAAATGCTGCATCAAAGGCCAATGCTACCTTACATGTGTCTATTACAGCCTCTGATGAAAATTATGAGAAGGAGCAACAAGAAAAGGAAGAACGCAGGCAAAAGTTGGAGCAAAACGCTTTGCCGTCATGGCACTCGTCCTCCACTGTCGGCCAAAACAACAATTTTGGCGCTTCGCAAGAAATCGATGGCTCTCATGTGAAAGAAGAGGAAGTCGATGTCAAAGCAGAGCCTCTGGATTCGAACAATGTCTCTGCTCAGGTCAACACTCTCTCAGAGGCAGAGAGAAAAGAGCGAGAGGCCCAGGATGTGTTGGCCGCATATTATGCGGGTTTGGCTGAAAGGGAGGCAGAAGAGGATCAAGAGGATGATGACGACGATGATGAGTTCGACGATTTTGAAGATGTGTGAATGATTGGCTATGAACTATAAAAAAAACCTACTTTCTTGAACGATCGCATTTTCAGGCTGGGGTATGAAAGAGGTTTCAGATGTTGACGATGTTATATCGCTTGGGATACTCATTCGAAATGGGAATGAGCTAGCATTACAAGCGAAAGACAAAGCACGTATGAAGAAACAGAAAAACGAAGGAGGAGGAGAGGAGGAATAGAATTGAAATTGAAATGGTGCGAATACGATGAGAAGTGAAATCACAGGCGTTGGTTACTTTCACTATACAAATCACAATTATTTGATGGATCACCATTTCGTGAAGCCAGTTATTTTCATGATAAAGTATCTGGTTATATGCAGACGTGTGCTTTTCTTGAGAGTAAGAAAAAAAGTCTGAATGTACCCGGCCACAGAGGGTACTACGCCAATAAATGCCCGAACAAAAGGTATGTATAATCTTCTTCGTCTCGTGATATAGGTCTCCTTACTTTCACTGTTCTCCTTACACTTCATTGTGTAATATTTGGCAGAAGTACCAGGTGAAATCTACTCACTTGAAGCGTGCGCTTTATTACTGTGCATTAACTAACATCCAGAAAGCAGATCCATTCAAATCCTTCATCGCCGGGGGCACAGCGGGTGCCGTTGAAGGTGTGGTGACGTACCCTTTTGAATTTGCTAAGACCCGTTTGCAATTGGTAGACAAGTCTTCTAATGCGTCTCGCAATCCGCTCGTATTGATTTTCAACACTGCCAAAACTCAAGGTGTGTCTGCTCTTTATGTGGGATGTCCTGCGTTTGTGATTGGAAACACCGTAAAAGCTTCTGTGCGATTTTTGGGTTTCGACTCCATCAAGGCTCTTTTGGCTGATCGCAACGGAAAACTATCTGGCCCAAAAGGAGTTATTGCAGGTCTTGGTGCGGGTCTCCTAGAGTCTATCATTGCCGTGACGCCCTTTGAGGCAATAAAGACTGGTCTTATCGATGACAGACAAACCGCACGTCCCAAATATCAGTCAGGTCTCGTTTCGGGAACGGTCAAATTGGTGAGAGACTTAGGTTTACGTGGTATGTATGCTGGGGTGGTTCCTGTTTCTTTGAGACAAGCTTCGAATCAGGCAGTTCGTTTGGGCTCCTACAACTCAATCAAAACCATGGTTCAGCTGTACACTAATACACCCCCAAGCCAGCCATTGTCGTCAGCAGCTACATTTGCCGTAGGATCCTTTGCTGGAATCATTACCGTTTACTCCACCATGCCAATAGACACTGTCAAGACACGAATGCAAGCTTTAGGTGCTGATAAGCTTTATACGTCAACGTTAAATTGCTTTGTTAAAATTTTCAAGGAGGAAGGCTTGTTGACTTTCTGGAAGGGTGCAACACCTAGGTTGGGTCGTTTAGTATTGAGCGGAGGCATCGTGTTTACAATCTATGAAAGAATGCTAGTGTTGATGGGGTAACCAAAAGTCTATGCATTACAAGGCAGCTATTGTCATTGTTTAATACCTATCCATATTTCCCAACAAGCCCGCGATAGCCACAGCAAAAGTTGAAAGTACGTTGTAGCTCTTTTCTATTTCTCTATGTTTTATTTTTTTGTCTTTTTTTCTTGTTTACTCGAAGTTATGACTTCCAGCAGAAATGTGCTCAAAGCGGAGGTGGAGTTTCAACAGGTTCTGTTGTTGTGTGGAACTCCTCTTGCGCCTGTGGAGCCAAAATCTTCCTCTCCTCTCTTTTGATCAAAAGAAAGTCGACAATGGATTTGACGAAAACCAAAATTCCCAATGCAATCATCATATATGCCAATACCGGGGACAGCATGCCTCCATGAACATTCGAGCTGTCCAGCTTCTGCACAAAGCCCAGCAGGTAAGTGTCCACCGCACCACCGGTCTTTATGGACAGAGACTTGGAAATATCTATCAGATTGGGATCAGATGGTTCGTACCTTGTAGGTATGCGGTCAGGCCTACCGAGGTTTTCAGGCACAGCATTATATCCGTACATTATCAAAGTGATACCAAGGCCCGCCCTGGTTCCGTGTTTTGCCGCATGAGACGTGTGAAGCAAGTAACACAAAATGAATCCGACTAGCTGGAATGCAACTGTCACCAATATGTTCCAAACGAAGTTAGCCAAGTTACCCACAGGCAAACCTTGTACAAAGACCTCGTCCTCATACATGGGGCTAATCATTGTGGCTTCCCAGTATTCAGGCGACGAATCGGCCGCGGCCTCCTCGTAAGTTGGAGGGTGTTGTTCCTGGCCTAGGCGGATAGACTCTGTGTCTGGCTTGGCCATTAGGTTACGGAACACGCCGTCAGTGCCCTGCCCCACAAAACGGCCAGGGGCATTCGACTGCATGCGCCCCATGTTCCAACCGTTGTTCAATCTTTCGTAAGTTTGCTTGAATGGGAACAAGTAGTTAATGACGTTCTTAACGCGATCAGATCTAGAGAGATGGGGAGGTAGTGTCAGCGATTGTAGTTCCAAATCGTGATTGTGGGTTGGCTGGCCCCGTTGATCACTGCCGGGCAGATGTTCACTGAGCGTCGACGACATGCCTTCAACAGTGTGTCTTCCGTGAGGACTCTGCACAAGTGAATGAGTGTCAGCATCATGACTGTGCCGTGTTTGTTCGCTGGAGTTTTGTCGAGAGTCATTATCTGAGCCGGGACCTGCTGACAAAAAGGACTCCACCGAGGTTTCAGAATCAGACACAAGTTCGGAAGCAGACGTTGGTTCCTTGGCTTCCGGTGGGATTTGCGTGTATTTTCCCCGCTTCTTTCCTATGCCCATGGTCACAGTGCTGTTTGTTGGCAACAAAAAGAGTAAGATGGCGAGTTCCCTTCGGTTAGGCTGAGCATGACCTGTATGTGGGCGAAGCAGAGTTTGGCGATTTGTGGCCAACGCGAGCAATATAGGACGAAAAAAGAAAAATGGATAGTGTGGAACTACGGGATTTATATAGATGAGCAAAGAGAGATGGCTGCAAAAGCTGAAACAAACGCAGCCACTCGGATTTGAAAACAAAAACCGAGGGCTTACGCTATACGGATTGCTTTTTGTATTCATGTGTTTTTGTATTTTTAATTGTTTGTTTTTTTCTGAGCAGTATTGATTTGCGCAGTTGTTGAAGTGCTGGGGAAAAAGTGGAAAGAGACTTATTGGTGAGGATTGAGAATAAAGTATGAATGAAAGGCAGAAGATAACAAGGAGAAAAAGGAAATTATGTGGCTAGTAGGCATAGAGACAAAAGGCAATAGAAACCTTGGGAAAACCATTTTTTTCTCTGCTTATTCATCTATCAAATTGCGCTTGATTATAGTCATTATTTGATATGCTTGGGTAAAGCCGTCACAACATTGTGCTGGCGAACACAGCAAAAAAAAAAAAAAAAAGGAACAGTCAAAACAGGAGCTAGAATTTGGCAGGAGGTTCAATAATCAGAATCAGAATTGAAATAGAAACCAGCGAAAGTGTCTTTTCCGTCTGCTCTTAACCCGGGCTTCCAATGTAGAGCAGCAGCATGTGTAAGTGAAAGCACTCAAAGTGAATCAAACAGAGAGTAACAAGAAAGGAAAAAGAACCGAAAGCAAAAGGAGACATGTCTTTGTTCTTACCCGTCTTTGTTCTCACCTGTCTTTGTTCTCACCTGTCTTTCTTCTTACCTGTCTTTGTTCTCACTTGTCTTTCTTTTCTTCGGAAGAAAGCATTATTTCAGGCTAGACACGAATATAAAATAACTGCCACAGTACCAGGAGCCCGGGTATTGTCATACCAGGAGGCCGGATATTCTCATCAGAGGCCGGGCATTCTCATCGTAGTCACACCGATTTTTGCTTTGAAGAACCCTGCTTATTCTCTTTAGATGGTCTTTGCACAGACATACAGAGGAAGTTGGCAACAAGGAGCTATTGGACATCGTTCCAAGACAAGGAAATCCAAAATACAACCGAAGAGATTATCGAACAAAAGCTGGCTCGTAAAGACTCCTGCTCCCTACTCGAGGACGCAGCCCGAGCTTCTACAAATCCAAAACAAGTTCAGCCAAAACGGAAACATCACAGACAAATAAACTGAGTGCTAAGCAACACGATTGACAAGTTAGCTACAAGATTGTAGTATGAAATAACGGGAACTAAACTCTTCAATGGAGGGCCAAATGAGCTTAGCCGGCTTCGGAATTATCGACCTGTCAAATGGCCAGCCCTAGTCTGTTGACAGAATTATGCATTTTGACAGAGTTATGCATGACAATCCACCCAGTGACGTCGTGCCAAACGGTTCAGGTGACGAGCCCAGAGAGAAAAGTACAAAGACAGAAAACCATCAAGAAGCACAAGACCTCCCTAAGCATAAGTTGCGCTAAAAGTTAACCAGCCGGCACTATCGTACCCAAGTCGAAATGTTTTTCGCGTTAGACAATACTTGCAACATCATTCGCTAGCGAGCTCATGCCTGCCGAATTGGTCGTACAGAGACATTAGCTCGGGCTTAAAGTTTCCACAGAACAATAAACCACGTCAAGCTCATGCATGCCGAATTAGACGTGCAGAGACATTCAGTCGGGCTTAAAGTTTCCACAGATCAATACACCACCATCTCTCAACATTCTGAAAAGCGAAAACCACGAGTCTGCCAGGATTTGGTTATAGTGCCACGCAGTAGCACGGTGTCTCGATCGTTCGGCCTTCCCAATTTTTTTTATCGTGTTTTCTCGCCTGCTGCTTCTTTGTAGGCTTGCGAGAATGTGCTTCCGCATATACGTGAGTGCATATGCCTCGGAAAAAACGTGGATCTGCGCCGTTGCATTCTAACCCGATTCTTAGGTTGCAATGTACTGCAGATAAGCAAAGTAGATTGGCGGCCATGTGGGCTCATAGACCATGGACAGGTGCGTAGGCTTATATCAACATGCGAAATCCCATTAACATTCCCAGGATCTAATTTGTCCTATTTTGTTTTGAGTGTCCTTGAATTTCCAATTGCCCCCTTCCGTTGCTCTACCACAACCTGGGTACCTTTGCCGGCGACACTTTCTTGACCTTAAATTGCCCATTGGCTCAGTTTTTCGCAACCCACTTCCACCGTCCCCCACAAGCAGCAGCAGCATACATCAGACCGAGAAACATAGTAATGAGGCCATCGGTTTTAGTCCTCCTTCCTCTCGTCCTGGCTCTCAACATTCTAATATCCTCAACCGACTCGTGGGTGGCCAAAAATGCCCGTTATCTATATCCTGCCTTAGTGGAGGCTGGCCACGATGTTGTCTATGTTGGATCACTTTTCAACTCAGAAGCTCACTCCAAACCCAGTAAGGATGCCCGCAGGAAAGAAGAAGCAACAATAAAAGAGAAGCAGAACCCCCCAAAAAAAATTGTTGATCAAGAAACTGCAGAGGTCACAAGCGTGCAGCAAGCAGTCCGCAATGGAGACTTCAACCACTTGAAGGCTTCCTCGCAGGTGTATTTCAAGAACCTCCGCAAGCTCAAACTGCTTTCGCGTGGAGCCAAGAAAATCATTTCGAAAAAGGATTCCGAGGATTTTGACTACCGCTTTGATTTGGCTTCCGAGAGCCTCGTGAAAAACGCATCGTTTGGCCAGGACCCGCTCAACAACGATTTTTGGTACGTCCATGGTTCGCCTCTCCAAGCATTGTCAGTGGCGTTTGAGGTGATTCTTCCGGAGCACAAGCCCGGGTTCATTCCAGATTTGGTGATTCTCGGGCCCAACGAGGGGCTCCACTTGACGACGCAAGTAGGCACCAAAACCTCGTCAGGCATCAGGGTAAGCGATCTCACCGATATGGACGAGTTGTCGGCAATGCGTCTTTTATCGCAGCTTCACGATTGCCCTGTGATTGCTGTATCGACAGAAGATAATTACCGCATCTACTACGAGAACGAGGACTACTTCAATGTCGAGGAGAAAAGCTATGAAAAGCTCTTTAAGCGCAACTCCATCTCGCAAAATATTCAGTTCGTCAACAGCCGTATTTTAACGCTAATTGACAAGGTGTACCCTCACATGACTTCCGGTCTAGCACTTAACGTGAATTTTCCCTCCTTGAATGACAAGGACTCGGCATGCTTCGCCAAAGTCGACGGCCCCAGCTTTAAACAGGTATCCGTGAAAGCAACTAACGAAATGCGTATCTTGGGAAATCTTTTCGTGGTTCCACAGTACCACATTAAGGAGGACATAGTACAACTTACGCTGGAAAGACACTATCGAGCATCAGATTCGTTGGATGCAGCACAAGAAATCTCGCCGGTAGAGTATTTGCGTCTCCAGAAGTTATTACTGGATGTTGAAAATGAACTGGCTCTCAAAAAAAAGAAGGACTCTCTTCAGCTTCAGCTGGTCAGACAGAAGCTCGAGCTCAATATACTTAAAATGTGTGACATACCAGTTTCGGTATGCAATCTTTCCAAAGGCAGCAGCTTGGACGAGCTGGTTTTCGATCTTCTGCTGTATCTCTGAGAGACCACACCAGTTATAATATAATGACAGTAAATGAGCCGGCCCAAACTCGTAGGCTACGTTCGTGCTGGTGATAACAGCTGGGACCCACGCTCACGTGACCAATAACGTTATCTCAAAAAGTCCGGTGGTCCACAGTTCTGCCAGTCCCAGGCTACGCCGGTGCCACACGTCTGACTTCAATAGCTCTCAAAACCACAATGCCCACGCTAATCCCCACCATATCCACAGAGTCCGAGCAATATGCCAAACTCCCGCCCAGTGAGCGGTCGCGGTATAGCAAGCTTGGCACAGTGTCTTGCATGTCGTTGATCACCAACAAAATGATAGGCACTGGGCTTTTCAGCACGCCATCCATAATATTCAAGTACTGTGGTGGCCATGTTGCTTTGTTCTTGTCGGTATGGCTTCTTGGTGCTGTGATCATCCTCTCGGGCCTCCTAATCTACTTGGAGTATGCCTTGAACTTACCCTTCAGGAATGGCGGAGAAAAGAACTACTTGCTCCGGGTATTCCGCTCGCCGCCGGGCCTTGTGGGCTGCGTGTACGCGTTCCAGATGGTTTTTTTGGGGTTCAGTTCCGGAAACTCGTTTGCATTTGGCAAGTACATTTGGTTTGCCGTGGACGGTGCCGCTGCAGCTGATGACCAATGGCCATCCAAGTTGATTGGCGTTGCCTGCATCTCGTTTTGTGTCTGGCTCCACATAAAATACCCCAACCAAGGAACAGCGCTCTTTAATTTCTTGGGCATGTTCAAGATTGTCATTTTGTTTCTCATCATAGGCATCGGCTTGCTAGTGGCCGTGGGTGCGCTCTCTCTTCCGGAAAGTTCCCCTCAGTTGCAAGTACTAGATCTGCAGAGCGTTGAGGCTCCGAATTTCAGCTCCTATTCCGTAGCAGTGGCGTTGCTCCAGGTGGTATACTCCTTCAAAGGTTGGGAGAATGCCAACTATGTGCTTCTGGAGCTCCAAGACCCATACAATGCGCTCACATTCGTGGCTCCTGTGGCCGTTTTGCTCGTCACCGTGCTCTACTTCTTGGTTGTGGTTAGCTATTTAATAGTTATACCCAAACACGAACTTCTTTCGAGTGGCGTCCTTGTTGCTGGCATCTTCTTCAACAAAGTTTTTGGTGAGTCTATCACCTCGCGAGTGTTACCGCTCTTGATTTCGCTCCTGACCCTCGGAAACGTCATGGTGGTTTCCTTTGCTCACTCACGAGTGAATCAGGAATTGGCATCCGACAACTACCTTCCGTTTCTGGGCTTTTTCCGCAACTTGAACCATTCACTTCTCCTCCATTGGGCAGTCACTGTAGTGGTTCTTCTTGCGCCTCCTAGCTCCGAAATTTATGAGTTTGTTGTCAACTTGTATATCTACCCAGGAACATGGATCAACTTGCTTCTCACTGCAGGCTTAATCTACCTCAAGGTTTATCACAGAAAGGAGCATTGGGGTGCCATCGATACGTGTTCTTCCTCGGACGGCACTCCCGAGTCGGAAACTACAGCGGAGATATCGAGCTCTCTCCAATCTAACACGAGCTCTGCTGCCCAAGATGAGAATGTCCTGTCCTCTGACGAAAATTCCATCCATAGTTACACCGAGTTTGATCTGCTTCTTTCGATCGCTACACAACCATCTGCGACCGTTGTGCCGAAAATTTTCAGTGCCCCTTGGATCTGCATTGCTATATTCTTAATTGCCAATGTTTTCCTTGCTCTCTTCCCATTTATTCCGCCCCCAAACATTTCTACACTCACAGGGTCCATTCCCTACTGGTGCTTTCCGGTTGTTGGTACAGCTGTGCTTCTTCTGGGTGCAGTGTTCTTCTATACACGCGACTACGTATACAAGTATCAGGGCAAAGATGCTCCACGATATGGCGATAGTTGAGTTGGGTTCCCTAAGACTGCTGGCAGTTTTTGATCGGAGAATGTGAGACTACTCATTTTCCCCTGTCTCGATATTTTTTTCTTTAACTTTTCATTTATTTAGAACGCATTAAAACAATATTACATGCACAGTCATTTTATATTGGGCTCTTTGGAAAGAAAATTATAAGGTCAAGAGGACAGAGTATGAGACTAACATAAAAATGATATTTGTAAATTAATAGTTAATCAATCATCTGATATTTTATTGTTAACTTATTTATTTAATGGTAATTTAGTTTTAAATAATAGAATTAATCAATTACCATTATGAATAAATATATTAAATAAAAATATTCTAATTTTTAATTATAAATTAGAAACAACTAATAATAGATCAATAAAAAATATAATAAAAATTATTATTAAAAATGATCATTCTATATTATTTGTTCGGTTAAACCCTCGGTGAGGGGCGCGCAGCCGTGCATGCTGGCCACCCTCGGCCCTCCGCATTTCACAGAACAACGGTAGCGCCTGCGCCAATACCGACTTATCCAGCGTGGTTTAGCCATTAGACACCGAAAGCAATTGAACAGCCAACGCTGGCACATAATTGAGTACAAAAGCAAGAAAACACAAACACACGAGCGCAAATGACTATAAATACCTCGAATCCGCACCACGGATTCCTCGAGGAATCGTATCATTTGGAAAGCTCAGCTCCAGAGGTAATCCTCCAAAATGATTACCAATTGGCACTCAAGATCTTCATGAACAGGGATATCGCAAAGTCATATGCCATGACCAAGAAGTTGGCACAGGCTTCGTATGCAACTTTCAAAAAGGGGTTGATTGATGAAGATCTCTACATAAAAATCACCACTTTGTACATGACAGAAGTTGGGCTATTACTAAATCCAAGAGAATCATTTGGAGCGATCCTGATTCTGCAAGCTGAAGCAAAACACTTGAAGGAATCGTTGCGCAATGAGGATGTCTTGAATCAAGTTGTAGACATCTATGGCTCACTTCGAGACACGCCACTGGAGCTCCTATACCAGATATTTTTGGTATATTACACATGCAGAGACGCTATTCAAAGCGAGGACCAACAATTTGTGCTTAATAAATTCAAAACTGCCCATCATGTCTTACAATACAGCGGCAAAGAAGACGATCGGTACCTCAAGCGATGGTTCGACATGTTCGTGCTCAATGTTTTGCCCGACGCAGGCGATTTTGACACATCCTTTGCGATCGCTGAAACCAATCACACGTTTGGCGGACAGGCGACTGTTGCTAAATTGAAGGATATTCAGGAAACAAAAAAACAGGAGCAAAAAGTCCGCGAGAAGAAGAAGCGTGACTGGGAGGCCCATGAAGCTAAGCGAAAAGCCAACGAGCAGGAAAAACAAAGAAAGGAAGCTGAGGAAAGGGACCTCAAATATCGTTCACTCAAGCAGATCAGACAGGAACATGAAGAAAGTGATTCTCTCAGAGAAAAGAAACTGAAACCGGGATCTGGTAGTCGCGTGCCTACTCTTACCTTGGACATCTTAAGGGATAGGCTCTTGCATTACTTAGCGTATTCTCGAAAGATGATCAGAGATAACTCCCCGGTGATATTAGCAGCCATAGTCCTTCTTTTTATATCAGGAAGAGTGTTGAGAAACCGACGGATCAATCTCAAGGACAAGTTCAAAGAGACATTACAAATGGCTTTCAAAATCAGTTACTTGTGAGCCAGCTTTTTTCTTTTTCTTTTTCTTCTTCTTTTTTCCTTCCAGAAGAAAAAGGCTATTCAAAGTGAGTGATGCTATATAAAAAAAGGTTCATCATGATTTCCGCCTGCGGATCTTGAAGTCGACTGTATGTTTTGGGCATCTGGTTCATGGCCATCTAGACGACTCTTTTTGTTTGGTGCCGTTTTTGCCGCTGAAGTTCGCTTGAAAGACGCATAAGTGAATGTCTCACCGGTATTGTCAGTGTTTTTATTAAGACGTTCTGCCCGAGATAGAAGATCTACCTGATTATACTCTGTAACTTGCTCGTACGTCAGATCATCGAATAAATCATCAAGGTCAGCGTCAATGGTTTGGCCGTTACTGTCAAGACTGGACTTTTCCAACATGTTGAATGTGATGAGAGTACCTGGATAGCTTTTCGAAGCGGAGCTTTTACAGAGAAGCTGGATGGAGACCACGCCGTTCGTGTCTTTCATAATCTTGCACTTGGACGAAAACTTGACTGCACGATAGATTTTGATAAAAGGCGAAAAAGCTAATAATGAAAGCACACAGTCTTTGACTGAGACCGAATCAGCCTCCCCACTATCGTAGATTTCTAGTTTCAGAAGTAAAGTACGCGAGCTTGGATACATGAGCTTCAGATAGCCAATAGCACCTTTCGAGACAAAACTGACTTCATTGGAATTGTTTAAAGCCACATCCACCGACCTACGTGCACGTCGGACGTTGCTGACAATTAAGTACAAATCCTCAGTTAGAAGGTTTTGCAAGTCTAGAAGCAAATTGGTGAGAATATCACTATGGAGAATGACTTCGAAGCGCAACGCCGAGTGATCAATAATTAGCTCCAGCGGCCCAAACCCGCCATTGCTATCGGCACCGGAGCTCACCCCGGTCTCGGACTCAAACCCACCGGAGTACGGATATTCAATGTCCAAGTGTAGCGTCAAAAACTCAATCTGTTCGCTCATGAGCCGGTCTTCAAACTCAACCACTAACGGATGTCCATCCCCGGAGTACCGTATATAGCACAGCACCACATCGCCCGACCCGGCACTTGCTGTGGAGGCTGCTGCGCAAAATGAATCACCGAGCAACGCAACATCAATGCCTAACAGAGCACTCTTTGGTGACGTGCCAAAAGACTCACACCGGAAATCAAACGTTGAAAAGAGAGAAGCATCAACCGTGACTTGCGCATTCAATATATGGTTGTAATCGTTATAGAAAACAATGCCCTCCTCGGAAATGATCATGAGAGCATGACGATGTATCGCAGTAAGAGAGCTTAAAACGTCCGCCAAGTGTGCGACCTGAGAGGTGGACGCTGTGAACAGAAATTCCGGGGTCGATCGCGTAGGTCCATTCACGGTTAGTTCGGGGCCTGCCTCAGTTTCGGGGGTGCCTCTTTCCGGTGAAGAAGGCACAAAAAGCTCTACCATACCGTGTGTTCAGTTAACCGTGCGCATGTGCAATGTAGAATAAACCTCGCACCTCCGTCTGCGATCTACAAGGCTAGACATGGATATACAAGACTCGGAATTTATCAACGCCGGGCAACAGGAGAATGCGAGAGTAAAAGTCAGTACAAATAGCAGAACATCTTTCTTTTTCTTTAGTCTGCTGCAATAATGCAGTCTTTCAATTATCTAATAGCATCGTTCAACGACACAGCACGCCAAGAGCCTGGAAGAATGAGAGTGGAAAGCACTCAGAAACAAGATACAAAACCAGTCTTCAGTAAACGGAAATGTAATTGTCGATACGGCTCTTCTGGTTTTGTGCTATGCATTCGGCAATCCATGTGATGTTTCTCACCTCCTGCTCCTTCGAGCGCAACCACGCCCACACACTGGAAACAGTGAACTGCTGGGTGAAGGCGTCCCTATTGTACTGCATCTCCAACAAATAAAACCAGTCTTCGATGTTCTTTTGGCTGCCCTGCGAGTCGCTGAATATATCCTTGAACTCGCCCACTGACTGCACAATGCCTTTTATTTGATCCACCTCCTCTGCCGTCGACAAGGCATTGTGGTAGACCGGGTAGAGTTGGCCAAACTGTGGAAATAACTCAACTTTGTCCTCAGGCTTCAAGTCAGGGTTGTTTATGGAATTCAAAGCAATGTTGATCACACGTTTGTCGGCCTCGAAATTTAGCAACCTGGACATAATCTCTACATCAGGCCCCGAGAGTTCCTTTTGCACAAAGTCGTAAAACGCTTCCAAATAGTTGCGGTACAACTTGTTCCTGATAATTTCAATGTTCAAATCGTCCAAGTCATGGAGACTCAAGCAGTCCTTGAAAAAAGGCGCTAAAGGAGTGTCCACCAACACAATGTCGTACAACGAATCGATATCTGTCGCAGTGGACAACGTGGGCAAAGTGTCGAACCAGCCCAATGGGTGACATTTGGGCAAAATTTCTGATAAGTCACGGTCGTGCAAGCTTCCTGTGATCATCAACGAGACGTTATCAATCATGTAGCCGTAGGTGATGTAGTCCAAGAACTTGGCCATGACTCCTGAGCTTTGGCTCCTCAAGTACTGGAACTCGGAGTACATACGCTTGGAGAGGCGGTCCTGGATGATCGATGTGGACAATGGGCCCGACTGGGATGCCAAAAAGTTGCCGTAGTCGGTGGCCGCCAACTGCAATTTTAAGTCCTGGAGAGTATCGCATTGGGTCAAGTTGACGTACTGGTTGTTGGTCAACAACCCATTTCTGTAGCCGCGCACCACACCCTCGACGAATCCGTTGTTTATGTTGAAAAATAATCCCTCCATTATCTAAAGTTGCAGTGTTCACGTTGCGTTCAGTCGGGTAAACTGAGTGTCTGAGGGTAAGATTATGCTGCTCACCGGTACACGACCTTCAGTGGGAGTGCGAGTCCTCACGGCGTGGCACATCGTTCAGGCGCCTGGGATTAATACCCAGCGTTTTTTAGAGGGGGCCTGCACCACTTTATATAGACGAGCCGTAGTACACAAAAAGAGGAAAAGCCACACCAAAACCGTTCTGAAACAACTCTTTTGTTTGTGGCGCACTGGCAGGCAATGTATTTAAGAGCTGCAATCCTCAGTTTTCGCAGCACTTTACAGAGCGAGAAACAGTAGAATAATGTGAGACACATAGCGAGATTTGGGCACAAAAGGAAACCGAACCAAACGAAGAGACCACGAAGAAAACAAGGAAAAGAGGGGAAGAAAGCCGACTATGCAAGAGCCACCATTTACGGTCTAGGAAGCAGATTCGAAAGGCCAGATGATCCCATTAACTGGCCCTTTCGTCTCCCCTCCGTAGCACGCAGCTATTCGCGAAACAAAAAAAACACCACCAACCGAACAACAAAGAAAATCCCGTCTTTTCCTATTGGCCCTGCTGCGGTTGCAATTACACCATACGCCTTTTGCAATGTCGGAATTGCTCATTCAGAGCTTGAAGGCAAACCTAGATCCTGCTTTGGTCACAAAACTAGAATCCGATGATGACGCGGCCAAAGAAGCCCAGGCATATCTTAATGAGATTCTTATCAACGAGCAATTGCTTTCCACAGAAATATTTGCCAGCACAACATCAGAATCTCAAGGCCGTACACTAACGGAGGAGATTGCAGAGCTCGATCTGCACCAAAGACAGGTGGATCTCAAGTTAGCAGATTTGACGAATGCCAACCAGGACCTCATCATCAACGTCAGCCAGGATTTGAAGGCAATCTCGTCAAAAATGGATAACCGATTTGACTCTGAAATTAATTCTCTTCTTTATACCCTTCGTGACCTAAATTACAAATGGGACTCACCCGGCCGGGCCCGTGCAGCAGATAAACTCCTGTGTGAGAGTGCAGTGCTCTTTAATATTGACTCCATTTTGGACATTTTGGAGCTTCCCACTTTATGCCGCTTATGTATTCTACAGGGGAACTACCAAGAGGCTCTTGAAATCTCAGTCTTGGTGAAGACGTACATGATTAAGTTTCCCAATCTCGCAACCTTCTGTCATATCGAGGAAAAAGTCAAAGCCGAATTACGTATTATGGTCAAGGGTTTGATTAAACTACTTAACACAAACTTGAAGCAGTCAAACATTCTAAAAATTTTTCAGATCTTGAACAGACCGGATTTGCTCAGCATGGCTACGGGCCCAGAGTTTGGCTCCAATTATACTTCCTCGGCATCTGGGGGCTTGCGATCAAAGTCACTCAAACTCATTTACTTGAACTCTCGCTTTAAATTCATTACCAACGAACTAGCTTCATTGAGACCTTTGTTGAAGTTAAAAAAAATCACATATTTGAAAAGATGCATCGAGATTTATAGAGAGCACCTCTTCAATTCATTTTCCATCTATCACGCAATCTTTCAGTCCTTCAATGTGGAATCCAATGAAAAGGAGGACACATTTTTGGCCTACTCCTTTGTCAAAAACTTGGTGGACATACTTATCTTAGAACTACGAGAACATTTTCCCCAGTCAGAGTCGACTGATTCGGCTGATGATTCAGAGCTCAAAACTCAAAAAGATGGTGTAATTTTACAATTGATATACCTCTGCAAGTCTCTAGAAAAATCGGGATTGAACTTTGAGAGCATGCTAACGTGGAATCTATGCTATTGTGCGCCAGTGATCATCTCCGAAGAAGATTGGACAAGAAACTCAGCCAAAGTGAAGAAGTTTCGGTCTTAATCAAAATCACCTTTAGTTTAAAGTATTTAAACCAAACAAGTAACCAAGCTCCCTTCTGCCAAGTTTGCTACTGCTCTTCAAAGCTGTTTCATCTAGCGCAGAACCAATCAACTCTTTCTTCCTGCGCTGCAAGTCCGTAATTCTATCTTCAACACTATTTTTAATCAAGATACGGTAGACGTTAACCTCACGCTCCTGCCCAAATCTATGAGCTCTGTCCATCGCTTGATCTTCAACATAGGGGTTCCAAAATGGATCCATCATTATTACATGGGATGCGCACGTAAGAGTCAATCCGACATTTCCCGCCTTTAGTGAAATTAGCAAAACACGAGATGAACCTTGATAAAAATTGTTGATTGTTCGATTTTTGTCATCAATATTCATCGAACCATCATAGCGTAAATAATTAATCCCTTCTTGATCGAGCGCATGCCCCATCAAATCAAACGTGACAGTAAAATGAGAAAATACTATGATTTTTTCATCCGGTGTATCTTCGGTAATATCCTTGATGATTTCCAATGTCTTTTGAATTTTTGCACTAGGCATAAATCCATTGTTTTTGCGAATTAACATCAGTATTTTTTGCGCATTTGAAGACTTACCTCTCCGTGAAGCACCGTGAATATTTTCCAACATTTCATAATTGTAACCCTGGTCGATAACCGAAGAAAATAAGGGGTAGCTTACTAAGTCTCTCGGTTTGGCTGACATGTCACAAATAACACAGTTTGCTCCAGTCTCGTGCTGGTCTCCTTGCCCAAAAAATGTATCGACACAGCCATCGCAAATCATATGACCACAGCCAGCTAGTATCACAATGGAGTCTTGCCCTACGACATCATAGCACACGGGACAGGTAAACTGGACTTCTCCAACAGAAGAAATTGCTTTGTTTTGAAGAGATCCGGCACCGTCGTTCTCGAACTCCTCGAGCCCGAGAGTTTGTTTGACAACAGCTTTGGCAAGCAGACCCATGCTTAAAACACGCTCAAATTCTTTCTCCCAATCGAATGAAGATTGCTCCTTAGAATTGAGCTCTCCGACTTCAACTAATAATTGGTGGATGCAGGCCTGGCGTAATCGAAGAAGTAAAACAAAGATACCATGGTGAGCTGTCTTACTTTGGATACTCAAAAGTCTTTTTGCTTTCTCTTGGATACCAAGCTCAAGTCTGTGATAGAAGTCATATTCATCCTTCTCCATTTGAACATAGACTTTTTCAATTTTTTTCTCTGGAAGTTGCAACAAGGGCTTCCCATTGACCATTGTGTCCTTTGTTCTTCTTAACATAATTGCCAGCAAAACTGCCCTCAACTTTGACATTGATCTATTCTTGTCGTAATTGTCAAAGTTATCACTTGTTGACTTAAGTGGAACGGAAATATCTGTTTTGAAACGTTTTTCATCATCATACGGTCTTGCTTTCAAAAATCTCAAAATTGGATAAAGCTCATCAATATTATTTTGCATGGGTGTGCCAGTCAAACACAAGCGATGCCGCCCTTTGAGACATGAGACTGCTTTAGATGTGAGCGAAATTTTATTCTTGATATATTGGGCTTCATCTAGCACAATACGGTAGAACTGGGCATCTGCAGAGAAGAATGGGGAAGAATATCGCTCACCTCCACCATTAGCGTCGGGAAGAGCACTTTGATACTTGCCAACTTGGGCCTCTTCAATCGCCAATGCGTAATGTTGCTTGAACTCCGAGGCTAAAGTGGTATAAGAAACTAACACGACATCATGAGATGCAAGTTTTTGAAACGAGGAAAAATTTCTCTTAGTTGATCCATGATAAAAGGCCACCAGAAGGGAAAAGTCAGATCTAAGTTTTGAACTGATTTCTGCACTCCACTGACGTAGTAAAGAAACGGGCCCAACGATTAATGTAGTTTTCATTCTAGATGTGTCAGAAGGGTTCGCCATCATCAAGGCAAGAGCCTGTACAGTCTTCCCTAACCCCATATCATCTGCAAGAATACTCCCAGAGTTGTCTCTTTCGCGCTTTAAAAGCCAAAAAAGTCCTCTTCTCTGATGGTCCAATAACTGGATTGAAAGAGATTCCGGTGTTGGGCTCAAACCCTCCACTTTTTCTTCTTTGTAAACCTCCTTGAAGAGCTTTTCAAGATTAGCCCGATCTTCATACAGATGCTGCGTCACATATGGATTCACCATATTCAGTTTGGGGTACTGATCAATCTCCATGGCACTATTCTCGTTTTCATTCCCTGAGCCAAAGAAGTTTAGACTAAGCTTCATTTCCCTAACGCTCTCTGCAATTGCCAGATACTGCCGCACCTTCTTTGATCTTCTGATGACATCTTCAGCCAATTGGAGTTTTTCACCGATAGTTCGCTCGAGTTCCGTTCTCAAAGTGACCTGGTCATAACGTAAGGTCAGGATTTGCTCTCGCAAACTGGCGACCTGCGCTAGAAAGTCATCTTTGGATCTTATTAGGTTGTGCAACTGGCCGCGGAAATTTGCCTGGTGCTGCTCGAGCTCCAGAACAGAAGATTTTCCAAAGTAGTTTCTTATCACCTGGTCAGAAGTGCTGGCCTGATTTGAACCACTGGAAGACGCACCTGCGTGATACACAGGGGCTGGTTGGTTAAACCGAGGCTGCTCAAACGAAGCTTTCTTGAACGTCCCTAGACGTTCGGCTTCTTCCTTTGATAGCACTGCAATCTCGTCATCAGAGCTATCAGATGCGTCATTTAAGACCACAAATGATTTGTCAGTTTCCTGCGGTGGAACCACATGATTTTCCAACATGTCGTCGAGAGGTGTAGGTTCTTCGGAGCCATCTTGCGGCAGCAGTTGGACAATATCAACTTGCTCTACCTCGCCAGCAGGAGAATGGAAGCTGTCAACAAGATCTAGCATAGATCTGTCTTCATTTTCGCCTGTGGATCCATCATCATCACTAATAACAACCACAGAATCCTCTTCTCCAGGGCCCGAAGACGCAAAAGCTTCCCGCTGTCCCAGCCAGCTGGTCGAATTGCGATTAGGAGACTCTTTTGATCTTGGAGGCAGAATGCCATTCTGTATAAGAGAAAACTCATTAGGTTCTTGCGCATTTTCCGCATGGCGCACACTATAACCATCTTCGGGTGCTTGGGGCCCCGACCCGCCACCAAAAGAGCGCTTCAAGGCACTCGCTAGCAGAGCCGGGGAAATCGGGCCACTGCCACTTGCCCTCACCTCAAGTGGCCTCGAACTCAGCCCACTCCATTCATGACTGCGTCGTAGAATGTGCGGCTGCAGACTGAGCAGCGGTAGCCTGTTCAGTGGAGTTTGAGGGGAACTCGCCAGAGTTCTTGAGGGGGGGCCGGAGCGGGCGACGTTAGCATTCAAGCGCTGCGAGATGTCCCCTCTAGGAATTGCAAAGCCGGAGCGTAGCACATCACTTTGAACGTGCTCTTCATCACGCCAGTGGGGCATGTTGCGTAGCTCTCTATTGGCTACGTCAGCATGAGCCTCAGACGCAGAGCCACTAGATTTGTCCCCATCGTCCTCATCTGACAAAACAATGACTTGGTCTGGAGGGTAGACCAGCATTGTCGATAGAGGGCGAGCGATAGTGCAATTCGTTAATCAGATGGCCGCGCACAGTGGAGCGTAATTGAGCGCGAAGCTCAGCAAAGCTGCCCAGTGGAGGCTGCCCAGCAGCTACAAGGGCCCTTAAAGCAACAAAAATAGCAGCAAAAAAAAAGCCAGGATCGGGAGGAACAGGAGCGTATTTATGTCGAAGCAGCCGTTTTGTCTGTTCCGCATCTGTTTCAACATTTGTCTCCTGCGCTGTGAATAACAGCTCGTGCTCTCGTAACACTAGCTCCTACAAATTATACGACTGACCATGTATTTCCCCTATAAGTAGTCGCCGTTTTCCTCGAGAATCTTATCCAAACAAATCTCCAACTCCGTGACCAACCTCTCGTTGTTTTCCCCGAATGCCAACCCCCGCTGGTAGTCGGCACGTGCGTCCTCATAGTTGCCCAAGAAGAAGTTGGCCACGCCCCGGCGTAAGAAGTTCTCCGGCGTGCACATCATCATATTGATCAACATGTCGGCATCGTTGAAAGCCTTGAGATACTCCTTGCATTTCAAGTACGCGTCTGCCCTGCTCATAAGCAAGAGGCTAAGCTCCTGCAACGTTCCCTGGAACGGCTCGAACTTATTTCTGCGGTTGATCACCTCAATACCGATCGAGAACTGCTTGGCAGATTCCACAAACTTGCTCTGCTTGAACGACTGCACGCCGCCCTCATAGAGCTTCTTGACCATCTTAGACATGTCTTTATTGAACGTTTCCGGCGACGGTTTTGGCGGCACCGGCGCCGACAGGCCAATGAGCTCGGTGATCAAGGTGTTGAGCTGGCCAATCTCAAGCTGGAGTGCCGGGTCCGGCTTCAGCGGCGGCTGCTTGAATGCCATGCCCTTGATTTTGGCATCGTACTTGAGGTCGTAGTCCATGGTGATGCTGGCGCTGGTGGGTAGGCGTGAACGGTGAGCTGTTCACTACCATGTCTCTGGTGTACGGGTGTAGTACATGAGAGCCGGCTCTGATACTGGCAAGCTGGAGGAAAGATTGGCAGGAGATACTTAGAGCGGGTAGTGAAGCCATAGCGCAAAGGAGAAAAACCGAGAGAAAGGAAGAAGGAACTAAATCAAAAAAATGCTTTGCGCCGAGGATCCAGTGCCCGAGTTGAGCAACACCGGCCAGTTCCACTGCGCGCACCTCAGCCGGTGTTTTTGCACCCTCTTTTTTGCACCCAAAACTGTCCTGAGTTCTTCCCGCTGCAACCGAACAAAAGAATGATTGCTGTGACTTCCGCAAGCTCCCAAAATACAGAAGATTCTCGCTATGCCATGTCCGAGCTGTCGATGCTCGAATTCGTGCGCATTCTCAACGGACAGAGTATCGACAAAGCCACGGTGGAGGCGCTTCCCTACGATGTGCTTCTGTCCAACTTGACACTAGACGAATTGTCTCCGGTCAAGACCGAAACAGAACCGCCGTTCTTGTGCCCATCGCCGTCCTTCTTGGATTCAGCAGGCGAAGAGCAACAACCCTTTGAGCGCGTGCCGTCCATGTTCCGCAAAAAGCTAACTTCGTTGAGCCAGTCTTTTTTCGCCCACGGCTCTGCCAATAACGACTCGGTATCATCGGCCACGGAGAAACGTCCTCATAGGCTGCCTCAGTTATCTGGAGATGATGTTCTGCTGGTGCGCACCAAAAGAAGCTTCGGCTTTCCAGGAATGACTTCCACCTTAAGGAAACACAAACAAGTCTCTGCCAACGATACCGACAGGGAAGCTGCCCAAACAGCTCCTTTTGAGCCAGCGCTGGAGCCAGCTAATGATGGGCCGAAGGAAGAAGTAGCAAAGGATAAGAGCTCAAAAAAAGAGCCGCAAGCACCTTTGAGAAAAGACATGATGGGTTCAGAGGAGATCGCTAAGGGCGCCGGTCCTGTTTCTGCTAAGGAGCCTAGAAAATCCATCTTGAAGTTTGGCGCACAGCAAAAGTCAACAGAGCTGCAGAATATAGCAGACTCCTCAAAGAAAGAAGGCACCGAGTCCAACAAAGAAAAGAGCGAAACCGATACTTCTAAGCCGGCAACGCAGATTTCCATTAGAAATCCGGTAGCAAACCTCGGGAAGAAAAGCCCGGGAACTTCGTCGATATCGTCTCCTGGTGCAGCCCTGACCCACTCAGGAAACGCCAACTCTCCTCAAGCAAGTCAAAAGGAAACGAAGAAAGAAGCACGTAAAAAAAAGAAACAACTATGCTTCGATCCAAAGAATGATGCAGAAGGGAAGGACCACCCCGACGAAAAGCTGGCCACAGAGCAAAAAACATCTCGTGACGAAAGTGCTGCAACTAAGCAAGACTCAGAGTCAAACACGAAACCGCCTTCACAGCTCAATTCGCCCGCCTCCCAACAAGCTGCCAAAGAGAAACCTTCTCACAGTATCATTAAAGGGCAGCAGCATACTACCAGAGGCGTAAAGGAAGGTGAGCAATGCACAGAGATTATCAAGCACCCAGTCGAGATTGCAAGACAAAAGCCCAACCTGAGTCCATTTGTAGTGACAACAGCAACAGCTACTTCAAACAAACACAGCAACTTGGAGACGTCGGTTTTGCCATTGGCTGTACAACTCAAGGCGGATGAGAAGCCGATTTTGAGCCACTCTACACTCAAGCTTAAGCCAGCGCTCAAGCAGCTGGGGACGACCAGGCAGGCACAGACAGACAAGGCGGCTTCAGTCAAGGGTTGGAGCGGGTCTTGGCTAAGAAAATCTACATCGAGCCTCTTTCCACTGTTAGCAAAAAAGCCAGATACTTCTGGAGAAGCAGAAGGCGGCACCGGAAACCTCTCGCCAATGCAGCGACTCACCAAGCTTTTCAGTGGGCCGGAGAGCTCGCCTAACTCCATCTCTGAAAGTGCAGTGTTTCTGCCACGGGAACCAGAGCACGAAGCTACAACTACTCAGTCGCACAGGCACGGAAGCATCCGATTTTCGAACAACAGCAGCCATCCCAGCACGCTCATCCAGGGCACCAAGGCTCAGGGCAAGAGGCACAAAAGCTTGCCTCTCGCATTCTCGACTAAGGAGCGCAGCTCTGGCCGGTGGAAGTTGAAGTTGAAGAATGCGTTTACGCTAAAGAAACCCACCAAGAGTGCAGCGCAGGCCGGAAACAGCACCTCCAAAAAGGAGGCCCGGCCCAACACAGTCAAAACGACAAAGCCTATCTTGATGAAAAATAAGGGCCCCGAGAAATTACGAACAGCGCCGGTGAGAGGCGGAACGGCACGAGCAGTGCCGCACCACACAAAAAGTGCCGCGCGGTTATAGGGAATGCACTGTCCTCTAAAGGTAAGCGTAGAAAAATATAGCCCCCAATGAGGAGTACAGCATCACCACCCCATGAAGCACGTGAGGGCAAAGCAGATGCTAAGGGAAATCGCTAGTCCTCTGGAGATCGCGTTCCTGTAGATAGTGCGCGGCCATTGACTATGGCGATTAGTCATTAGCTCAAGATACGCCTATGCAGAGAAGCCCTACTTCACCAGCGGTCTTCACAGCTTTTCAGCTACATCAAATCAGCCATGACTTTCGACATTGCTTCGCTCATCAGACCAAACATCGCCACTCTCGCGCCATACCGTTGTGCACGTGACGATTTCACCGAGGGTGTGCTTTTGGATGCTAATGAGAACACCCATGGTCCAGCCGTCGGAAAGACGACTCCAGAGGAGGATGTCTTGGAGTTGCACCGTTACCCAGACCCCCACCAGGTGGAGTTGAAGCAAAAGATCGCCGACTTTCGCCAGAGCACCGTAACCGGCGAGGTGCAGGCTGTCCGTGACTCTTACGGCAACAAGACCAAGCTCGACGCTAGGAACATCTGCTTGGGTGTGGGTGCTGATGAGAGCATCGACATGCTTATGCGTTGTGTGTGTGTTCCCGGAAAGGACAAGTTGGTGGTTTGTCCTCCCACTTACGGAATGTATTCCATTACATCCAACGTCAACGACTTAGGAGTGGTGGTAGTGCCTTTGACCAAGGAGAAGTTCCAGATTGATGCACCTGCTCTTTTGAAAGCCATCACTGGTGATGCGTCCATTAAGTTGGTTTTCCTCACGTCGCCAGGTAACCCGACTGCCGAGCTTTTACTGCTTGATAGCGTGTTGGAGTTTGTGAAGGAGGCTGCTTCCAAATGGAACGGTTTTGTCGTGGTGGACGAGGCCTACATCGACTTTGCTTCCACCGCCGATGGAAATGCGCCTTCTCTTGCCTCGTTGGTCAACGACATGCCTAATCTCGTGGTGTTGCAGACCTTGTCCAAGTCCTTTGGACTTGCTGGTATTCGTTTGGGTATCACTTACGCATGCAAGGAGCTCTCCCACTACCTCAACGCCATGAAGAACCCTTACAACATCCCTGCCATGACTGCAGATGTTGCTTCTAGAGCGTTTGCCCCAGAAGGTCTCAATGTGATGCACAAGAACGTAAAGGCCATCCGAGTTGAGCGTGAGTTTGTGTTGGAGCAGTTGTCTAAGATCGAAGGTGTTGGCCGCAACATCGGGGGTAAGGACACCAACTTCGTGTTGGTGGAGATGTTGGACAAGAACAACCAACCCTCGAATGAAATCGCTAACAAGCTTTACCTCAGCTTGGCCGTGGACAACAAGGTTGTGGTGAGATTCAGAGGTAACGAGTTGAACTGCAGAGGCAGTCTCCGGATCACTATCGGCACTCGTGAAGAGAACAAGATTCTTGTGGAGAAGTTGGGTAAGGTGCTCGCCGAGCTCAGGAGTTGATAATGCAGTGGATGCAGTGAAAGATATATATTCGATGGATTGATTACAAGGCACGCCTACACGCTGGTGATATACTAGATAATAACACGTAATAACACGCCCAATTTATGCCACGCCTGCTTCAAGCAGAATTTCTCTAAACCACCGAAGACCCAGACCCAGAGCCACGGGAAAACACCCGTACACCCGTACATCGCGGCGAAAAACTGGCAGAATTTCTTAGTACACCATACAAACCACGCCTGACGCCGTACTAGCATTCATCCACACAGAATGGCGAGACAGAACTTCATCGGCTTAGTTGTGTCGCAAGGCAAAATGAGCAAGACAGTCAAGGTGCGGGTGCAGTCGAAAGCGTACGACAAGCGTGTTCACAAAGAGGTATTGCACCGCAAGGATTACCTCGTGCACGATGAAGGCGAGCTCTGCAAGGAGGGCGATATCGTGCGGATCGAGAGCATACCCAAGATCTCGGCCCGAAAGTACTTTGCAGTGGCGGAGATCAAGGCCAACAAGGGTCAGCAGTTTGCGTTGTACGAGAGCTTGGCACAGAAGAAGGTCGCCGAGGAGAACGAGCAGCGGATCAAGGAGTTTTTGCAGAGAAGAAAGGACTTTGAGTCGACAATAGAAAAGGTGGAGGACTTGAAGATTTTGGACCAGGTCACCCGGCAATTCCACAGCGATCCCTCGGCGGACAAGGAGCAGATACTTGCGCAGATCAATGACATCAGGGCCAAGTACAACATCGCTTCATGGCCGCTGCCCGAGCCCGTGGTCAGTCTCGCGTTGAACGAGGCGCAGAAGGACCTCTCCGTCATGGAAAACCGCGTGGCCAACATCCGGCTTATTTTGGACAGACTCATGTCTGCTGAGAACGAGCAGCTTCGCCTGGAGTTGTTGGCCCGTTGCACGCAGGGAAAGTACGGTGACATCAACGATATTCAAAAGGCAGTCCAGAAGAATCTCTTGCGCAAGTACGTGTTGAACCCACGCAACGAGGTTCCCAACGTGCTTTAGTGGACCATGTATATAGGCCCCTCAGGGCAGGAACGAGAACTTGAGACTTGAGAAGAGGTGTAGCAGCCGGAAAGAAGTAGGAAGTGGGTGCCAAACAACATAGAAAATACTCCAAAGCGGCATTTTAGAAAAAAGGAAAAGTACAAGACAGCACGAGGAGGGAGGCAGAGTGCTAAGTGCCGCATCCTTCGTGAACCAGCCGGCTGTCCAACGACCATTTTCGCAGGCAGCTAGCAGCGCTCGGGGCCAGGCACACGGTGCTCGCAGCAGCTGCGAACAGTTTGGCGCCAGCTGAGAACAAGTTTGGCGCTAGCTGAGAACAATTTGGCGCCAGCTGGCGCGAAGACACCGGCCGCACGGCAGGCGCGACGGTTAAGCCGCGAAGTTCCGTGGAGCCAAACTCTTCTCTATCCCCACCTAGACTAAACACATGGTGTGCTGCCCCTCACGTAGCCTCCCGACACAACAGTAGAGTCCAGAAAATCCAGCCGGTGCCATGGACAGACGGCTTCGAAAAAGAATACGGCTGGCCAAGGATATACTCGGGTTTCCGGCGAAACACGGAGGTGTGGTTCTCAGCCCAGATACCTTGCTCCAATACAAAGATAAGTTCCGACCCATCTTTTCTAACGACTACTTTGAGGCACTAGAGAATGACGCCTCGCAGTTTGATCCTTCCCATCTGCGCTTTGTGCTCACCAACGCACTCTCTGTGCCGTTGGTCTCCGTGACAAACTTGTACGTCCAACCTGGAGAACGCTTCTATACGGTGTGGCTCTTTCTCTCGGCCTTTTTTCCAGTCATTGCCGCTTGCATGGCTCCCATAGGCGACCTTATCTCTTTTGTTGGCCTTCTAGAACACTGGCAGATCGACCCGGCCACCGGTAAGACCATTGGAGACCATTCCAATGTATTTGCGTTGAACGTGCTTTCGTTCGTGTTGGGAATCTTCGGCAACATCGCCCTCATGATGAATTTTGCTGGGAGGGCCCACTACTTAACTGCCCAGATTGTGTCAATTTTCTGCTTTGTGCTGTCGGCGTCGTGCCTCCTTGCAGCTGTTCTCACGGCAAACAATCGCATAATCCATGAACACCTCACGGCTTCTGAGGGTTTCTGGCTCGCAGTTTTCACCATAGCTCTATACTACTGCGTCAGTGGCATTCTCCTAACGAACCTCAGCGGTTTCAAATTTGGCAAGTATCCACCCAAATTCAATCTCGACGAAAAACAGCGTTCGTTGATGTCGCAGACTATTGCCTTCGCCATCTGGCAGGGTGTAGGAACTTTGGCTATGGCCAGGCTCATGCCCGGCATTACCTTTGGCGCTTCCTTGTACTACTGTACCGTTTCGATGCTTACAATTGGTTTGGGAGACATTGTACCGCAAACCGCAGGTGCCAAGGTGTTTGCATTGTTCTTTTCCTTGGTCGGCGTCCTACTCATGGGTCTTATAGTGGCCATGCTCAGACAGGTCTTTCTCACTTCAGCGAGCTCGAGTCTCTTTTGGCACCATATGGAGCGTGAGCGCCAGGAAGTGCTCACAAAACTAGAAAAGACTGCTTCGCCCCAGCTCTCCAAGGAAGAGGCGTTCCGCATGATGCGGGAAATCCAACACAAAGTACATCGCCACCGCAAAAACATATCGCTTCTCATTACCGTTGTCGTGTTCATTCTGTTTTGGCTTATCGGAGCGCTCGTGTTCTACTTTATCGAAGGCTGGGACTACTTCAATGCCATGTACTTCTGCTTCCTTTGTCTCATAACAATCGGATACGGAGATTTTGCTCCAAAAACAAAGCTCGGCCGGGTATTTTTTGTCATCTGGGGCATCACTGCTGTGCCCTTAATGACCATCCTCATTTCCAATGTTGGCGACTCGCTCTTCAACTTGTACTACCGTTTAGATAAGTTCTCGCGGATGTTCTTCCACCCTTCGACTTACCGCGCAATGATTAAATACGTGAGAAGGTTGCCATTATTCAAATCACACTCTCATGATGTCACTACCGAGATACACGATACGGTGCTTCCACGCCAGTCCGAGGACTCAACTGCAGATGAGCAGAAGCTGTTCGCAAAGACCGAAGGTCCTGAAGGTAGAGTAGAAGAAGAAATCGAACTTACGAGAGATATTTCAAGTCTGTTGGAGTATCTCAAGCTGCTTTTTGCCGACTTCATTGACGATCCCCAGAAACGGTATAGTTTTGATGAGTGGATGACAGGAATGAAGAAGTTGAAAGGCCGCGATGCCCTGAAGGAAAACTTCTGGCTTGGAGAGGCATCTCCCTTAAGCCTTCCGATCAAGGAGAGCAACTATCTTTTTATAAAGCTCTTCGAGAAGGTGGAGAACGATTTGAAGCGATTACTTCAGCTCCAAGAAGAAAAGCTAGCTGAGATCGAAACTACGGTAAACCCCTGTTCTACTGGGGAAGGAATCCAGAGCGAGGACGACGACACGGTTGGCGCGGACGTTAGCCGGTGATGACAGGAGAGCACAGGTTGTAACCAATATGAATCACCCAGACTGGCCTCTGCCGTTTAAATCTTGTGCCCTGTTTTTCGCACCCATTCTCGTCGTACACGGTGCAGGTGGCACTTTGCGCGACCATCTGAAATGACTCTTATCTCCGAAGAGAAGCGCGTCACTACCCACCGCTACTTGTCTTCCTGGTTCAAACTGACAGAGTCCATCGAGCTTCAAGATATGGCCAGTGCCACAGCTTCGGCTCAAGTCCACAACCCGGTGGTGTTCCGCATTGCGGGCTTCAAGCTCCGCTTGTCACAGCTCCAATATCTCACTTTCATGACCATTGGCGTTGCACTTCTCTGGCCATGGAACTGCTTTCTAAGTGCCTCGGCATATTACGGCGAACGTTTCGTCAACTCACCTTCGTTGAAGAAGACGTATTCATCCACAATGATGTCGGTGTCTACCATAGTATCAACGACGTTTAACTACTACTTGTCGCAAAAACAAACGGGCGTTGACTACCAGTACCGCATTAACACTGGATTGGCAGCCACCATCGTCGTGTTTGTTGTGATGGCGTGCACATGTGTGTTGAACTTTTTTATCAAAATAGACGATTTGGTGTTTTACGTGGGCTTGATGGGCATGGTGCTAGCGAGCGCAATGGCCACATGCCTTGCACAGAATGGAACTATGGCTACTGTGAATGTCATGGGCCAACTCTACATGAATGCGGTGATGGTGGGCCAGGCGATTGCGGGAACGCTTCCGTCGGTCGCACTTATTGTGTCGATATTGTTGGTTGGCGATAAGGGCCACGGTAAGACACTGAAAGGCGGCGAGCGCAAGCCTGTCGAAAAAAACTTCGGCGTGTTTGTTTATTATATGACTGCGTGCTGGGTATCATTGGCTTCACTTGGCTTATTAGCTCTCACGAACTACTACAAGTCTGAGAACGCTTATCGTGCATTGAACGAGTTGGCTTCGGCAGAAGAGGACGCCGGGCTTGAAGGCGACGACCCTTTTGATGTTCATCCTCAGGAGAGCTATGTGCCGTTTGGTGTTTTGTGGGCAAAGTTGAAGGTGATCGTCATGTCCATATTTTTCACATTTTCCATTACTCTCCTGTTCCCTGTGTTTGCTGCAATCGTCGAGTCTGTGCATAAGGACTCAAACTTCGCTCTTCTCCGCAAAAGCATCTTCATTCCCTTTGTATACTTGGTCTGGAACCTGGGTGACTTGGTGGGCAGAATTTGTTGTGGTGCTAACAAATCTCGTGTGCTCATTAAGAATCCAACAGTACTCATAATGTTCTCATTGGCACGGCTATTATTCATTCCCTTGTTCTTAACATGCAATATCCATCCGCAAGGTAAAGCACCTCTTATTTCATCAGACGTCTGGTACATATTACTTCAATTCTTATTTGGCTTTTCCAATGGGCAGCTTGCAACATCTTGCTTCATGATAGTCGGTGAGCACTGTGATACCGTGGATGAGAAGGAAGCAGCAGGCGGGTTCACATCGGTATTTTTAAGTGTTGGTCTTGCTGTCGGAAGTGTCTCGAGTTATTTGTTGGTTCTTTTGGTTGGCTGAATTTTACATGCAGATACCCGACATACTTCAAAAAGCGTGGAATAAAAGAATGACATAATTCAACAACGCTTCCTGTAATTTTAATTAAGCATGCTTTTGAAACTGTAATTAATGAGTGGAATATAATGAGAAAAAGAAACTGAGGATGGGAAAGTCTCACGCTTTCCTAATTACTAGAATCCATAAAGAAGTTGAACCGATTTTTGGCATTTGATCCTATGCTAGGGAAAGTATAACATTGTTTCAATTAGGATGAAACAATTTTCATTGCAGAAAGTTCTCCACAAGACTTTGAACAGGAATGAGTAGCAATTGTGTGAGATAGGTGACATGTCTAGTCAGAAGTTTATCCCAATATCGATAATTTGATTCTGTTGCAGTCCTCCTCTTGCAATAAGTCTCATGGCGTCATTCTAAGTTTGTTGTGCATTTTGTTTCTGCATTCACTTTTCGTAGGGCAATTACAGCAGTTTCATATTATGAAAGAACCCAAGAAGACTTTGGATTCAAAGATGATCCGCACATAGCCATTGTTGTTTAACGTGATTTGTTGTGCAAATTCTATTGTTGAGGACTGCAAAGTCTCACTGAAAATGGTTGCCATATAGGAAACACACGCCACTCGTGCTTGTTACTGATTTCATAGAATAATGCAGTTATATTCTATGAAATCTGTCCCATCAACCCGCTTTTCAGACAGCAGTTTCAGACAACAGTTTCAAACAGCAGTTTCAACTGCTCATTTCACAATCTGGAACAATGCTGGCAACAGTCCAAGTAATGAGATTTCAACGTTTAGATCTAGCTCCAGCGTTTGGGTATAAAAGCAGCAGTTCTGCCTCTTCTTTTCATTTTTTCTCCACAAGTAAATTTGAACCATGAAAATCAGTGCTTTGTTAACAATCATCTCCGTGTCTTGCAGCTTTGTTGCAGCAACCCCAATGCCTTGGGAAAGCCCAACCCCTGGGCCTAGAGGACCTAGGCCAACATACATTGCAATTTATAAAAGGTCTCCTTCCGATCTGGTCTTGCCAGAAACAGAAACATGGGCCAAAATGAATAATGAAGAGTTGGCCTCCATGTTGAAAAAATATAGTGACTGGGTCGAGGACGAGTGCAACGACCAACAACTTCCAAGAACAGACAATGATTCCCCCGATATGGACCCAGTTATTCAAGAGATCCGAAAATTGTTTTCAATGTATCCCGAGTTAAAAACCCGGAGTACTGACAGTTGGCTTTTGAACGGACCTCTTTACCAAGCAGTCAGTGCTCTGATCGAGGCCTTGAGCAAGTTTACTCAGCTTGAAGAACTGCGTAGGGAACTATACAAAGGGAAGCTGGCTGAAGAGATCTTAGAGTATCCAAGGGACTATTTACCACTTGACAAAGAAATGCGCAGCATCTCGCTTGCAATGGAGGCATTAGTCGATATCATTAAAGTGAAAGAAGACAGATTGTTGATTCCTTTGCTCGAACGGAATTTCTCCAGCGTTACCTTTCTTTTCCGGGTTTATTTCCTCTTTTTAAGAGCCGGGATTGAGACGGAAGTGTTGCAGACTGAGATGCTGTCTCTTCTTCTGACGATGAGCAATTGCCGAAGAATTGTTTTTGAGAAAGTGCCAGCTAGCGCACACAGCTCTACTCCTCTTATCGATTATACTAAGGTTTACCAACGTTATGTGGATGTGTATGACCAGAGTCAAACCCGTCAAACCTCTTCTGCAAAAGTCTCCACTATTTGAAAACAACCACAAAGGTTCCGTCTCGTAAAGAAGAATGTGAAAACTGAGAAGAGAAATATGCCTTCTCATCAGAGCCATTGAATACATAATTCTATTACGTGAATGTTATAACTAGGGACCACCACAGCAGCTGAAGTGCCGAGTTCAGCAAGGAAAGTGTAGATCAAGTAGAGTAGATCGGCAGAAGAATGGATCTAGTAGGTACCCGGCATGGAAAAAAAATCTGAATCTGATAATGGAGAATGTACAGCAATCAACGTTGGAGGCGAGGGACCAAAGGTTTGGTGGTTTTGGCAGTGCTGTCGTATTGGATGAAGATCTATTAATGAAAATAAATTAATAGGTTATAAATACATACAATATAATAAATGATTATCAGATTTAAGAATTCATAATAGATATACAAATGTAAATATAAATATATAATTAAGAAAGGTAAGCCTTATAAAGTCACTATAAGAGTTGTGAGTTCGAATCTGATGTAATGCGATGGATAGTTCGGTTTGCTATCGTAGCTTAAATGGTAGATCATTCGCTTGAAGCACGATAGGCATAAGTTCAATTCTTTTCAATGGCAATAATTGGTTTATCATAATTAATGATACACATTGCTGATTATAAATCATATCCTCAGGAAGAATATATTTATTAAATAAAAAATTAGATAAAAATAAATTGTCTTCATAAGAAAAAGAATATTTTTATAATATTTCTTTATTAGCTAATAAATCTATTACTTATAATTTCTTTAATCAGATCTAATTTGTTGATAAGAAGTAAAAAGGAACTTCAACATGAACTTGACCTAAAGTACTTCATAATAAAAATTAAATACAAACATAAAGAAAGATAAGTTAGAAATTATTTTAAATGTATTTCTTCTAATAACTGATCTTTCTGTAATAGGTAATACTAATAAAATTAATAAAGCAGAAAACACAGTTTATCAAATTATGCAATATATTTAATAGTAAGTCTAATAACGTTATATATGGTATCATTAAATAAAACAATATTAATATATAATAGATGAGGATTAGTAATATTATCAATATATGATACAATATTAAATATGATAGAAAGTCAAATAGTTAAATTAGGATAAAATTCTAATATACCATAAATAAAATTATTTAATCCATATTTATTTAAAGCTTTTTTTAATACTTTACTACCTTTATTATTATTTGTATTAAAAGATTTCTAAATCTTAAATTTAAATTATTAGTTTATCTATAATTACTTATGATTTAAGTATATATATATATATATATATATAATACTATATTCATTAACTCATATAATAATACTTTTAATATTATTATCTATAGGTGAATATATAGATATTAAAGATATAATAGGACTTATAAATAATATTAATTTCGCATGAGTGCATGCGATAGATATCGGTTCAAATCGATTAATTCCAATAAGTATACTTGTATTTAGAATAATAAAAAATAAAAAAATAATTGGCTCCTAATAGTATGATGCTTTACACAACTTATTCTACAACATAAATTGTAGAATAAGATCGAAATTATCGTGACTAGTTTCACAACTAGTATGAGTAAATATCAATTAGACAGCGCACCATTATAAACTTGATTATTCCGAAGGAGGATATATAATTGACCCTTTGGGATTAAAAATAGATATATAAAATTATATTGAATTTATAAAAAGAGAATTAAATATATTACTCTTATTTATTATTATAAATAATGTTTTTATTAAAAATAAAAATTAACTATATTATTTAATTCTAATCATATATATATGATATTTATAAGAATCTAAATATTATATATTACATAAATAAAAGATTTTTTTATATTATCTTAACATGTTATACCATATATTTATTTTATATAATAAAAAGGGGGAAAAGTTGTGGATGTATGTTTTAGGTATCCTATCAAATATCAAACATGTTAAAACTCATAATTTTATATTTAATAAGATGGACATAAGTGTAGAAAATCCTTTTGAATGATTAAACAAAGTGATATATATGTTACCTAGATCTAAATCTTTATTAGAAGCTAAGTGTAAAATATGTAATTCTGATGTTGATGTACAAAAACATCATATTAAGAAGCTATCTAACATAAGTAAAACTGATAATTTAATAAATAGACAAATTATATTAAATCGTGACAAATTTCCCTTTGTAGAATTTGCTATCTTAAACATTATTAAGGAAAACCATTAAAATTTAAACAGGGTCCTAGATTATAAATTTAAAACTAATGTAATTTTGGCACGCCGTATGATGGGAAACTATCACGTACGGTTTTGAGAGGACTCTTAAATAAATAAAAGGAATTATTTGTTACTCATTTTAGTAACAGGACATGCTGTGGCTATGATTTTTTTATTTGTAATGCCAGTTTTAATAGGAGCTTTTTCACGACGTAGTCAAAGTTTCTGATATTACCATAATTAATAATAAATACCTGAATGTATTTGGGTTATATATTAATAATGGTATTGTTGTCAATGTATTAATAGCATTAAAAATGTTATTACATGAAGAGATATACAAGGGAACTATCCAACGAGATATATTTTAGTATAGCCTTTATATAATTTAAAATTTGTACAGCACTTAAATATATTTGGGGGTTATATAAACTCTATCATTATATTTAAATGGAATAAATAAATAAAGATTATAGGGAGTGAGACTTATGCGATAAGGTAGTAAGTCAAAAAGGAAACAACCTAGACTATTAATTGAATGTTCCCAATAATCTATTACGTGAATAAATCTATATGTTATAAACATAATTAGTTCATAGACAATTAGTATGTGGGTTTGACATTAATCATCATTTAATGATATAATAAAAATAATATAAAAATAGTTCCTCTATCTATAAATAAATATTTTATTCCTTTAAGTCTTCTATTTGAAGTTTAAGATGTTTAAATTTAAACATGCTATTACTTTATTCTTAATCTTGTTTCTTTGATATTAGTAGTTGGATTTCTACTTTATTCTAACTTTTATAAGTCATACTCTTTGATTTTAATACTTTCATTCACCATTACTTATATTATCTCTGTTGTTTCATTTTTACAAATTACTTAGATGTTTCATTCCACTTGTTTTTTACATTTTCATAATGCATTGATTTTGATTCAATTCCAAATTTAGACGTATAAGAAATAAGTAAAAATAACAAAAATGAATTTAATTAGGAGTATCAAGTATATTAGCAATAAATTTTTTATTTATATTATTTATTCCTGATTTTATACTTTATTAAATAATAATCATACTAATAAATATAATTCGTTTGTAGAATATATAGATGTAAATAAATTATATAATTATAATAATAATAATGAATTAAATAAAAAATTTAAAATTAAATCATTATCAAATTATAAAAATTTTTCTAATTTTAATATAAAATATAACTATGCTAGAATAATAGAAATAGAACCATAAGCAATAATAACTTTTAACTCAGTTTGTAAAGTAATTATAGAAGATTTTAAATGATGAGTTAAGACTCATTGCCTTAAAATTATTATTAGTATTGAATTCTATATTTCTTTAACTGCTGATTGCCCTTGTAGAGAATCTTTATTACTTTGATTACTTATTATTCTTACTTTATTTTTAGGTATTTTACCTAACCCTTTATTAAATATGATTTGAGAATCTTCTAATTTAATTTATAAATTAATTTATTTCTTTATTATTCCTTTTTATCTTTTTATTAATTAATATTTTTATTATTTATTAATATATTTAAGTGCTGTACCAATTTTAGATTGTGTAAAGGCTATACTAAAATGTAAATTTCCTACAGAATATTTATTCTTTGACAAAATAAAATAAAATAAAATAAAACAAAACAAAACAAAATAAGACAAAATAAAATCAATTAAAATGAAATAAAATAAGATCCTAGTAATGATAAGAAATCACTCATACTTAGATCAAAGTTAGCATTCAAGACCATATACATAGCCTGTTGTACTATTTTCTCTCGGAGATTTTATGAGCATCATGCTGAAAATAGAGATATTATCCAAAGAAAATAAAAGCTATTGCTTCTATTGATAAAGTGCGAAATATATTTCATAGTTCTAAAAATCAATGCTTACAATCTTATTTCTAAACTAAAGGTTTATAACTTCCTATAATTAAAGATATTGATATAAAAATAGTTAAAATATAATTGTCATAAAAGTTAGAATTATAAATTCAAGAAACTATTGATAATTTTTCTGATCAGTATAGAGAATAAAATGATGGCCTTCGAGGCAAGAACGGAATTTTTGGCAGACGAATTTAATGGCCCAGAATTCTTTGAAATGTATGTCCCAGCTGTGTCGATGAATACCAAATTTCTTGGAACGGTATTCTACCGGGTGCCATTTAGTAGAGTCCAGATTACATGGTTGTAGTACGGCTGCGGCTGCGAAATGGATGCATCGGTGTGGACTTGAATGGGAAGCAGTGGGACAAAGGGCTGAATAGGCTCAAGTGTTAAGATCGCATTTTTAAGTTCGTCGAAGGCAGTTTGGCAACGCAAGGCCAAACTCTATTTCGACGCACGTCATAAGTCCTGCAATTTCTGGCTGGACAGGAAGTCTATCTTGATCTTTCCCAGCTTGATCCCAGCTCGACGCCTACAACTCAGAACTTCTCTCTAAACCGGTATAAATTTGCCAGCTCCTTCGCATTGTTAAAGTACTCAGTCCTGTGAATTATCAACTAATCATGCCACCACAGTTTAGAGGCCACTCCGTTTTTCACATTAGCCAACTCCGCTTAAAAAACCGTCCATCTCTTCTGGCGAAGCTGGGAGAATGTGAGAGACGTGTTCGTTAAGTATTGTAGCATGTAATCCACCTATAGAAATGTCTTACAGAAATGGAGAAGTGGTAATTACTATATGGTCTACCTAGAGTCCAGAGGTAGAAAGCCAAGGAAGAAGGTTTTTCACGAACCCACCCGACTAAATAAAGACTAATAAGTACTTGCTGCATGTTTCAGGGACCTAACATGGATAGTAGTTGTGTGAGGCCCAGTCAAAATTCTATTACAATATCGATAATTTGATTCTGATACAGTCCACCTCTTGCAATAAGTCTCATGGCGTCATTCTAAGTTTTGTTGTGCAGTTTGTTTCTGCATTCACTTTCCGTAGGGCAATTACAGCAGTTTCATACTATGCATGAGCCCAAGATTTTGGATTTAAAGATGATCCGCATATAGCCATTGTTGTTTAACGTGATTTGTTGTGCAAATTCTATTGTTGAGGATTGCAAAATCTCACTGAAAATAGTTGCCATATAGAAAACATGCCACTCGTGCTTGTTACTGATTTTAGAGAATATAACTGCATTATTCTGTTGAACGATACGTAACATAACCCGCTTTTCAGACAGCAGTTTCAGGCGCAATTTCAACCGCTCATTTCATAATCTAGAACAGTGCTGGCAACAGTCCAAGCAATGAGATTTCAACGTTTAGATCTAGCACCAGTGTTTGGGTATAAAAGCAGCGGTTCTGTGCCTCTTTTCATTTTTTCTCCACAAGTAAATTTGAACCATGAAAATCAGTACTTTGTTAACAATCATCTCCGTGTCTTGCAGCTTTGTTGCAGCAACCCCGAAGCCTATGGCAAGCCGGACCAGAGACACTAGGCCAACATACATTTCAATTTATAAAAGGTCTCCTTCCGTTCCGGTCTTGCCAGAAACAGACACATGGGCCAAAATGAGTCATGAAGAGTTGGCCTCCATGTTGAAAAAATATAATGACTGGGTCGAGGACGAGTCCAGCCACCAAAAACGTCCAAGAACAGACAATGATTCCCCCAATATGGACCCAGTTATTCAAGAGATCCAAAAGTTGTTTTCAATGTATCCCGAGTTAAAAACCCGGAGTACTGACAATTTGATTTTGTCCAAACCTCTTGCGCAAGCAGTCAGTGTTCTGATCGAGGCCTTGAGCAGGTTTACTCAACTTGAAGAACTGCGTAGGGAACTATACAAAGCAAAGCTGAATGACGAGATCTTAGAGGCTCCAAGGGACTCTTTGCCACTTGACAAAGAAATGCGTAGCATCTCGCTTGCATTAGAGGCATTGGTCGATATCTTTAAAGTGACAGAACACCCATCGTTGATTCCTTTGCTCGAACGGAATTTCTCCAGCGTTATTTTTCTTTTCCGGGTCTATTTTATCTTTTTGAAGGCTGGGCATGAGACAGAAGTGTTGCAGACTGAGATGCTGTCTCTTCTTCTGACAATGAAGGATTGCAAAAGCTTTGTTGTGGAGACTGTGCCAGATAGCATACAAGAATATTCTCCTCTTAACAATTACTTGAAGGCTTATCAGTATTCTTCAGAAATCTATAAATAGGGTTAAACCTATTTTAAACCAATAGTCTTCCATATTTGAAAACAAGCACGAAAGTACCGTCTCGTCAAGAAGAATGTGAAAACCGAGAAGAGAGAAATATGCCATCTCATCAGAGCCATTGAATACCTAACTTACCTGACATAGTTTCGAACAATTGTTTAAGAATATACGGAGACTAAAAACCTATTTGTAGAAACAATGAGAAATCGCTCTATCGTCGTCTTCTGAACGCCTCCGTGGGTTTCTTACTTCTGGTGGGTGCAAATTCTCGATTCATCGGAGAACACAACAGAGCCACGCACGAATGAGAGGCCAAAAAGACATAATACATGTGCAAAGAGACACAACCAGGTGTCCCGAAGTTCTCGCCAAATGATGCCCCATATTCAAGCTTTAAAGAATAGAATTTGAAATAAAATAATACCGTGTCTTGCACCCGAGTGTGCATGGCAGCATTGGGCCGCGCCAAATCGTGAACTATCAAAACGGCCCGATAGACCACACCGACATCGATAACTTTATTCGAAGTCACGCTATTCTAGCTATTCTGGCGGAATATCTGTCACACACACATTGAAATGTCATTCTGGCAAGAACATAAAGGCACATTCAAGGCCGCTGGCGTCTCCACAATCAAAGGCGTTGGCAGTGGCACCAAGGCGCTCTCTAAGGCCGGGTACTCCGCCTACAAGAACAACTCCAACAAAAAAAATGACGGAACGAGTGAAGTGGCTGACTCGCCTCCTTTAGATACAAGACCTCGTATGAACAAAGACCAGCTCAGTGTGTTGCCTCCACCTCCTAAGCGCAATGTGCCCACTTATGAAGCGCCCGGCCGCGGCGAAGTTTCCCAGTATCTGGCAATGGTACAACAAACCCAGCTGCAAGTCCCGGAATCACTCACACAGGCTCCTCCAGATTCAGCTACACCCCAGCTGGTGCAAGTGCCTCAAATACTTCAAGTACCACAAACAGCACAGGCACAATTGCCTGGGTATCAAGAAACCACCGCTTTACCCATGCAAGCAATATCCCCAGAGGCCCAACAGACACAGGCTGCTGTTACCACTCCACAGCCTTTGTTATCTGCACCTGTAGTACCAGTTAGACGAATTCCTGCAGCGCCAGCACGTGCTTCTGTGCTAAACAAAGCATCAGTGGCCCCACCAATTGCATTGCAGGTTTCTGGGGCACATTCATCACATCAGATCGGCGCAGAACCTGAACTAGAAGAGAAAAGGATCCCCAAGCCGGCTCCCGACGCGTCAATGTTTGCACCCCCACCTATTCACAAAGATAGAGGTGTTAGTGACGTGTCTGCAAACTCTCAGATCTCCAGTCATATCGTGGTGCCAGCTCCTCCTCCGTCTTTGCCAGCTAGAAGGTCTACTTCTTCATCCGTAACATCTTTGCCTCAGTCAAGTAATATACCAAAGGATGCGCCTCCTGTTTATTCCGAAACAGAGCATAACATTGTCGAATCTTCGCCGGCAGCTTCCACGCATGGATTGAACACTGATTTGAGTCCTCACCCCATTAGGTACCAAGAACTTGATCCCTCCCAGATACCTCTACCTCCACCAAGAAGAGTGGATCCGAGTCACCGAGGGAGAGACGATGGACCCGGGGGAAGTCTTACTGAAGAACTACCCCCACGTCCTCCACGGCCTGTTGCTACCGGCTCTTCGTCATCTTTGGCTCCGAAGCCCACAGAGACAAAACAAAAGAAAGCTCCCCCTCCGAAGCCAGCTAAGCTTCAGCAGCAAAAACTGTCTCAGGATTCGCCTTCACTTACAACAAACCCTGTGCCTTCCGTTGTGGACACAAAAACAAACATAGATTCCGTATCGGTTGCAGGACCTCCAAACTTCGCTGCAGAGATTGCAAAGTTGCGGCTTCAAAAAGGCAGTACTCTGAGTTTGGAGGAGCCCGAGCCACCACAAATGCCTGTCAGACCACAAAACCCACAGAAGCTGCAAAACCCCCAAAATTCACCTTCACCATCCCCAAACGCACCGCAGGAGCCTCTTACGGGACGTCGTACCTCACACCAAAATGACACCATAATTCGTCCAGCTGATGTCGATTCGGGATATGCTGCAGAACCAGAGGTAAAGAAAGCCTCACGGCCACCGAAGCCTGCAAAACCACCGAAGCCCTCCAAACCGAGCTTTGCTCAAACAAATATCAAACACAGCCTAGAGAATTCAAACACTTCCCCTACATTATCACCCTCCAACTCTTTGGGTTTACATGAAGCCAAAAATTCTTCCCCTTCACCCATGAAGGTCCCTCTTAAGCAATCGCACATACCGATGCGTATACCGGTACCCGTGAACGTGTTGCAGAAAGACTCCAACAAGTCATCACCACCCCCTGCTCCGCCATCCCGCAATTCTAACAAGTCCACTACTTCTTCGACAACATCAACACCTCCGCCTCCGCCTCCTCCTACACGCAACTACAGTAGGGCAGCAGCACCTCCTCCCATAAATGATGATAGGCCTCCTGACCTTGATTTGGAACTTCAATCAGGATGGTTTGCCAACACCTCTTCTCCTCTCCAGCTTCCTCGAGCTTTCAATGGCTTGAATTATTCGACAGGATACCTGAATTCCACACAAACCTCTATTAGTGGTACCAGCACAAATCACACACGAGCAATAGATGTTCGTCTAAAGGATTTAGCAAAGATCTGCTACGAAATAAAATGGAGGAATCATGATGTTGCAAATGCAACTGCTAAAGTCGTCAAGTTTACCCCATCACCTATCACACACAAGAAACTTACCAGACAGCAGCTAATCGAACATAACAGTCAGTTTGGAGAACATATCGCATCTTGGTGCTACCATAAAGAAGGAAAGATGGTCGGGTCTGGAGAGTGCTGGGATCTTGCGCGAGATGCCTTGTTGATGGGATGTGGCAAGCACGCGTTTGTATCCCAATACTACCACCATGGATATCCTATTCTAGAGGTCACAGGCAGTGAGACCGGGATGTCCATAGTTAAAGGTCCAGAAGACGAAATTCGTCTGGGAGACATTCTTCAATTCAAAAGTGCCAAGCTTGTTGACAAAGCAACCGGAATCACACAAACAGTGGGAGATCCGGACCACACATCAGTAGTAACGGGCAAGGAAGGAGACATGATTCATGTTCTCGAGCAGAATGTCCAGGGCAAGAAGATTGTGATGAAGGGCCAGTATAAGTTGGCCAACATGGTGAGTGGATCGGTTACGGTGTACAGAGCAGTGCCCGCAGAATGGGCAGAGTAAACATTGGTAGATGAGCTGACAGGAGAAGACTCAAGAGAAAAGAGGGCGGCATTCGAAAGATCAGAGTCAGGAGGATCAGAGAGATGGGTAGATACAAAGATAGAACAGGGCGCAATGTTGATGAAAATGGCAAATATCTTTGGAACACTTTCCGTCAGAATAACGAGTATTGATAGCGAATACTCTAGTTATGCATAGAGTGCGTGAGCCATCGCGATGTATACAAATTGCATCATGAGATCTTGTGCGAATGAATACTCTACTGCTGCGCTTTTTCAAATCTACAGCTCCACCACATTCAAAGGCTTAAACAATAATGCCTGTAAGCGAGATGCAGGCTCCTGCCTTGTCCACACAACAAGATGACAGCGCATTCTCCTACGCAAAGGTGAACAAGGTAGAGGTGAAAAGGACTCATCTTCAGATGACTGAGGGAGAAGATTACGTGGAGAAAATCCGACAGTACTATTCCTTGGAAGAATTGTTTGTCTTTCTCAGCCAAGAAATACGGAACGAAGACGGGATTTTGCAAAAGAAGTTTCGCCGAGTGGCGTTCCAGTTTCCCGATGACTTGATATGCGACTCTGCGACAGTTGTGCAAGAGCTTCAGAAAATGCAAATGGATTCGGAGAACAAGCTTCTGGATACCCGGAGTCTATCGAAAAACAGCTCTAGTGAGATAGTTGGAAGCATTCCGAAGACCGACGCTGGCTGTGGAAAGTGCAGTGGGTGTACAGGAGTTAAATGCGGTACTAGCAAACATGCAGCTGCCAAAGATGGCGAAGGTCAAAGGTTTTGGATTTTGGCAGATACATCATATTCAGCATGTTGTATTGACGAGGTTGCTGCGCAGCATGTGAACGCCGACTTGGTGGTGCATTTTGGTGACGCTTGTTTGAATCCGATTGCCTCCTTGCCGGCAGCTTACGTATTCGGCAAACCCAAGATAGATCTTTCCATTTTGACCGAGCAATTCAAAAGCCGGTTCCCGCTTGAATCATATAAAGACAAAGGTATCGTAATCATGGCAGATGCCCCACACACGCACTTACTTGACTCGTTAGCAAGCCAGCTCACGGAATATAAAATTGTGGTAAGTCAATTGCCTTTTCCACGAAACAACGTTACCTTCATCGGCGAAAAACCTTCGGCGTATAATAAGAGTGATTTGCAATCGATCGGAAGAGTTTTTAAAGGAATCCGCTTCGATGGTACCGATGACGAGGATTCAGATGATGCCCATGATGCTGAATCTGTGCTAGCGCAGTACGAGCTTTTCTACATTGGCCTGCCTCAGGCCCCTCGACTTCTACAGTTGACAACGAAATTCGAGTCTGTGACTACATTTCATAGTAATTTAATGTCGAACGGGCCATTCCCAAATTTGATGCGGAGATATCGCTACATGCACATGGCGAGAGCGGCGGGCACAATCGGCATCTTAGTCAACACACTTTCTTTAGCCAATACCAAGGTTTTGATCAACCAGGTTGCTAAGCAGATAAAGGACGCCGGTAAGAAACACTACATTTTTGTTGTTGGCAAGCCCAATGTGGCCAAACTAGCCAATTTTGAAGCTGTTGATTTATGGTGCGTGTTGGGCTGTGACCACCAGGGCATAATCTTGGATCAGACAAACGAGTTTTACAAGCCACTTGTGACACCATATGAGCTCTTGTTAGCCATCGGCGACGAGTTCACATGGACAGGCAAATGGGTCACAGACTTTAAGAAAGTGCTACTGGAGATGGCCCAAGGTGAAACGCATCAGGACGACGAGGGCCACGAAGACAGCGAATCAGGGGCCAGGAGTGATAGCGATGAGGAGCCGGAGTTTAACCCCGTCACGGGCCAATATGTCAGCAGCGCCCGCCCGTTGCGAAGGATCCGGCATTTGCAGGTAACCCTGGGCGAGGATGAAGACGATTTGCTTACACTGGGAGGACATTCTGATGGAGGAAGACACGAATCAACATCCTTGGTGAACAGGTTATCAAGTCATATAGCACTACGGAATACGGTATCGACTTCGGCAGCACACTTGCAGACAAGACACTGGACTGGGTTGGGCAGTGACTGGGTCGCGGAAGAGACCGACGAAGATGGAGCCACGCTCGAAGAGGGGACAAGTGGTATAGCTAGGGGGTACAATTTTGATGTCACTAACGGGCGACACTAGGGTTTCCATGCGGTTACTAGCAGGATGAGAACAGACGGGTTTACTTTCTGGGGCATAAGTTATGTATAGTGGAAGAGAGCATAGGTGTGCGTTCATTGAGAGAGCATAGTTGTGCATTCATTGTTTGATATCAAGATGGCGTTTCTTTTTTTCTCTTTCTCCCTTTTCCCCTTCTTTTCTTTTATCACAACCTCTTCAAATTCTTCTCTTGTTCTTGTGCTTCCACCTCTATTTCTTATTCTAGATGGAAGTCGCACCTTAGACGTTGCCCGACTGCGAACAACCGAACTGGCCTTTTCATCACTCAGCCGGAGACGGCCGTCTGCACCATGTCTCCGCTAAACATCGATGCCCTTGTCCTGAGAGCAATGGAAAACCGAATATGGGTTTATGTCAGTCTATTCATTTTATGGTACGTCCAGCACTATCAGTCTCGCAACCTCGATATTGCACTGTCTTCTCTGAACTCGACTTACTAACACCGCTGAGCATTGTGAACAAGTTCAAGTGGACATTTGTGATGGGCTACTGCTTCATGTTTGCCACCGATGTGTTCGCTGTGGTCAATCGTGCGTATACTCTACCGCCGCTGGTGGAACCACTTGGAGAGAAAGATGTGGCCGTAGTCACAGGTGGCCTGTGCGGACTCGGGCTAGAAATAGTGAAGAAGCTTGTTTTCGAGCATGGAGTGCGTTGTGTGTTTGTGCTCGATGTAGCAAAACCGAAATTCCGTTTTGCTGAGAGCGTAGTGTTCGTGCCGTGTGATTTGGCGTCCCCTCTGGCGGTGGACACCGCTCTCGATTCCATCATTGCGCAGTGCACGGAACGAAAACGGCCAATTTCCATCCTAATTAACAATGCCGGTGTACGAAGGAGTGGCTCCTTGCTCAACATGGACCGGGAAAGGTTTCGGTATGCTTTTGACGTCAACGCCATGGCACCTGCGATGATTTTAAAGCGAGTTGCATCTAACCACATCAAGACATTTCCTACGCGACGGCTTTCGATTGTGACTGTTTCATCGGTGCTTGGCATTCTTGGTCCTCGTAATTTGCTGGCGTATTCTGCGTCGAAAGCGGCATTAACGCAGATCCATGAGTGTTTAGTACAAGAGTTACAAGGATATCCTGCAATTCGAATGCTCTTGGTAGTGCCGGGCCAGTTGACTAGCGATATGTTCCGGGATGTGAAGCCCAGGCGGCTTTTCTTTGCCCCTATAGTTAACCACTGTACGCTTGCAAGGGCCATTGTTCACAAGGTGAGTAACGGTGAAACCGGGGTCATGTGCGAGCCGTTGTACGCCAGATTCTTACCACTCATGAAGCTCATGCCCTCGTTGGTGGTCCAAGTGTGCCGAAGCTTTTCAGGTATCGACAGTAGCATCGGTGAAGCTCCGAAGGAATGACGAGACCGATTGATGGAAAGGTAGTTTGTAGGACAGGGAAGAGCAAGAATCTAGACAGAAAAAACAGAGAGGATGATGATAGAAGATCGAAGAGCGGGAGCGTCCTCTCATCTTACACATGGAGACATTCGTCAGAATTTATAGACTATGGAAAAACGATAATATGTTGTCATGAGCGACCGTTGCAGAGTAGGTACAAATTAATAAGATAAGAATGACAAACACAGTGCCCATGAACGCTTTCTCAGCAGTGATCTAGCTCATTGCAGTTTTTTCTTCAAAAGCCCATCGAGGATTTCCACGGTGTCTTTTTCGCTGAGATAACCAAACGAATCGAACATCTTGGTGAACAGTACATTCTCCTCAAGGGCACTGTCATACCGGTCATCAAATACAATTTTGACCTTGTATATCGGTTCAAAGGGTAGCGACACCGTATGCACAGATATCTTGTGCTTTTGGTCCTTCACTCCAATGTAAATGTTGTCCTTATACTTCTTGCCTTTGCTCAAGAAGTACATGACAGCAGACACTAAGCCATACACTGTAATCAGCGCCACGATAACGTAGTAGCTGTCCTTGAATGACATTTTCTTTTCCAAGTAGTAAAGAAACCCCGCAATGGCCACGGTGACCAAGCCTAGGCCGAGCTTTATGTCTGTAAGTGCAAACGACTGCTCGTAGCCCAACTGCAGAAAGGCGTCGGGGAGAAACTCATCCGACGCTTTTTTCAACTCCGCCACAGAACTTTTGGTTAGTAATTGTGCCTTTCGCGGTGGTCCAAATCAGAGCCGTAGCTCGTATGGCAAAACTTACTTCAAATTGACTCTTTTTCCCATGCTCTCTGTTGCCAAATTGACTGAGCTGGCTAGTTGGTGTTGAACTTTCGCGGCCACACTCTACCTGCAGTGAACAATAGGCAAAGAAATATGGAGAATAAAACGTTGTGAACACACAGCACTTTTACTGAAGACTTTGGCAATGCTAATAGAATCCGTGCCTTGAACAAGCAAAACAAACGCAATATTATTGTAGTTTTTTGCGCATGCCCTGCTTATGCTACATAGTGTTTTCTCGGGTTTCTCAGGCATTCGCAGCTATTAAGCATTTGTGTCTCGACCACATAAATCAGCATTGATATTTGTAGATCTCAGTGAGCAAAAGCATTCACAAAGAGACCACATTTATGCGATAGGCTTCACGCATTCGAGGGACCTTCAATGGCATCATGAAACCTGGCTTAAGACGAGAGTAGAATAAGTTTCTTCTTTTTCTTCTTCTTCTTCCCAGGACCGCTCTCTGCCTCCACCCGCTCGATCTCCTCGCGGGCACGTTTTATCATTTCTTCGGCATCCCACGGGTCCTCTTCATTGTGCTTACCGGTATCTTGCAACTCTGACTTGGGTATATCGAGCCCCCACACCGACTTGTGAGTCTCAGATGCACCGTTCTTTTCCATGTCCGAGTCTTCAGCACTATTGCTGGCAGAATCGATCACTGCTGAATTTGAGGAAAGTGCCGGAAGGTCGCTGTAATCTCGTATAGTCAAGCTGCCGAACGAACCCAGATGCATCCAGCTTTCATGATCGTAGTTCCAGCTGGGCACTTGGCGAGCACCAGCTGAACTGTTCTCCCGGGCAAAAAATTCTCGTTCTCTTCTTTCACCCTCGTGCATAGCACGCTTGCGGTCTTGCTCCTCCTTGCGGTGCTTTTTTGTCGAAGCCTTGCTTCTCTTCAAAAGACTCGGCTTGAACGTGTTCCACAGTTCTGGCGAGATGAACTCGTTTCCTTGCCAGTTGCATTCCAAAAACCCCACTGAAGTGCCCAGTGGAAGATGCGAGAGATATTTGTATTTTGTTGCTGTGGATTCGGCATCAAGCTCCTCGAATTTGATGTTCTCCACCTTAGCAATCACGGAATTTGGCATCTGCGAATACTCCTGGTTGTAACTGGTTTTCATCACCTTCATGTCCAAAGGAGAGAGCACGTACGTAGTGGATGCCCTGAAGCCGGTCTGATAATAGTAAAAGATGGTCTGCGGCGTATGGTCACAAATCTTCGCATCAAGTAGAGGCGAGGTCTTATCTTCTGCCAGGAATTTCGCCGCCCAAGCCAGAATGTCGTCGTCAATGGCTTGAGACGCAAGTTTATAAAACTTACCGTCATCATGGTACAACTCCTTATCTCTCTGTTGAGCAGCCTGGAGATCAGCTTTCTCTTTCTCGTACTGTTGCGTCAAGAAAGCAAAGTCACCCTTGAAAAAACGCAGATACAAGTTGCAGTCTGCACCAGATTCACTGGCCCATGGAAACCCGTCACCAGCGTCAGCAGACTCATTCCAACGAGGAACGGGCACGATGCACGAAGCCTTTCTCGACATGAGCGTGAGGACTACTTCGTCGTTAATCTTCGGCACCTCAAAACGCTCATCAACGTTGTCTATTTGTACGGGCTTGATCTCTCGCTTACGAATGATCGAGCCACAGAGTGGGCAGTCATTGTACTTCTCCACAACGATTTTGCTTTCTTTTTTCATATCAGTGGGCACCTCGCTCTCTAGCAAAGAGAGGAGGCAAGTCAAGCATAAAATATGGCCACATGACGTGATCATTCGAGGCGCAATCAACTCCTCCGAAAGGCAGATGGGGCACGCATTTCCCTTGGGCACAATTATACGGATGATGTCTTGCGTATCGACAGGCACGTTGGGGTCAAGTTGCTGAGCCCGGTAATCTTTCCTGTAGTCCACAACAAACTTGTAGTTGACGTTGATGAACCTCATGCCATGCAAGTAGAGTTTTGCTTTCAGAGCACGCGGTTTCTGCAGCGACTGGCGCCTAGGTCTCCCGTGCCTCTGGGAGTATTCGGGCAGGTCCCTGTACAGCGAGAACTCCATCAAATGGTTGATTGATATTTGATTCTTGCGCGAGCTGCTGCCGTTGAGTTTCTTGTTGTTTTTGATCGTTCGTTCTATGTGGTCAGAGATATCGTCATTTCGTGGGATTCGGTGCTTTTTGGACTTGCTCCTGGTGTCTTCGCTTCTATTTTCGTTTTTATTTTCGCTTCTGGTATTATCGTTTTTAGTGCTTTCACTTGGTTTGTTGTAGTTAATGCTCATGGTAGGAGCACCACTGGCATGTTGTGAAGAATGAGCGGTGCACGTCGAATGTTTTGTTCCGAGTGTCTTGTATTCGGCCTATTTTGCCGGGGTCCTTCGTGTTGGCCAGCGTTGGGAACTGTCAAATAGTAGACTTCCCGGCTCGATAATACACTGGGGCCTCGAAGCTTGCGAGACCTCGCGCCTTGATATGGAGCTGGGCACAGGCACTGGCAATTGAGCCAGGACACTCAAGCCGCAATAAGCTGGAAATGGTAGACAAGCTACAAAGCAAGAAACAGAAAAAAAAAGAAAAAAAAAAAAGAAAAGCCCACAAAACTGGGCCAAGAGCCAAGAAGACATATCTCGTGGCATCAGCACGCTGTTACCCGGCGTTACACTTGATACTTTTCTCCATCTCCCCAGGCTTGGCCCCAACGAGGCAGAGACAATGCCACGTGACAGGAAAGCCCACCGCGCGCAGCATGCGACCTGGCCATTCTGCGCCTTCGCTTAGGCAGAAGACCGTGGCCAAACATTTCCCTAATCTTCTCTCCACAACAGGACCAGCTTCTTCAGCACATTCGGAACTGTTTGGTTATGCTGCTAGGTTTTTCGCCGTTGTCCACGCACAACTTGCCCTCCCTCCCTCCAGCATATGATGGGCTGGCCACATTATCGCGGGGGCTGCTAGATGCCACGCCGCTAGAAGAGTTTGAAATCGAGGAGGTCGAGGTGTACGAGCCCTTGAAGCGTGACAGCTTCTTCCGGCGACTTGGCTTCACGTCGAAGCGGCTCGTGGTTGCTTTCAGAGAGCGTGTGCTTGCGCCGCTCGTATTTTTGATGGCCCCATTATTCAACGCTTGCCGATACGTGGAGAGTCGATACGAGCATAGCATTTCCAAGCTTGGCAACCCGTTGGTGGTCAAGCGTTTGCTCTACGTGGTGTTTGTTGTGCTTTTGATGTATGGGGTCAGCTTCAGTGAGAACAGCGAAGGAGTCAATGGCGCTAGTGGCGGAGCATTCTCCACTGGAAAATTCTACGACGTCGACTTGCTTGGCAACTCCTTGAGCCTGTACATCGATGCCAAGACATTGAAGGAGAACATTGAGTACTTATCGTCCATGCCCCATTTGGCTGGTTCCACTGGGGATTTGGCCTTGGCCAGGTATGTTGAGAGCTACTACTCCAACAACGGCGTAGACGCCGTCGACTTTCATGAGTTCGACACTTTCCTCAACTTCCCCAAAGCCGCTGGAACCTACTTGAAACGTGATGACGGCTCTTTCGAGGCTGTTCTCTATGAAGGTTCCGACACAGAGATGCAGAGGTTGGCCTTTTGCCCCGATTCTCCTAGCTCCAACGGAGAGATACACTCGCACTACGTGTTCGGTAACTACGGGCGCAAGCAAGACTTTGCAAAGCTACATGATGCCGGCATTGATTTGAAAGGTATGATACTTGTGCTCCGGTACGGAGGCAATTATCCAGAACCCAACAAAGTTGCTCTCGCGCATCAGCGCGGAGCTAAAGCTGTGGTTTTCATCACCCCTGAGCTTGAATGGGCTGGGAAGAAACACGACGATGCCATCCAAAAAAAGAACGTTGGCCTTACCCGAAATAGTCCTGGAGATGTTCTCACTCCCGGCTGGTCCTCCCAAGACACCCGCGTAACTCGCTTAGATTGGGATGCGTCTGCACTGACCGCCAAAATACCTTGCATTCCAGTCTCATGGAGAGACGGAAAGAAGCTAATAGATGGATTAGATTCGCAGGGTGTGGATTTTGGTGATGGAATATGGTCAGGCTCGGGCGCTGCAAGTCCTAAGCTTAAGCTTCGTGTTAGTCAAGAGGAACGAAAAACTCACTCAATTTGGGATGTAGTCGGGTCTATTACTGGCAGAGAGCAGGCTGGTAAAGGTGTTATTTTTGGAGCTGCGAGGGACTCCGTATGTTATGGAGCCTCGACCGGTGCAAGTGGCACTGCGGTTTTGCTTGAGCTTGCCAAGACATTCACCTCCCTCCAAAGACGATATGATTGGTCTCCGTCCAGATCGATCCATTTTGTTTCATTCGATGCTAGTGAATACAATTTGGCTGGATCTACCGAGTGGATAGAAAATAAGAAATCCGAGTTACAAAAAGAAGGCTTCGCATACATCGATGTGAGTGACATAATGCTTGGTGATTTGTTGAGTGTTGAGGCAAGCCCCTTGTTGCAGGATCTCATTAAAGATGAAATGAAGAAAGTGAAATGTCCAGACGCGGAAAATAATGGTAAATCGAAGATGTCTCTCTATGATCTATACAAACAACAAAATGATGGAAAGGATAAGATTTCATACAATCTCATTGATAGCAGAGATTTCTTACCATTTATCAACCTTTTGAACATGCCTGCTATGCATATTGGATTCAAGTCCAAAGACGGGCAAACTCCAAAGCACTCGTGCTTGGACACATTTGCTAATTTCGAAAAGCTGGGCGATTCCCTGATGCTGTACCACATTGCCCTTGTAGAGCTTCTTGCCCGGATTGGCTTGAGATTGGCTGAGGAGCCATTGATACCTTACAATTTCAATACGTTGATTAGCAGTTTAAGGTCGTACAAGGATGACCTTGAGAGGTTATGCAAAGATTTGATCTCCAAGGAACGGTCGGATGTTGTGCCCCAATTGGAATTTGAATCTTTGAGACGTGGTATAGATCGGCTTGCAGAAGGCAGCAAGTTCATTGAGGAATTTCGCAAGGATTGGACTGATTTCATCAGAAGCTCCTCGTCCCTCGAACCAGTAATGTTGGCAAGTACTAGGCGATCCGCTAACGACAACATGGTAGCATTCAATGGTTATTTTGTGGTACAAGGCGAACGGCCACCCCGTACAGGATACCTCAATTATCTTTTTGGCGTGCCATATGAGGCACCTTCCGAGCTGGATAATAGCTATGCTTGGAATACATTTCCTATGGTGAGAGACTATGCCATAGATGGAGACTTTGGGCGGGCCCAGTTTGAAATGAAACGTCTTGCAAATTTGTTGGAAACAGCTGGACAGATGTTGGCTATATTGTAAACCATAACTTTTTGCATTGAACAGGTGCTCTTTTGTGACTTTGAGACGAGAAGAAGAAAGTGGTTAAGTTAGAGTAAATAGCTTCTAATAGAAGGGTGCTGATTGGATAAGTGATGTACATGTTCTAAAAAAATTCTAAGTACTTATGGTGGAGGTTCCAAGAATCTGTTCACCTCTGCTATGCTTTGCCGTTGCTGAAAGCACGGTCTATCACTTTGAAAAGCTTCTTTAGGATACGTGCGTAGAGCTTAATATCCTCCTCTATACTAGAAATGTAGTCAGAATATATATCCTTCATTTCAGGTGATTGAGGACCCGGAGAGCTCTTTGCTTGCTCGAGTTCTTCCGACAAAGTTTGAAGTCTTTGATTTTTCTTCCTTAAGTCACCAACAGAAGAAGATGGTTCCTTCTTCAAGTCGGCTAGTTGTATCTCTATGTTTATGACATCTTCTAATGAGAGCCGAAAAGACATATCTGCACTGTCTTCATTTGTTTTTTCAGGGTCAGGAGCTTGAAACTCTTCTTCTGGGGTGTCTTCACTGAGTAAGTCTTCCTCTTCTTCCTCTTCAGGCCAGCCAAAAAATTTATCCAGATCATCTGTTTCTCTACTTCTTTCATCAGTGCGTTCATTAGTTCGCATAGGTGCCTCATCAGACTTTTCTTTTCTGCCACTTGCTCGGAATGGATCTTTGGTGGGCCTTCTAACTTTCTCATTAGCAACGTGGTGACCCTGTTTGCTTTTTGCGTTGAATCCATCATCGTTTATTAAGCTGAACGCCTTTAGGTAGTCTAATGGTATTGCAGCTACGAAGGATAAGAGGGCAAATATGCCTATAACGTTTTGATTCAACTTCATCGAGAGTATGGCTAAATGATTAATTGACGTAGAATGGACGGTTTGAGGACCGGTGTTTATATAACACAAATTTAACAACTGACTTTTTCATTAAGCTCGTCCTTTTGCTAAAATAAACACGATTGAAGATCCCTCCGAGGGGGATTTACAATAGGGCAAGAGTGATTGTAGATAACGCGCTTTCTGGCACCAAGAATTCAGCGGAAACTATAATCCGATAAGCAGTTTTTGAACTCCAGAAGCTGGAATTTTACTTATTTTTACTTGCCCCCATAGGTGTGGTTTGGGGCCCTAATTTGTAATGATTGAAAAACCTCAAGAAAAGTATCTCTACTAAAACAATCATCAGTACTACCTATTTTGCAGTAAGTATTTCGATTTTGCAGGAAGTATTTTGAGCGGTTTATCACCCACACTCCCAATTCAGGTTTTTTCTTCGTTGTAACGTATAGCTTTAATTCACGGGATTAATTTTACTTGCGTTGTTTTGACAACTGTAAAAAAGAATGATCTCATGTCGATCTTTGCATCCGAGCGTGGTTGCTTGCATAAGCAGATTTCTACGCGACTGCTGTGATTCTCTTGTACTCCGCTTTTTTTAGCATAGGCGAAAAGAAATTACGTAAATAAAAGTTTCTAGAAAAGAGTTAAGTGAATGACCCCTCTGTTACATTATGTTTTCATTAGTTCTACGTTTGGGTGCTAAGGTTGGTTCTCAAGTGGTAACTGTGGTCTCTCATGGGCCACAGAAACTGCGGGTTCAGCTCGTTCGTTTGTCTCTGGTTCCAGCTTGAACATAAAATCACCTACTTCGATGCAGCCATGTGGGCGAGAGCCTCCAAGTAGGGGTCGGCCGACCGCAGCTTTGGCCCCAAGGTCCTCATGGCACTGTTGAGCTGGTGCAAATACTCAAAGTTCCCTCCACTGGGCCCGTGGCTGTTGCGAATGACTGCGGCAGTCTTTTCGATGTGTTCCGGGCCCACAAAGGCTTCGTTGTCTACCGTGCCAATATAGATGTTGGACTCTATAATAAGGTCACCGTTCTCTGCGCGAGGCAAGGACGAGACCACGTCTAGCACATCCTGGTCGTTTTCGGGAATGTCATGCACATGGAAGTGGACTTTGTGGACGGTGTAGCCATTCTGCTCCCGTATATCCAAGTACTGTCTCACAGCATCGACATGTTCGGGCTTGACAAAGTAGGCCACGCCCCACACGTGCAAGTCTTGTTCTTTGAGGTCACACACATGTTCTTCATACTCAAAGAAATCTTCCCTCTTTTTGCCGGCCCCAGTGACCCGGTAGCAGTGCAACTTGCTGCGGAAGGCCCCGTGCGTTTGGAGGTCGTCGAGCGATACGAGGTTAGCCACTCGGCCAGGTGCCTCTGGGGTGCCCCGGTGGTCAATGGAGGACTGCCAGAATCGGCGCACGTAGCCCTCGATGTAGCCCGTGACCTTGAAGGCACAGAGCGGCGGCGGCTTGAATATGAGCGACCCGTAGCCTATGATCCACATTCCGGTTTGCGTCATAGTGCTATTGGTGAACAGGTCTTTTCTTTATTTTTCTTTCTTCCTTTTTTATTTTCTCTTTCTCTTTCTTTTTCTTTTTTTGTGTTTGTTTGTTTGTTTGTTTTTCTTTGTTTTTCTTTTCTTTGTTTGTTTTTGTTGGTCCCGTTTCCTTTGGGCAATTCTTTCCTTCCCGTAGCGAGAGCTGCTTCAATTTCCTTGGTGCTCACTATGCTTCGTCAATGCGCTCAGTATGAGCTCTGCGGCATTGTTCTCTGCTCAACCGCTCTTGTTCGGTCTGCTCGCTTGGCCCTGTCTGCCGGGCGTCTCTAGAACCTGGGCCCAACTGCAGGTTTATCGGCGTTCCAAACTGAGCTTCGATTGATTTTCTGGCCTGCTTCGCACCTTCGTTCCTGCCTGTGGCCCTGGTCTACTACTGCTCCCTTTGCAGCTGGCACCAGCCTCAACTTCCATTGCTCTTCCATACGATGTGGGATCAGTTAGAGGTATGTTATTCGCTTGCGCCACGATGCTCTCGTTGTGTCACCGCATTTGCCGGCTCCCCTGCGCTGCTTTGCGCCTCGTGAAATGTGCTAGTCTTGTCGCTTTGAACTTCCCGTATCAGCCGTACCAGAATTCTGGGCTTGGGGATCTTGGCCCACGTCTTTGGCCCGTCCTTGTCATGTTTGACAGCCATTCGCTACCAACTGTCGGGATGCGTTTCAACATCACACCGTGCCTCTTCTGTCCGTGCCGCTGGCCCTGGGCTTGCCAGCGTGGTGGGGGAGGCATTCCCTCATTTTTTGAGTCTGCTTACCAACGGACGGGTTGTTCCTGCTGACACTGCCTCCAATTTGGACCCAATACTAACGTTTACAGGTTGAAAAGTCACATATCGCATATGCTTGCATAGGCATCTTCAGCACCCTCTTCTCCCTCTTCTCCTTATTCGTCAAAGAGCGTCTATACATTGGCGAAGCTACTGTGGCCACCATAGCAGGTCTCATTCTCGGGCCCCACTGCCTCAACTGGTTTGATCCTCTAGAATGGGGTAACAGTGACAGTTTGACCTTGGAGATCAGCAGGATTGTCTTGTGCATCCAAATTGTCGCCGTGGCCGTCGAGTTGCCTCGTAAATATATGAAGAAGCATGTTCTTTCCATCTTTATTTTCCTTGTGCCAGTCATGACCGCCGGCTGGTTGACTGTTGGCTTGTTTCTCTGGGCACTCATCCCCCATTTTGACTTTCCATCTGCGCTTTTGGTGTCTGCGTGCGTCACTGCCACGGATCCCGTTTTGGCCGCCGCTGTTGTTGGTAAAGGTAAGTTTGCCGAACGTGTTCCGGGCCACTTGAGAAACATTTTGACCGCAGAATCTGGTTGCAATGATGGCATGGCCTTCCCCTTCATTTTTTTGTCGTTGTACATCATCATCCACCCTGGCAATGCACGCGAGATCGTTAAGGACTTCTTCTGCTTGACTATCTTGTATGAGTGTCTTCTCGGTGTTGTCTTAGGCGTTGTTCTTGGCTATATTTTGCGTAAAGCTGTTAAATTTGCTGAGAGCAAGGCATTGATTGATAGAGAATCCTTCCTTGCATTCTTTGTATTTTTGGCCTTCAACTCTGCGGGAATTGGTTCGATGCTCGGAGTCGACGATCTCTTAATGTCCTTCGCCGCGGGAACTGCGTTCGGTTGGAATGGTGAGTTTGCAAAGAAGACTGAAGAGTCTCATGTTTCGACGGTTATTGACTTGATTTTGAACTTGGCGTTCTTTGTTTACTTTGGCGCTATCGTCCCTTGGGATGACTTCAATGCTCCCGACTTGGGTCTTGATGTTTGGAGACTCATCATTCTTGCCATTGTTGTTATATTTTTAAGAAGAATACCTGCTGTTATGGCTCTCAAGCCATTCACGCCGGATGTGAAGACCTGGAGAGAGGCCCTTTTCTGTGGTCATTTCGGTCCGATCGGTGTCGGTGCAATCTTTGCTGCAATTACCGCCAGAAGTCATTTGGAGAGTCACTACACTGATGAAGAAACCCCGCTTGCCGAACTTCCGCTGGAAAATACTCCTCACTACCAACTCATGCGGGTAATCTGGCCCATAGTCACCTTCATTGTTATAGTGTCCATTATTGTGCACGGTTCGTCAGTTGCGGTGATGACTTTGGGTAAACGTTTGAACAGAATGGCTTTCACCATGACCTTTACTGCTACTAACACACAAGAGCAAGGTTCTTCATGGATGTCGCGGTTGCAGAAATTGGACCACGCTTCCACATCATTTTCCTTGCATAGAATCGACTCCACTGACAATGAAAAGGTTTCTGTTCAGCCCACTTCTGATGATTCTCCTCTTCCTCAGTCAAATACCATTGAAACATCTGGTGTGAAGGTCAGGCCTGCGGGCGGAGCCAGAAGAAAGAGAGCCAAGAAGGCAAGAAGCCGAAGAAATGAAAACCTTAAAGCGGATTCCACTACTGAAAGACAACGCCCTCAAACAGAATTTCTCCAACTTGGTAAAACCCCTTCAGTGGCACCTCCCGAAGATGATGAAGCGTCTATTAACTCTGAGAGCTCTGAGAACAATAATGTGCCTATAATAAAGACCACGAATGCGGCTTTCAACGACAAGAATGGCTCAATTGATCTCAAGGACCTAGCAAGACACACCGGTTCGGTGTATGAGGAGGGGCGCAAGATAATTCTAGAGAATGAAGACGGTGAAGTGATAGACACTGTGGATTTGAGTAACGTGGATGAGGTTGGACCAACAGCTAGAAATGAGAGATCAGATCTTTCAGCAGATAACCTCAGTGTTCATTCCATGGGTTCTTTGCGGCGCCACATGTCAGAATACTCCGTACTTTCCGAAAAAGGATCAACTTCTGATAGTGAATCATTTAGTAAGAAGTTATCGCGCACGCTTTCAGGAAAGAAGTCCGTGGTCAAGAAAGGTGACTCAGGAAAACAGTACTTTGCGTATCAAGTGGATGATTTGTTGGTCATTGAAAACGCAGATGGTGATATTGTCAGACGCTACAGACTCAACAGACATCCATCTACCAAGACCAGACAAAGATCCGGGTCCTTGGTTGGTAGGGCTTTATCAATCATGGGCATTAAAAACAAGGACGGTGGCGTCGAACCCAGTTCTCCTTCTCCTACGCCTGTGGCACTGACTGCAGCCAACATTGAGAGGCAGCCATCAGTTGTTGATGAAGAGGAGGAGTCGATCGAGCTGCCTAGTGAGGAAGCGAACAGCTTTGCGGACGAAACAGAGGTGGAGAAGAAGAGGAGACTCGCTGCATTGGGCCAGATAGAGAATGGTCGTCACCAAGACGATGAAGAAGAAACATAAGTTAAGGTCAAAATCTTTCTTGTTGTTTCTTTTTTTTTTTTTGCATACACTTTAATATCCACCATAAAGTTAATTATTTCTTTCTTTTTATTTTATAGTATATTTACAAATATTGATAAGTCTTAATGTTCTGCATGTGGGGCGTTTGGCAATTTCAGCAAAGCTTGCTCAATAGCATCCACACCCTTCAACAAGTCCTCCTCGGAAATAACAAGTGGTGGAGCTAATCTGATGATGTGATCATGGGTAGGCTTAGCCAAGACTCCAAGGTCCTTCATTATCAAACAAAGATCCCAGGCGGTTCTCCCGTTGGCCTTGGTGGCATCGATGACAATGGCCGATAACAAGCCTTTTCCTCTGACTTCGGAGATTATTCCACCGGAAGTTTTTTGTAACTCGATTAACTTGGAACGTAACAAATCGCCCAACTTCTGTGCACGGCCAACCAAGTCCTCGTCTTTGACCACTTGTAACGCAGCCATGGCCACCTTACAAGCCAAAGGATTTCCTCCGTATGTAGACCCGTGGCAACCAGGAGTCAAAGTTAACATTATTTCCTTGGAGGACAAAACAGCAGAAACAGGGTATACACCGCCGGAAACGGCCTTACCCAAGAGCACGATGTCTGGCTTGACATTGTCGTAGTGTTCGTAACACAACATTTTTCCAGTCCTTGCAACGCCGGTTTGGATTTCATCACAAATTAACAAAACGTTGTGCTTCTTGCACAAGGCTTGTACCTTGGTAAAGTAGTCTGCGGGTGGAACAACGATACCAGCCTCTCCTTGGATAGGCTCTAACAAGATTGCAGCAATCTTGTCGCCTGCGTTGCTGAACGCCTTTTCCACATCCTCAATGACACCATATCTCAAGAGGGAGCCCGAAGGCTCGCCGGGAATCTGGGGACCGACACCTTTCAAGTAAGGGCCGAAGCTGGTGGTAGCATCCAGATCGGTGGACATGGAGATGATACCCAAAGTTCTTCCATGGAAGTTGTCAACAGCAGACAAGATAATTGCCTCATCTTCTTTGATACCCTTCTTCATGTATCCCCACCGTCTTGCCAACTTAAGACCACTTTCAACGGCCTCTGCACCTGTGTTCATGGGCAACACCATTTCGTAGCCAAAGTACTCGGTGATATACTTTGCATATTCGCCGAACGCATCTGACGAGAAGGCCCTCGAACACAAGGTCAAACGGGAGGCCTGCTCCACTAAAGCCGCAATGATTTTAGGGTGGCAGTGGCCTTGGTTGACGGCGGAGTACGCGGACAAGAAGTCCAAATAGTGTTTTCCCTCCGGATCCCACACGTGTGCACCCTCAGCCTTGTGGAACACAACAGGCAAGGGGTGGTAGTTATGGGCTGAGTATTCAGACTCGTATTGCTGGGCAGTTGCAGAAGAAATGGGCATTTTCGTGTGTAGAAGACAGAACGGTGGAGTCGAATTTCTTGTGCACTTTATACCGGTGGAAGCGTGGGGTCACATCGCTCTACCTTGCCTATAGTTGTAGCTGCGCGGCGTGGCCTGCCGTTAACATACAGAGCGAGCCACCGAGCCACCGAAGGCCAGTGTGCGCCGAATGGGATTGCCGCCAAAAAAGTGCAGGTGTGAGCGACGAGAACAGGTGACGGCCGCGACTGACCTGAGCACGCTAGCTATAGTTTGTAGGCCACGCTGCCAGCAGCAAGATGACAAAGATTCCGGGACGGGTCTCGGATTGTGTTTCTGAACCGGGACCTGTTTTGTCTTTTTTGTTGTCTTTTTTATTGTCTCTTTTATTGTTTGTTTTTTTTTCTTGCTTTTTTTCTTGCTTTTTCCTTTGCTTCCTCGTTGTTTTCCCTTGCTCTCATTTTGGTCAAAAGTGAGCCTGCCCCAGTAAACATAATTCGCAGCCTGAGCCAGAAAACACCAACAGGATGCAAAACATGCCATTCAAAAAACGTCCAGCAAAAATGCAAGAATTCTTCTCAGCACACCCTACGTGCGCTGGAATTCCAATTCCAGTAGCCGTAAGCAACACTACCGTGCTTCGCTTGGTGTGCTCTAACTTTCGGTTTTCTTTATCATCCATTCGACTCTACTTTTTTCTCTTTGGGCACGTGCCGCACACGGTGCGTTTGGAGGAGCGATCCATTCGCTCGCCAAGTACCGTCGTTATCCATAGCAAGAGCATCACAGAGTTACGCCACAATGGAAACTCCAATGGCCAAGCGCCCCATGAACCATCCTTTGACTCCACAAAACTCCAACCCAGACGTTGCCCTGTTGGCAACTTTGGGCATGAGAATCAGAAAGGCGGTGGCCGATGGCTACTCTACCAACCCCAATAACTCGTACAACTCCCAGTTCTTCGAGAACGGAGCTCCCATGTCACAAACGCAGCCACAGCCTTCAATCCAGCGAGTTCCGTTCCCCGAAATCTTGAGCCAGCCGCCTTCATTGACAAGTGCCGGCTCGACGTTCCAGTCTGGCCTGAACGTTTCCGAGTGGGGTGCTGATGTGAAAGTGCACACCTTGCCCCAGGTTGGCGTAAAAAGACGGTTGGAGGACGACGACTCTGATCCTTGGTCAAAGCATCAGGAGTCGCCGCATGCGCCTCACATTCCCTCGTACGAGGAGTTCTGCCTGAGCAACGGACAGCTACGGTTCAACGAGGACTTTTGATCCATGCCGACTCCGTATATGGCCTGGTTGCCTCATGCTTGCATTTCCTTTTTGTTCATTTCCATTTTGTTCATTTCCATTTCTGGTTTGCTTGCGGTTGCTTGACTCGTGCCCACGCAAGCAAGTGCTCTGAGTGGATTTCATCTGCCCGTGCAAATGCTTTACCGTTCGTATTCAAATCTATTTAAACGTCCTGTATTCCCTTTGCGTCGATCCTACTCTTTACAACAGCCTCTTACTCTGTTCTCTTTGTTTCAAGGCTGCGCTCTGCAGTTCTTATTGCTACTGATCTCTGCTCATGGCCGATCTGACTCGCAATCGCATTCTCGAAGACCAGCCGGAATCGCTCGAATGTGAGGAACACCAGTGGGTTCTCCTTACTGCCCTCAAAGGTTCAAGCCAGGTCCAAAGTCTTTGCGAAAATGAAGAACCAATTTTTGGTTAAGCCACAGCGCTGCTACTTCGTTCCGCTAAAAATAGTCTTACTTTGCTCCGATAGAGTGGCTCTTTTGCTTCTGGCTATAGCGCACTGCCGCATTCACGGTACCTTTCTTTGCCCGCTGAAGTCCTTCATATATGCCGTTCAAATGGTTCTCAGTACCAGATATCGTCACTAGCCTAATTACATGGCCCAGAACAGACCTTAGGACCCAGACCTCATAGCCATCGTGCTCTACATTCCAGTCACACCAGTCGTTGCAAGATCCACATAAACAGCATCCATAGAAAACCCCCGCATCGCTGAGCACCAATCACATCTGGCCCTCTTCTACAATGGTCAACTTCCGAAAACTACGAGACATCCAATATGATTTGCAAAAACCCTTCATCAACCTTTTGCCCAAGCAGCGAAGCTTACAGATAGTGCGTCTTGCTTCAAACTTGCTTCTGCTCTGTTTCGTCATAGCCATCATGGTACTACAAAACTATCCCACTATGGTTTACCTCGCCAGGATCAACACTGGACACTTGGATGTTGCCCTAGGTCTTTACAAGTCGTTGAGATCGTCACTTACTGAATCCACAATGAAAAGCTTGACTAACGATTTTCTCCCTGTAGACCTGGGGCTCTCGGACTCCGAGATCAATATCCTAACATCGTATGCTCAGAGCCAAGTTTCCAATGCTCCACAATACTTCATTTTAGGTGGGTCAGAATGGTGTTCGGTCGACTACACCACCGATTTCTACGACATGCTGACTTCACGTAGCAACATGACTACCACTTGCCATGACTATACAAGCTTCACTTTGTACAACTACAGAGAGCTACTTCTGTCGAACCTGTTGGAAATAATCTTGGCCTATGCATACGAAAACACAAATGCGCAAACTGCTGCTTACACCGACTGGGTGAATGCCCGCACGAGGAGATATAGAGCCTTGCGGAAGGTCTATCTGGTGCAAGTTGCCCTTCAAGCAGTCTTGCTTCTTGCTGTCATGGTTGTCTATGGAAATCGTGGAACTGCGCGAGATTTGTCTCGTATTCCTCGACTCACTTTGAACTTGGTTGCCACGCTAGCGCTAATCACGGGGTTTCTCATGATTGCACCAACTGCGGTCATGACAAACGACTTACTATCGATGAAGAGAGAAATCAGGAACGGCTTGTCTGCTTATGGTATCAGTATGACAATCGGCAGGATATACTTTTGCTTGCTCTGGCTATCTCTCGCATTTTCAAGTTTAAGTATGCTTTCTTGGATCATTCCGTTGTGGTGCGCTAACCCTCCAGAAGAAGAGTATGAGGAAGAACTTCACAGCGTAGTGAGAAAGCTGAACACCTCGAAATCACTAGAACATTACTCGGTGAAGCCGTACCAGTTGAGGCGTCTGTCTCGAACTGCAACAAGCTCCTCTCGTCTATTTGATCAAAGTGATGAGATAGAGAACCCCTTCACCGAAGAGAGCGTTGAGAATTCCTCCATTCTGGGGGATAGTACCATTGATTCCGATGTGCCCAACCTGTATCCCCAGCAAGTGCGCTCCGAACACGAACTCCGAAAACTTGGAGAAAAGCTATCTAGAAAGCCTTCTGTGCGAAGAATTCACAATGCCCTGCGAAGCACTCAAAAATTGACCCTAGCCCCCAGAAGCGAAACTCACGAGTTGCTCTACACCGCAAATCCGTTCTCGAATCATCAATACCCACAAGCATTTGCAAAGCCTATGACAGAAGAAAGTTTGTCGCGGGCTGCTTCTTTGACATTCAACACTATTCCTCACAGTTCGTCCCGAACGCGAATTCTTTTGCACGAAAGTCAAAATTCTTTCAAGCCACCTCAGGGTCCCCCAGACTCAGAAAATGATACAGTTGATGAGGCATCTGTTCTAGATGACGACGAGGTAGCCTACTTAGAAAACAACCAGTTTATCAACTAATGTGACCTTTGCAACTTTGTGAGATCCCACGCGCTACCACAAACTCCAATTAATTTCTCCCGCTTCTTCGCTAATTCGAATGCATTTTCCTTTTGAGTTTATGTTGTTGAGACGATACCAGATTCAAAATCCCGTTTCTTTTTCAACTGTTTTAAATATACAATGGAGAATGAAGAGCAAGCATCAATTCTTGAAAGAAAAACTGAGGCATATACAGCTGCAAAACTGAGAAGTCACAAACAGACTTGCTGCTTAGTATTGTGGGCAGCCATCTCAATTACGTCCCTGATTTGCCTACTACCTAGTGTCACACGTTCTTCTCTTAGGCTCCCACACTTCCACATGCATTTGAGGAATACCGATAACGCAACGTGGATTAGCTACTTAGATGAAGTCCTCCAGGTCATGTCACATTATGCCACAGAACTAAAGGGATACTCTCTAAACTCATTTGACCCAGGTTATGACTTTGTGTCAAACAATGCTTACACCTTTGATTACACAACCTGGTGCCGCCAGAATCCCTCCACGGTGTCAATATCATGCTACAAGGGTACTGGAATGGATGTGGTTTCGGGTCTTGTAACTGACTTAGGCGCTCAAATTGGGGTTGCGGGGCGAATAGACAATCCATCCGCGTTTGCGGATAAGATAGCAAATACTTTTAGGTCGACTCTCAAAGAGCTCGATGGCTTTTATCTTGCAGCGAAGACCAATCCAGCAGGAGGCTCATTGGACATGCAAAAGTTACTTTTTGTGCACAAAATCATACTATCCATGATACTTGGCAAAGCTATTCTTATCGTCAAGCTTGTGCAGACAAGTTTATTCATCTTTACTTCTTTTATGTTTCTTACTACCAACTATTTATGTCCATATTGGAAGAGAGCATGGAACAAGGCAATATCAATCGTGCTTCTAGCGTTGTGCGAAATAGGGACGTTCGTGATTTATACCATTGAAATAATTTACCTCAGAAAACTCAATTTAGTTTCCCGCAGACACGGCATTGTTTTCACTGTGGGGTTGGGCTCTACTTTTTTAGTTATAGAACTTTTCTTGGGAATTGTAGTGGGTGTATTATATCTTGTCGATTAGATTAAGTAATTATCATCTATTGAAATCCATTCTTAGTAAAAGATTAGGAGCCGTAAACTTTCTTAAACGAAGCCTCGAAGTCAGCAATGATGTCGTCAATATGCTCAGTTCCAATCGAAAGTCTAATTAAGTCCTTGGTAACACCAGAGGCCAACTTCTCCTCCTCAGACAACTGCTGATGTGTCGTGTAGTAAGGAGCAATGACCAACGTCTTGGAGTCACCGACATTTGCCAAGTTCAAGGCAAGTTCCAAATTGTCCACCACCTTAGCAGCAGCCTCCTGGAATGGATCTTCTACTTTCGTATCTAAATCCTTGACGCCAAAGCACAACGCACCACCGAAGTTTTTCTGGCTATTAAAGTACTTCTTGGCCAACTCGTGAGATGGATGTGAAGCTAATCCGACATACGAGACCCAGGAAACATAGGGAGACTGCTCAAAGTACTCAGCAAGCTTGAGAGCATTGTATGACTGTCTCTCGACACGCAAAGACAAGGTTTCCAAACCCTGAAGCAAAAGGAACGCCCCGAAAGGGTTCAAGGCAGGACCCAAGTCTCTAAGCAACTCAATTCTAAGATGCGCAATGTATACTTCGTTGCCCAAAGCATCATTCAAAACTAAGCCGTGATATCCCTCAGAAGGTTGAGAGAATTGGGGAAACTTATCGGGGTACTCTTTCCAGGGGAAGTTACCAGAATCAATGATCACACCACCAATGGTGTTGCCATGTCCTCCAATCCACTTGGTGGCAGAGTGAACCACAATGTCTGCACCGTGTTTAATTGGGCTAACAAGGAAGCCACCCGCACCAAAGGTGTTATCGACCACAACAGGGATTCCGTTGTCATGAGCAATTTCGACAATTCTGTCAAAGTCCGGCACGTTATACTTGGGGTTACCAACCGACTCAATGTAAATGGCCTTTGTCTTGGAGTCAATCAACTTTGCGAAGTCCTCAGGCTTGTCTCCGTTGACAAACCTCGTCTCAATGCCCAACCTCTTGAAGGCGACTTTAAACTGGTTGTATGTGCCTCCGTACAAATATGACGTAGATACAATGTTATCACCGACATGGGCCAAACCACCAATGGCCAAGAACTGCGCTGCTTGGCCCGAAGACACAGCCAAGGCACCGACTCCACCTTCCAAAGCGGCCATTCTCTTTTCGAAGACGTCATTCGTTGGATTCATGATTCTGGAATAAATGAAGCCCGGAGTCTCCAACCCAAACAACTGAGCTCCGTGTTTGGAGTCATCAAAGACATACGAACTCGAGGCATAGATTGGAGCAGCACATGGGTTGTGAGGCTTCTCCGCCTTGTAGCCTGCGTGCAACTGGAGAGTGTCGAAGTGTTGAGGCATAGTGTCTGAAACCAGAAAGGACAACAAAAGCAAACAAAGAGGAAAAAGAAAAAAAAGAAAAAAAGAAAAAAAAGAAAAAAAGAAAACTAAAATCGAACGTCTCCCTCAACTAAAGTCTCCCGGCGGAAACCTGGGGTAATGTAGTGCAAGAGCACGTGACTTGATGTATATACCCTGGTGGTGTGAGGCCGCAGCTAGGGCCGAAATGGAGAGCCAGACAGCGATATGACTGGTTTTCGACCTAATTCTACTCTATGAAATTGCCGGGGAATTAACGGTCAGACACGCTGGGTTCTCTTGAGTACGGCGCCTCGTTTGTCTATTTTTTATTCTCTCATTCAGCTAATTTTTCTCCTCCGATTCTCTGTTTTTCCCACGCCTAACCTGATATCATTTATTCGTGGTTCAATTCGAGAGCCACAACAGCCACTGTAACCTACGTTGGTGCGACGCGCAGTCTGTACACGAGGCAATTTACGAGGGCCAAGTAGAGTGCAAAACATAGAGGCAGTAAAAAGAGAAAAACAAACAAACGCAAAAGAAGAAAAAGGCCGACACACGTCAGAATACGATCTGGTGCTTAACGGCGCTCCAACGGATGCTATCTGATGCTATTTTCGGCCCTCTGTTCCTGCTGCGACCAACGTAGATTCGCGGTAATGGCAGTGCGATATTGAGCGCTCTACATTCAGAATCAGGCCTAGCATTGCCAGCTTTCCCGCAAGAACGACCAGACTTTGACAAGTTCCCGATGCCACTGAGACAATGCGCCGGCGTCACTAAAAAAGGATCCCGCTGCCTCAAGTTGGTCTCTTCGGGCCAATTCTGCCATCACCACCTCCCCACAGTCGGCACTGGCACCAAAGCGCGTCAGGACCCAAAACGACCTGGACCACCACGGAAAACTACCCAGCCGGTACCTTCGCAGGATTCTACAAAGGCATTTGGCAACCGAAGCAGAACTACAGGCACCGCAAATGCAATCCACAATGGCAGCAAGTCTGGCCTCATACGGAACTCTCACACTTCGCCTAATTTCAAGCAAGGGCTCCATACCAGTCCTATCAAATACCACAACATCACCGGACCTGCTACCACCACGATCGCCTCAAGTCCTAGAAAGAAGGGGCGGGTGGAGAGCTCAGCGAGATATCGCAATCTGCCGGCTGTCGAGCTCGCGTTACGCCCGGGGTTTATCTATGTCTACACTCTCCAGTCATTTCTCTCGCTGCATGGGGACGGGGGCTGGATTAAGACCAGGAACTTAATCAACAAGGCTGGCTCCAAAGACAAGTGGGTCGACCTCGACATGCGTAAGCTGAAGTTGATGTTGGTGAAAGTGGGCATGACGACCAAAACCCCCGCTGTTCGTATTCTGCAGTGGGAAGCCAAATGCAATCACAAACTAGCGTGCTTGTATCCTGATTCCCACAAAATCTTGACTCGAACAAGCCTTTTGGAGAAATTCAAGAAGCTATCTTTGAACAAGCAAACCGATGCTCTAACTTCCAAATTCCCAGCTTTCGAAGAGTCTCTGAAAGGGTTCTTTGTTCCCCGCAACGTTCTACATTGTGAAAGGGAAATACACAAAGCACTCAAGCAAAAGTATGGTCGCGGCGAAATCCACTGCACGGGTTGCGTGGAGAACGGCCACAAACATCCTCCACCTTCGAAGCCCTCTTTCCTTGATTTATTTAGTAGAAGAGACAAGGAGGAAAGTTCACAGGACTATAACGTCCACAACGAGTGGTTTCCTGTGCCACGAAAACGCTTGAAAGATGTTTTTTCAATCATCAACACTATTTGCATGAACTACACTCCTTAATCTTTCAATGTGAGCTTAAATTGATGTTCTACAGCTTCTGAATTTTGGTTCATTCATTTTCTTTTGTCAACTCTCGTGACAATTTTAGTATTACATAGTTGAAAAACTAAGTCCACCGAATCCACCGTTGTGACTCGCTTAAGTGTTCATGTAAGTAGATGGATCCACACCCTCCTCAGGGAACTCGGTGATTTTGACGTCGAATCTTGACTGAATCTTCTCCAAAACCTCCTCATCTTCTTTGGAAGAAACAAACGATACAGCCAAACCCTTAGTACCGAATCTACCAGCTCTACCAACTCTGTGCAAGTACTGGTCAGCTTCGCTTGGTAAGTCGTAGTTGATTGCCAAGTTGATTCTCTCAATATCAATACCTCTTCCAAAAACATCGGTGGACACGCAGATACGTTTGTTGAACTCCTTGAAGGATTTGTATCTGGCAATTCTCTCCTCCTGTTTCAAACCAGAGTGAACGGCAATCGAGGGGAAGTTACAGGCACACAACAATTTATTCAACTCGTTGGCCCTGTGGGTCGACTTGACAAAAATGATCACCTGGTTGAACTCCAAGGAGTCCAACAAATCGGACAACTTCTTATTTTTCTCCTCCTCTTTCAACTTAAGGTAGTATTGCTGCAAGCCGTGCAAAGTTAACTTGGCCTCATCATCCACGTAGATCTCTAACGGAGATTGCATGAATTTCTTGCAGATTGGGCGGATCTCTTGGGACAAAGTGGCAGAGAACATCATCACCTGCTTTTGGTGAGGGGTGCTTCTGAAAATGTCTTGCACATCTCTTCTCATGTCCAACGACTCCAAAACCTTGTCACACTCATCAATAACGAAGGATTTAATGTTGTTTAAACGAATACCCTTCTCCTCCACGAGAGCATGCAATCTACCAGGAGTGGCCACAACGATGTGTGGACAAGTTTCCTTGTTCTTCAATTTCTCCAAATCCTTAGCAATTGGGGTGCCTCCGTAAAAAACGTCAGTCTTGACATCAGGCATGTACTTGGAGAAACGGGCGTACTCGTTACGAATTTGATAAGCCAACTCTCTGGTGTGGCAGATAACCAAAGTGGAGATTTCGCCCGGCACTGGGTCTAACTGCTGCAAAGTCGACAAGACAAAGACGGCAGTTTTACCCAAACCCGACTTGGCCTGGCACAAGACATCAGTGCCCAAAATGGACTGGGGAATACAGACTTGCTGAACTATAAATGTTAGTGGAAGACTATGAATTAGAAGCGGAGCTAGTTGTGTTGATGCGAACGACACGTTCAAACGAAAAACGGAGCATGGTGCTCTAAGGTAACAATATGGTGGTATGGAAGTATGACGAAGGAATTAGCCCGGTAATTCACGGGAGGAAATAGATAAGTCAGTGCAAACAAAACTTAATGCACCGAACGGAATGCAAGATATGATTAGGATGAAAGAAGTAAAATTGCGTGGCGATTGCGTGGCGATTGCTCCACCCAGTATCAAACTGGGCTCCATAATGCGTGCAAAAGGAGTGGGTTGATCGATTCCTTGAGGGAACCCAGACCCACAGCAACGCAGAAGACCACCAAGTACAAACCGATGAGCCGAATACACGTCTCACAGCGAAACAAAGGGCCCTCTGCGATGTTCAAAGCCCACAGAAGCACAACAGGTGCCATACGCCGTGGAAGGGCATTTGCGCATGACATTTCGTCACACAGCACAACTAGCTCGCTAGCGAATACGAACCTTCGGATGGATGCTCGAAACCACAGTCGCCAATGGCTCTCAACAACTCGGGTTTCAAGAGAAAATCTCTGAACCCGGTGGCATGGATTCCAACGTAGGAGCCTTTTTTATCAGCCTCCTTGTTGTTGGTGGAATCCTCTGCTTGGGTAGTGGATGGCTGGACGGCGATCTCCTCGGAGTCCGAATAGTCCAACAATTCTTCCTGGCCTTCGTGCGACATTTTGGTGTGGGTGTTTTGGCTGATAAGCGTGGAAAGTGCTTTGGTCGATAGTTGCTTGGTGTGCGAACTCGTTGACTTTTATGACTTTTTTTTTCTTGAGCGCCGCGCGCTCGCTGTACCGGTCCTTTAGAGAACAGTATACAGTGCGAGCCTGCAGAATACCTACTATAGCCAGCTGGCCCTTTGCAGTGTGCTAGAAAACTGGACAGTAGGGATCCCTAGCCAGATTCTTCAAGCTTTGATGAAACACCACGAACGGCAACGGAAACACAGACACGTTCACACGTGTCAGCACAACCAGGAGCAAATCGCCACCATGCAGGACCAGATGTGTCTAATGGCTCTCAGTTGAGTTGACGGCCCTCTGCTCTGTACCTCTGCCACGGGCACCCAAGAGATGCTGTCAGCAAAAGCCACAAGTAGCACAAACACGGCCTTATCTTTTGTCAGTAGTGTAGACCTTAAGCCCCGGCGACGACTTACTCGTAGCCACGATGTAGGGGATGTACGGATGTTTAGCAAGCGAAGACGAAGATCCAGCAACACCCATTTTGCAATCACCTTCCCAGCGACATGAGACACGTTATAGCACGGCAAGTGAGCAGGTCGCTCTACGCATCGCTTGGCTTGCGTGTTGTCACTCCAATTCCCCGTACACTCCGCACAACGAAGTTGTGCACCACATTCACGAGGTTCGCTTCCAACAGCACCAGCGAGGAATCTCAGGTGGACGATATCGTCAGGAAAATCACCAATAACCCCGAAATCCGCGAGCTCATAGATAAGTTCCAAGCTTTGCTCGCACAGAAAGGATTTCAACCGCATAAGCCTCCTTCGATGATGGAGATGATGCGTCTTTTCGCCGATAAGGAAGTGCGTGATTTGACCGGGCAGTTGAAGGTGAAGTTTGACGAGGCCGGAATAAAGATCACACCTGACCAAATCAGCCAGTTCATGAGCCTCATGAAGAAGTGAGCTGTGAGCCATTCTTGCTTTCTCGTCTATATTTTAGTTTCGGCTGTTTACATATACGTAGGACAGAACACGAAGAACCAGCCCCAAAGAAAAAGCACAACAGCTTGAACTAGTAAAGCAGCACTGATAGCTAGAACTAGTAAAACAGCACAAGAGCTAGAACTAGTAAAGCAGCACTGATAGCTCGAGACAGGGAGAATAAAAAGAAACGACGAACCGGATGCATTCGACCTATACTATTATTTAGAGTAGGCCTTAGAGATCACAGCAGCTTCCTCAACAGCCCGTGCAATGGCACCTCTAACTCCAGCGTCCTCCAACTTCAATAAGCCTCCAATGGTGGTGCCGCCTGGCGTGCACACTTTACTCTTCAACACAGCAGGGTGTTCGCCTGTCTCCGAAACCATCTTAGCTGTACCTTCCATGACTTTCGCAGCAGCAGTACGTGCCACATCATGCTGAAGACCCATTCTCACACCTCCATCGTACAACGCTTCCATCATAAGGAGACAGAACGCTGGCCCAGAGCCAACAAGCGCAGTGCAGGCATCCATGTCTTTCTCAGGCACTTCCATGGCAGTGCCGAGAGTGTCGGCAAGCTTCAACACAACTTCTCTTTGGTGAGAGTCAGCAGACGACGAAAAGGCAACAGTGGCCATTCCGCAGCCATATCTTGCAGGCGTGTTTGTCATGATCCGTGCTACATTTGGCGTGAAGATGCTCAACTGCTCGATGGTTATGCCTGCCAACAACGAAAGAAGCAAAGGCTCGTGAGACAAGGAGCCCTTTATCTCTTGGTGAATAGACTTGTAGTGGTAAGGCTTACAGGCCAAAATGATGACGTCAGCATCGGCCACAACGCTTACTCTGGCCTCCTGTGAGCTATGGATTTCAACAAAGTCCTGGGGAAAGGACTTTTTCAAGTTTGCAACTTCGCCGTCGCTTCCGACGCACAAATGGATTTTGCCGGGAAACGGACGCACGTTGGAGTTAAGAATGGCCGAGGTGAATGCCGAGCCCATCACGCCCGCCCCCATCACCACCAAGGTGAAGTTGTCTGCGATAGCCATTGTGAAATAGTGGAAGAGTCAGTGGAGTGGTGAGATTTGGCCCAGCTTTTTTAGGTGCGCGAGCCACCCAGGCGACTCGCTCCAGCCTGCCGTTCCCGGCTTGCAAGGCACTGTCGAAAGGCTGTGAAGAATGGCGAAATGGAGAGCAAGGCACATACAGATCAAAAACGAGCGAGGAAGCAGATCAAAAACGAGCAAGGAAGCTGAATGTTTAAGCTGCACCAGTGGGCAATTTCGAATGTGCTAGCCTTGCACCTTCTGGCCGAATGTTGCTGGGTCCTGTACATCGTTGGGCCGAAATGGACAGAAGAAAGAGCAAAGCCGATAAGCAAAGAACAGAGCACAGCAGTTTCGAAACGACAAAAAAAAAAAAAAAAAAGAAAAAAAAAAAACAGATTGCAAGACAACAGTTAAAAGCACAAAGTATGTAAATCCTCGCGTATCGAGAGTTTGTCCCGATCTCCTTTGCCTCCGTAGTCCAGGCTCTACGCATGGGAAACTCTGGGCGCACAACAGTGCGGCGCCGCCCTCTCTAGCGCCAAAGACCGGCGGTGCTAGCCCTGCGTCCACCCGTACATTTTGCGCATAAAACGGCACGAAAGCAGCACGATCGGCTCCGCGAGATTACTTGCATGGAGCCTGTGCTCAAGCGAATGCTCAAGTGCAAGAACACCTCCGTTCTTATTGTTCCGAATTTGCCCAGCGTACACCTGCCAACAGCTTGCACTTCGTCGTGGAGTTTTCTTTGACCCGAATCTCCTTTGGTGCAGTATTCTTATTTCGCCGAACAGACAGAACAGCAAAATCGTGGAGTTTCCAAAGTTTTCCCTCTTTTGCTTGCTCTTGCATCACCTGTAGCTCCCAGGTCTGCAGTAGAGCACAGGCCCTTGCCAGCAGTTATTGTATAAAACTCAGCTAGACGCCAAAATCTTTTGTGAGTGGCACTGGATACCGTCTCTATATTGCTGGGGAAGACACCTGGAGTATTCTTGATCAGCCCAGCCCGACTCGCTTTTCCAGCCCCAATGCCGTTCGACAAATCGCTGCTAATTCCGTGCCCTATCTTGCGCCCTTCCCAGCAGGAGTTTGACGACCCCATTCTGTATTTGTCTACCAAACATGTCAAGGACCTCGGGCGCCAGTATGGGATTGTCAAGGTCGTGCCACCTGGCGACTGGAAGCCGCCCTTCTCCATTTCCTCCACCTTCAAATTCCACACGAGAATCCAAAAACTCAGCGACTTGGGTATCTCTTCCCGAAGCCGGAAATTTTTCATCGACAACCTAAACCGGTACTTGCGCATGTCCGGAGTGCCGCAAATCAACTCGTCGTTCGTGTGCCTGAGGCAAACCATTCACTTCTATGACCTCTATCTCGCCTTCAACAAAGTCTTCTCCGATCCCACTTCGATAGTACTTACGGAAATTTCTGCTTATCAATTGGCGAAGCTAAACTCTATGTTTAACGTTGTGCCTGACTGCACAACCTTGATAACACAATATCAGACCAATGTCTTGCCGTATGCGAAGTTCTTGTCGTCAAACGGTGATAATTTCGATTTTCCGGAGGGCGACCCCGAGGACGCTGATAGCTGTGTAATTTGCGGAAAAAACCATTCTCCCACCACCACATTGCTCTGTGATAACTGCGATGACCTGTACCACATGAAGTGCCTTCTGCCACCGCTAGAAGAAGTTCCTAAGGGCTTGTGGTATTGCGGGAAATGCCTCGTCGGCACTGGCGAATACGGCTTCGAAGAGAACCCAGAAATCCGCTACACCATTGAGGAGTTTTTCCGACAATGCAACGAGTTCGAAAACGCTTTCGCTGCGAAGTACGGAATCGGCCAAGAACCGTTAAGTCTAGATACGATCGAGCAAATCTTCTGGAGTTTGATTGAGGAGGAGAACTCTCAGATCAAGGTGAAGTACGGCGCTGATATACACAACCTGGCTCCTGGTGAAATCACAGGGTTTCCAACTCTAGAGTACCCAGTTTTTGATCCACATTTGACCGGTCCTGCAAGGACAAGCTATGAAGGCTACGCCAAGCATCCCTGGAATCTCACCCGACTCCCTTTTGCAAATGGATCCCTACTCAATCATATCGACTCGGAGATATCCGGCATGACTGTGCCTTGGATATATGTGGGCTCTCTTTTGTCCACTTTTTGTTGGCACGTTGAGGATCACTATACGCTTTCGGCAAATTATTGTCATTTTGGAAAAACGAAGAAGTGGTATGGGATACCCAGCTCACATGCGGACAAATTTGAAAGCCACATGAAATCACTAGCGCCGGATCTTTTCCAGAGACAGCCAGATTTACTTCATCAGTTGGTTACGCTCATATCGCCTTCAAAGCTTGCGAAAATTGGGATACCATGCGTATATGCTGATCAGAATCCAAACGAATTTATCATCACTTTTCCACGAGTATACCATGCCGGCTTCAATAGTGGTTTCAATTTCAATGAAGCTGTAAACTTCACGATGGACTCGTGGATTGATTATGGAGAGCGCTCTATACGTGACTACAAACTTATCAAAAAGGAGAATGTCTTCGACCATTTCAGGCTCTTAGAGAAGATTCTCGAGAGCTTCATTAATGACCCTTTAAGCATGTGGACACATCGCAAGGAACTTGTGGGAAAATGTGTACGAAGCTTTGAGAACTTTTTGTACAAACAAATGGGGCTTGTCAGAAATTTGATAAGTGATAAATTACACAAGGCTTCCGTTTATGAAGAGCCTGCAGGATACACATACAACAAGGAAAGAGAATCACGAATGGCGTCTATGAAACTGGGAAAACGGCTCAAAGCAAGCAAAGATGATGACGACAATTTATGTGATATTTGTCGAGTTGCCATCTCGTATCAGTATTGTGACATCAATAACCGCAATCACAGGTTTGGCAAATGGTACAACGGCAGACCAAAAAAGAAAACTTCGACAGTAATGACAGTGAACAATTTGCTTACACCGGTTCCATCGCCGAGTGTGGCTGACAATAAAACCGGGAACTGGGAGAGGGCTTGCGCCATTGCTAAGTCAGAAAGCGGGGACGGGTTGTCGAATTTACAGGACAGCGAGGAGGAGCAGCACAGGCCAACCTCGTGTGACCAGTTCGAAGAGCTCATTCAACAGGCCAAGCGCCGACTGGAAGAGGAAGAGAACGAGCCTGGTGACGTGAAAAGAAGGCGGCCGTCGAGACGGCTCGAAATCAAAAAAGAGCTGCCTCAGTCCGAAGAAGAAAGCAAGCCGGTGCGTGATAGCACCAAAATGAGCCAGATGAAAAAAGTGCAGTACAGCTCGCTTCTACACCAGCTTAATCAGTACGATAATGTCAAATTGTGTTTGGAGTGTACTGTGCAAATGTGCGGAGAGCACGGCGAGAAAGTGCCTAAGGGATCGCAAATTCTGTTTCGAAGAGAGTTTGATGATATGAAGAAAGTGTTGGTGACTGCAAAAGAGAAGTATAGGCTGCTTTTGCATGGCGAATGAGAGGCGGGCAGGCGGTGAAAGCAGTGCGGTGAAATCAGTGCCGTGCTTTGTTCTCTGGCGCAATTCGCACCCAAACATGGTGCGCTTTGTTTTGCTTTCTGGCTGCGAAATAGCGGAACGATCAACGTTCCGAGCATCAACCACTAGCGGAACACGGCCAGTGTACGGCAAGATATAATTTACGGAATTGAGCACATCATCTTTCTGATGAGGGAATGAATATAAGCAAACAACGACAAAAGCGAAAGTTACGAGAGAACAAGTAGACAGAAGAGAATCATGGCCACAAAAGATTTATGTACTAACTCGTAGAAGCAAAAAGCTGGTTGGTGCACCACTGCAACCGAGCCCACGAACTAGAGTACAGATAGACAGAGCCAGAGTCAAGACACAAACACAAACACAAACACAAACACAAGAGAAGCGAAAACATATAAAAGGGGCTCGATCAGGCAAAAAAAAACAGCGAGAAAGTAAATCAAAAAGTACACAAAACACTCGGGCCACGCAATCCACAAAACAAGCGCAGAACAGGCGCAGAACAGGCACAGAACAGGCGCAGAAGAGCACAGAACAGGCGCCCAGTAGCTCCAGAGGAACCCAGTGCGACCCGTGCGCTTCCTCCCGGCAAGCGCCAGAGTTCCCATTGTCCTGCCCGGAAAAGTCTCAGTGAAGAAGCGGGTAACCCCACAGTGCCCAATAATATTGGTGTTCGCACCGGAACCGCCAGCCCGCACGTTCATTGGTCAGAGCCTCCTATGTGACTTCCGCCGACCGGCATGGTGCCTCGCGGACGAGCCACGGAGCGAAAACCTTATAACTCTCGGTGGTGCTACACCTTTTTTTTCCTAAAGTTCATCAGTGAAACATCATCAGTTTCTAAAAAAAACGATGGTTCTTCCAAGATTGTTTAACACCGCATCCCGCGGTGTCTTCACCGCTGCAAAGCGCAACGTCATGTTCAACAGAAGTTTGGCTACTGCTGCTGCCGCCAACGGTAAGGTTAGGTATGTATTTTTCACTTGACGTGATCCGGGCATTCAGCTATCATTTTACAAGATTGTGCGTATCACTTGGTGCCCATTCTTGTGTACCGCCGGCAATGGCTCTCGCCTGTGTCTCTGGGCTTTTTGGCGCCCAATTGGGTGAGTGGTGGTTGCCGACCACGTGTTTTTTACGAGTGTTCGTTCTGGGCTTTCTTCAGGAGCAATGACTTATGTTCATCGCTCCAATTAGGCCTGCTTGCCATTGTGAGACTTGGGAGTCGGGATACGGGACACGGCTGTTCTTGCTAGAGGCTCTTGATGAGGCTTAGGGGTATCCAACATTGAACCTTTGATCAAACAAATGGGTCAATTGTGGAATTCCGCTCAAAGGGCGCAACTTTGCAACTTCGATCGTAGACCATCTTACTAACATCATTTAGAGCTGTCATTGGTGCTGTTGTTGACGTCCAATTCGACGACGGAAACTTGCCTGCTATCTACAATGCCTTGACCTTGAAGAACGGTGAGCACGACTTGGTTTTGGAGGTTGCTCAACACTTGGGAGAGAACACCGTCAGAACCATTGCTATGGATGGTACTGAGGGTTTGGTTAGAGGTGCCTCTGTCTCTGACACCGGAGCTCCTATCTCTGTGCCAGTTGGCCGTGAAACCTTGGGTCGTATCATCAACGTTATTGGTGAGCCAATTGACGAGAGAGGTCCTATCAACGCCAAGAAGAGAAACCCTATCCACACTGAGCCTCCTACTTTCGTTCAGCAATCTACCTCCGCTGAAGTCTTGGAGACTGGTATCAAGGTGGTCGACTTGTTGGCCCCATACGCCAGAGGTGGTAAGATTGGTTTGTTCGGTGGTGCCGGTGTCGGTAAGACCGTGTTCATCCAAGAGTTGATCAACAACATCGCCAAGGCCCACGGTGGTTTCTCTGTCTTCACCGGTGTCGGTGAGAGAACCAGAGAAGGTAACGATTTGTACCGTGAAATGCAAGAAACTGGTGTCATCAATTTCGAGGGTGACTCCAAGGTCGCCTTGGTCTTCGGTCAAATGAACGAGCCTCCAGGAGCTAGAGCCAGAGTTGCTTTGACCGGTTTGACTATTGCCGAGTACTTCAGAGACGAGGAGGGTCAAGATGTGTTGTTGTTCGTTGACAACATTTTCAGATTCACCCAAGCCGGTTCCGAGGTGTCTGCTTTGTTAGGTCGTATTCCATCTGCTGTCGGTTACCAACCAACCTTGTCCACCGATATGGGTGCTTTGCAAGAAAGAATCACCACCACCAAGAAGGGTTCCGTCACCTCTGTGCAAGCTGTTTACGTGCCTGCTGATGACTTGACTGATCCTGCTCCAGCAACTACTTTCGCTCACTTGGATGCTACAACTGTGTTGTCTAGAGGTATCTCTGAATTGGGTATTTACCCAGCTGTCGACCCATTGGACTCTAACTCTAGATTGTTGGACGCCACTGTCGTTGGTCAAGAACACTACGACGTTGCTACCGATGTGCAACAAACTTTGCAGGCTTACAAGTCTTTGCAGGATATCATTGCTATTTTGGGTATGGATGAGTTGTCCGAAGCTGACAAGTTGACTGTCGAGAGAGCCAGAAAGATCCAAAAGTTCTTGTCTCAACCATTCGCTGTTGCTGAAGTTTTCACTGGTATCGAAGGTGTGTTGGTTAGATTGGAAGACACTGTCAGATCTTTCAAGGAAGTTTTGGCTGGTAAGTACGACCATTTGCCAGAGAACGCTTTCTACATGGTTGGTGGTATCGAAGCTGCTGTCGCCAAGGCTGAAAAGTTGGCTGCTGAATCCAAGTAAGCAAGCCGTTGCATAATATGACTGAATGACTTGCCAGTATGGATGCTAACATGTGTTTGCAAAATCGAATACATTCAATCACGTTGACTTAGATATTCACCAAAATAAAAGAAGCTTACAAGACATTGGTGACTGTAGAAGTATGCGCAGCTGTAGTCTCTAAAATTATTTTCTCAGGCAAGAACCTTCTTTTTCTTCTTCGGCTTGGAGACTTTAGACGAGTACGACCTCCACAGTTTCACTCTTTCGTCTCTATCCTGCTCCCAGCGAGTTTCCCAGGACTTCCGCTGCTCTCGATCTTTCTCAGCGGACTTAATCTCGTTCTGCTTCTGAAGCTCTTGTCGCTGTAGATACGACTTTTCCACATTGTTATTCTTTTCGTGCTGCTCGAGGACCAAACGAACCTTTTCCCGAATTGTTACGTTGGACTCGTGTGCAAATTCTTGCGCAATTGTAGCCTTCAACCCCTTGGCGATATCTGTGTAGATCAGAATGAGATTTTGCTTTTGTCTGTACATGTTCCCTTGCGATTCGCCTGAGTCTGAGCCTTCGGGCTGCTGTGAGGAGAGAACCACCTGCGCTTTTTTGAGCCGGTCAAAGGCTTCGGCGGCAGAAGGATTCTTCACTTTGTCAGGATGGATCAAAAGTGACTTTTTGCGGTACACTCGGGTCAATCTGGAAGGCAATAAGTCGGACTCTACAAGAGGATTTAGCTGGAGTACGGCAAAGTGATCTTGTGGGCAACACCCAAGGATACGGGCGACTTCTCCATCGCTGGTTAGCTCGCTCTCCTTAGCCCGAAGAAGGTTTTCTATATCTGCCATGCTATACAAGCGTTTGAGTCTGGTACTCGGGCTGGCACAAGCTGAAAGGTGGAGGAGGATATAGTATTTATATTTAGGTGCGCATGAGCGAAAGAGTCGAGCGGGCCTGAAGAAAGAGCCGCTCGCAGCGTTCGGCGGGGCCACATGAGCTTGTCTGGGGCCAAACTCAGATTTTGTGGCCCCGCGCAAACTCGTTACGCCTCCGCAATGCAGGCTGCGGAAATCGAGTGTTGGCCCCGCGCAGCGGTCTGGCGCCGATGCCTCGTGCCATACTCGCAAGTAGTTTTCGTCAACTACATGCTACGCAGAATGTCTCACTGGAAGCCACGCTACTTCGACATTGGAGTCAATTTTTCCGATGGCATGTTTAAGGGGCACTACAATGGCTCTATACTGGCCAAGCATCCGCAAGACATCGCCCAAGTCATTTCCCGGGCCCGCCTATTTGGCGTCGAAAAGATGCTCATCACTGCCTCATCGATTGAGGAAAGCCGTTCCCATTTGGAGCTAGTAACTACTTACGGGCCGGGGTTGGGGTCTACTGCTGGTGTACATCCATGCTCAATAGCCGAGGAGTTTTATGGAGGGTTGGACTGTGAAGTGCCTTTGCAATCCGTACCTGGCAAGTTGCAGCAGTTGAAAGACATAGTGCTCGATGGCCATTCCAGAGGCTTGGTCAAGGCGTTTGGCGAAATTGGGCTCGACTACGATCGCCTACACTACTCATCCAAGACCCAGCAGCGGCTGATGTTCTTAGAGCAATTAAGGGTCTATTCACTGTTGAAGCACTTGAAATTGCCGCTATTTCTCCACATGCGAGCTGCGTGCAGCGACTTTGTAGATATCATTGAGCAATTCCTTTCCAATGGCTCCATAGAACCTGGAAATGGCGTTGTTCATTCTTTCACAGGCTCTCAGGAAGATCTCAGGAAAATTCTTGAACTCGGCTTCTACGTTGGCGTGAATGGATGCTCACTCAAGACACAAGAAAATCTTGATGTGGCTCGAATGATTCCAAAGGAGAGATTGTTAATCGAGACTGACGCTCCATGGTGTGAAATTCGAAAGAGCCATGCATGCTACAACTCAATCTCACCATATCCCAACCTTTTCTATCCCCGGAAGCTCCTGCCGCGTGACTCAAGCGAAACGGCTGGCTTCTCAACAGAAGCACCGCCACAGAGCACTAAGCCTAGTGCAAAAAAGAACCTTGCAAACACCATAAAACTAGATGCTTTCCTTCCTTTTCCAAGCATAAAAAAGGAAAATTTCCATAAGCACATGGCTACCGTAAAGAAGAATCTTGAGAACGTCGGTGAGGCACCGTCTCTCGAAGTAGGCGAATTTGCCTACCCGTTGATTAAGTCTAGGAATGAACCTGTGCAAGTGGGCCACGTGGCAGAGGTGATGTGTGAATTATACGGCTTACAAACGGTGCAAGAAAAAAGGGATTTTTTGGACTTGGTCTACGACAATTCGTGCAAACTATTTCACATGTAATATATAGTACAGGTCTATCATTATCGTAAAAATCTCAGACTTCTTCGGTGACTAGTTTCAGACTCTTCTAGATGCGAACTAGACCTCGTTTTCCTTGTCATCCTCGTTGTGTTTGTCATTCTACTGGCTCTTCTCAATACTCTCGATTGCTCCTCCTCGGAATCAATGTCTCCTACATTAGCATCCGAGTAATCATCTTCGTCGTCCTCAACCCCTTCACCATTTTTCTCACCAAGCCCTTCTTCTATAGAGTCATCTTCATCTTCATTGTCGCCGTCGTCGTCGCCGTCGTCGCCGTCGTCATCCTCATCGTCATCCTCATCATCGTCGTCTTCGATATCTTCATCGTCTTCATCTTCTTTATCATCGTCTTCGTCTTCCATCTCAGTACCTGCTTGCAAAGTAGTCACATCTGTAGCTGAATCTTCTGCTAGATACTCATCAAACTCGGGATCAACTTCAAGATCCTCTTCTTCGTTAGTGTCTTCTTGGTCGGCAAGTTTGATCTCTTCAGCTGCGATAGACCGCCTTGGGAAATTCATGTTCTCCGCATCAGGATGGCACACGAAATAGTTATCACGGTCAATGCGTGGAGAAACTTTACTTTGCGCCCCAGACAAAACTTTCAACTCTTCGAGAGCTTCCTCTTCAAACGTGTACGGATTGTCGATATCGTCTTTTAGAAAATCGGTGATCATAGAAATGCTGTTGCTGATAAGACCATTCTGAGCATTGCTATGTGAACTTTGCCCGTTAGGCGACACTTGCGCCAATGCTGGAGCAGAATTAATGCCACCTGAGGGTCCATAAATGAGAGGTTTCCACAACAATAGCTCAGGATTAAGCTTTATATATCTTCGAGCCTCCCATTCGTTGATTGTTGCATTGATAAGACCAAGGTTTATCGAGATAGCATACTCAGAGGAGTCTCTCTTCCGGAGTAGTCCTTCAAGTTGCTCAAGTCCAAACACTACATCCGAGGGTTTCATTCCAGTTAATTTGGCAATCGTTTCCAACGAAAGGCCAACTGAGGAACTGCTAGTAGCAATAAACCGGGTGTACAAAGCTTTGAGGGTATAAGCGACTGTCAACTTCCAGTACCTTCTGTAGCTAAGCAAACCTAAGTCACTTAAAGGCTTTTCAGGCGTTCCAAATTTGAACTCCTTACGTGATAGAAGATAGCTGAAATCTATCATCAAGCTTCCATAACCTTTGCGCTGATAAATTGGCAAAGTTAAGATACATGACACATTGTAGTCAGAATTATTCAATTTTTCTTTGGAAAAATAGCCAACAAAGTGGTAAGTGGAAGAGTTCTGCTCATCAATTTCTGTAAGAACATAAAACATAAATGGTTCCACATCGTAATACAACGTTTTGGAATTTAGAAACAATTTGGCTAAAAGACACAAGCTTTGGCAGTACTCGACGTTTCGACGACCATCAACCTCCCAAAATGCTACTCTAGCTTCAGAGTCTCGGTAAATCTCCACACCAGGTGGATGACTCTTTGATTGATTGCAGCTCTTGAGCTGGTGCCTTTGATATGCTTCCGGCGAGCACATGTATTTCAAGCAAAATTCACAAACGTATAGGATTTTGCTTCGTGAATACTCTTCTGGGTAAGGAGAGGAGTACCAAGTGTCAATGAGGTAGTCACGGAACTGAAGTTTTTCGATTTGAGATCGCAGGTAGTAGTAGGAAGCACTCTGAGGAACAGGAGTTGCAGATGGAGAGTCTCTATCGTCACACCCAGCCAAGATTTCTGCCTGAGAATCAAGTTTTTGACGCTCTGCCTTGATTCTTGTCTGCTCAAAGATCTTCCTGTCTAGAGCGGTTGGGTCGGTGTTATTAATTATGCAATCCGGAAAGGGAAGAACACCATAATACGGTAGATTCCGGCCATCATTGTGGGTCGAACGGTACTCATGGCCAAAAGAATCAGCCGGAGCAGATTGTCGAAGTCGTTTGGTGGATACATGCTTAACACTGTGGATATTTTCCCTCAGCAGGGTAGTTTCTGCCGATTGGTCATCTAGAGAGGACAACTTTAGCATAAGGGCATCACGCCTGGACTGACGAGAATACACAGGCAAGTCTTGCGGGGAACTCTGTCTTGAAGTCAGCAGCAGTTTCAATCTTTCTACAGACGGAGACAACGGAGGAGATACACCAAGAAGACGCTTCGCCAAACGATTGCGAACATTGAATCTGATACGGATCACAAGCCGTTGTTCAGCCTGGGCCACGATCTGGGCCATATACAATCGTGGGCGGCCCTTTCGACTGTGTTTGGATGGTGCGGGAGACGATCTGGGGGGTTGCACTTTGTCATCGATTAGCGTGCCATTAGGCGACTTTATACGACGAGATGACTGGCGGTAGCTGCCATTGCCAAGCTGTAGGTTGGCATATCTTTGCGTCTGGGAGGGGCTGTTTGCTGGTGCCGTACGGCTTCCTCGGAGCCTGCCAACAGGCATTTCCTCGTAAAGTTTATTATTGGTAATTTCAAGCGCCTTGAGAAGTTTGCTCTGCAGCATCGTCATTACGTGTAGTTCCAACAACAGAAAGGGGGCCCGAGAGGCAGGAAAAAAGTGCTGATTCGGGCCCTGGGCAACAGCTTCAGCAGCGAATAGGCAGGTAGTTCGGTGAGTTCGAGTGATTCACGAAGCCGGTCAATGCTGTTCTGAATCGAAGCTCCAGATAAGTAATTGATCCAGGCAAGGTTGCCCTTTGATGGTACGTAAGATACCGAGACAACTACTTTCACGCAACGGCCCACAGTTGCAGTTGTCGACGACAGTATGGAGTTCTGCTGACAGTTGATGGGGAATACGCGTTTGTAGACTGTATACGAGTTCAACGGCTGGAGCGAGGCGAGCACTGGTGGAAGTACGTGAGAACATTAGAATGGAAAGTGGCTTATAGAAAAAGGAAAAATAAAAGAAAAAGGAAAACGATGTTACGTGGAGCAGCGAACTACAGCAGCATCATGTTAGCCAAAAAAAAAAAAAAAAAAAAAAAAAAACCCTCTTTTATTTGTATTGGTATGATGTGGTGCCTACTCAAGAAGTACGCTCTGATGTGACAGGTCTAGTGATTACTTCCCGGCCAAAGTAGTTGTTAGCAAAGCGCAGGCACAAGTTTCCAACGGTACAAAACACCAAATGAAAACCACTGTTGCTTGTCGAATAAAATGAGTTAAATTATAAACTTTATGCTGCGAACCTCTGCCGATACTTTCTAAAGGGCATAAAAAAGATAATAAAGATAAAAAACAGATATGCTCGGCCCCGAGAAGAATAACACATTATCATCATTAAAATTACACTAGGCAATGCAACACGGCCCTTGTAGCGCCCAACGGAACAACTTTGAGCAAATTACACTAAGAAGAAGCTTCGGTGTCGTCATCATCAACCTCCTCAATATGCTTTTGATGTACAGAAGTACCCTCGCTCTCTTCACTGTCTTGGTCGTTACTCTCATCGCCATCTACTGCGCCAGCATTCATGCCGAATGATGCTAGTAAGGACTGGGCAGAAGACGTGTCTAAGTAAATCACGCCATTTTCGTTGGTGATAATGTTGCTGGACAACAACTTTTGCAACGACACAGCACCCGACTCTGGTCCACTCTCGCCGTCCCCTCGACCGTCTTCATCAGTGTCTTCATCGTTGCCAGAAGCTCCTCCACGCTGCCCCATATTGCCAAACATCGAGAAACCATTGGAGGACTTAGATTGAGAGTCGTTGTTGCCCTGCTGGCCGATGTCGTAGTACTCGCCAAAGATCTCCTTGTACAAGTCGTTGTACTCCTGGGAAATAGGTCCATAAGCGACCTCAATATAGGCATTTGGATCATCCTTCTTGCTTTGAATTGCTTCCACCTGCTTTTGCTGCAACTCTACCCGCTCGACGATTTTGTCGTACCACTGTTCTAAAGTCTCGTTCTTCTCATAGTCCAACAAAGCCACTATCAAAATCGACATGTTGTCACATCCTATACCAGAACCGTCTGAGGTAGGCGCGCAGCACAATTCCATGATCTCCTCGCAAATCTGAGTGAAGGGTTTCCTCTCATAAATTCCTCTTCTGACACATTCCACGCAGTTCTGCGACGATAAACAGTCCCAGATCCCGTCGCATGCCAAAATGACAAACTCGTCCTTGGAGTAGTCAAGCTTGTGTGTGATGACATCGGGGTAGCAGGTGACAATCTGCTCTTCGGCAGGCAAGTCCTTGTTCTTCTTGAAGATGAAGTCGCCGATACCTCTAGATAATGCCAAGTTGCCATTGACTCTTCCAACGTCCACATAGCCTCCTCCGGCGGTGATTCGGGCTTTTTCACCCTCGTTGTATGGTTTGTGATCGTACGACAAGGCCTTGGCAAAGCCGTTGACGGACAACACGGTACGCGAATCTCCAGCATTTCCACAATAGATGGAATCCAACGTGATAATCACCGACGTGGCCGCGCACCCGCTCTCGTCATTCCGAGTTTCGAAGTCCTGCAAAATGGCTTGGTCGCACAGCAAGAAGCCGTCTTTCAATGCGTTCACATAGTCCTTCTTCTTGAACGCGGGGGTGTCGGCAATCAACCCATGCAAACGCAACCCCGTGAATATGGCAGACTTCTCGCCACCATGGCCATCATAAACACCAAAGAACGCTATTTGCTCCTTGGAAGAGTCGTCCTTATTTATGTTTAGAACTGTGGCATGTGCATCCTCCATATTGATTCTCCACCCTTGCATACACGACAAGCCGTATGCCAAGTGTTTATCTGAATCAGCTTCGGAGTGTTTCTCCGTTTCGGGCTGGGAAAGAATTTGTCCCATGGCTTCCTTTTTGAGCAGCAGTAAACTGGTTGGTTGTTGATTATGTGGCAAATACTTTCGGTTGCCTCCTATATCTGGTTTGGACTTGATAGCCAGCAGAAAAACAGAGCTAAGACCCAATTGAGGGAGTCGGAGGTCGAATTTTGATGCAAGCAGCCAGGAAAAATGAACAGTCACTATTCTTTTGTCTTCTTCCTTTCCCCGTGAGTTCTCCTTGGGATCTAGTGAACCTGAGTGATTCCCAATGTGGAAGCTTGGTGCTGCAAGCTTCGGTCTGAGATTTCAAAGAAGTTTGGAAACAGAAATGCAGTCAGTCGCAGGAGGTTGGATGTTCTAGTATGCAAGAACTTGTCGGTGTGTTTCTCCAGTTTCTAAAAGTGGATGCTCTTTGAACGCTCAAAACTGCATTTTTTTGGTTTTTTTTGTTTGCATGGAGAAGACCCGGATCACGTGATAGAGGCGACTCCGTTCGCGCCCCTCGTCCGTTCGCCTAGTGGCTGGAACACTTCGGTTACAGACTATAAATTCACGATTTATTCTTAGTTATATATGCCTTGTGCGGTCGTGATAGTCATTAGTGCATAAAAACCATAAGTTTGCGTTAAAACACAATCTTTCGTCCGGGGCCTGCTGCGGCCATCAGCGTCGTTATCTGCCATTGAGTGGTGGGTTGGTTGGAGTCAGGGCTCGATGCACGAGAGAGCCAGAAAAGTGCAGTAAAAAAAAAAAAATTGCGCGGTGACTGCAAAACAAAACCGGTTCACGATTCCTGCCGCCAAATTCGTAACCGCATCTTCCGAGCTTTAATTGTGTTTCTTAATCCTCAGATGGCAGAGTAAGCTTGGATCGCTAGTAATGAGCCCAATAACACGTATAAAATAAGCTCCTCCCAGGTCTCCTTCTCTTAATCCTTGAACGTTTAGACAATTTTTCGTTGCTGGCTCAAAAATTTTTTTTTTTTTATGTTTTTGATCGGAGATTCCGCAGTTCTTGTAATGCCTGCGAGGTCCTTTTCACGAGGCCCAGTATATGACTATTCATCACGGATCATATAGATGTTTCTTCACAGGTTCCTGTTGTGCAATTGCTGCAGATTGAATCATTTTCGGGGACCCCAGATTCCATTCCCCTTTTGCAGTTCAAAAGTACCGGTCAAATTCAAAGACCCGAGCTTGGAGTTCAATTGGTCGTTGATAGTATGGTCTTCATTTGTGCCTGTGTTGGACAGCAAAGAAGCAATACTTCCTGAGACATTGTTCTGGTGACTGAACGGCGTGAACCTGTTATTGAAGTCATTCGCTTGTTGTGACGGTCCAGACTGGCCAAGAAAATAGTGCCCTGGCAGCTGATAAAGATTGGTTTGGTTCAGCGGAGTAGGTGAGCCAGTAACAGAATTACTTGGAAAGGAGCTATGTAACGACGGCGAAGATCTCACATCAACAAAAGATCGATTATTAGAGGACCTCAATAATGCCGCTGCACTTGACGCAGGTGTTCCAATCTGCCCTTGTTGCTGGGGCACTCCAGAGGTGTTAGTACTGAAACTACCAAAATTCTGGTACTTTGGCTGCTGAGAGCCGGCTGCACTCTTCAGCAGCAGAGAATTGTGGTGCTGGTACTGAGAGTATTGCTGTTGCACAGGGGTAGAAGTCTGCTGTCTAGATCTCGATAACGGCAACGCTGATTGCGACTGAGACCGCAAGAGTTCCGGAGCTTGCATGCTAGAACTTGGTATATTATTCAGGTATAGCAAAGGCATCTGACTTAAATTCATCATTGACGAAGAATGCAGGGAGAGACCATTTTGCAAAGTGGATTGCTGTGACAGTCCAGCACCTGCCATGGAGGACATTTGCACAGGCATGTTAGATGCAGCAGACAGGTTGGGGCCCATTGGAGACAGCTGGTGATGATTGAGATGAGTATTGAAGGTTGCGCTTTGTTGCTGACGCTGTTGAAAGCTTTGTTGACCAGGTTTCCTCCGAATGATGATAAGACCATTATCAAAAAGCTCTAACAAATTCAAAAAAGAGCAAATTGACGAGAGCGTTTTCCTCTGGCCCATAGACAATGAAGCAGGAAAGGCCAATTCAAAAATGAGCTTGGAGCTATCGTCCCTGTAGGTAAGCAACTGTGAGTACAACTCAAGAACATTTGGATCATTGAAATTAAGGTCGTTCGGTGGAGCCAGAAAGGTGGAATTCAGGGGAGGATATTGCACAAAAAGCCTTTCTGTTTGCGTGGGGAAATTCTGGCCAGCTACGCTTAAGTTCTTTGTCGCAGCAGTGGTTGAGGTAGCCGAGATCAAGGAGGCCAACGATGCGTTCGAAGCCGAGCGATGTTGCTCCTCCAACTGGCCGCGTTTTTCACGTTTCTCCCTTTCGATGCGTTCACGCTCTTGGGCCGGTAACATCTTCTTGTATTCAACTCTCAACTTACGGCCACCAATTTCACGGCCATTCAACTGATTAACGACCATGGACGTCTCTGCAGTAGACGTGAAGTTAGCAAAGGCCAAGCCCCGAAACACGCCATTATCAAAGTGGTAATTGAATGCATAAGGCAAGGGCAAGCCAAGCTTGGTCATGACATCCAATAATTGTTCCTTTTTGATAGCGAAAGGAATATTTTTGATGACAATGGCGGTAGGGATCAACTCGTCATCGTCGTCGTCTTCATCAACCACTATCGAATTGTTCACACTAGACAGCGGATAGCTTGCGGGCATTTCGCCGTTCTGAGAATGGTCTTGTGATTTCGTAGACCCCATGTGAGGTGGGTGCTTCTCGCCAGGGCGGTCACCAGCATCTAAGGAGACAACATTTAGAGACTGTTGTTGCTTTTGCTGCTCCACCCAAGGGCCGACGTCCGTTGCTAGCGACGAAGAGGCTGGAGCAGCTAAACCTGGGCCGGACGGTTCGTCCAGCAATGCCGGAAAGATGCGGTTGATTCCGTTGGACGATCTCTGGTTGGATAACGACGAGGGTGCCTGGCCATGTCCTTGGGCCGTCGTGGGATTATAATTAGAGGAGTCGTAGCCTGAGGCGGACGACAATGAGGAAAGCGACGGCCTGCGCTGGATGACAGAATCCAATTGTGTTGGAGTAGACGACAAGTCACGCAAATCCATGGTGGGCAAAAAGTGCAATTGGTGCGTTTTGTTGCAATTAAATAATTCTTCGGCAGAACAAATGTAGGAACCGAAGACCAAAAAGCGCCAAAATAAGAGGGACCTTTCAAGATCCGGGTCCTATTTTGTGCAAAGTGAGCCAAAAAACGGAAACCACTTGGAGTGAGCGAAACGGGAAGCTGAGCCCGAAATACAAAAAGAAGGAGTATGTAATTCGGCAGTAGCGGGCCAGGAAACTAGGGGAAAGGCCGCGAAAGCTCGAGTACTGAGTGGAAGCCGGTGAGGGTGGATTTAGATACAGAAAAGCACCGAGCTGCCAGTTTACCGAGAAATGATGGATGATATGAAGAGTGGAAGGTTGATGAAATTGGGTGGGATCTCGGTGCGTTGCGATACCGTGCGAAAATCTCGGTCGAAAAATGTCGCGACTGCCAGAGGCTGCCACCATGGCGTTGGAAGAAGAAGAATAAAGAAAACAATGAAGGATCCCGAAACGAGTGTGAAATGAGGCGTAGTAAAAAAAACTTAAATAGGAATAGCACATAGTTTAAAGCAGTGGCTTAGAGGTGTCAAGACAAAGGAGCGAAATACGAAGACAAGCAGAATACTATCAAATTGGGGTAGTACGGAAAAACCGAGAATTGGCTCTAGATGACTTCAAAGTCGCAGTACAGGAGAAGAATGAGCCGAGAGTATAAACTAATACATAAACTGCTCAATACATAGCGCTTTAGCAGGATGAGAACATCCGTTTGGGCTGAGAAAAGAGCTTTGGCAAAGAAACAGATGGAGCAGTTGTAGAGCAGCCAAAGGTTACATTAGAGGCTGGGCGCGGAACCATATCGCATTGAACAATGGGATCCGGCGCGGCGTACGGCCGGAGAAAATCTTGGGCGGCCAGAAACGAAGGAAGCAAATAGCGTTGGACGACCACTGCTACGCTCTGGCCAACAAAGGAGAATCAACATCTAATCATATCTATAGATATTATTGATAATATTAATATAAATCCTATACTTATTAATCCTGAACGGCTGCCTACATTTCTCCATCTTCCCCATTTTCTCGTTTTTTTTGGACTTCAGCTTTTTTCGCTGTAATGTTGATGTCCATGTCCATGTCCTGGCCCCAGTTGATGAATGGCTAATTGAAAGAGGGAAGAAGTTCCCAGTTTTTTTTATTTTTATTTTTATTTTTTCATTTTTTTTTTTCCTACTCTTTTTTCCTACTTTTTTTTACCATTATTTCCATTTCTTCCTCCCACATAGATCCTCCTACAGCCCCAGCTTTAGCATCAATGTCTGCTCAACTCCAAAAGAGGACTTCTTAAAGCGTGCCATGCTGGGCCCACCGCACCAAGTCGCTCAGGCCTCACGCTACTTCGCGCGAACGCTCGTGCTCGCATCAAGTCAACCGAGTCACGTGACCCGCTCTCGCAAACCTGTTGTCGACCTGACTTCCACGGTGTTACTTCAACAACCAGTCACAATGGTATGTGTTGGCGTGCCCGCAAATGCAGACTCCTGCTCAAAGTACTAACCCCTAGTCTTCCCCCGCACCTGGTGGTTTAAGAAGCGCAGTAAAGAGAAGAAATGCCGCTGACAAGAAAGCCAAAGACGCAGCTCAGATGCCCTTGTCAACCAGGACCGCAGGCGCAGGTGGTTCGTCGGCCACCATGTTGAAATTGTTCACGGACGAGGCCCAGGGCTTGCGGGTTGATCCTTTTGTTGTGTTGTTTTTAGCCGTGGGGTTCATTTTCTCCGTGATCATCATGCACGTGTTCTCCAAGATCACCAGCAAGTTCACCTCTTGATCTGTGGGTTCCCGATACATTTCCAATGTCTAATAAAATACTCTTAGTTTTGACCCTTAATTTGTACTTATGTTTCTTGCTTTCTTCTGCTGTTATGGGATATCTTTGGTTTCTCCTCTCCATAGCTCTCTATCTGTCTATTTACATGTCTGCGACCAACTTACGTGCCACGATGCCCACATGGCTGATATCGACGATGTGCTTGGAAACCTGTCCATCGCTGCCATATTCAACTTCCCACTGTAGGTCGTTTGCGAGATCCCTTTCTTTCTTCCACGCATCCGCCTTTTGGATGCCCCGCACCTCAATCTCGACTTTGGGATAGTTCTTACCAGCGATTACCACCAACGGAATACCAAACATATGGGAATCCTTGATTTTCTTGCCTATGCGAATTTTTTCTCGATCATCAACACGGCAGTCCACCCCGCTACTCCCTAGGTTTTCCAAAATGGCGCTCTCTATCTGGCTGTCCCCAGTGTTGTTCACCACAGTGGCCTGCCATGGTGCAATGCAAGCAGGCCATCTCAATCCATGTTCGTCTCTATTAAGCTCAGCAATAGCAGCAATGATCCGACTTATTCCAATCCCGTAGCACCCCATCATTACGTGGACTTTTTTCAACTTACCGTGTTCTTGAGGAACATCCACAGCGAAGTCGAAGGCCCTCGTGTATCTGTCGCCTAGAAAAAACGTGTGTCCAACCTCAATAGCCCTCTCCTTCTGCAAAGTCCCGTCTTCGCAGTCATAGCAAATCTCTCCCTCCTCGGCCTCAACTATAGGGATATCCGTAAGTGTCGTAATGAGTGATCTGTTGATAAAGTTAATGGGAAAATCGGGGAAGTTTGCTTGGGAAGTGAGTCTCAGGTCCATTACCCGCACGATTCTCTTCGAAATCAATGTCTCTTCGTCCCGAAAAATATCCAACATCTGCTCCTGAGAAAGCTCGCAAGTTAAGTCTAGATCGGGAATCTCTTGCTTCAAAAAATTAGCCCGATACTTACGCGAGCTCGGGTAGTAAGCACACACGAGGGTGTTCTTGTCTTCTGTGGTGTGGTACGACACCGCTACCAGAGAATGTGTCTCTTCCAGGGCTGGGTATGATTTTGTTTTTTCGATGTTCAGGTTGTTGCCACAACTCGTGCATGAAAATAAAGTGTCTTCGCCTGAACTGTGAACATAATGCCATTCATGCGACAACGGACCCCCAATGTCGCCCGTATCGGCATCAGCCTGGACGAAAGGGACACCTAGTTGCTCAAATATCTTTCTGTAGGCACCCACCATTCGGCCGTATGAGGCCATAGCGGCGTCAGGTGATATGTCAAACGAGTATGCGTCTTTCATGATGAATTCCTTTCCCCGAAGCAAACCACTTCTAGGCCTCTTTTCGTCCCGATACTTGCTGTTGATTTGATAGTAGAGAACAGGAAAGTTCTTATAAGACACAACCTGGCTCTTAACTAGCGTGGTGATTTCCTCCTCACATGTCGGTGCCAAACAGAACTCAGCTCCAGTAAAGTCGGTTACTCTGAACAATTCCGTACCACTCCAACGACCGGTCTGCTGCCATAGAGCTGCCGAAGAAAGGTTCGAGAGTTTAACCTGCTCCACACCAGCGTTTTGCATCTCTCTGTGAACGATACCTTGAAGTTTTTGAAGGATAGCATTGCCCATTGGAAGCCAGTGCACGAGACCCGGCTTGGGGTGATTCACGAAACCAAGGCGCACAAGTAGCTCGTGAGTGGGGAACTTGGGGAGCACTTTCGTGTCCAAAAGTTCATTACTAACATGGTATAGCTTTGGAAGGCTTTTGCTGAGCCTGCTGGCACACATTTGACCAATTTGTGTAGGAGTTTGCTCAAATATAACTCAGTGCGAAGATCGAATCGAGTCGTCGATGTAGTCACGAACGAACAAATTCACTTACGGAGAAAGCAGAAAATGAAAATAAAAACAACAATCTAAGACAAAAAAATATGAAGCTATGCTCGAAGTAAATTGAGAAGATGGAAAATAGGTGGCTGACAGAATGTAAACGGAACCCAAATCTGCCACTACGTAGATGGGCGCCGCGACTTTTAGTGAACACAGTCTTTCATTAAGTCTTATTGAATGTAGATGCAACTAGCTGGCCTTACTTCCTCGAGGTCAAGTCTTGGCCGTAGCGCTTCAAGTTGGTGAAGGCACTTTGGAAGTCGCTCTTGGCTTTCTCCAAATGGTCGTCCTCAGCCTTGCCCCACAAGCCATTTGCCTTGTTCTTGGCCCGCTGTGTCCATTGATCCAAGTTCTGCTTGGCAGCCTCGTACTCCTCGGTAGCCTTTTTCTTGGCGGCCTCGTAGCTCTCAGCAAAGTTTTGCTTTTGTTCGTCCAAGGAGGACTTCAATTCGTTTTGGCCATCCTTGGCAGCCTTCAGAGCCTCATCGGCCTTTGCTGATCCCCAGCTGACCCATTCATTCTTCTTGTTCTCCAAGTCCTTCTTTCCATCCTTGGCAGCCTTTTCTGCTTCATCAGCCTTCGAAGATCCCCAGCTGACCCATCTGTTCTTCTCTTTCTTAGCATCCTCGGCGGCCCTTTTAGCCTCGTCGGACTTGCTGTCGGCCCAGTTGAACCACAGCTTCTTCTTTTTTTCAGCCTTTTTTTCAGCCTCGTCTTTCTTATCCTGGCCCCAGCTCACCCACGAGTCCTTTTCCAGCTGGGCTCTTCTCTGAGCCTCGTCCTTCTTGTCTTGGCCCCAATTGGCCCAAGAGTTCTTTTCTTGACTGGCCCTCGACTTCAACTCGTCCTTCTTGTCTTCGGCTTCAGACTTCTTGCCGGACCACCAGGACGACCACGACTGCTCCTTCTTCAGCAAATCATTCTTGATTTGCTGCTGTCTTAAAGAGGTAGACGATGCCAACTCGTTCAATTTTTCTTCCTTGGTCTGGCCAATGGAGTTTACGAAGTCAATATATTTCGCAGCCAACCGGTTACCCAAAGGCTTGTTTTCCACCTCTTCCAACTCCGTTCTCACGTCCTTTTGGTAGCTGTCCAATTTCTGGGACCACTTGTTGTACACGTCGGTATCCTTGATCGTAGAGACGGCTTCGTCAGTCTTGCTCCGGATGTCGGCGACAGAGCCGTCCACAGTTTTCTTGAGTTGAGAGCCCAAGTCTTTAGCGTCATCGCCCACTTTGCGGAAGTCTTGTCTCAACTCCGGTGGAGGAGCAACTTGCGAGACACCGAAAGCATTTCCTCTTTTGTCACGGGGAAAAATAGGCTGGACGTTTTGGTCGTAGAGGTAAAGACCTCCGCCGACAACAGCCAAACCCAAAAACAATTTCTTAGCCATGATGCGGGATTAGATTAGATAAGATTGCAACTGTGACGAAGTGACAGTTTATACAAAGTAGCTCGAAAAATGGAAAAGCAAAAAAGCAATTTCGAGTTTTGGGTCTTGTTATAAGGAACAACGATATCAGAAGTAAAGAAGTTTCTCCATTATGGGAGGTTGCTTTTCTATATATACTCGCTATGCGGTGTGCGTGGGCCCTGCTTGCTAATTTCTATGGCGGGCCCGCAGCAATTGAGAAATTCTGGGGTAAACCTACGAGCCGCGTGAAGCCCTAAGCCCATTGGCCGCCAACAGGGAGACAATCACGTGTGCGGTTGATTGTGGCCGAGACGCTGTCCATAGCGTAAAAACGGGCATCGGGACGCCGATTTGCACTATTTGCCCCAGCGCTTTGTGTTTGGCTTGATCACGGCAAGTGCCTTATTTCGCTCGCATGCACATTTTGCCGGACGACACAGGAGTCTTGCTCTCTAAATTGCTGTGGTTACGAGCCCGGGCCCCAGTCCGCCTGTGATTCGTATTTGCCCGAATCCACACCGCCATGGACGACGTGGTGCTACGTAGTTCGATTAGCTCGCGGGAGACAGCTCCAGAGGCCACGAATAAGAACACACTACGAGCTGGAGAGAACGCGAAGCCAGGGCGAGCCAGAGGCCACGGACCAGAGCCAGGCGTGGATAAAGAGGTAAAAATAAGACAAACGAACAACCACGTGACCGTCCTTCTCCCTCTGCCAGCTCGCAGAAGCTGGCCTTGCCTATTCTCCTGGCCCAGCCCACGGCACCTCGGCCAAGCCCGCGGCCTCCCCGACTTGACGCACGTGACGTGGTCACGTGACAAATCTCTGGCGCGGTCTCTGGCGCGGCGTCTGGCGCGCGACGCCATTTCGCCCCGCCTGCTTACGCTCGTGGTGTCAAGGCAGAAAATAGGTGACAGATTTCAAGAACACCGCACTCCTGCGGACAATCCCAAAATTGCGAGTCATGACTTATCGCAGTCACGTTTCGCAGAGCGTGATCACTTCTCCATCTGCTGAGTAGGTAGCACGCCAGGCACAAACCTGCGGATCGTTACATACGTTCGTTATTCTGAGCTTGAAAACGGCGGCACTTGTTTCAGCGCTGTTGCAGATTCGTGTGGCTTGGTATCTGGGTAGTGACGTCCTGTTTCAGCGTGCTAGCTTCTTTTTTTGCACTCCATCGTTGCACGTTTTTCCACTACGCTTACTACCGATCCGACGCTGATTTGATAGCCAGCTCGGGAAAATCTCAGTGAGCCATTATTCTTATTACTTCTTATTCTTCTATTTTTGCCCCGCTTCAGTTCACGTTATATTCTCTTGTTGCGTTCTCCATTATTAGTCTAGTTTTCTCAAGAACTGACCGATCCTGCTTTTTTAACTGAGAGACTAAATCCAAAAAGCCTTGTTGAGCCTTACTGAATCTTGAGAACTCCGGAAACCCATCCGTTAGTTTCCGGCTCTGAGATCATGCTAATAGAACCACTGCCAGGTTCTTGATATTGCTGCAAAACAAAAGAAAAAAGAAGCCATCGAACGACGTCTTTCCATTCTTGAATTCAGCCTTCATTGGGACGAAAAGAAACGATCATCTATTCCAACCCTATTCCATCTATTCGTACCTTCCCATGCCATGTACTAATATGCTGCTGTCTCGGCCATCGTTGTTTCTGAAATCATCACTACATAAAGCCCTGGACGCCGAGAGCTCTCGTTGCCTGAACCACGCTACTTCGCATCTCTCTGCATCTGAAAATGAGAGCTCAGACATCTCCGAGGACGAGCCTGACGACTATTTTGACATGGGGCTCTTAGGTACTGGAAAAGCAACATCTTCCCCTCCCTCTGAACCTTTGAACCGCAAAAGCACATCCACTGAAAACATCCAGAAGCAACCCATTCTACCGCAGCCCGCCAGTACCAGTGGGGACACTGCACAACCTACCAAAACCACTACAGAAGGGCAAGATTCTACCAGAAACAACATATTCTTTATTCTGAACTCGCCTTCTTCTCCCCAGTTTAACCTGAGCGCATCAGTCGCAAGCAAACAAAATTTAGAGCGGAAAGACTCTCTATTCCATGTAAACGGCTCTCATGATTTCCATTCATCCGGTCATTCCAGTAGCGTCTCATCGAACGATTTATCGGATGACAGCGACTTCCACGAACACCATGTCTCGCTTATAAACGATTTATCTGACCCTCCAATTCTAGATGCGAAGTCGATGCGAAGCACAAAAAGCACGAAGTCCGGTGATGACAATGACAGTGAATGGATGTCTTTCTCTTCCGATGGGGAAGCGTCCAATGCGTCCCCTAGATTGCAGCCAATCTCTTTTACTAAGAGAATGCCCATTCCTCAGCCTTCCACTCCGCAAATAACTGCAGCATCGCCAACTGATTCGCTGACGAAAGGCTCGCCATCGTCATTAAAGCCAAGATCGCTACTTTCTGGTCTCTTTATTAGTGGCATGAGCGACCCGCAGATGAGGTCTCCATCATCCACTAAAAGTGCACACTTTGCTAGCCGTCCGCCAAAACCTGTATTAAAACGGTCTTCAACTACCGGTGTTATCACTGTGGATAATACAGGGGCGCCAAAGACTTTGCAAAAACCTTCGCTCTTGTTTTCAAAAAGGTATTCATCGTTTAGTGATGTGGACAAGAACGTCCATTCGCATAGATCACCTGTTCTTTATATCGCCGAGGAAGATTCCATTATTGAAGGCATCGTTGACGACAACGCGAAAGACACTCTTTTTGCTAAACAAACATCTAGTGTTGGGCTTTCAAACTACATTGCAGTAGCCGACAACACGAGTCGTTCGCTGACCACGGAAATGAATAGTTCGCTTAGATACGCGAAAAGTCCAACCGGAGCCGACGCTACACTCTCGAGCAGCTTGAGCAAGTATTCGAGTGTCTACAATGGAGGTAAGTCATTAAAAAGTATGCTCTCCAAAAGTTCAATCAATATTTCTTCACTTCTTGGTCTGGGCATTTCTGGTTTACGGCCTCACGCCAATAATAGATCGTTTGAGACTCTAAAGCTGCTCAACTCGCAGAGCTCGACTACGTCGCACAAACACCTGCAGCAGCCTCCTCAGCATATGGCTGATCTGTTTGCCGAACACTTGTCTCAGCGGGCGCCTTTAACGCATACTGGAAGTGATGCGACTATCACCACCGCGAGAAGTGTTAAAGTTGAGCCTCAAGCTATAAAAAGTTTTACTCCCTCAGTGGAAATGAGCGAGTCTCTAAAGGACTCCCTCATGATCGATCATAAGCTCGGTAAGGCCCCATTACCTGACCGTGTCATCAGTGACCGCGATATACTTGACGGCTTAGATAACGAATTGTTTCTGCAAGATTCGAACGACTATCACTCCAAGGGCTGGTGACCTCGCATGATTACTTTTAAGCTCGAAGATGTAAGTAAAAGAAAGAAGTGAAATAGTGCATGCACTTGCTTCGAGTAAGGATTTCAAAGCAAGTCGAGAGGAGGAAGTTTACATCAATCATAGTCAGAACTAGATGGATTTATCTAATAGACATAATTCTCAAGTCATTGTAGCATGCCATCGGGCGACCTGCGTATTTCGCGAGCATCGCTACTACCAACAATTGACCGCTGTACGAAATTTTGATCTTGTAGTCAAACCAAAAAGACTCATAGTTCTGTTCTCGACTTCTTTATATTCTGTGGTACTGCCATGAAAACCTGCTACTATGAACTTCTCGGTGTGGAAGCAACTGCCACAGAAGTCGAGTTGAAAAAGGCGTACCGCAAAAGGGCACTTCAGCTACATCCAGATAAGAACCCACAAGACGTGGAAGGTGCTAATTCCCGTTTCACATTGGTCAGAGCAGCATATGAAGTTCTTTCCGATCCGCAAGAACGGTCCTGGTATGACGCACATAAGGCTCAAATTTTGCAAGAAGATGATGACATTTCTCACTCAGCACTGGATGCCTCAAGCATGATCATTCCAAGTATTTCTGTGGAAGAACTACTACGTTACTTCAATCCATCATTATACTCACGAGTTGATGACTCCCAGGCTGGATTCTATAATATGGCAGGAATACTCTTCGAGAGGCTCGCGGCAGAAGAAGTCAAACATGCCAAATACCAGCAGATGGAGGATTACTCCAAGTATATGGATGATGCTGCCAATGCAAACGCTCTTGATGAGAGTATGCTCAAGTACCCGAGGTTTGGTAACTCGCATCTGGACTATATAACAGGAGTACGGGCATTCTACGCTAGCTGGAGTAATTTTCTGACGGTGAAGAGCTTTAATTGGAAGGATGAGTACAGGTACTCAGCAGCACCGGATCGTCGCACAAGGAGACTAATGGAAAAGGAGAATAAGAGGTCCCGTGATGCTGCACGCAAAGAATTTAATGAGACTGTTAGGCGGTTTGTTGCATTTATCAAGAAAAGGGACGAGAGAGTCAAGGCTGGCGTGGAGGCCTACGAAGCGTTGAAAAGGAAGCAACAAAGAGAGAGTTTAGAACAACAGGCACAGGCACAACGAGTGCGGACCATGGCAGAAACTGCTAACTATGAGGTACAAGATTGGGAGAAAATGGATGCCGACGAGTTGGAGGAGATGGAGCGTATGCTCCGAGAAGAATTTAACTATACGAGTGATGAGACTACTGATTCTGAGTTCGACGAGTTTAGTGACAAGATCAACGAAGAATACCATGAGTGTGTTGCCTGTAACAAACTCTTCAAATCGAAGAACCAGTTTGACGTGCATGAAAGATCGCAGAAGCATAAAGCTATGGTGGAGCAAATCCGAGAGGAGATGCGGCGTGAGGGTATAGTTTTAGGGATTGATGCTGACGACGATAATGAGCATGACTCCGATTTTGCAACGGCTCCGAGTGAGGAAAATTTTAGTAGCACTGATGAATTAAATCAAGGTGAAGATCTAGATCAAAGTGAAGAATTGAGTGGGATCGAAGATCCAAATCATGGCCTTTACTCTTCGCACGATGTGTTGGAAGAGCCTCTATCTTTAGGCTTGGAAAGTCAACAAGTGGTCCTGCTGGAGTCTTATGATGTGGATGATATTGTTGATGATGACCAGGTGGAAGAACATGGATCTCCAGGAAGCCATGACTTCACAGGCGCTACAAAATCTAAGAAAAACAAGAGAAAAAATGGTAAGCCGACATTTTCACAAGAGGAGTCTGCGCATGACTTAGAAAGTGAGATATCCAAGATCGTGAATGGCATAAATATCGAAGATGATGAGTCCGATCAGTGGGAGGATAAGAAAAAGAAGAAAAAGAACAAGAAGAAAAGTGGAACAGCAAAACCTGGCATAGAAGCCTCCGATCAGCCTAGTCCAAATCTGTCACATGTACTGGCTGATAACACATTTTCAGGCACTATTTCTTCAGGTACCGAGAAGTGTTTAATCTGCAAAGAGCTCTTTACTTCACGGAATAAGTTATTCCAGCACATGAAGATGACTGGACACGCAGCACCAGTCAAAGAGGATTCCAAAAAGAAATCAAAGGGAAGAAAGGCGAAAAAGTGATATTCCATTGCCAAAGTACATAGTATCCATGTCACATTATTAGATCATCTATTTCAAATCTATTAGCTTGATCATTTTGTAACTTCTATTACTTTATGATCATGGGATGCTGAAAGTAAAAGAGTGCAAGATTACTTGAGTCCAGTCTTCGATCTCTTGACTGTAGCAGTGAGAGGAACGCTAATGCCTTTGTTTCCATGGGCACCCAAGCCTTCGCCTTTAACCCATCCTAACTTTTCCAAGAGTTGCCTGCCGATGTTTCCATCGCCAATTTCTGGTGCCTGACCACCAACAATATCACCTTCTCTAACATTCGCATTATTTCGAATTTCCCTTGTACCCTTCTTCCCATCAGTTTTTGCAATTTCCTCTTTTGTTCGAGGTTTGACATCTACTCGTCTGAACACGGGCCGTTGACGCATAACATATCCGATCTGATCGTAAGCAGGAACGTAACGGAATGTCTTCTTTGACTTGGTAACTTTCATGAACATATGGAGACCATTGCCACCACATTTTATGCATTTCATGTTGTAGTGATTCGCAAGCTTGTTGATGGTTTTATTTCCATGTCCATCAAGTGGAGGAAAGCTCATGGTTTCACGCTCAGCATCATGGAGGAAAGTTTCGAATTCCTGCTTAATTTCTTGAATGTGTAAAGAGTAATCGTACTTAGTTTTTAGATCATTGAGCTCGAGACCTTCTTGCTGTAATTTTGCTTTCTTGCGTAGCTTTTTGTCTCTTTTAGATTTCTTTTGGTATTGAAACTGTTCCATCAAGGACTCTCGCAATTCAACTTCTAATTCAGAATTGAGCTCTAGTCTCTGCTTTTTGCCTTTCCCTTTAGTTTTCGTTGTTTGAGTAACAGGAACATCCAAGTTACCATTGCGATTTTGCTGCTTTCTAGCAAATTCTAACATACCTTGGAGCTGTTCCTCGTCGGAATTGAGATATTGATAATCCAAATTTTCGTCTGCATCGGAGCCAGATGTGTTGGATTGTGACAACTGAACGTTAGTATAATCAAAATCATCAAATTTCGCTTTATATTCTGCAACAAGTGCGGCGTCAAGTGCTGCGTCAATTTCCGCTTCAGACCCATATATCAGAGCTTCGTATCCGGGGTTTTTAATCATACTCTCATCGAATTCATCTTCCGAATCTTGGAAGTCAGCAATTGATTCATCACTGGAATCATTACCCATTATGTTGTTGAAGTAGTCTTCCATTCCTAGCTCATCAAAATCTTCATCATCAGAATTGCTTTGATAAGGCCCCGTCATTTCGGCTTTGTGTGACTCAAATAGAGCTTCCTCTTCTGAGTCTTCAAGCTTACCAACATAGTTATGTAAATGAGCCTCAGTTCCATCTAGGAAATTGTGAGATGGAAAAGTGTTCCGGGGAAGTTTAGCACTGGTTATTCCAGTCTTGCTTCTCAGTGTTTGTAGTAATACATTTCCAACTTTGATGTATGGTTCATGTTCAATGACATTTGCAGGTGCCTCAGGAGTGTTGTTCAACAGCAGATGGGCACAAGCCTCACTGAGCTTCCTCCTCTGAATCTCCTTCGCGAGAAGGACAGAGGTTGGCATTTTGGGAATGTTGTGCTTGGAAAGGATCTCTTCGTTGCCACTTTCGTCAATTTCAAAACCATCTCCGTAGTCCTCTGAAGTGTGGCATTCGCTATCTGACAGACACACACGTTGCTCTTCTAATGCTACCACAGATTGCTCGATATCCTCTGTATTTATGTCCTCTGTATTTTTTTCATCAGCAAGCGGTGGTCCGGTGCCCTCTGATGTGATCGATGAAGGCGAAGGACTCTCTTTTACTTCGGCCTTATCCTTCTCGATCTGAACAGTTGACAGAACTGCTGGAGAACTTTCTTGAAGTTTATCTGAAACCACCAATCTTGAAGCAGCTACTTCTGCTTTCGCGAGAGTCCCCTCTACTTCCTCATCCTCATCTTGTGATGGTTCCACAGTATGTTGAGCGCTGTTTTGATCGGCTTGAGCATTCACCTTGAGCTGCTCCATATCTTTCCAAAGTTCTTGCTTTGAAGCATTTTCTTGAAGAGTCTTGATTAGATCCCTGCTTGGATCGTAAACTTCAGTGGCCCGAACAAACTCGATTTTACGATACCGCATTGGCTGAGACAAAGTCTCCGAGGCATGCTGACTGGTATAACGGGCTTCCTCCATCATCTTCCGGTTGGGTCTTCTGGAGAGAGATTTCATGGAAACACCTACTTCGGGAGTATAGGAACTCGCCTCCAAATCCATCAACTCCGGGATATCTCTATGATTTGAGCCTGCGTTGTGTTTTCTGTTGTTTCTCCTTCTCAGTGATTTGCTCAAGTTATAGTTGCGGAAGCTACCTCCACGAGACCCCCCTCGGCCTCCTCTGGACTTGTTACCTCGCTTTGGCATGATTCTTGGGGAAGAGGGAAGTTTGGAGAAATGAACACTAGTATAGCATATGCCTATAGCACATGCCTACATATGATTCCACAGCGAGCATTAAGATGTAATGGGTGGTTTGCAAATATTATATAAAACAGAGTCTATATCCCGTTCAAAAATATCTGGAGCGAGTACGCAAAGAAAATTTCCGGAACACTGAAGCTGGGTTTAATACTAAAGCGTTTAAAAAATTTATTTGAGTTGGTGCTCTGCCAGTCTCCGTTCTTTAAATCTATTGCCCTGGGGCTATTCGCACTGCTGAGCCTGTTCCCGTACGTACAATGATAAGCGTTACTGAGCAGAACTAGGCAGAACTACGAGAGATGTACAACGATGTAAAAAGAGGCACAAGATCCGAACTTCCAGCTTTAATATCGCCTGCGTATTAGATTCAGAATTCGTCCTGACTATTTTCGTTCTAGTCCACCCCACAGTAAGCCGCTCCTCGCACTGCGTAGGTGGGCCGCGCTTTATCACCGCCTTTATCAGTACTTGCACTATCGCAACCTGCTACTCCTGCTACTCTTTGCCTTCAATGAGCACGGCAAACAGCGAACCAGAGGCATCTACGTCGCCCCTTGAATTACAGATCTCACAGCTCCAAGACACATTCTCTACTCTCTGGCAGAAAGTGCGCGCACCCGAACCCGTGGTGCCATCGATAGTGGTAATATGGGGCACAGAATACAAAAACCAGTCGCTCACTGAAGAGCCCTTGAAGTCTGCCATTAGCTCCCGCATATGCTTCACTTACCGTTCAGGGTTTCAGCCCATTTCCCGTGCTCCTGACGGGCCTGGGCCGCTCTCGTTCTTGGGATCCATGCTCATCAACAGCAATCCCACCTCTACCATCTCCGGCTTTTTTGATACTAACAATTTCACCACAGACGTGGGCTGGGGATGCATGATTCGGACCTCGCAGTCTCTCTTGGCCAATACTCTTCAAACGCTAGTATTCGGCCGGGACTTCTGTTACGTGGCGCAGGACGCCGCCGGCCAACATGATGAAATCATCCTGCTCTTTGCTGACAACTATGAAAGTCCGTTTTCTTTGCATAACTTCATCCGGGCCTCATCCGAGCTGCCCTTGCAAGTAAAGCCTGGCGAGTGGTTTGGTCCCAGTGCAGCTTCTTTGTCCATCAAGCGTCTATGTGAACGTTACAAGCCGTCATCCTTGCCCAGGGTCCACGTGCTCATTAGCGAAAGCTGCGATTTGTATGATAGTGAGATTTCCACACGGTTCTCTCGCAGCCTGGACCCGCTTTTATTGCTATTTCCCATCAGGCTAGGTATAGAACACGTCAACTCTTACTACTACCCCAGTCTTTTTCAATTGCTTGGTTCCAAGCACACCGTGGGCATCGCTGGTGGCAAGCCATGCTCCAGCTATTATTTCTTCGGATACCAGGACTCCGAGTTGCTCTACCTAGACCCTCATCGCTTGCAGTCAGTGTCCAGTGAAGGTGCTACATATCATACTTCTAGGTGCAGATCGCTCCCAATCTCCGCCCTAGATCCCTCGATGTTGGTGGGTATTCTTCTCGAGAACGTAGATGATTACCGAAGCCTACAGCAGCTGTTAGCAGGCACAAATAAAATTCTACACTTCCACAAGGAGCCCAAGAGGCGCAAGTCTCAAACGGGTGAAGACTATGTCAGGGTATCGATGCCAGACTACGATGCTGAGATAATCGACGATTTTGTCAACGTTAGCGACCACGTGTGTGAAAGCGAGCTGGATGACGAGATCGCCGACATCGTGGACTCGTCGTTAGATAAGTACGATGTGGTGGAGCGCGCAGACGCCGAATAACGCTTTTTTCTCTCGTGTTGTCGTTTCGTTTGTAGAGCCGTGGACGGAAAACGGTTAATATGAATAACTATTATGACGTCGGTAGTGCGCGGCCCACTTTGACCTAGCATGGCAGGTCGGTACTGAATAGCCAAATGAACAGCCCATTTACTAATAGACAAACATTTTTCAAGCGTGAAAACTTGGCTAGGTCTTATACAAGCACCGCAACTCTCTGCACAAACTAATAGCCCTACGGTATGGTTGTAGATAGCATGAAAGTATGCACAGTGTGTGCAGCTAACAATAACAGATCGATGGAGGCACACAAGCAACTCAAAGATGCTGGGTTTAATATCCGGTCGTTCGGCACGGGGTCTACAGTTAAACTCCCGGGTCCTTCAATTGACCGTCCTAATGTTTACGAGTTTGGCACACCCTATGAGGACATTTACCAAGACCTAATGTCACAAGAGTATCGCAAGATGTACGAAGCCCAAGGGTTGATCTCTATGTTGGTTCGAAACAAGCTGGTCAAACGGGCTCCAGAGAAGTGGCACAATAATGCTGCTGCGGGCAAGTTTGATCTTGTGATCACCTGTGAAGAGCGGTGTTTTGATTCGGTGCTCGAAGATTTGATGAATCGAATGAGCAGCCAGCCCGAGGAGGCTGAAGAGAAAGATGTCCGCCAAGTGGTTCATGTGATCAATGTGGATATCAAAGATGACAATGAGAATGCCAAGATTGGTGGCAAGGGTATAGTAAAGCTAGTCAAGATGATACATGAATATCGGGAACAGGAGAAGGAAAGACGAGTCGGCGAAGACGACGATGACGGCTACTGTGTTATAATGGAGGATGAAATGATGAAGATCTTGACTGAATGGCAGAAAGAACATCCGCATTTGCCCACGCTATACAGTGTGTCTTATTACTAAGGTCTACTGGCCACATTTGCATTTGTGATAGATGAATGGTTATTTCGTAAGGAATTCGAAATGTTTAAAAATCGGCATGGCTACATACAATAGATAGCGGAATGTAAGGCTAATCGAGCTTAGTACGGAGGAATGCAAAATATAGAATAGCACGAGAAAAGTCAAGCTCTGTATTTTCTTGCCTGTGGTGGATTGCACACGTCGCGAAGTGAGTAAAAGTTAAACTACCAAAAACGCCAGCTCCACCGACAGCAGTCGGGACACAATTTACATCCATCATGCCGCCCAAACCACCTGTCAACAACAAAAAAGCCAAGCTCTATAATAGCAGAGCCATTCGGTCGGAAAACAGCGAACCCGCGTATAAAAACGGTGTGCTCAGTCTACCTGAGTTTTTAGCATCTCGCGAGTTCGAGATCAGAGCATTTGAACAATCCCAATTGAACACGAAATACGCGTCCTCGACCCGTGTGTTCCAGAGCTTGCCTCGTACACTCCGACGGAGAACAGCGTCGCACAATGTGAAGCGGATTCCCAAACGTTTGAGGGCTCGTGCGTTGAGGGAAATGCACAAGTCGGCACCGGAAACTGCCCCGTCCAAGAGAGCTTGTCTGCGTGGACGAGAATTGCATCGCTTGAAAATGCGTAAACGCCTCTTGATGCTTGCTTCGAAGATCAAAGAGCTTCAGGGACTCCCGCGTGTTCAAGGAACGTCTGTCAAGGAGAAATTCAGAGATTTGAATACTCAGCTCAATCACCTTCGGACAAACAAGACTACAAAGTTGAACAACAAAGTCGGCGCATTTGACCGGTGCTCCACAAATCAGTTAGCACACAAGCCCAGTGGGAACATTAAGTATGCCAACCGCCAGAGGGAATTCACTTGGCTCCCCAACCATGTTTGGCATGCCAAGCGGTTTCACATGGTCAAGAAATGGGGATTTCAAATTCCCCTTTCTCCCAACCAGAAATGCTTTCGGTCTACTAGCCGCTGGGCCAATGAGGGTGCTTTGGCGTTTGATACCTCTTATTATAGCGAGCTCATCGTCGAGACTAAAGACATGGCCACCGTGACCAGCTTTTTGCAACTGTTCACCAGATATACATCCAGTATCCCTGACTGGTTCACGAGAGGCGACAAAGCGTACAATGGGTGGATTTATGAATCCGAAAGAAAACTTGCACGTGGTTCTGTGTATGTGCATCCCTCACACTTGATACTACTTAGGTTGCATCCGAATGTGTACCAGTCCTTATTCGATGCAGTTATGAAATGGAAGCCTAAAGAGGTTCAAGTTCATGACTGCAGATTCGCTCTAGCCAGCATCGAACTTCGTGGGCCTTTGGCATTGCACTCATTGAGTCAAATATTGCATGTGGATGCCGCTAAGGGAATTGTTGAAAACTGGCGTGCCGTCTCTCAATGTAGGGACCCTGGGTTGATACCTGGTGGCACTATTTTTGCATTCTACGTGATGGACCCAAGGTTTTGGAAGAGGCCAGTGATGGCACCTAAGGTGAAGAAACAGTTCAGTGAGTTCCTACTCAGTAAGCAAAAGACTATAGATGCTGATGCTATGCGCTCGCTTTTGTCTCAAAATTCCCGGAACGAGTCATACAAAAATATGTATTCAATTAAACAGCTCGGCAAGGAATTCACACGGCACGATCTCCTGTCATCCCACATTCATGGTTCCCAAAAATTTCCATTATCGATCCAAAAGTCATCTGTCGAGTCGTGGATAGTTACTATGCCTTGGTTCTGGGCACAGCCATTGTGGAGTAAGTTGATCCAAGTGAAAGAGGTCAAAGCG